>OY757015.1:137133380-137733380 GCA_963580285.1 Lucinisca nassula
CGCGTTTGAGAATGTAATATTACCATGCAGTCCACTAGTGGATTAACCCTTCTCTTGCTGAATATTCAGTTTAGTCACACCCATTTCTGACTTTTAACCAATCAGATTACTTGATGTAATTTATTTCTCTAAATTCATAAATTGAAGGTCAAACAGTGTAGATCCTGATCAGATGGCTTCTGAACTGATCTGGATTTACAGAAGCCATCTGATCTGGATCTACACTGTTTCCAAAGAAAAGGGTTGTCGTGAACAGCATGGTAAGAGTTAAATATGCAAATTAGTTAGATATTTACGGCGAAATATTGATATTTTTGTAAAACAGTCGTGAATAAAATGCGTTTTAAATGTGGTATGATAAATAGAATCTTGCATTCGCGCTCATGTAATATCGAATTTATTAAACGAGATGAGGAAAAGATATAAAATGCGAGGCAAACTCGTTTAATAAATTCAATAATACATGAACACTCCTTTATGTTGACAATAGTTGTGGGAGAATGGATTCATCTCAAGAATAGAGAATATAATAGAATAAATTTTATTTCTAATCAGGGGCCACCATGTGGTAGCATATTAATCACAATTTATAATAATAATAATGATTACTAGAGCTGTCAGTGAAACTGACTAGGGCCCCGGCAGCACTATCAGAGGAGTAGGAAAATTTGTGGACGGACAGACGGACAGACAGACGGACGGACAGAGTGATTACTATAGGGCACCCACACTTTCAGTGCGGGGCCCTAATAATAATACAACTGCAAATATTGTAAAACAACTTAAACTTGATTCTGATTAGCCAAAAACAATTAAATAAGGCATTTAAGTTAATTACAGCATCCCACCACTAGGATACGGGCAGGCAAACAATGCTAACCACGCCCAGTGGCAATACAATGTGGTGACTAATCAGGGCCCTCCACTGTTCGCCTGGCACGTAAACCTACTGCCACAGGTGTCCCAGAGGTGGCGACTTTGAGATTTTTGTCTTTCTTATCAATAAGGGTTTAATTGTAAGAGAAGACAAGTTTTTTTTTTCTTTCTAGTAAGGGTCTACTCATCAGAGGCGACAACTTTCTTTTTTATTTTTGTCTTTCTTATCAATAAGTTTCTTCTCTTAAGGGGAATGGATACATCTTCAGGGGAGGCAACTCCTGCAAAAGTATTTTTGAATCCCATGTCAATGGGGTCAACTCTTAAAGTATTTTTGAATCCCATGTCAATGGGGTCAACTCTTAAAGAATTTGATCCTTATGAGCAATTCTTCATATATAGAGGATCTTAAATGAGTGTACATGAACACGAATGCAAGATTCTATTTATCAAATTACATTTTATTAACGATTTTTAACAAAAAATGTGAATACTGCGCGATTAATAAACGCGACGTCGTTAAGGACGCCGTACATGTAACGTTACGGGGCATATTTAACTTATTTGCATATTTAATCCACTAGTGGATTACCGCAATCAGGCATTCTAGTAACCTGATAAATGGGATCGAATAACTGCACGCTATAATCGGTAGTGATACTGACCTATAATACGTCTAGTGACCGTTTATAGACCGGACCTACTTTTCAGGTCCCTAATTTGCAAGTGTAAACATTAACATGCAACCTTTTATACACGGAAAAACAACGAAACTCTTTACAATATTTATTTATCATATGACGTCGCGTCTGAGAGTGTAATAACGCCATGTAATATTTTCGATAATCCACTAGTGGATTAAATAATAGAATAGAATAGAATAGAATTTATTTTATTGCTCAATTATACCCACAATATGGGTTAAAGGCAAATGACATACACAACAAAAAAGATCATGAAACAGACATATACACACAAACACACATACAGACACACAAATCCACAGACATAGACATTAATGAATTATATATATATTACAAATATGGTTAGAAACGAATGGTTTGGAATTTAAAACTCATGTTATTTGACAATCCTGAATAAATTTTGCCACAGCTTTAATAACACTCATATCTGAATTTTTCATCAAGCCTAAAAAGGTTTCTGCGTGATCCCTAATCGGCCTAAAGTCTATTGTTTGTATAGTTTCAAACAGTTGTAATCGTGCCGTCTCATACTTTTTTCAGTGACATAAAAAATGAACTTCGTCTTCAATGACATTACAACTCATACATAATCTTTGCTCCGGTGTTTCCCCACAGTATCTACCCCGTTCTATTCTGAGTCTATGGGCACTTATCCTAAATGAAGTCAGACATTTTCTGATACTTTTATCATGTAGATAATCAAGATAAGGCTCAAATTCAAAACTTTGTTTCAGTAATTTGTAAGTCTGCAATTTTTTCATCCCCTCATCCCCTGAAATGCGATTCTTCCAAAATGACATAAATCTTTCTTTCAGCTTGTGCTTGACTGCAGCAAGAAGAGCATCAGTGTCAAAAGTGGAGTGATTATTCCACACATGGGAAAATCCCAATTCATGCATAATCTTTTTTATAAACTGTACCCATATACCTTTATCGTTAGAGCTGCTAAATTGCTCCGAGTATGCCTTAAATATTAACGAATCACTGTTTGACTGAATAGTGTGCAGCCAAAAGTTAATACAACTTGTTAAAATAGCTATCAATAAGGGGTACTGGCCAAGTTCGCTGAAGACAGCAAAATTGCAAGCCTTGGATTGAACTCCTAGCACATATTTACAAAACTTAATGAATACTTTATCAAATTCACTGTTACTTTTTAGTGACTGTTCAAACATCTCATCCAATGTTTTGTTTTTATAAGATGGTTTGTAAGCAGCCCATATTTCACTTCCATATAAGGCAATGGGTTTGACAAGAGCCTCAAATATGCTTAACAAAGATGAAGGTTTAATGTTTTTATCAAATATACTCTGTTTGATTGAGAACAGTGCTCTGCTCGCTTTTAAACCAAGTGTTTTCTCTGCTACAGAAAATTTAGCCGTATTGCTTATATTGACTCCAAGATATTTATATTGTTTAACATGTTCAAGCTCGTCTTCACCCACAAAGAATTTAAAGTTATCTTTTAACATTCGACCACCTTTAGAAAATGTCATTATTTTTTATTTGTCCGTGTTTATATTTAGGCCCCACTTATTACAATATTCATAGAGTTTAACTAAATTCCCTTGTAGTTCCTCTTGTGAGGTTGAGAGTAAAACTAAGTCATCTGCATATAACAAATAATTTACCTTTGAATCGTGCAAAATGGGGGCATCTCTTTCGCTCATTTCAGTACCAACGTCATTGATAAATATATTGAATAAAAGTGGACTAAGAACATTACCTTGATGAATACCCTGTTTAATACTAATAGGTTCCGTCAAGGTATGTTTACATTTCACCCGTGAATTTGAATATTGACACATAGAGCGAATTAATTCATAAATTTTACCATATATCCCAGCTTTTTGTAATTTTAACAATAAACCAGCATGCCAAACCGTATCGAATGCCTTTTTCAAATCAATGAAACAACTGAATAATTTATTTTGTTTACTGTTTGTCTTGATGTACTTATCAACAATTGTTTTTAGAATGAATACTTGGTCTGCAGTGCGAAAGTTTTTACGAAATCCGGCTTGCTCCCTTTTAATATATGCTCTCTCCTCCAGGTGTTTAGAAATTCTTTCATTAAGTATATGACAAAATAGTTTACCAAAGCAACTGTTTAACGTAATGCCTCGATAGTTATTAGGTTCAGTATCACAGCCTTGCTTGTGAACGGGTACAATGATACCTTCAGTCCAATACATTGGAAATATGAAGAATATTGAATACTGTAACAAGTCTTGAACTAATAAAAGGGAGAGCTGATTTGATCATTTCATTTTTTATCAGATCGTAGGCGCTGGATTTATTGTTTTTTAGTTTCTTACATGCATCTGCAATTTCTTTCTCAGTTATTATAAAATCTAAGTTCCCTGATTGTGTAGAGTTTTCATAATATCGAAGTTCATCTTTAACAACTCTCTGCCTTGCTTCATCAATTTTACAGGTGTTATCTTTCAACAAATCTTTAAAATGAGAGTACCATTGAGTCCGAATTATTTTTTCTGCCTTATCAGGGGGTAAAGTCTCATTTTTTCAGCTCATTTATGATTTTCCAAGCAGTCTTTGGATCATCATCCATGACCTGGTTTAATGTTACTGTTAAGGAATGTCTGTACCGCCTTCTTCTATGTTTAATTATTTTTTTATATTCTTTATATTTCCTGTAATATTGCATACGTAATACATTACTACACGTATTTCTATTAAAAGCATTTTTGGCCGACTTTAAGTCTTTCAGCATAGTTCTGCAATCCAAATCATACCATTTCTGGCTGGCTTTATGAAATGACTTTCTTTTAGGTTTGAACGATTTTCTAACTAAAGATTTATTTCCTGCAAACACCAGAACATCAGTAACCTTTTCAATTATAGACTCAATGCCAGCACTGTTTGTTTCAATTTGCTCAAGCATTTTATCTATATCATGCAATTTATATTTAACATCAGCTGATTTGAAAGATTCTTGATATCGCTGTTTAGCGTCTTCAGACCAAATAAATCTGTCTGGCAAATATGTGTTATTGATAGCAATCTCATTTTTAGAAAAATCCTCATCAATATCGCAAGAAACTAGATACGCAAAAATACTAGATATACTAGATAAATATGCATATAAGCTAGATACGTCCCGTAACGTTACATGTACGACGTCCTTAACGACGTCGCGTTTACTAACAGCGGAATATTGACATTTTTGTAAACAAATCGTGAATAAAATGCGTTTTAAATGTCATATGATAAATAGAATCTTGCATTCGTGCTCATGTATTATTGAATTTATTAAACTCGTTGAGAATAAGGGATAAAATGCTTGGCAAAGCCTCGCATTTTAACCCTTTTCCTCAACTCGTTTAATAAATTCAATAATACATGAGCACTCATGTAAGATCCCTCTATGAAAAGTAGAAGTAAAACAAAGATCAGGAATTGATACAATTAACTTACTCCATCCATAAAAGACACCAAAGGGAAAGAAATACAAACATTAAGCGACCAGACCATAATGGAAACCTAAACAAAGGAAGGCCATATGGACAGTTACTTTCCCACAAAATGGCCATATGGCCATCCAAAATTAAAAGACACAAGTGATACACAAGTAAGTAACAAACAACAACATAAATAAATCGCCACAGAAGAGCCGCCTTGGAACGGTCAGTGGAAGATTTCCACTGGGGGGCTTAAATCGATTTTACGTGGCCACAATCCTCGCCCTTACTTCCGTCGCGATTTAGACAAATAATTAGTTCAGTCCGCATGAAGGCCTCCTAACTCATCAGTGCAACATCTCCGTGAACACAGAAATCAAAGAACCACAGAGGTGAGACAACGGTGAGGACTCGACAGCAAGAAACCACTGAAATGCTGGAGCAAAAGAAAACCAACAGTTAGACTCCGATGAGCCCGACCAGAGACAGAGCATCAGGCACCAACCAACATTATCTCTTTAATTTTCAATAAGCCTTTACGTTGGAGCCGTCATAGAATCTGAGGCCTGACCCACCGGCGTGCAATTAAAGAGGGAAGCAAAGTTGCCAACCGTGATTGGGTTAACTACCATGCATGCAGTCTGTCGTATAATATCCATGTTGTATCCAATCTTTTTATATCGAAGAATGATTTTACGAAATTGGGTGCTGAAGTCATTGCGGTTATATATTTTTCTGAATTTATATACTAAGTCACCATAAAATTCGGGTTCCGATAGACCTTGTTGCAGAAGAGATTTAAGTCCAATATTGAATTTTGAAATTAAATCCGAATGGCGTCTATAAAATTTTGAAAAGGCTTTGCGTAGTTTATGGTACCGATAACCCTGATTAAGGAGTTTAGCCGTTAATAATTAATTACGAGTGTTGAAGTCAGTTACATGACTACACACTCTAGCAAATCGAATTAATTGCGAAATATAAACGCCATAGGATGGCGCACGAGGAACATCACCATCCAAAAAAGGAAAATTTACAATCTCAAAATCAAAGTCATCGCGTTTATCATAAATTTTGCACGAAACAAATCCATCTACAATAGATAGATGTAAATCCAAAAACGGGGCCTCGGTATCAGAAGAATTTGCTTTATTTAACTGAAGTTCTAGGGGGTAAATCTGACTGATGAAACCATCAAAATAGGTATTATCAATATTTAATAAATCATCTAAATATCTAGAAGTAGAGCTAAAAGCTTCAATAATTTCAGATTGGTTATCAATGGAAAGCGACAAAATGAAGTCTCTTTCATAACAATACAAGAACAGATCAGCCACAAGAGGTGCGCAATTGGTACCCATCGGAATACCCACAATTTGTCTAAATAACTTAGTACCGAATCTAATATAAAATAGATTTCCAGAAATTCAGCAAAATTCTTACCTTCTCGGCCTTTCCTGGTTTGAATGATCCGTTGGAATAATTGCGCACTGCTAATGCGGTTGCATCGCAACCTCGAACATAATTTCTAAAGCTAAAATAAACTATTTATTTACAGATTTTCATACAGAATGTAAAGCGCTGAGAAACTTTTATTCGAGCGTCCATGTCTCTGTGGCGCAGTGACGTCAGAAACCTTGCACTCGTTGACGTCACGTTAAACTACGTGTGTGCGCCATGACACTGAATGTCGTTTTACATGGCTTTCTTTGCTTAAATTTGCTAAATTATTGCAAAACCCCTTCATTTATTTTGGATTGCGGTATTAACTAAATACATGGTTAGTGTCTTTAATAATAAAATATAATCGGTTCGCCGCAACAATATTATAGGGGCTCGCTGAAGCTCGCCCCTATAAAATTGTCTAAGATTCACCGATTATATTTTACTATTAAAGACACTAACCATGTATTTACTATAAGAATCGTATATGGGTGTGAGGGGTGGATTGAAAAATCCGTCTCGTGGGACACTGTCCGGCATCACGAGGCTTGCCGAGTGATGCCGGAGACTGATCCCGAGGGACGGGTTTTTCTATGCACCCCTGACACCCATATTGGATTCTTATTCTTGCCTACCTTCCATTTCTATTGCGATTTTTTAATGCTGCTGTCACTTCGGTTACCGACGACGTTCGCCATTTTGTGATGACACAACAGGAATGTTTAGTGACGTCACGCATGACAACGCCGCGCATGAGGTGGTAATCAACCAGTGCATTTATCAAACACGCGATTATATTCGATTTGGGGTCGGAACACCAAGGTCAAGAACATAAATTTCAATCCCAGGGTAAAACCACGGATTTCCTTGTCTGGTGTGCAAGAATATATGTTATGTTCATTATGTGCATTGTTATATATGCCAGAGGGTTAATCAAGTAGCCTATTCTATTCTATTCTATTCTATTCTAAGGGACTTAAGTCAGAAATGTATCCAATGCACAAAGTGGATGAAAATATGCAAGGTGTTTCCACTGTAACGATTTATGTTTGCAACAAAAAAAAAAGGTATACATCTTTTAAACTAAACTTATGTATTCTATTGGAGTGAGACTGCAGCATGATTTTATTTGATCTACACCTGTGGACACAAAAGCTTTCAAACTCCGATGAAGTACCTTTCAATGAATATCTTTGCATCAAGTTAGTTTGACAAGCAAATGTCATTCATCAAAGTAGTCTAAAACTGGACCAAGCAATATACATTGATTGATCTTATTGTGGCAAGCACTTTTTTCCATTTTTAGATCTGACTGACATTCGAGATGTATTCTGATTGGACAGAGCAGTGTTTACAATGAAATATACAACATTTTGTGTTTTGAATTTATTCTTGTCTTGCAGTTGACTGACAGGATGTAAGGAAATATTGAATGAAACATCAGATCAAAATGAAACGAAGCTCATCAAAGTTTAAACGGGTTTGTGTCCACAGGTGTATCTTATTGCCAAGACCCTGAATATTAAAATGGCCTATCCGTAGACCTTTAACGGGCCTCCGTGGCCTAGTGGATAAGAGTGCTGACTCTTAGTCATTAGGTCTCTCACCGCCGTAGGTTCGAGCCTCGCTCGGGCCACGTGTGAGACGCCAAGTTCTGCAACGGAAGGTCAGGTGGTTTTTCTCCGGGTACTCCGGTTTTCGCCCACCTCTGATTAACGATCGGCTCGATATGAGTGAAATAATCTTGAAAGGGCCGTAAAACCCAACCCCCCCCCCCCCAAAAAAAAAAAAAAAAAAATCCGTAGACCTTTATCTTTCAGACCAAGATTGGTTGTATCAGAATGGTTCTCTGTTTATGCTTTGTCATACACAGAACAACATCCATTTGTCAGTAACATGTGACCCCGTGGAAGAATCAGTTACCAATATAGACAGTGAAAATCGCCAGTGCCAAACCCCTTAATTGTTACCTTGATAGCAGTGTGAATATTAAGATTCAGTCAAAATACATGTGAAGGTTCATTGTACTGGTACAAGAGCCCACCCACTTGTTAGTGATGTTCACTGATTGGTCAGTGACAACAAACATATTGTGTTATGATGATAATTGTTGAAATTTACAATGCGTTATAAGGCCATACCTGCAAAGTTGGCATTTTGACTGTCAATAATGACTGACTTGTCTTCACAGTGCTTTGTGACATATTCAGTACATTCTTGTCATCAAAGAAATAGAGTTAACCAAACCATTTTGATCTGACAATTTGGAAATCATGAAAATATTGTAATGGAAATGTCCGTGAAGTTGGCTGCCAGTTGCCAGTTGCCTATTCAATCGGCAACTGGCAAATGGCATCTAACTTCACAGTGTGGCTGCATATTCGCTAATTCTATTGAATTGGCAACTGGCAACTGGCAGCCAGCTGCCAATTCGATTTGAGAGATTTTAAGAGTATAAAAACTGAATAGGCAACTGGCAAACGGCAACCAGTTGCCAATTCGACAATCCTAGTGAATTGGCAACTGTCAACTGGCAGCCAGCTGCCAATTTGATTTGAGACGGTTTTAGAGTATAAGAAATGAATAGGCAACTGGCAAACGGCAGCCAGCTGCCAATTCGCTAATTCTATTGAATTGGCAACTGGCAACCGGCAGCCAGCTGCCAATTCGCTAATTCTATTGAATTGGCAACTGGCAACTGGCAGCCAGCTGCCAATTCGATTTAAGACGATTTCAGAGCATAAGAACTGAATAGGCAACTGGCAACCGGCAGCCAGCTGCCAATTCGCTAATTCTATTGAATTGGCAACTGGCAACTGGTAGCCAGCTGCCAATTCGATTTGAGACAGTTTAAAAGTACAACAACTGAATAGGCAACTGGCAAACGGCAACCAGTTGCCAATTCGACAATCCTAGTGAATTGGCAACTGGCAACTGGCAGCCAGCTGCCAATTCGATTTGAGACGGTTTTAGAGTATAAGAAATGAATATGCAACTGGCAAACGGCAGCCAGCTGCCAATTCGCTAATTCTATTGAATTGGCAACTGGCAACCGGCAGCCAGCTGCCAATTCGATTTTAGACGATTTTAGAGCACAAGAACTGAATAGGCAACTGGCAACCGGCAGCCAGCTGCCAATTCGCTAATTCTATTGAATTGGCAACTGGCAACTGGCAGTCAGCTGCCAATTCGATTTAAGAAAGTTTAAGAGTACAACAACTGAATAGGCAACTGGCAAACGGCAACCAGTTGCCAATTCGACAATCATTGTGAATTGGCAACTGACAACTGGCAGCCAGCTGCGAATTCGATTTGAGACGGTTTTAGACTATACGAACTGAATAGGCAACAGGCAAACGGCAACCAGATGCCAATTCGCTAATTCTATTGAATTGGCAACTGGCAACTGGCAGCCAGCTGCCAATTCGATTTGAGACAGTTTAAGAGTACAACAACTGAATAGGCAACGGGCAAACGGCAGCCAGTTGCCAAATCGACAATCCTAGTGAATTGGCAACTGGCAACTGGCAGCCAGCTGCCAATTCGATTTGAGACGGTTTTAGAGTATACGAACTGAATAGGCAGCTGGCAAACGGCAACCAGATGCCAATTCGCTAATTCTATTGAATTGGCAACTGGCAACTGGCGGTCAGCTGCCAATTCGATTTGAGAGGGTTTAAAAGGATAAAAACTGAATAGGCAACTGGCAAACGGCAACCAGTTGCCAATTCGACAATCCTAGTGAATTGGCAACTGGCAACTGGCAGCCAGCTGCCAATTCGATTTGAGACGGTTTTAGAGTATACGAATTGAAAAGGCAACTGGCAAACGGCAACCAGATGCCAATTCGCTAATTCTATTGAACTGGCAACTGGCGGCCAGCTGCAAATTCGATTTGAAAGGGTTTAAAAGTATAAAAACTGAATAGGAAACTGGCAAACGGCAACCAGTTGCCAATTCGACAATCCTAGTGAATTGGCAACTGGTAACTGGCAGCCAGCTGCCAATTCGATTTGAGACGGTTTTAGAGTATAAGAAATGAATAGGCAACTGGCAAACGGCAGCCAGATGCCAATTCGTTAATTCTATTGAATTGGCAACTGGCAACCGGCAGCCAGGTGTCAATTCGCTAATTCAATTGAATTGGCAACTGGCAACTGGCAGCCAGCTGCCAATTCGATTTAGACGATTTTGGAGCATAAGAACTGAATAGGCAACTGGTAACCGGCAGCCAGCTTCCAATTCGCTAATTCTATTGAATTGGCAACTGGCAACTGGTAGCTAGCTGCAAATTCGATTTGAGACGATTTTAGAGTATAAGAACTGAATAGGCAACTGGCAATCGGCAACCAGTTGCCAATTCGACAATCCTAGCGAATTGGCAACTGGCAACTGGCAGCCTGCTGCCAATTCGATTTGAGACGGTTAAAGAGTATAAGAACTGAATAGGCAACTGACAACCGGCAACCAGATGCCAATTCGCTAATTCTATTGAATTGGCAAACTGGCAAATGGCAGCCAGCTGCCAGTTCGACTGAGACGGTTTAAGAGTAAAAAAACTGAATAGTCAACTGTCAAACGGCAACCAGTTGCCAATTCGACAATCCTAGTGAATTGGCAACTGGCAACAGGCAGCCAGATGCCAATTCGATTTGAGACGGTTTTAGAGTATAAGAACAGAATAGGCAACTGGCAAACGGCAACCAGATGCCCATTCGCTAATTCTATTGAATTGGCAACTGGCAGCCAGCTGCCAATTCGATTTGAGTGGGTTTAAGAGTATAAAAACTGAATAAGCAACTGGCAAACGGCAATCAGTTGCCACTTCGACAATCCTAGTGAATTGGCAACTGGCAACTGGCAGCCAGCTGCCAATTCGATTTTTAGATGGTTTTAGAGTATAAGAAATTAATAGGCAACTGGCAAACGGCAACCAGATGCCAATTCGCTAATTCTATTGAATTGGCAAACTGGCAAATGGCAGCCAGCTGCCAGTTCGACTGAGACGGTTTAAGAGTAAAAAAACTGAATAGTCAACTGTCAAACGGCAACCAGTTGCCAATTCGACAATCCTAGTGAATTGGCAATTGGCAACTGGCAGCCAGTTGCCAAATCGATTTAAGACGGTTTTAGAGTAAAAGAACTGAATAGGCAACGGGCAAACGGCAACCAGATGCTAATTCGCTAATTCTATAGAATTGGCAAGTGGCAACTGGCAGCCAGCTGCCAATTCGATTTGACACGATTTTAGAGCTCAAGAACTGAATTGGCAACTGGCAACCGGCAGCCAGCTGCCAATTCGCTAATTCTATTTAACTGGGAACTAGCAACTAGCAGCCAGCTGTATTAGGAGTACAAAAACTGAATAGGCAACTGGCAAACGGCAATCAGTTGCCAATTCGACAATCCTAGTGAATAAGCAACTGGCAGCCAGCTGCCAATTCGATTTTAGAGGGTTTAAGAGTATAAGAACTGAATAGGCAACTGGCAAACGGCAACACGTTGCCAATTCGACAATCCTAGTGAATTGGCAACTGGCAACTGGCAGCCAGCTGCCAATTCGATTTGAGACGGTTTTAGAGTATAAGAAATGAATAGGCAACTGGCAAACGGCAGCCAGCTGCCAATTCGCTAATTCTATTGAATTGGCAACTGGCAACCGGCAGCCAGCTGCCAATTCGCTAATTCTATTGAATTGGCAACTGGCAACTGGCAGCCAGCTGCCAATTCGATTTGAGACGATTTCAGAGCATAAGAACTGAATAGGCAACTGGCAACCGGCAGCCAGCTGCCAATTCGCTAATTCTATTGAATTGGCAACTGGCAACTGGCAGCCAGCTGCCAATTCGATTTGAGACAGTTTAAAAGTACAACAACTGAATATGCAACTGGCAAACGGCAACCAGTAGCCAATTCGACAATCCTAGTGAATTGGCAACTGGCAACTGGCAGCCAGCTGCCAATTCGATTTGAGACGGTTTTAGAGTATACGAACTGAATAGGCAACTGGCAAACGGGAACCAGATGCCAATTCGCTAATTCTATTGAATTGGCAACTGGCAACTGGCGGCCAGCTGCCAATTCGATTTGAGAGGGTTTAAAAGGATAAAAACTGAATAGGCAACTGGCAAACGGCAACCAATTGCCAAATCGACAATCCTAGTGAATTGGCAACTGGCAACTGGCAGCCAGCTGCCAATTCGATTTGAGACGGTTTTAGAGTATACGAATTGAAAAGGCAACTGGCAAACGGCAACCAGATGCCAATTCGCTAATTCTATTGAATTGGCAACTGGCAACTGGCAGCCAGCTGCCAATTCGATTTGAGACAGTTTAAGAGTACAACAACTGAATAGGCAA
This sequence comes from Lucinisca nassula, assembly GCA_963580285.1. NCBI lineage: Eukaryota > Metazoa > Mollusca > Bivalvia > Lucinida > Lucinidae > Lucinisca > Lucinisca nassula. The sequence goes on from OY757015.1 coordinate 137,146,186, forward strand.
CGGGCAAACGGCAGCCAGTTGCCAAATCGACAATCCTAGTGAATTGGCAACTGGCAACTGGCAGCCAGCTGCCAATTCGATTTGAGACGGTTTTAGAGTATACGAACTGAATAGGCAACTGGCAAACGGCAACCAGATGCCAATTCGCTAATTCTATTGAATTGGCAACTGGCAACTGGCGGCCAGCTGCCAATTCGATTTGAGAGGGTTTAAAAGGATAAAAACTGAATAGGCAACTGGCAAACGGCAACCAGTTGCCAATTCGACAATCCTAGTGAATTGGCAACTGGCAACTGGCCGCCAGCTGCCAATTCGATTTGAGACGGTTTTAGAGGATACGAATTGAAAAGGCAACTGGCAAACGGCAACCAGATGCCAATTCGCTAATTCTATTGAACTGGCAACTGGCGGCCAGCTGCCAATTCGATTTGAAAGGGTTTAAAAGTATAAAAACTGAATAGGAAACTGGCAAACGGCAACCAGTTGCCAATTCGACAATCCTAGTGAATTGGCAACTGGTAACTGGCAGCCAGCTGCCAATTCGATTTGAGACGGTTTTAGAGTATAAGAAATGAATAGGCAACTGGCAAACGGCAGCCAGATGCCAATTCGTTAATTCTATTGAATTTGCAACTGGCAACCGGCAGCCAGGTGTCAATTCGCTAATTCAATTGAATTGGCAACTGGCAACTGGCAGCCAGCTGCCAATTCGATTTAGACGATTTTGGAGCATAAGAACTGAATAAGCAACTGGTAACCGGCAGCCAGCTTCCAATTCGCTAATTCTATTGAATTGGCAACTGGCAACTGGTAGCTAGCTGCAAATTCGATTTGAGACGATTTTAGAGTATAAGAACTGAATAGGCAACTGGCAATCGGCAACCAGTTGCCAATTCTACAATCCTAGCGAATTGGCAACAGGCAACTGGCAGCCAGCTGCCAATTCGATTTGAGACGGTTAAAGAGTATAAGAACTGAATAGGCAACTGACAACCGGCAACCAGATGCCAATTCGCTAATTCTATTGAATTGGCAAACTGGCAAATGGCAGCCAGCTGCCAGTTCGACTGAGACGGTTTAAGAGTAAAAAAACTGAATAGTCAACTGACAAACGGCAACCAGTTGCCAATTCGACAATCCTAGTGAATTGGCAACTGGCAACAGGCAGCCAGATGCCAATTCGATTTGAGACGGTTTTAGAGCATAAGAACAGAATAGGCAACTGGCAAACGGCAACCAGATGCCCATTCGCTAATTCTATTGAATTGGCAACTGGCAGCCAGCTGCCAATTCGATTTGAGTGGGTTTAAGAGTATAAAAACTGATTAAGCAACTGGCAAACGGCAATCAGTTGCCACTTCGACAATCCTAGTGAATTGGCAACTGGCAACTGGCAGCCAGCTGCCAATTCGATTTGAGATGGTTTTAGAGTATAAGAAATTAATAGGCAACTGGCAAACGGCAACCAGATGCCAATTCGCTAATTCTATTGAATTGGCAACTGGCAGCCAGCTGCCAATTCGATTTGAGACAGATTAAGAGTACAACAACTGAATAGGCAACTGGCAAACGGCAACCAGTTGCCAATTCGACAATCCTAGTGAATTGGCAATTGGCAACTGGCAGCCAGCTGCCAATTCGATTTGAGACGGTTTTAGAGTATAAGAACTGAATAGGCAACGGGCAAACGGCAACCAGATGCTAATTCGCTAATTCTATAGAATTGGCAAGTGGCAACTGGCAGCCAGCTGCCAATTCGATTTGACACGATTTTAGAGCATAAGAACTGAATTGGCAACTGGCAACCGGCAGCCAGCTGCCAATTCGCTAATTCTATTTAACTGGGAACTAGCAACTGGAAGCCAGCTGTATTAGGAGTACAAAAACTGAATAGGCAACTGGCAAACGGCAATCAGTTGCCAATTCGACAATTCTAGTGAATAAGCAACTGGCAGCCAGCTGCCAATTCGATTTGAGAGGGTTTTAGAGTATAAGAACTGAATAGGCAACTGGCAAACGGCAACACGTTGCCAATTCGACAATCCTAGTGAATTGGCAACTGGCAACTGGCAGCCAGCTGCCAATTCGATTTGAGACGGTTTTAGAGTATAAGAAATGAATAGGCAACTGGCAAACGGCAGCCAGCTGCCAATTCGCTAATTCTATTGAATTGGCAACTGGCAACCGGCAGCCAGCTGCCAATTCGATTTTAGATGATTTTAGAGCACAAGAACTGAATAGGCAACTGGCAACCGGCAGCCAGCTGCCAATTCGCTAATTCTATTGAATTGGCAACTGGCAACTGGCAGTCAGCTGCCAATTCGATTTAAGAAAGTTTAAGAGTACAACAACTGAACAGGCAACTGGCAAACGGCAACCAGTTGCCAATTCGACAATCATTGTGAATTGGCAACTGGCAACTGGCAGCCAGCTGCCAATTCGATTTGAGACGGTTTTAGAGTATACGAACTGAATAGGCAACTGGCAAACGGCAACCAGATGCCAATTCGCTAATTCTATTGAATTGGCAACTGGCAACTGGCAGCCAGCTGCCAATTCGATTTGAGACAGTTTAAGAGTACAACAACTGAATAGGCAACGGGCAAACGGCAGCCAGTTGCCAAATCGACAATCCTAGTGAATTGGCAACTGGCAACTGGCAGCCAGCTGCCAATTCGATTTGAGACGGTTTTAGAGTATACGAACTGAATAGGCAACTGGCAAACGGCAACCAGATGCCAATTCGCTAATTCTATTGAATTGGCAACTGGCAATTGGCGGCCAGCTGCCAATTCGATTTGAGAGGGTTTAAAAGGATAAAAACTGAATAGGCAACTGGCAAACGGCAACCAGTTGCCAATTCGACAATCCTAGTGAATTGGCAACTGGCAACTGGCAGCCAGCTGCCAATTCGATTTGAGACGATTTTAGAGTATACGAATTGAAAAGGCAACTGGCAAACGGCAACCAGATGCCAATTCGCTAATTCTGTTGAACTGGCAACTGGCGGCCAGCTGCCAATTCGATTTGAAAGGGTTTAAAAGTATAAAAACTGAATAGGAAACTGGCAAACGGCAACCAGTTGCCAATTCGACAATCCTAGTGAATTGGCAACTGGTAACTGGCAGCCAGCTGCCAATTCGATTTGAGACGGTTTTAGAGTATAAGAAATGAATAGGCAACTGGCAAACGGCAGCCAGGTGTCAATTCGCTAATTCAATTGAATTGGCAACTGGCAACTGGCAGCCAGCTGCCAATTCGATTTAGACGATTTTGGAGCATAAGAACTGAATAGGCAACTGGTAACCGGCAGCCAGCTTCCAATTCGCTAATTCTATTGAATTGGCAACTGGCAACTGGTAGCTAGCTGCAAATTCGATTTGAGACGATTTTAGAGTATAAGAACTGAATTGGCAACTGGCAATCGGCAACCAGTTGCCAATTCGACAATCCTAGCAAACGGCAGCAAGCTACCAATTCGCTAATTCTATTGAATTGGCAACTGGCAGCCAGCTGCCAATTCGATTTTAGACGATTTAAGAGCACAAGAACTGAATAGGCAACTGGCAACCGCCAGCCAGCTGCCAATTCGCTAATTCTATTGAATTGGCAACTGGCAACTTGCAGTCAGCTGCCAATTCGATTTCAGAAAGTTTAAGAGCACAACAACTGAATAGGCAACTGGCAAACGGCAACCAGTTGCCAATTCGACAATCCTTGTGCATTGGCAACTGGCAACTGGCAGCCAGCTGCCAATTCGATTTGAGACGGTTTTAGAGTATACGAACTGAATAGGCAACTGGCATACGGCAACCAGATGCCAATTCGCTAATTCTATTGAATTGGCAACTGGCAACTGGCAGCCAGCTGCCAATTCGATTTGAGACAGTTTAAGAGTACAACAACTGAATAGGCAACTGGCAAACGACAGCCAGTTGTCAATTCGACAATCCTAGTGAATTGGCAACTGGCAGCCAATTCGATTTGAGACGGTTTTAGAGTATACGAACTGAATAGGCAACTGGCAAACGGCAACCAGATGCCAATTCGCTAATTCTATTGCATTGGCAACTGGCAACTGGCGGCCAGCTGCCAATTCGATTTGAGAGGGTTTAAAAGTATAAAAACTGAATAGGCAACTGGCAAACGGCAACCAGATGCCAATTCGACAATCCTAGAGAATTGGCAACTGGCAACTAGCAGCCAGCTGCCAATTCGATTTGAGACGGTTTTAGAGTATACGAACTGAATAGGCAACTGGCAAACGGCAACCAGATGCCAATTCGCTAATTCTATTGAATAGGCAACTGGCAACTGGCAGCCAGATGCCAATTCGATTTGAGACAGTTTAAGAGTACAACAACTGAATAGGCAACTGGCAAACGGCAACCAGTTGCCAATTCGACAATCCTAGTGAATTGGCAACTGGCAACTGGCAGCCAGCTGCCAATTCGATTTGAGACGCTTTTAGAGTATAAGAAATGAATAGGCAACTGTCAAACCGCAACCACATGCCAATTCGGTAATTCTATTTAATTTGCAACTGGCAACCGGCAGCCAGCAGCCAATTCGCTAATTCAATTGAACTGGCTACTGGCATCCAGCTGCAAATTCGATTTGAGAGGGTTTTAGAGTATAAAAACTGAATCGCCAACTGGCAAAGGGCAACCAGTTGCCAATTCGACAATCCTAGTGAATTGGCAACTGGCAACTGGCAGCCATCTGCCAATTCGATTTGAGACGGTTTTAGAGTATAAGAAATGAATAGGCAACTGGCAAACGGCAACCAGATGCGACTTCGCTAATTCTATTGAATTGGCAACTGGCAACCGGCAGCCAGCTGCCAATTCGCTTATTCTATTGAATTGGCAACTGGCAACTGGCAGCCAGCTGCCAATTCGATTTGAGACGATTTCAGAGCATAAGAACTGAATAGGCAACTGGCAACCGGCAGCCAGCTGCCAATTCGCTAATTCTATTGAATTGGCAACTGGCAACTGGCAGCCAGCTGCCAATTCGATTTGAGACAGTTTAAAAGTACAACAACTGAATATGCAACTGGCAAACGGCAACCAGTTGCCAATTCGACAATCCTAGTGAATTGGCAACTGGCAACTGGCAGCCAGCTGCCAATTCGATTTGAGACGGTTTTAGAGTATAAGAAATGAATATGCAACGGGCAAACGGCAGCCAGCTGCCAATTCGCTAATTCTATTGAATTGGCAACTGGCAACCGGCAGCCAGCTGCCAATTCGATTTTAGATGATTTTAGAGCACAAGAACTGAATAGGCAACTGGCAACCGGCAGCCAGCTGCCAATTCGCTAATTCTATTGAATTGGCAACTGGCAGTCAGCTGCCAATTCGATTTAAGAAAGTTTAAGAGTACAACAACTGAATAGGCAACTGGCAAACGGCAACCAGTTGCCAATTCGACAATCATTGTGAATTGGCAACTGGCAACTGGCAGCCAGCTGCCAATTCGATTTGAGACGGTTTTAGAGTATACGAACTGAATAGGCAACTGGCAAACGGCAACCAGATGCCAATTCGCTAATTCTATTGAATTGGCAACTGGCAACTGGCAGCCAGCTGCCAATTCGATTTGAGACAGTTTATGAGTACAACAACTGAATAGGCAACGGGCAAACGGCAGCCAGTTGCCAAATCGACAATCCTAGTGAATTGGCAACTGGCAACTGGCAGCCAGCTGCCAATTCGATTTGAGACGGTTTTAGAGTATACGAACTGAATAGGCAACTGGCAAACGGCAACCAGATGCCAATTCGCTAATTCTATTGAATTGGCAACTGGCAACTGGCGGCCAGCTGCCAATTCGATTTGAGAGGGTTTAAAAGGATAAAAACTGAATAGGCAACTGGCAAACGGCAACCAGTTGCCAATTCGACAATCCTAGTGAATTGGCAACTGGCAACTGGCAGCCAGCTGCCAATTCGATTTGAGACGGTTTTAGAGTATACGAATTGAAAAGGCAACTGGCAAACGGCAACCAGATGCCAATTCGCTAATTCTATTGAACTGGCAACTGGCGGCCAGCTGCCAATTCGATTTGAAAGGGTTTAAAAGTATAAAAACTGAATAGGAAACTGGCAAACGGCAACCAGTTGCCAATTCGACAATCCTAGTGAATTGGCAACTGGTAACTGGCAGCCAGCTGCCAATTCGATTTGAGACGGTTTTAGAGTATAAGAAATGAATAGGCAACTGGCAAACGGCAGCCAGATGCCAATTCGTTAATTCTATTGAATTGGCAACTGGCAACCGGCAGCCAGGTGTCAATTCGCTAATTCAATTGAATTGGCAACTGGCAACTGGCAGCCAGCTGCCAATTCGATTTAGACGATTTTGGAGCATAAGAACTGAATAGGCAACTGGTAACCGGCAGCCAACTCCCAATTCGCTAATTCTATTGAATTGGCAACTGGCAACTGGTAGCTAGCTGCAAATTCGATTTGAGACGATTTTAGAGTATAAGAACTGAATAGGCAACTGGCAATCGGCAACCAGTTGCCAATTCGACAATCCTAGCAAACGGCAGCCAGCTACCAATTCGCTAATTCTATTGAATTGGCAACTGGCAACTGGCAGCCAGCTGCCAATTCGATTTTAGACGATTTAAGAGCACAAGAACTGAATAGGCAACTGGCAACCGCCAGCCAGCTGCCAATTCGCTAATTCTATTGAATTGGCAACTGGCAACTGGCAGTCAGCTGCCAATTCGATTTGAGAAAGTTTAAGAGTACAACAACTGAATAGGCAACTGGCAAACGGCAACCAGTTGCCAATTCGACAATCCTTGTGCATTGGCAACTGGCAACTGGCAGCCAGCTGCCAATTCGATTTGAGACGGTTTTAGAGTATACGAACTGAATAGGCAACTGGCATACGGCAACCAGATGCCAATTCGCTAATTCTATTGAATTGGCAACTAGCAACTGGCAGCCAGCTGCCAATTCGATTTGAGACAGTTTAAGAGTACAACAACTGAATAGGCAACTGGCAAACGACAGCCAGTTGCCAATTCGACAATCCTAGTGAATTGGCAACTGGCAGCCAATTCGATTTGAGACGGTTTTAGAGTATACGAACTGAATAGGCAACTGGCAAACGGCAACCAGATGCCAATTCGCTAATTCTATTGAATTGGCAACTGGCAACTGGCGGCCAGCTGCCAATTCGATTTGAGAGGGTTTAAAAGTATAAAAACTGAATAGGCAACTGGCAAACGGCAACCAGATGCCAATTCGACAATCCTAGAGAATTGGCAACTGGCAACTGGCAGCCAGCTGCCAATTCGATTTGAGACGGTTTTAGAGTATACGAACTGAATAGGCAACTGGCAAACGGCAACCAGATGCCAATTCGCTAATTCTATTGAATTGGCAACTGCCAGCCAGCTGCCGTTTCGATTTGAGACTGTTTAAGAGTACAACAACTGAATAGGCAACTGGCAAACGGCAACCAGTTGCCAATTCGACAATCCTAGTGAATTGGCAACTGGCAACTGGCAGCCAGCTGCAAATTCGATTTGAGACGCTTTTAGAGTATAAGAAATGAATAGGCAACTGTCAAACCGCAACCAAATGCCAATTCGGTAATTCTATTTAATTTGCAACTGGCAACCGGCAGCCAGCAGCCAATTCGCTAATTCAATTGAACTGGCTACTGGCATCCAGCTGCAAATTCGATTTGAGAGGGTTTTAGAGTATAAAAACTGAATCGCCAACTGGCAAACGGCAACCAGATGCGACTTCGCTAATTCTATTGAATTGGCAACTGGCAACCGGCAGCCAGCTGCCAATTGGCTAATTCTATTGAATTGGCAACTGGCAACTGGCAGCCAGCTGCCAATTCGATTTGAGACGATTTCAGAGCATAAGAACTGAATAGGCAACTGGCAACCGGCAGCCAGCTGCCAATTCGCTAATTCTATTGAATTGGCAACTGGCAACTGGCAGCCAGCTGCCAATTCGATTTGAGACAGTTTAAAAGTACAACAACTGAATATGCAACTGGCAAACGGCAACCAGTTGCCAATTCGACAATCCTAGTGAATTGGCAACTGGCAACTGGCAGCCAGCTGCCAATTCGATTTGAGACGGTTTTAGAGTATAAGAAATGAATATGCAACTGGCAAACGGCAGCCAGCTGCCAATTCGCTAATTCTATTGAATTGGCAACTGGCAACCGGCAGCCAGCTGCCAATTCCATTTTAGATGATTTTAGAGCACAAGAACTGAATAGGCAACTGGCAACCGGCAGCCAGCTGCCAATTCGCTAATTCTATTGAATTGGCAACTGGCAACTGGCAGTCAGCTGCCAATTCGATTTAAGAAAGTTTAAGAGTACAACAACTGAATAGGCAACTGGCAAACGGCAACCAGATGCCAATTCGACAATCCTAGAGAATTGGCAACTGGCAACTAGCAGCCAGCTGCCAATTCGATTTGAGACGGTTTTAGAGTATACGAACTGAATAGGCAACTGGCAAACGGCAACCAGATGCCAATTCGCTAATTCTATTGAATTGGCAACTGGCAACTGGCAGCCAGCTGCCAATTCGATTTGAGACAGTTTAAGAGTACAACAACTGAATAGGCAACTGGCAAACGGCAACCAGTTGCCAATTCGACAATCCTAGTGAATTGGCAACTGGCAACTGGCAGCCAGCTGCCAATTCGATTTGAGACGATTTTAGAGTATAAGAAATGAATAGGCAACTGTCAAACCGCAACCACATGCCAATTCGGTAATTCTATTTAATTTGCAACTGGCAACCGGCAGCCAGCAGCCAATTCGCTAATTCAATTGAACTGGCTACTGGCATCCAGCTGCAAATTCGATTTGAGAGGGTTTTAGAGTATAAAAACTGAATCGCCAACTGGCAAAGGGCAACCAGTTGCCAATTCGACAATCCTAGTGGATTGGCAACTGGCAACTGGCAGCCATCTGCAAATTCGATTTGAGACGGTTTTAGAGTATAAGAAATGAATAGGCAACTGGCAAACGGCAACCAGATGCGACTTCGCTAATTCTATTGAATTGGCAACTGGCAACCGGCAGCCAGCTGCCAATTCGCTTATTCTATTAAATTGGCAACTGGCAACTGGCAGCCAGCTGCCAATTCGATTTGAGACGATTTCAGAGCATAAGAACTGAATAGGCAACTGGCAACCGGCAGCCAGCTGCCAATTCGCTAATTCTATTGAATTGGCAACTGGCAACTGGCAGCCAGCTGCCAATTCGATTTGAGACAGTTTAAAAGTACAACAACTGAATATGCAACTGGCAAACGGCAACCAGTTGCCATTTCGACAATCCTAGTGAATTGGCAACTGGCAACTGGCAGCCAGCTGCCAATTCGATTTGAGACGGTTTTAGAGTATAAGAAATGAATATGCAACGGGCAAACGGCAGCCAGCTGCCAATTCGCTAATTCTATTGAATTGGCAACTGGCAACCGGCAGCCAGCTGCCAATTCGATTTTAGATGATTTTAGAGCACAAGAACTGAATAGGCAACTGGCAACCGGCAGCCAGCTGCCAATTCGCTAATTCTATTGAATTGGCAACTGGCAACTGGCAGTCAGCTGCCAATTCGATTTAAGAAAGTTTAAGAGTACAACAACTGAATAGGCAACTGGCAATCGGCAACCAGTTGCCAATTCGACAATCATTGTGAATTGGCAACTGGCAACTGGCAGCCAGCTGCCAATTCGATTTGAGACGGTTTTAGAGTATACGAACTGAATAGGCAACTGGCAAACGGCAACCAGATGCCAATTCGCTAATTCTATTGAATTGGCAACTGGCAACTGGCAGCCAGTTGCCAATTCGATTTGAGACAGTTTAAGAGTACAACAACTGAATAGGCAACGGGCAAACGGCAGCCAGTTGCCAAATCGACAATCCTAGTGAATTGGCAACTGGCAACTGGCAGCCAGCTGCCAATTCGATTTGAGACGGTTTTAGAGTATACGAACTGAATAGGCAACTGGCAAACGGCAACCAGATGCCAATTCGCTAATTCTATTGAATTGGCAACTGGCAACTGGCGGCCAGCTGCCAATTCGATTTGAGAGGGTTTAAAAGGATAAAAACTGAATAGGCAACTGGCAAACGGCAACCAGTTGCCAATTCGACAATCCTAGTGAATTGGCAACTGGCAACTGGCAGCCAGCTGCCAATTCGATTTGAGACGGTTTTAGAGTATACGAATTGAAAAGGCAACTGGCAAACGGCAACCAGATGCCAATTCGCTAATTCTATTGAACTGGCAACTGGCGGCCAGCTGCCAATTCGATTTGAAAGGGTTTAAAAGTATAAAAACTGAATAGGAAACTGGCAAACGGCAACCAGTTGCCAATTCGACAATCCTAGTGAATTGGCAACTGGTAACTGGCAGCCAGCTGCCAATTCGATTTGAGACGGTTTTAGAGTATAAGAAATGAATAGGCAACTGGCAAACGGCAGCCAGATGCCAATTCGTTAATTCTATTGAATTGGCAACTGGCAACCGGCAGCCAGGTGTCAATTCGCTAATTCAATTGAATTGGCAACTGGCAACTGGCAGCCAGCTGCCAATTCGATTTAGACGATTTTGGAGCATAAGAACTGAATAGGCAACTGGTAACCGGCAGCCAGCTTCCAATTCGCTAATTCTATTGAATTGGCAACTGGCAACTGGTAGCTAGCTGCAAATTCGATTTGAGACGATTTTAGAGTATACGAACTGAATAGGCAACTGGCAATCGGCAACCAGTTGCCAATTCGACAATCATTGTGAATTGGCAACTGGCAACTGGCAGCCAGCTGCCAATTCGATTTGAGACGGTTTTAGAGTATACGAACTGAATAGGCAACTGGCAATCGGCAACCAGTTGCCAATTCGACAATCCTAGCAAACGGCAGCCAGCTACCAATTCGCTAATTCTATTGAATTGGCAACTGGCAACTGGCAGCTGCCAATTCGATTTTAGACGATTGAAGAGCACAAGAACTGAATAGGCAACTGGCAACCGCCAGCCAGCTGCCAATTCGCTAATTCTATTGAATTGGCAACTGGCAACTGGCAGTCAGCTGCCAATTCGATTTGAGAAAGTTTAAGAGTACAACAACTGAATAGGCAACTGGCAAACGGCAACCAGTTGCCAATTCGACAATCCTTGTGCATTGGCAACTGGCAACTGGCAGCCAGCTGCCAATTCGATTTGAGACGGTTTTAGAGTATACGAACTGAATAGGCAACTGGCATACGGCAACCAGATGCCAATTCGCTAATTCTATTGAATTGGCAACTAGCAACTGGCAGCCAGCTGCCAATTCGATTTGAGACAGTTTAAGAGTACAACAACTGAATAGGCAACTGGCAAACGACAGCCAGTTGCCAATTCGACAATCCTAGTGAATTGGCAACTGGCAGCCAATTCGATTTGAGACGGTTTTAGAGTATACGAACTGAATAGGCAACTGGCAAACGGCAACCAGATGCCAATTCGCTAATTCTATTGAATTGGCAACTGGCAACTGGCGGCCAGCTGCCAATTCGATTTGAGAGGGTTTAAAAGTATAAAAACTGAATAGGCAACTGGCAAACGGCAACCAGATGCCAATTCGACAATCCTAGAGAATTGGCAACTGGCAACTGGCAGCCAGCTGCCAATTCGATTTGAGACGGTTTTAGAGTATACGAACTGAATAGGCAACTGGCAAACGGCAACCAGATGCCAATTCGCTAATTCTATTGAATTGGCAACTGGCAACTGCCAGCCAGCTGCCAATTCGATTTGAGACTGTTTAAGAGTACAACAACTGAATAGGCAACTGGCAAACGGCAACCAGTTGCCAATTCGACAATCCTAGTGAATTGGCAACTGGCAGCCAGCTGCCAATTCGATTTGAGACGGTTTTAGAGTATAAGAAATGAATAGGCAACTGTCAAACCGCAACCACATGCCAATTCGGTAATTCTATTTAATTTGCAACTGGCAACCGGCAGCCAGCAGCCAATTCGCTAATTCAATTGAACTGGCTACTGGCATCCAGCTGCAAATTCGATTTGAGAGGGTTTTAGAGTATAAAAACTGAATCGCCAACTGGCAAACGGCAACCAGTTGCCAATTCGACAATCCTAGTGAATTGGCAACTGGCAACTGGCAGCCAGCTGCCAATTCGATTTGAGACGGTTTTAGAGTATAAGAAATGAATGGGCAACTGGCAAACGGCAACCAGATGCGACTTCGCTAATTCTATTGAATTGGCAACTGGCAACCGGCAGCCAGCTGCCAATTGGCTAATTCTATTGAATTGGCAACTGGCAACTGGCAGCCAGCTGCCAATTCGATTTGAGACGATTTCAGAGCATAAGAACTGAATAGGCAACTGGCAACCGGCAGCCAGCTGCCAATTCGCTAATTCTATTGAATTGGCAACTGGCAACTGGCAGCCAGCTGCCAATTCGATTTGAGACAGTTTAAAAGTACAACAACTGAATATGCAACTGGCAAACGGCAACCAGTTGCCAATTCGACAATCCTAGTGAATTGGCAACTGGCAACTGGCAGCCAGCTGCCAATTCGATTTGAGACGGTTTTAGAGTATAAGAAATGAATATGCAACTGGCAAACGGCAGCCAGCTGCCAATTCGCTAATTCTATTGAATTGGCAACTGGCAACCGGCAGCCAGCTGCCAATTCCATTTTAGATGATTTTAGAGCACAAGAACTGAATAGGCAACTGGCAACCGGCAGCCAGCTGCCAATTCGCTAATTCTATTGAATTGGCAACTGGCAACTGGCAGTCAGCTGCCAATTCGATTTAAGAAAGTTTAAGAGTACAACAACTGAATAGGCAACTGGCAAACGGCAACCAGTTGCCAATTCGACAATTATTGTGAATTGGCAACTGGCAACTGGCAGCCAGCTGCCAATTCGATTTGAGACGGTTTTAGAGTATACGAACTGAATAGGCAACTGGCAAACGGCAACAAGATGCCAATTCGCTAATTCTATTGAATTGGCAACTGGCAACTGGCAGCCAGCTGCCAATTCGATTTGAGACAGTTTAAGAGTACAACAACTGAATAGGCAACGGGCAAACGGCAGCCAGTTGCCAAATCGACAATCCTAGTGAATTGGCAACTGGCAACTGGCAGCCAGCTGCCAATTCGATTTGAGACGGTTTTAGAGTATACGAACTGAATAGGCAACTGGCAAACGGCAGCCAGATGCCAATTCGCTAATTCTATTGAATTGGCAACTGGCAACTGGCGGCCAGCTGCCAATTCGATTTGAGAGGGTTTAAAAGGATAAAAACTGAATAGGCAACTGGCAAACGGCAACCAGTTGCCAATTCGACAATCCTGGTGAATTGGCAACTGGCAACTGGCAGCCAGCTGCCAATTCGATTTGAGACGGTTTTAGAGTATACGAATTGAAAAGGCAACTGGCAAACGGCAACCAGATGCCAATTCGCTAATTCTATTGAACTGGCAACTGGCGGCCAGCTGCCAATTCGATTTGAAAGGGTTTAAAAGTATAAAAACTGAATAGGAAACTGGCAAACGGCAACCAGTTGCCAATTCGACAATCCTAGTGAATTGGCAACTGGTACCTGGCAGCCAGCTGCCAATTCGATTTGAGACGGTTTTAGAGTATAAGAAATGAATAGGCAACTGGCAAACGGCAGCCAGATGCCAATTCGTTAATTCTATTGAATTGGCAACTGGCAACCGGGAGCCAGGTGTCAATTCGCTAATTCAATTGAATTGGCAACTGGCAACTGGCAGCCAGCTGCCAATTCGATTTAGACGATTTTGGAGCATAAGAACTGAATAGGCAACTGGTAACCGGCAGCCAGCTTCCAATTCGCTAATTCTATTGAATTGGCAACTGGCAACTGGTAGCTAGCTGCAAATTCGATTTGAGACGATTTTAGAGTATAAGAACTGAATAGGCAACTGGCAATCGGCAACCAGTTGCCAATTCGACAATCCTAGCAAACGGCAGCCAGCTACCAATTCGCTAATTCTATTGAATTGGCAACTGGCAACTGGCAGCCAGCTGCCAATTCGATTTTAGACGATTTAAGAGCACAAGAACTGAATAGGCAACTGGCAACCGCCAGCCAGCTGCCAATTCGCTAATTCTATTGAATTGGCAACTGGCAACTGGCAGTCAGCTGCCAATTCGATTTGAGAAAGTTTAAGAGTACAACAACTGAATAGGCAACTGGCAAACGGCAACCAGTTGCCAATTCGACAATCCTTGTGCATTGGCAACTGGCAACTGGCAGCCAGCTGCCAATTCGATTTGAGACGGTTTTAGAGTATACGAACTGAATAGGCAACTGGCATACGGCAACCAGATGCCAATTCGCTAATTCTATTGAATTGGCAACTGGCAACTGGCAGCCAGCTGCCAATTCGATTTGAGACAGTTTAAGAGTACAACAACTGAATAGGCAACTGGCAAACGACAGCCAGTTGCCAATTCGACAATCCTAGTGAATTGGCAACTGGCAGCCAATTCGATTTGAGACGGTTTTAGAGTATATGAACTGAATAGGCAACTGGCAAACGGCAACCAGATGCCAATTCGCTAATTCTATTGAATTGGCAACTGGCAACTGGCGGCCAGCTGCCAATTCGATTTGAGAGGGTTTAAAAGTATAAAAACTGAATAGGCAACTGGCAAACGGCAACCAGATGCCAATTCGACAATCCTAGAGAATTGGCAACTGGCAACTGGCAGCCAGCTGCCAATTCGATTTGAGACGGTTTTAGAGTATACGAACTGAATAGACAACTGGCAAACGGCAACCAGATGCCAATTCGCTAATTCTATTGAATTGGCAACTGGCAACTGGCAGCCAGCTGCCAATTCGATTTGAGACAGTTTTAGAGTACAACAACTGAATAGGCAACTGGCAAACGGCAACCAGTTGCCAATTCGACAATCCGTGTGAATTGGCAACTGGCAACTGGCAGCCAGCTGCCAATTCGATTTGAGACGCTTTTAGAGTATAAGAAATGAATAGGCAACTGTCAAACCGCAACCACATGCCAATTCGCTAATTCTATTTAATTGGCAACTGGCAACCGGCAGCCAGCAGCCAATTCGCTAATTCAATTGAACTGGCTACTGGCATCCAGCTGCAAATTCGATTTAAGAGGGTTTTAGAGTATAAAAACTGAATCGCCAACTGGCAAACGGCAACCAGTTGCCAATTCGACAATCCTAGTGAATTGGCAACTGGCAAGTGGCAGCCAGCTGCCAATTCGATTTGAGACGGTTTTAGAGTATAAGAAATGAATAGGCAACTGGCAAACGGCAACCAGATGCCAATTCGCTAATTCTATTGAATTGGCAACTGGCAACCGGCAGCCAGCTGCCAATTGGCTTATTCTATTGAATTGGCAACTGACAACTGGCAACCAGCTGCCAATTCGATTTTAGACGATTTATGAAGCATAAGAACTGAATAGACAACTGACAACCGGCAGCCAGCTGACAATTCGCTAATTCTATTGAATTGGCAACTGGCAACTGGCAGCCAGCTGCCAATTCGATTTGAGACAGTTTAAGAGTACAACAACTGAATAGGCAACTGGGAAACGGCAACCAGATGCCAATTCGACAATCATAGTGAATTGGCAACTGGCAACTGGCAGCCAGCTGCCAATTCGATTTGAGATGGTTTAAGAGTATACGAACTGAAAAGGCAACTGGCAACCGGCAACCAGATGCCAATTCGCTAATTCTATTGAATTGGCAACTGGCAACTGGCAGGCAGCTGCCAATTCGATTTGAGAGAGTTTAAGAGTATAAAAACTGAATAGGCAACTGGCAAACGGCAACCAGTTGCCAATTCGACAATCCTAATGCATTGGCAACTGGCAACTGGCAGCCAGCTGCCAATTCGATTTGAGACGGTTTTAGAGTTAAAGAAATGAATAGGCAACTGGCAAAAGGCAACCAGATGCCAATTCGCTAATTCTACTGAATTGGCAACTGGCAACCGGCAGCCAGCTGCCAATTCGCTAATTCTATTGAATTGGCAACTGGCAACTTGCAGCCAGCTGCCAATTCGATTTGAGACGATTTTAGAGCATAAGATCTGAATAGGCAACTGGCAACCGGCAGCCAGCTGCCAATTCGCTAATTCTATTGAATTGGCAACTGGCAACTGGCAACTGGTAGCCAGCTGCCAATTCGATTTGAGACAGTTTAAGAGTACAACAACTGAACAGGCAACTGGCAAACGGCAACCAGTTGCCAATTCGACAATCCTAGTGAATTGGCAACTGGCAACTGGCAGCCAGCTGCCAATTCGATTTGAGACGGTTTTAGAGTATACGAACTGAATAGGCAACTGGCAAACGGCAACCAGATGCCAATCCGCTAATTCTATTGAATTGGCAACTGGCAACTGGCAGCCAGCTGCCAATTCGATTTGAGAGGGTTTAAAAGAATAAAAACTGAATAGGCAACTGGTAAACGGCAACCAGTTGCCAATTCGACAATCCTAGTGAATTGGCAACTGGTAACTGGCAGCCAGCTGCCAATTCGATTTGAGACGGTTAGAGTATAAGAAATGAATAGGCAACTGGCAAACGGCAACTAGATGCTAATTCGCTAATTCTATTGAATTGGCAACTGGCAACCGGCAGCCAGCTGCCAAATGATTTGAGAGGGTTTAAAAGTATGAAAACTGAATAGGCAACTGGCAAACGGCAACCAGTTGCCAATTCGACAATCCTAGTGAATTGGCAACTCACTAGGTGCCAATTCACTAGGATTTTCGAATTGGCAACTGGTTGCCGTTTGCCAGTTGCCTATTCAGTTTTTATACTCTTAAACCCTCTCAAATCGAATTGGCAGCTGGCTGCCAGTTGCCAGTTGCCAATTCACTAGGATTGTCGAATTGGCAACTGATTGCCGTTTGCCATTTGCCTTTTCGGTTTTTGTACTCTTAAACCGTCTAAAATCGAATTGGCAGCTGGCTGCCAGTTGCCAATTCAATAGAATTAGCGAATTGGCAGCTTGCTGCCGGTTTCCAGTTGCCTATTCAGTTTTTATACTCTAAAACCGTCCAAAATTGAATTGGCAGCTGGCTGCCAGTTGCCAGTTGCCAATTCACTAGGATTGTCGAATTGGCAACGTGTTGCCGTTTGCCAGTTGCCTATTCAGTTCTTATACTCTTAAACCCCCTCAAATCGAATTGGCGGCTGGCTGCCAGTTGCTTATTCACTAGGATTGTCGAATTGGCAACTGATTGCCGTTTGCCAGTTGCCTATTCAGTTTTTGTACTCCTAATACAGCTGGCTGCCAGTTGCTAGTTCCCAGTTAAATAGAATTAGCGAATTGGCAGCTGGCTGCCGGTTGCCAGTTGCCAATTCAGTTCTTATGCTCTAAAATCGTGTCAAATCGAATTGGCAGCTGGCTGCCAGTTGCCACTTGCCAATTCTATAGAATTAGCGAATTAGCATCTGGTTGCCGTTTGCCCGTTGCCTATTCAGTTCTTATACTCTAAAACCGTCTCAAATCGAATTGGCAGCTGGCTGCCAGTTGCCAATTGCCAATTCACTAGGATTGTCGAATTGGCAACTGGTTGCCGTTTGCCAGTTGCCTATTCAGTTGTTGTACTCTTAATCTGTCTCAAATCGAATTGGCAGCTGGCTGCCAGTTGCCAATTCAATAGAATTAGCGAATTGGCATCTGGTTGCCGTTTGCAAGTTGCCTATTAATTTCTTATACTCTAAAACCATCTCAAATCGAATTGGCAGCTGGCTGCCAGTTGCCAGTTGCCAATTCACTAGGATTGTCGAAGTGGCAACTGATTGCCGTTTGCCAGTTCCTTATTCAGTTTTTATACTATTAAACCCACTCAAATCGAATTGGCAGCTGGCTGCAAGTTGCCAGCTGCCAATTCAATAGAATTAGCGAATGGGCATCTGGTTGCCGTTTGCCAGTTGCCTATTCTGTTCTTATACTCTAAAACCGTCTCAAATCGAATTGGCATCTGGCTGCCTGTTGCCAGTTGCCAATTCACTAGGATTGTCGAATTGGCAACTGGTTGCCGTTAGTCAGTTGACTATTCAGTTTTTTTACTCTTAAACCGTCTCAGTCGAACTGGCAGCTGGCTGCCATTTGCCAGTTTGCCAATTCAATAGAATTAGCGAATTGGCATCTGGTTGCCGGTTGTCAGTTGCCTATTCAGTTCTTATACTCTTTAATCGTCTCAAATCGAATTGGCAGCTGGCTGCCAGTTGCCAGTTGCCAATTCGCTAGGATTGTCGAATTGGCAACTGGTTGCCGATTGCCAGTTGCCTATTCAGTTCTTATACTCTAAAATCGTCTCAAATCGAATTTGCAGCTAGCTACCAGTTGCCAGTTGCCAATTCAATAGAATTAGTGAATTGGAAGCTGGCTGCCGGTTACCAGTTGCCTATTCAGTTCTTATGCTCCAAAATCGTCTAAATCGAATTGGCAGCTGGCTGCCAGTTGCCAGTTGCCAATTCAATTGAATTAGCGAATTGACACCTGGCTGCCGGTTGCCAGTTGCCAATTCAATAGAATTTACGAATTGGCATCTGGCTGCCGTTTGCCAGTTGCCTATTCATTTCTTATACTCTAAAACCGTCTCAAATCGAATTGGCAGCTGGCTGCCAGTTACCAGTTGCCAATTCACTAGGATTGTCGAATTGGCAACTGGTTGCCGTTTGCCAGTTTCCTATTCAGTTTTTATACTTTTAAACCCTTTCAAATCGAATTGGCAGCTGGCCGCCAGTTGCCAGTTCAATAGAATTAGCGAATTGGCATCTGGTTGCCGTTTGCCAGTTGCCTTTTCAATTCGTATACTCTAAAACCGTCTCAAATCGAATTGGCAGCTGGCTGCCAGTTGCCAGTTGCCAATTCACTAGGATTGTCGATTTGGCAACTGGTTGCCGTTTGCCAGTTGCCTATTCAGTTTTTATCCTTTTAAACCCTCTCAAATCGAATTGGCAGCTGGCCGCCAGTTGCCAGTTGCCATTTCAATAGAATTAGCGAATTGGCATCTGGTTGCCGTTTGCCAGTTGCCTATTCAGTTCGTACACTCTAAAACCGTCTCAAATCGAATTGGCAGCTGGCTGCCAGTTGCCAATTCACTAGGATTGTCGATTTGGCAACTGGCTGCCGTTTGCCCGTTGCCTATTCAGTTGTTGTACTCTTAAACTGTCTCAAATCGAATTGGCAGCTGGCTGCCAGTTGCAAGTTGCCAATTCAATAGAATTAGCGAATTGGCATCTGGTTGCCGTTTGCCTGTTGCCTATTCAGTTCGTATACTCTAAAACCGTCTCAAATCGAATTGGCAGCTGGCTGCCAGTTGCCAGTTGCCAATTCACAATGATTGTCGAATTGGCAACTGGTTGCCGTTTGCCAGTTGCCTATTCAGTTGTTGTACTCTTAAACTTTCTTAAATCGAATTGGCAGCTGACTGCCAGTTGCCAGTTGCCAATTCAATAGAATTAGCGAATTGGCAGCTGGCTGCCGGTTGCCAGTTGCCTATTCAGTTCTTGTGCTCTAAAATCGTCTAAAAATCGAATTGGCAGCTGGCTGCCGGTTGCCAGTTGCCAATTCAATAGAATTAGCGAATTGGCAGCTGGCTGCCGTTTGCCAGTTGCATATTCATTTCTTATACTCTAAAACCGTCTCAAATCGAATTGGCAGCTGGCTGCCAGTTGCCAGTTGCCAATTCACTAGGATTGTCGAATTGGCAACTGGTTGCCGTTTGCCAGTTGCATATTCAGTTGTTGTACTTTTAAACTGTCTCAAATCGAATTGGCAGCTGGCTGCCAGTTGCCAGTTGCCAATTCAATAGAATTAGCGAATTGGCAGCTGGCTGCCGGTTGCCAGTTGCCTATTCAGTTCTTATGCTCTGAAATCGTCTCAAATCGAATTGGCAGCTGGCTGCCAGTTGCCAGTTGCCAATTCAATAGAATTAGCGAATTGGCAGCTGGCTGCCGGTTGCCAGTTGCCAATTCAATAGAATTAGCGAATTTGCAGCTGGCTGCCGTTTGCCAGTTGCCTATTCATTTCTTATACTCTAAAACCGTCTCAAATCGAATTGGCAGCTGGCTGCCAGTTGCCAGTTGCCAATTCACTAGGATTGTCGAATTGGCAACTGGTTGCCGTTTGCCAGTTGCCTATTCAGTTGTTGTACTTTTAAACTGTCTCAAATCGAATTGGCAGCTGGCTGCCAGTTGCCAATTCAATAGAATTAGCGAATTGGCAGCTGGCTGCCGGTTGCCAGTTGCCTATTCAGTTCTTATGCTCTAAAATCGTCTCAAATCGAATTGGCAGCTGGCTTCCAGTTGCCAATTCAATAGAATTAGCGAATTGGCAGCTGGCTGCCGGTTGCCAGTTGCCAATTCCATAGAATTAGCGAATTGGCAGGTGGCTGCCGTTTGCCAGTTGTCTATTCATTTCTTATACTCTAAAACCGTCTAAAATCGAATTGGCAGGTGGCTGCCAGTTGACAGTTGCCAATTCACTAGGATTGTCGAATTGGCAACTGGTTGCCGTTTGCCAGTTGCCTATTCAGTTTTTATACTCTTAAAATCTCTCAAATCGAATTGGCAGCTGGCTGCCAGTTGCCAGTTGCCAGTTGCCAATTAAATAGAATTAGCGAATTGGCAGCCACACTGTGAAGTTAGATGCCATTTGCCAGTTTCCGATTGAACTGGCAACTGGCAGCCAACTTCACGGACATTAATGGAAAGAAGCGGATGTTGCAGCAAAAATAAAATGGGTAGTTAAATATCAGATACAGTCGAATTTCAATGGTTCGAACACCCGTTTGCGACCTCTAAAATCTGTTCGAGACTGGGGGAGTTCAAGCCACTGAGGTTACTGTCAGGAGGCATAACGAGATACTTTTAGACATCTTTTCGGTGTTCTATAATGAAAATGTATGCTGTGTGTATTCATTAGAATCGCATCATCGAGGCGATTCTAATGAGTACACACATCATACATTTGCAAGAAAATAGACTGAAATCTTCCTAATTATCTCCCACTATTTCTTATGCAGAGGCTTTCGCTAGGGGCTCAAGAATGGGTTCGACACATCCATGGTTAACGAGCCATCGCTGTTCGAGCCATCGAAGTTCTACTGTACATCTAAACAATGTAACACTGAGATTCTGAAATATTCTGCCTAGTTGTAAAGTCATTATTTAAAAACACATTGTATTCACCATTTTGATTTGTGTCGTAATTTGAACCACAAGATGACAGCCAAGCAGGCACACGTCGCAAGGGCAGCGACAAATTAACGTCGGTTGCATAAAAGTCATGACGTTGCACCGAAGTTAATGTGACGTCACAATTACGTTACGTGCCTGCTGGGTGTGAGCTAGTGAAAAAAAATCACTCGGGTGTGACAGGCTATTTGTTTTTCATTTTTCTTTTCTTCACTTTGGACAGCAGTCTGATACGAGTCACAAACACATACACAAAAATTACAGTTAGAACATTTATCTTGAAATAAACAAAATCTTGGTACAACAGGTACTTCAAACTTTTGAATCTCTTTCTTACACATTATATCAAAGCCGAGTTCCTATAATTTTACAACGTTTTCACACTGGTAAAGGCAAGCGCGCAGGGTAAGGAACAAACCCACAGGATAAGGAATTTTTTCCGCTCAGGATAAGGAAGAAAATGGCGGAATCGGCATCACATGTGCAGGTTTGTTGTTGTTCTAGATCTCGTGTTATGGTTACTAAATCAATACGGCTGCTCACATTAGCTTCACGGAAGACACATATTATTCACAAATTTATCTTCGATGGTCCGAATTCGACAGTTACAGCCAGTCAAACGGAGAACCGGACACAGTGGAGCTACCCAACCACGAAATCTCATTAATTTACAAGAAACACTCTTCTGGGAAGATGGTATGCACTTTTTTGTTGGTTGTAGACATACACATGATAAATCGGACTGTTGTAAATACGATTTATGGAAAATTGGAAATTGAAACGCCCACAATGAGAAATCCTAGTTCCATTTTCAATACAACGCCCAAGGGCAAGGATATGAGCATTCATGGAGCCGGCCTTGGTAGCTCCAGTCGGATGCCCGTCTGACTGGTGATCAGGAGGACGCGGGTTCGATACCTGCCGGGGTCGGCAACATTCTTTCGCGGAGATTGATCATGAAACCTTTTCTACGGCCATTCTCTACCTTCCGCTGATTCAAGACGGGCAGTTGTCAATTTCTGGCGAAAGAATGTGCACTGTACTGGCTAACCGCTTACGTAGACGCTTGCCTAGGAAAAATGTGGATAGGTAAAATGAGCAGTTCGGTTTACCTAAACGTAAGCGGTTAACAAGAATGGTGCACATTCTTGATCAATCTACACGAAAAAATGTTGCCGACCCCGATAGGTATCGAACCAACGTCCAGTTAGAAGCGCACCCGACTCAGCTATCAAGGCCGGCCTAGAGAGATAGAGGAGACAAAAAATAAAATAAAACAGAAAATACTCAGATACCTTCAATTCATTTTAATTATGTCTATTTCATTCAAACTTGTGTGTGCAGAGTGATCTTGATTCACTGTTTGCAAACATTATTCAAAACATTGTTGTGGGTACAGTGTAAATTGTTGCCTTATCCGAGGCGATTATAACGTGCTCTATATATACTACTGACAAGAAATAAAGAAGTTTATCCCAAATTGTGTTTGGAACACATCCGAACAAGGGTTTGTTTTACGAAATCCTAAAAATATGTTGTGGATGCATGTTATTAAAGCGTTAAGGGAAAATATCTCAATGTATACACAAACAAACAAAACCAACAATTTAAGTGTGAAAAGGGTCATTAAGAAAGCAAGGAAACATGACCAGTCAACAAGTCAGTCAGCCAGTTAACCAAGTGCTAATTGTAATTGTCTTCCAACAAGTTTAAACAAAATCATTAAATTTATCTATTGTTTTTTTTTTGTTTTTGTTTTTTTTTCGTATAGTTATCAATTATTATGTTTTTGCTACTAACGATTTTGGCCAGTCATAATATCACAGGCTTAAAGATACAGTTTAAAAACAAAGTAAAATTTCTCATTGATTAAAATCTTTAAAATGTTCCTCCCACAAGCAATACTGAACACAAACCCAAAACAATAAATTGTCAATTTGAACTGGACATTATATTAACCTTGTCTAATTGTCCATCCCAATATTTTTTGCTGGCCAAATTGTCCTAGGCCGAATTGTCCTAAGTCAAATCGTCCCGGCCACATCGCCCTAGATTCATAGTGCGGGGGGGGGGGGGGGGGGTAATATAATGCTAGAACGAGCAATGCACATGCCAAGACAAGGCATACAAACTTTGAACGTTTCCTAAAGGTCACAACTGGTGCTTTAAACTATTTTTATTTTTTATTTATTTATTTATACAATATTTTAAGAGGGTGGCACAATTAGCTGCAAAGCTAGTCTACCTTGTGGCCCTCTGTAAAATACACAAATAACATATAAAACATATGGAAAACATTACAAAATGCATTATATACATATATACAGTAAAACAAAGACAATGTGGCCTCATAAGACGTATCTTGTTAAAACAGATACTAAAATTCTTTAACGTTTCAAAAGAATAGATCGTGTGTTAAAACAGTCAACAGCACATGTGGTATATGCTTTGTGAAACCACTGTTTATTAAAACATTAATTTATTAGAGGGCACATAAAACATATCACAGACTATCAGGTTTATCTAAAATAGATTAGATCCGTTGACAATGAATAGTCTGTGACTTAAATGGAATGCATATGTACAATGATGAACATAAAACGTGATAAAATATTACCAACAGTGCCTAACACAAGTGTTTTACCCGTCTTTTTAAAGCACCTAATGACTCTGAATTTCTGACTTCGAGAGGCGAAGAATACCATTCTAGGCCATTTCTGATTTACCGTGGAACTATAATCGATATTAAAATCACCCATAAGAATGATTTCAAGCCCGGTTGTTTGTGCAATAAACAGTTCCTCCTCGAATAGTTCTATCCATTCGGACTGTGCATTTGGAGGGTGATACACGGTGCAAATCAGAAATGGCCTAGTGTTTGGCAGTGTTAACTCTGACCACACTGTTTCAATCTGCGAGACTTCAAGTTCTGGTCGGCGTCTGCACTTAAGCGAATTTCTATAATATAAAACCAAACCGCCGCCAGATTTATTTTGAGTGTCAGATCTATCTTTTCGTAGCATATCGCAACTATCGATGGCCACTTGACCATCTGAGACACTTGCCGCCAGAAAAGTTTTGCAAATACCTAAGATATCTGGACAGCGCTCTGTTGCCATAGCTAAGCGAATTTCGTCTAGCTTGGTAACAAGGTGTCTGATATTTAGATTACAAAGATGTAAGCCTTTGGATAAAAATTGTATGTCTGTAGTGTCTGAGGATGCTACATCAGATAAGCAAGTGGTGCCATCGTTATGTATGTATTGTGTATTGTCCAGATTCAGCCCCCTCATGATGTTGGGCAATGGGGGAAAAACCGAGATTGTTCGAGTCATTCTGCACCCTATTCAGATCAAACGAGTAATGGAACAGCGTTTCTAAAGTTGTACTATTAGGCAACGTGTGGTCGTTCTGAGAATTGCGTTCTATATACCCTATTTCATCCTAGGGTGCAGCACGGCCGGTGATCTTAGAGTTTCGTCCATTGAACCAACATTCTTGGGTACTGTGAATTGTCATTGAGCAAATATGGCAGTATTTCTGAGGGCGGTATCTTCTGCCTTAAAGCGGCGTGTTGCCACGTCGCTGTCTCTGTGATGTAATATTTGAGGATTTCGATGGTCCTGTAATCTTACAATATTTGACAATAGTTTGTAGAAGTTTTCGTGTACCAGTGACGTTTAAATGTGTTTTGTCCGTGTAATAATATGTGTCAGGAATTTCGCCAGACGCCAATAAAAAGTTATCATAGTTGTCAATGTAATCTATGTCATTTGCATCGCACAACGATTTCAACTGCTGATTGTAGGGCTCAAGATCAGAGGTGCCTCTTGGCAGCAGGCCGGATACAATAATTCGGCGTTCATTAGACGCCAAACTCTCTAGTAAAGCAATGTAGTCATCTTGAAAAGTATCCATATCTGATCCACTATTACCATCGTTTCCACCAACAGGGACAACTATTTTTTTGCAGCTATCCATATTGTTCTAACTTGGACTTCAGAGTTTTGACGGTGGCGCCTGGGAAAAATCTAACATTGGTATTGGAATTAAGTTCATTGGTTCTCACGCCTTTAAGAATGGAACTACCAATTAGTAGTGTTGTTTCTCTTATGCACTTTCTTGACCTGTCTGTTTGATCACCAACTTCAGATTCTGCATTTGTATTCATATGTGTGTTAGGTTTTTGGAATTGTTTCTGTTTCTGTTGATGTTCAGCTGGTGTTCGTTTCGGGATTAGCAGCCGTGTTTAACAATGTGTCAAGCTTTTCTGTGATGCACAATTCTTTTCCATTATTCTGTGTAGGACTAATTATTAATATCAGAAAACCTAATCTGAGATGGTAATTTACTAGTGCTACGCCCATACAACCACCATTTTCCCCGGAAAATTTTGTGTCTTATCATATGCGTTGTACCCATTTCCTTGCCCGTGGGCGTTGTATTGAAAATGGAACTAGGATTTCTCACTGTGTGCTTCCAATTTCCAATTTTCCATAAATCGTATTTGCAACAGTCCGATTTATCATGTGTATGTCTACAACCAACAAAAAGTGCATGGCATCTTCCCAGAAGAGCGTTTCATGTAAAATAATGAGATTTCGTGGTTGGGTAGCTCTACTGTGTCCGGTTCTCCGTTTGACTGGCTGTAACTGTCGAATTCGGACCGTCGAAGATAAATTTGTGAATAATATGTGTCTTCCGTGAAGCTAATGTGAACAGCCGTGTTGATTAGTAACCATAGCACGAGATCTAGAACAACAACAAACCTGCACATGTGATGCCGATTCCGCCATTTTCTTCCTTATCCTGAGCGGAAAAATTTCCTTATCCTGTGCGTTTGTTCCTTACCCTGCGCGCTTGCCTTTACTTGTGTGGTTTTTGTACCACAATCATGAATCTGTTCTCGATGTCCACATTGTCAAGTGGAATGGTTTCTTAATCCACACTTGTTATACAGATTTTTTGTTGATTTTGAGGAAATGTTCTCCTGTTTATCCTTGGTATATCTGCAGGGTTCCTCCTGTGGTGAGATAAAGGTCTTGCTCGGTCTTGTTGACTGCTGTATATGCAGTGCTCGAAATTCTGTAAAATTTCTACTGATTGTTCAAAGTTTCTAACACTCGTTTTACACCTAAATGTGATAAATGAATCGAGTCCCAGGAGTAGTATCCGTTTATAATGTTACCTGATTGTTATGGAATGCATGATCCATATCAACTAGCTGCATATTATAATGCTCAGACAGTCTGTAAATTACACTGCTAATTTCTCCTGTATCTGCATCTCTTCTCGACCAGTATTTTGCACAAACGATTCTTTTTGGAATCGCTAACCGTATTTTTCTTCAAAATATTCCATGTCTGTAGTGTGTGAGGCCCTGTTTTCACCAATATAGATAATAAAATGTGAGAACTTGTTTAACTCAAACAGTTTTACATTTCTTAAATTGTACCAATAGTTGCCCCAGATATACCAACTCTATGAACATTTTCTTTCATTCCTTTAGGATTCACACCTGCAATTATTGAATCACCAATTAAGAGTACTTGCTGCGACTCCTGTACTGGTAAAGACCGTCTCGGTTTAGGTTCGGGTACTGATAGTCCACAAGGTGTGGATTGCTTTTTCGTAAGTTCTGGAACGTATAAATGAGTATGGCCATTTTAGCTCACCTGTCATGTTATGACGAGGTGAGCTTTTGGGATCACTTTTCGTCCGTCGTGCGTCCGTCCGGGCGTCCGTGCGTAAACAGTTTCTTCAAACGACATCCCCTCCTAAACCACTGATCGGATTTTGACCAAACTTCATAGCAATGATCATTAGTTGGTCCCCTTTCAACGTTGTTCAAAGGGTTCCGGTCCGATGCACATCAAGGTCACGGGAGCCAAAAATAGATTTTTTAATGGAAATTGCAAAAATCTTCAAGGCCCAGGCCATCGATGTTTAGTGTGTAGCTTCATCTAGTGGACCTCAACCAAGATTGTTCAAATTATAGTCCTGGCGCGAAATATGCCCCCGCCCCGGGCCCTTTGGTTCTACATAGACTAACAAAGGGAAAAGCTTTAAACATCTGCTTGTCTGAAACCAGAAGTCTCAGGTGTTTGATATTTGGTATGAATCTTCGTCTTGTGGACCTCTATAAAGATAGTTCAAATTATAGCCCTGGCGCCAAAAATGCCCCGCCCCGGGGTCCATTGGTTTTACATTGACTTATTTAGGAAAAATATAAAAACAAATCTCCTCTGAAACCACTAGGCCCAGGTCTTTGATATTTGGCGTGTAGCTTCATCTGTTGGACCTCTACCAAGATTGTTCAAATTATGGCCCTGGGGCCAAAAATGCCCCCACCCCGGGGCCCTTTGGTCTTACACTGTTTTATACAGGGAAAACCGTTAAAAATCTTCGAAGGCTCAGTTCCTTGATATTTGGTATGAAGCTTTGTCTAGTGGACCTAGACCAAGACTGTTCAAATTATAGCCCTGGGGCCGAAAATGGCCCTGCCCTAGGGCCCACAGGTTTTATGTAGACTTATATAAGGAAAACCTTTAAAAATCTTCTTGTTTAAAACCAGAAGGCTCCGGTCTTTAATATCTGGTATGAAGCTTCACCTGGCCCTCCCCAGGGCCCACTTGTTACACTATGGATCAGGTGAGCGACCCGGGGCCATCATGTCCCTCATAAATTTTTTTTGAGGGGTGGGTGGGTGGGGGTGATCTTGGGTCCTGAACGTTCTTCACAAACTGGTAGATCTTTTGTAGATGTAGGAGTAGATGTTAATATTGCAATCAAACTGTCTGTAGCCTGTATATATGTGAGACCATTCTGTCCCTTTTTTTGTTGTTGTTTTTCTTGATTGAGACTTTTTGACATTGTGTCGGTTTGGGAGGTCTGATATTGTGTTTTATCAACAGATTCATCTTAAGAATGAGCTTCTTGTACCACCAACCTGTTTACCTGGGCAGTCTGAGTTGCCAAATGTCCTTTTAGGCAATGAATCATATCCATCAATGCTGATATATTTTTCTTCAAAGGAAAGTTCGCATCCATCTGTACAAAGAGCCCTGTTATTGCTGAAAGATCCCCCTGAATCATGTGTTCGGAGCAGTTGAATTGAAAATCTTTATAAGATTTGTGCTCAGGGTAACTTCAGTCTCATCTACAAAGCTGTGAAACATGTTGCCCGTCAACTTTCTCTCCAATCTTTCTTACTCGGTCCTCTTAAGGTTATAATCATGCCAGGTTTGTTCACATCACGATTACTATTAGAATCTGATATGGGGTTCTGTTGTAGATGAGCGTTTCCAACCCGAGGGATAACCGTGCTGAGCGGAACCGAGGCTACGCCGAGGTTCCGCTCAGCACGGCCATCCCGAGGGTTGGAAACGCCAATCTACAACAGAACCCCATATTGGATTCTTTTTCTGGCACAACACTTCCGGTTAGTTTTCACGGCTCGCACATGTATATTGTTTACAAAATAAAAGTAGTGTGGAAGTAGTTCCGGCAGTTGAATAGAATTGAAGTGCATTTATGTTAGTTGCCTGGGTCGGAACACCAGGGTCAGAACATAAATTTCTATCCCAGGGTAAAATCACGATTTTCCTTGTCTGGTGTGCAAGAAATCTTTTTCCATCGATGTGCGTCTTTAGGGAGAATTTATTGTCATTGTTGTCAGGAATCACAACCTCTTTCTCAAGTGCTGAGATAAATAAAATAGATGTGAAGGCAATGATCCGGAATTCTAATGCACTTACGTATGTAACGCGATGTCTGATTGGATAACGTCAAAAATTTGCGACAGAATATTCTGCGATATACTGTCGGAAACCCGACGTCATCACGTAACGTCGCTTTTCATTGGCTGGCATTTGGTTTCACGCAGCCCACTGCGCTTGCCGCCTTGTGCAAAATAGTACAATTGTTAGCTTAACAACCAAAAAAGTGCATTAGAATGGGGATAACTGTATTGAAAATTGTCATTTGGGGAGGTAAATCGTCGGTTTTACGGTCGCAAATTACATTTTACGGCTCCGCTAGCGCGTCGCCGTAAAACAAAATTTCCGACCGTAAAACCTCCGATTTACCTCCCAAAATGACAATTTTCAGTACAGTTATCCCCTAATTGATACAATTAACCCACACCTATCAGAGACACCAAAAGGAAAGAAACAAAAACATTAAATAACTAGACCAATAGCGGAAAGACAAAAGGACAGTTACTTTCCCACAAAATGGCCAATTGGCTATCCAAAACAAAAAGATATAAGCGATACACACACTCGGAGACAAACCATAACAAAACCAGTGCTTCAGCTGAAGTGCACGACCCGCTGGATGCTTTTAGCTTTATGAGTGTTACCATATATGGGTATGGCGGCCATTTTGGTCATGGACCTAAAACGGTTCCCCCAATAAATGCGCCTTATCGTAAGGAGCAAAAATATATCTTATACTTTAGTACTGTATTCTGAATCGTTTGCAGGATAAAATGCATTCTCACTTTTTCAATACAAAAGCATATGTGTCAAAGTTTGACCTAGGCACAAAGAAGGTCAAGGTCAACCCAGGGTCACCATTTTAGCAATTTATGATGGGCCTACGACCCAGATGCTATTTATCAAGTTTCGCGGAAATCTGCCCAGTGGTTCTGGAGAAGACTATTTTTGAAGGGTTTTTACCATATATGGATTGGCGGCCATTTTGGTCATGTGACCTGGACCCCATGAGCAAATTTTGGTTTCCCCCATCCCATAGAGGCTCCATAGGAAATTTGACTTCAATTGGCCCAACGGTTTCAGAGGAGAAGCAGTTCGAAAATATTCCCATTTTTCGCCTCGGCGAGGCTATACTAAACGGAATGTAATATTTCGCAAGTTCATTGGTTAGATCTCATTGATATCTATCAGTATGCCAAAAATTGTTTAAATATTCCAACAAAAGCATATGTGTCAAAGTTTGACCTAGGCACAAAGAAGGTCAAGGTCAACCCAGGGTCACCATTTTAGCAATTTATGATGGGCCTACGTCCCAGATGCTATTTATAGAGTTTCGTGGAAATCTGCCCAGTGGTTCTGGAGAAGACTATTTTTGAAGGGTTTTTACCATATATGGCTTGGCGGTCATTTTGGTCATGTGACCTGGACCCCATGAGCAAATTTTGGTTTCCCCCACCCCATAGAGGCTCCATAGGAAATTTGACTTCAATCGGCTCAACGGTTTCCGAGGAGAAGCAGTTCGAAAATTTTCACATTTTTCGCCTCGGCGAGGCTATACTAAATAGAATTTAATATTTCACAAGTTCATTGGTAAGATCTCATTGATATCGATCAGTATGCCAAAGATTGTTTAGATATTCCAAGCGGTTAAGTCACTATCACCAATTTTCACAAACGGGTTACGGAAGGACAGACAGACAGACCATATATGGCTTGGCGGCCATTTTGGTCATGTCACCTGGACCCCATGAGCAAATTTTGGTTTCCCCCATCCCATAGAGGCTCCATAGGAAATTTGACTTCAATCGGCCCAACGGTTTCCGAGGAGAAGCAGTTCGAAAATTTTCACATTTTTCGCCTCGGCGAGGCTATACTAAATGGAATGTAATATTTCGCAAATTCATTGGTTAGATCTCATTGATATCTATCAGTATGCCAAAAATTGTTTAAATATTCCAAGCGGTTAAGTCACTATCACCAATTTTCACAAACGGGTTACGGACGGACAGACTGACAGAATGACACGGTGATTTTAGGCACTCTTAGAAATCAACCGACTTCAGTCGGTCGCTTTTTCTGCGGGTCGTGCAATAAACCGCGACAGAAGAATACTACTAAATTAGTTTTAGTTTATACTAATTTATTTTAGTTCGATTGCGATGAAAGCTTCAAGCTTATCGAATCGCTCTCGAACACTCATCCCGGGTGTTTTCACGCGCGCGCGAGAGAGAGGCAGTGGTTTTTACACCACTGCTACCCATTTACACCTGGGTGGAGTGTCGCAGTGTCATTACGTGTCTTGCACAAGGAGACACCTTGATACCGGTGGCCGGATTCGAACGCACAACCTCTCGATCATAAGTCGAACGCGATAACCACTGCGCTATTTAGCTGACAAATACTACTAAATTGTGGTCTTGTGTAAAAGAAAATACTTGTAGTATCTATCTCTGGCATTATATGATAAAATATACTGTCAAATGGGTCGTTTATTTCAAACGAGACGTTTATACTGACTTTATAAAGTTCACTTTGAAAGTCTATGGAAATAATTGTACTTGTCACTCTCAGATCATCTGTAGAATTACAATGACCTGTTACTGGGCACTGCTGCACTGGAAGGAAAAGTTCCGATTGTTGAGTAAGAGATAATTCACTTTCACTGATACCCGAAAGCTGCTCATCCTGTCTGTTGGCCATTTTGAAAGAACCTCTTTTATTTTATTATTATTATTCTCTTAACCACATCTTGTATAGGCTTATTTTTCCATCTCCTGTAATTTATGAAAACAAGACTCAAACACTATTTTCCAACAAGAATTTTATCATTTTATTTATATTGACTTAAAAAAGGTAAAAAAATTTTTGAACAAATATTTCGCGTTTTCACTGAGAATGAACTTTTATATCCGCTTTTTATGCACTTTTTGACACTTTTCTGAGATTTTCTTTCAATATTTTTGTATTTCCCTCTGCTAAACAGCTACCTCCTTTAAGAAGTCAGTTGTGGAGTATTGCTTAATAGAATTTACACTGGACATAGTGTACAGACGAAATACAGGATATTAATATAGAGGATCTTACATGAGTGTTCATGTATTATTGAAATTATTAAACTCGCTGAGAAAAAGGGATAAAATGCTCTGCAAAGAGCCTCGCATTTTATCCCTTTTCCTCAACTTGTAGAACAATTCAATAATACGTGAACCCGTATGCAAGATTCTATTTATCGTTTGACATTTTAAAAAGCATTTCATTCACTTTTTACCTCACTTGAGCCGAAGTCCGTTGTCTTCGTCTGCGTCGACAGTATTTCCAAACATCTCTGAAATTACTGGTCCGATTGAAGTCAAATTTCATATGGTGCATCCATGGGATGGGGGAAAATACAGTTTGTTCGCGGGCTCCATGCCATATGGTCAAGATGGCCGCCATGTCCGTATAAGGTAAAACCCATTTACGTCCCCTTGATTGCAGGAAATGCCTTTTTTCATTGCCCCTTCACTTTTATCGGATCTTCTTTAAACTTACGCTCGTACATGTAAGTAAGTCAGGGATAAAAGCTTGGATCAGATAGAAAACTGATTATGTCAGTCTATTAATCATACAGTTACGTCCCCTTGAATGCAGAACATACCTATTTTTCACCTTGTCATCACCAAAGCTCCTTCAGTTTTTATCGGATCTTCTTGAAATTTACACATAAGTAAGTCAGCGATGAAAACTCGGATGAATTTGAAAACTGGAGAGGTCGGCTTATCTATGATAGAGTTACATCCCTTTGATGACAGAAAATGCCTATTCTTGCCATTGTCATCACCGAAGCACCTTCAATTTTTATCGGATCTTGAAACTTACATATAAGTAAGTCAGGGATAAAAGCTCGGTTGAGTGTAGCCTGTCATCACCATAAGTCATTCAGTTTTAATCATATCTTCCAGAAACAATCAGATAACAGTTTGGATCAATTCAAAAACTTGCGAGATGAGCCAGTCTATCATGTACTTAAGTCCCTTTGATTGCTGAAAATGCCCATTTTATACCCCGCCATTCAAAAAATGGCCGGGTGTTATGTTATACCATCCGAAGTTTTTAGTGTCCATCCATTCGGCCGTACGTATACGTACGTACATAAGTCCAACCGTCCGTCCGTCCGTCAGCGCCTCATAGTTTCGTGTCCGCTTCTTAACTCCAATACCATTTGAGATATTTTCACGAAACTTCACAGATATGTAGAGCACTATCAGACGACGTGCAGAACATGTGAACCATAACTCGATTTTCATACTTTTGGAGTTGTTTCCCTTTGAACATTGAACATAGCCATTTCTATCATAGTTTCGTGTCCGCTCCATAACTTCGATACCATTTGAGATATTTTCATGAAACTTCACGTATATGTAGAGCAGCATGAGACGACGTGCAAAACATATAATCCGTTACTCTGATTTGCCTACTTTTGGAGTTTGAACTTAGAATATAGATGTTTCTATCATTTTCCTGTCCACTCCATAACTCTGATATCATTTGAGATATTTTCACAAAACTTCACAGACATGTAGAGCACCCTAAAAGGATTTGCAGAATATATGAACCATAACTCTGATTTTCCTACTTTTGGAGTTATCGCCCCTTGAACATTGAACATAGCCTTTTTTATCATGTAGTCTGTTTGAAGCACTATATCTCTATAAACCTAATGATTGATTCTGACCAAACTCGCATGGTTACATCACTGGGATGGGGGAAAACAGCCATTAGGTTTTGATAACCTTGACCTTATTTTCAAGGGCACAGGCCCCCAAAAACTGTCAATTTGGGACCAAAGATGGCTTGTCTGCACCCAGTCTCATGAACACATCAATTGAATGTGGTTATATCATTACAATCAACCAAAGATTTCATTAGATTTTGAACACATTGACTTTATTTTAAAGGGAACAGGCCCACAAAAACTGAAAATGAGAATTGTAATTCTGGTTTACTTTCTTTCGGAGCCATGGCTCTTTGAACATTGAAAATAGTCATCTCAGTCATGTATTCCTGTCAACTTTATTAAGGGAATAAGTAATGCATCCTTACTTTGAATTCCTTTTTGACTACGATATGGCACTTGCTTGGTGTAATTGTAGTGGCAGGGCATCATGCAGTGCTAGCAGTTTTTATTGACATTGTCTTCGCCATAAGTACCTTCGTTCTGAAACTTACATATAAGTAAGATAGGGATAAAAGCTTGAATGATGTTGAAAACTAACAATGTCGGCATATTACCTATAGAGATATGTCTCCTTCTCTGCTGGAAATACCTATTTTGGACCTTGTCATCACCATAAGTCCATTAGTTTTGATCAGATCTTCATTAAATTAACATATACACCTGTGGACACAAAAGCGTTCAAACTTCGATAAAGTACCTTTCAATGAATCTCTTTGCATCAAGTTAGTTTGACAAGCAAATGACATTCAAACGGGATCAAGCAATATACATTGCTTGGTCTCTTTGTGGCAAGCACTTTTTCCATTTTTAGATGTAGTTGACATTCTAGATGTATTCTGATTGGACAGTGCAAGGTCTACAAAGAAATGTACAATACTTTGTGTTTGAATGTATTCCTGTCATGCAGTTGACTGACACTGAGGATGTAAGGAAATATTGAATGAAACATCAGATCAAAATGAAACTAGAGCCAGTGTTTATGAAACACAATGCCCCCAACTGCTTGACCTTAACACTGCTTGACCATAACAGTCAAAAGTTAATCAGTTCATCTACTCATCATCCAAAACCAGTCTGTAAAGTTTCAGGGCAAAAGCTCAAACAGTTTTTTAGATATCTTGCTTACAAGATTTCAAAGCATTTTGCAAAGGGGCATAACTCAAGACAGGGGCATAATCCTTCGGATGTTTTCAAAAGTTAATCAGTTCATCTACTCATCATCCTGAACTAGCCTGTAAAGTTTCAGGGCTATAGCTCAAACAGTTTTTGAGATATCTTGCTTACAAGCTTAAAACGCGCAAAATTTCAACGGGGCATAACTCGAGAAAAAAATGGATTTTTGTCAAAAGTTAATCATTTAATCTTCTCATCATCCCCAACCATTCTGTAAAGTTTCAGGGCAATAGCTCAAACACTTTTTAGTTATCTTGCTTACAAGCTTAAAACGCAAAAAATGAAAGGGCCATAACTCAGGAAAAAAATCGGATTTTTTTTTCAAATGTTTATCAGTTCATCTACTCATCATTCCGAACCAGTCTGTAAAGTTTCAGGGCAAAAGCTCAAACAGTTTTTGAGATATCTTGCTTACAAGATTTTAAAGGGTTTTTTTTTGCAAAGGGGCATAACTCAAGAAAGGGTTATAAACCTGACGAGAAAAAAAACTGATTTTTGTCGAAAGTTAATCAGTTCATCTTCTCATCATCCCCAACCATTCTGTAAATATTCAGGGCTCAAGCAATTTTTAGTTATCTTGCTTACAAGCTTAAAACGCAAAACGTTTCAAAGGGCCATAACTGAAGAAAAAAAATCGGATTTTTTTTTTCAAAAGTTAATCAGTTCATCTACTCATTATCCTGCACAAGCCTGTAAAGTTTCAGGGCAATAGCTCATACAGTTTTTTGAGATATCTTGCTTATAAGCGTCAAACACGCAAAATTTCAAAGGGGCATAACTCAAGAAAAAAAATGGATTTTAGTCAAAAGTTAATCAGTTCATCTTACCATCAACCATTCTGTAAAGTTTCAGGGCAATAGCTCAAACAGTTTTTAGTTATCTTGCTTACAAGCTTAAAACACAAAAAAAAAATCGAAGGGCCATCACTCAAGAAAAATATTTCGGATTTTTTTTCAAAAGTTAATCCGTACATCTACCCATCATCCCAAACTAGTCTATAAAGTTCCAGGGCAAAAGCTCAAACAGTTTTTGAGATATCTTGCTTACAATATTCCAAAGTATTTTTTGCAAAGGGGCATAACGAAAGACAGGGGCATAATATTGCGGATTTTTTTTCAATAGTTAATCAGTTCATCTACTCATTATCCTGAACCAGCCTGTAAAGCTTCAGGGCATTAGCTCAAACAGATTTTGAGATATCTTGCTTACAAGCTTAAAACACGCAAAATTTCAAAGGGGCATTACTTAAGAAAAAAAATTGGATTTTTTTTTTCAAAAAATTATCATTTTATCTACTCATTATCCTGAACCAGCCTGTAAAGTTTCAGGGCAATAGCTCATACAGTTTTTGAGATATCTTGCTTATAAGCGTCAAACGCGCAAAATTTCAAAGGGGCATAACTCAAGAAAAAAAATGGATTTTTGTCAAAAGTTAATCAGCTCATCTTATCATCACCCCCAACCATTCTGTAAAGTTTCAGGGCAATAGCTCAAACAGTTTTTTAGTTATCTTGCTTACAATATTAAATCACAAAAAAATTCAAAGGGCCATAACTCAAGAAAAATATTTCGGATTTTTTTTTCAAAAGTTAATCCGTACATCAACCCATCATCCCAAAGCAGTCTATAAAGTTTCAGGGCAAAAGCTCAAACAGTTTTTGAGATATCTTGCTTACAATATTTCAAAGTATTTTTGCAAAGGGGCATAACGCAAGACAGGGGCATAATCCTTCGGATTTTTTCATAAGTTAATCAGTTCATCTACTCATCATCCTGTTCCAGCCTTTAAAGTTTCAGGGCAATAGCTCGAACAGTTTTTGAGATATCTGGCTTACAAGCTTAAAACGTGCAAAAATTAAAAGGGGCATTACTCAAGAAAAAAACAAAATTTGTCAAAAGTAAAACAGTTCATCTTATCATCATCCCCAACCATTCTGTAAAGTTTCAGGACAATAGCTCAAACAGTTTTTTAATTATCTTGCTTACAAACTTAAAACGCAATCAATTTAAAAGGGCCATAAACCAAGAAAAAAAGGATTTTTTTTCCAAAAGTTAATCAGTTCATCTACTCATCATCATCCCGAACCAGTCTGTAAAGTTTCAGGGCAAAATCTCAAACAGTTTTTGAGATATCTTGCTTACAAGATTTCAAAGTATTTTTTTGCAAATGGGCATAACTCAAGAAAGGGGCATAATCCTGACGAGAAAAAAAAAAGATTTTTGTCGAAAGGTAATCAGGTTATCTTCTCATCATCCCAAATCATTCCGTAAAGTTTCACGGCAATAGCTCAAATAGTTTTTAGTTATCTTGCTTACAAGCTTAAAACGCAAAAAATGAAAGGGCCATAACTCAGGAAAAAATCGGATTTTTTTCAAATGTTTATCAGTTCATCTACTCATCATTTCTAACCAGTCTGTAAAGTTTCAGGGCAAAAGCTCAAACAGTTTTTGAGATATCTTGCTTACAAGATTTTAAAGGGGTTTTTTGCAAAGGGGCATAACTCAAGAAAGGGTTATAAACCTGACGAGAAAAAAAAAAACTGATTTTTGTCGAAGGTTAATCAGTTCATCTTCTCATCATCCCCAACCATTCTGTAAATATTCAGGGCTCAAGCAGTTTTTAGTTATCTTGCTTACAAGCTTAAAACGCAAAACGTTTCAAAGGGCCATAACTGAAGAAAAAAAAATCGGATTTTTTTTTTCAAAAGTTAATCAGTTCATCTACTCATTATCCTGCACAAGCCTGTAAAGTTTCAGGGCAATAGCTCATACAGTTTTTTTAGATATCTTGCTTATAAGCGTCAAACACGCAAAATTTCAAAGGGGCATAACTCAAGAAAAAAATGGATTTTAGTCAAAAGTTAATCAGTTCATCTTACCATCAACCATTCTGTAAAGTTTCAGGGCAATAGCTCAAACAGTTTTTAGTTATCTTGCTTACAAGCTTAAAACACAAAAAAAAAATCAAAGGGCCATCACTCAAGAAAAATATTTCGGATTTTTTTTCAAAAGTTAATCCGTACATCTACCCATCATCCCAAACCAGTCTATAAAGTTCCAGGGCAAATGCTCAAACAGTTTTTGAGATATCTTGCTTACAATATTCCAAAGTATTTTTGCAAAGGGGCATAACGAAAGACAGGGGCATAATATTGCGGATTTTTTTTCAATAGTTAATCAGTTCATCTACTCATTATCCTGAACCAGCCTGTAAAGCTTCAGGGCAATAGCTCAAACAGATTTTGAGATATCTTGCTTACAAGCTTAAAACACGCAAAATTTCAAAGGGGCATTACTTAAGAAAAAAAATTGGATTTTTTTTTTTCAAAAAATTATCATTTTATCTACTCATTATCCTGAACCAGCCTGTAAAGTTTCAGTGCAATAGCTCATACAGTTTTTGAGATATCTTGCTTATAAGCGTCAAACGCGCAAAATTTCAAAGGGGCATAACTCAAGAAAAAAAATGGATTTTTGTCAAAAGTTAATCAGCTCATCTTATCATCACCCCCAACCATTCTGTAAAGTTTCAGGGCAATAGCTCAAACAGTTTTTAGTTATCTTGCTTACAATCTTAAATCACAAAAAAATTCAAAGGGCCATAACTCAAGAAAAATATTTCGGATTTTTTTTCAAAAGTTAATCCGTACATCAACCCATCATCCCAAACCAGTCTATAAAGTTTCAGGGCAAAAGCTCAAACAGTTTTTGAGATATCTTGCTTACAATATTTCAAAGTATTTTTGCAAAGGGGCATAACGCAAGACAGGGGCATAATCCTTCGGATTTTTTCAAAAGTTAATCAGTTCATCTACTCATCATCCTGTTCCAGCCTTTAAAGTTTCAGGGCAATAGCTCGAACAGTTTTTGAGATATCTGGCTTACAAGCTTAAAACGTGCAAAAATTAAAAGGGGCATTACTCAAGAAAAAAAACAAAATTTGTCAAAAGTAAAACAGTTCATCTTATCATCATCCCCAACCATTCTGTAAAGTTTCAGGACAATAGCTCAAACAGTTTTTTAATTATCTTGCTTACAAACTTAAAACGCAATCAATTTAAAAGGGCCATAAACCAAGAAAAAAAGGTTTTTTTTTTCCAAAAGTTAATCAGTTCATCTACTCATCATCATCCCGAACCAGTCTGTAAAGTTTCAGGGCAAAATCTCAAACAGTTTTTGAGATATCTTGCTTACAAGATTTCAAAGTATTTTTTTGCAAATGGGCATAACTCAAGAAAGGGGCATAATCCTGACGAGAAAAAAAAAAAGATTTTTGTCGAAAGTTAATCAGGTTATCTTCTCATCATCCCAAATCATTCCGTAAAGTTTCACGGCAATAGCTCAAATAGTTTTTAGTTATCTTGCTTACAAGCTTAAAACGCAAAAAATGAAAGGGCCATAACTCAGGAAAAAAATCGGATTTTTTTCAAATGTTTATCAGTTCATCTACTCATCATTCCGAACCAGTCTGTAAAGTTTCAGGGCAAAAGCTCAAACAGTTTTTGAGATATCTTGCTTACAAGATTTTAAAGGGGTTTTTTGCAAAGGGGCATAACTCAAGAAAGGGTTATAAACCTGACGAGAAAAAAAAACTGATTTTTGTCGAAGGTTAATCAGTTCATCTTCTCATCATCCCCAACCATTCTGTAAATATTTAGGGCTCAAGCAGTTTTTAGTTATCTTGCTTACAAGCTTAAAACGCAAAACGTTTCAAAGGGCCATAACTGAAGAAAAAAAAATCGGATTTTTTTTTTCAAAAGTTAATCAGTTCATCTACTCATTATCCTGCACAAGCCTGTAAAGTTTCAGGGCAATAGCTCATACAGTTTTTTGAGATATCTTGCTTATAAGCGTCAAACACGCAAAATTTCAAAGGGGCATAACTCAAGAAAAAAATGGATTTTAGTCAAAAGTTAATCAGTTCATCTTACCATCAACCATTCTGTAAAGTTTCAGGGCAATAGCTCAAACAGTTTTTAGTTATCTTGCTTACAAGCTTAAAACACAAAAAAAAATCAAAGGGCCATCACTCAAGAAAAATATTTCGGATTTTTTTTCAAAAGTTAATCCGTACATCTACCCATCATCCCAAACCAGTCTATAAAGTTCCAGGGCAAAAGCTCAAACAGTTTTTGAGATATCTTGCTAACAATATTCCAAAGAATTTTTTGCAAAGGGGCATAACGAAAGACAGGGGCATAATATTGCGGATTTTTTTTCAATAGTTAATCAGTTCATCTACTCATTATCCTGAACCAGCCTGTAAAGCTTCAGGGCAATAGCTCAAACAGTTTTTGAGATATCTTGCTTACAAGCTTAAAACACGCAAAATTTCAAAGGGGCATTACTTAAGAAAAAAAAATGGATTTTTTTTTCAAAAAATTATAATTTTATCTACTCATTATCCTGAACCAGCCTGTAAAGTTTCAGGGCAATAGCTCATACAGTTTTTGAGATATCTTGCTTATAAGCGTCAAACGCGCAAAATTTCAAACGGGCATAACTCAAGAAAAAAAAATGGATTTTTGTCAAAAGTTAATCAGTTCATCTTATCATCACCCCCAACCATTCTGTAAAGTTTCAGGGCAATAGCTCAAACAGTTTTTTAGTTATCTTGCTTACAATCTTAAATCACAAAAAAATTCAAAGGGTCATAACTCAAGAAAAATATTTCGGATTTTTTTTTTCAAAAGTTAATCCGTACATCAACCCATCATCCCAAACCAGTCTATAAAGCTTCAGGGCAAAAGCTCAAACAGTTTTTGAGATATCTTGCTTACAATATTTCAAAAATTTTTGCAAAGGGGCATAACGCAAGACAGGGGCATATTCCTTCGGATTTTTTCAAAAGTTAATCAGTTCATCTACTCATCATCCTGTTCCAGCCTTTAAAGTTTCACGGCAATAGCTCGAACAGTTTTTGAGATATCTGGCTTACAAGCTTAAAACGGGCAAAAATTAAAAGGGGCATTACTCAAGAAAAAAACAAAATTTGTCAAAAGTAAAACAGTTCATCTTATCATCATCCCCAACCATTCTGTAAAGTTTCAGGGCAATAGCTCAAACAGTTTTTTAATTATCTTGCTTACAAACTTAAAACGCAATCAATTTAAAAGGGCCATAAACCAAGAAAAAAAGGATTTTTTCCAAAAGTTAATCAATTCATCTACTCATCATCATCCCGAACCAGTCTGTAAGGTTTCAGGGCAAAATCTCAAACAGTTTTTGAGATATCTTGCTTACAAGATTTCAAAGTATTTTTTGCAAATGGGCATAACTCAAGAAAGGGGCATAATCCTGACGAGATAAAAAAGGATTTTTGTCGAAAGGTAATCAGGTTATCTTCTCATCATCCGAAATCATTCCGTAAAGTTCCACGGCAATAGCTCAAACAGTTTTTAGTTATCTTGCTTACAAGCTTAAAACGCAAAAAAAATGAAAGGGCCATAACTCAGGAAAAAAATCGGATTTTTTTTCAAATGTTTATCAGTTCATCTACTCATCATTCCGAACCAGTCTGTAAAGTTTCAGGGCAAAAGCTCAAACAGTTTTTGAGATATCTTGCTTACAAGATTTTAAAGGGGTTTTTTTTTTTGCAAAGGGGCATAACTCAAGAAAGGGTTATAAACCTGACGAGAAAAAAAACGATTTTTGTCGAAAGTTAATCAGTTCATCTTCTCATCATCCCCAACCATTCTGTAAATATTCAGGGCTCAAGCAGTTTTTAGTTATCTTGCTTACAAGCTTAAAACGCAAAACGTTTCAAAGGGCCATAACTGAAGAAAAAAAATCGGATTTTTTTTTTCAAAAGTTAATCATTTCATCTACTCATTATCCTGCACAAGCCTGTAAAGTTTCAGGGCAATAGCTCATACAGTTTTTTTAGATATCTTGCTTATAAGCGTCAAACACGCAAAATTTCAAAGGGGCATAACTCAAGAAAAAAAATGAATTTTAGTCAAAAGTTGATCAGTTCATCTTACCATCAACCATTCTGTAAAGTTTCAGGGCAATAGCTCAAACAGTTTTTAGTTATCTTGCTTACAAGCTTAAAACACACACACAAAAAAAAAAATCAAAGGGCCATCACTCAAGAAAAATATTTCGGATTTTTTTTCAAAAGTTAATCCGTACATCTACCCATCATCCCAAACCAGTCTATAAAGTTTCAGGGCAAAAGCTCAAACAGTTTTTGAGATATCTTGCTTACAATATTCCAAAGTATTTTGTGCAAAGGGGCATAACGAAAGACAGGGGCATAATATTGCGGATTTTTTTTCAATAGTTAATCAGTTCATCTACTCATTATCCTGAACCAGCCTGTAAAGCTTCAGGGCAATAGCTCAAACAGATTTTGAGATATCTTGCTTACAAGCTTAAAACACGCAAAATTTCAAAGGGGCATTACTTAAGAAAAAAAATTGGATTT
This sequence comes from Lucinisca nassula, assembly GCA_963580285.1. NCBI lineage: Eukaryota > Metazoa > Mollusca > Bivalvia > Lucinida > Lucinidae > Lucinisca > Lucinisca nassula. The sequence continues at coordinate 137,188,486 of OY757015.1, forward strand.
TTTTTTTCAAAAAATTATCATTTTATCTACTCATTATCCTGAACCAGCCTGTAAAGTTTCAGGGCAATAGCTCATACAGTTTTTGAGATATCTTGCTTATAAGCGTCAAACGCGCAAAATTTCAAAGGGGCATAACTCAGGAAAAAAAATGGATTTTTGTCAAAAGTTAATCAGTTCATCTTATCATCACCCCCAACCATTCTGTAAAGTTTCAGGGCAATAGCTCAAACAGTTTTTTAGTTATCTTGCTTACAATCTTAAATCACAAAAAAAAAAATTCAAAGGGCCATAACTCAAGAAAAATATTTCGGATTTTTTTTTCAAAAGTTAATCCGTACATCAACCCATCATCCCAAACCAGTCTATAAAGTTTCAGGGCAAAAGCTCAAACAGTTTTTGAGATATCTTGCTTACAATATTTCAAAGTTTTTTTGCAAAGGGGCATAACGCAAGACAGGGGCATAATCCTTCGTATTTTTTCAAAAGTTAATCAGTTCATCTACCCATCATCCTGTTCCAGCCTTTAAAGTTTCAGGGCAATAGCTCGAACAGTTTTTGAGATATCTGGCTTACAAGCTTAAAACGTGCAAAAATTAAAAGGGACATTACTCAAAAAAAAAAAAAAATTGTCAAATGTAAAACAGTTCATCTTATCATCATCCCCAACCATTCTGTAAAGTTTCAGGGCAATAGCTCAAACAGTTTTTTAATTATCTTGCTTACAAACTTAAAACGCAATCAATTTAAAAGGGCCATAAACCAAGAAAAAAAGGATTTTTTTCCAAAAGTTAATCAGTTCATCTACTCATCATCATCCCGAACCAGTCTGTAAAGTTTCAGGGCAAAATCTCAAACAGTTTTTGAGATATCTTGCTTACAAGATTTCAAAGTATTTTTTGCAAATGGGCATAACTCAAGAAAGGGGCATAATCCTGACGAGATAAAAAAGGATTTTTGTCGAAAGGTAATCAGGTTATCTTCTCATCATCACAAATCATTCCGTAAAGTTTCACGGCAATAGCTCAAACAGTTTTTAGTTATCTTGCTTACAAGCTTAAAACGCAAAAAAATGAAAGGGCCATAACTCAGGAAAAAAATCGGATTTTTTTTCAAATGTTTATCAGTTCATCTACTCATCATTCCGAACCAGTCTGTAAAGTTTCAGGGCAAAAGCTCAAACTGTTTTTGAGATATCTTGCTTACAAGATTTTAAAGGGGTTTTTTTTTTTTTGCAAAGGGGCATAACTCAAGAAAGGGTTATAAACCTGACGAGAAAAAAAAACGATTTTTGTCGAAAGTTAATCAGTTCATCTTCTCATCATCCCCAACCATTCTGTAAATATTCAGGGCTCAAGCAGTTTTTAGTTATCTTGCTTACAAGCTTAAAACGCAAAACGTTTCAAAGGGCCATAACTGAAGAAAAAAAATCGGATTTTTTTTTCAAAAGTTAATCAGTTCATCTACTCATTATCCTGCACAAGCCTGTAAAGTTTCAGGGCAATAGCTCATACAGTTTTTTGAGATATCTTGCTTATAAGCGTCAAACACGCAAAATTTCAAAGGGGCATAACTCAAGAAAAAAAAAATGAATTTTAGTCAAAAGTTAATCAGTTCATCTTACCATCAACCATTCTGTAAAGTTTCAGGGCAATAGCTCAAACAGTTTTTAGTTATCTTGCTTACAAGCTTAAAACACACAAAAAAAAAATCAAAGGGCCATCACTCAAGAAAAATATTTCGGATTTTTTTTTCAAAAGTTAATCCGTACATCTACCCATCATCCCAAACCAGTCTATAAAGTTCCAGGGCAAAAGCTCAAACAGTTTTTGAGATATCTTGCTTACAATATTCCAAAGTATTTTTTGCAAAGGGGCATAACGAAAGACAGGGGCATAATATTGCGGATTTTTTTTCAATAGTTAATCAGTTCATCTACTCATTATCCTGAACCAGCCTGTAAAGCTTCAGGGCAATAGCTCAAACAGATTTTGAGATATCTTGCTTACAAGCTTAAAACACGCAAAATTTCAAAGGGGCATTACTTAAGAAAAAAAATTGGATTTTTTTTTTTCAAAAAAATATCATTTTATCTACTCATTATCCTGAACCAGCCTGTAAAGTTTCAGGGCAATAGCTCATACAGTTTTTGAGATGTCTTGCTTATAAGCGTCAAACGCGCAAAATTTCAAAGGGGCATAACTCAGGAAAAAAATGGATTTTTGTCAAAAGTTAATCAGTTCATCTTATCATCACCCCCAACCATTCTGTAAAGTTTCAGGGCAATAGCTCAAACAGTTTTTTAGTTATCTTGCTTACAATCTTAAATCACAAAAAAAAATCAAAGGGCCATAACTCAAGAAAAATATTTCGGATTTTTTTTCAAAAGTTAATCCGTACATCAACCCATCATCCCAAACCAGTCTATAAAGTTTCAGGGCAAAAGCTCAAACAGTTTTTGAGATATCTTGCTTACAATATTTCAAAGTATTTTTGCAAAGGGGCATAACGCAAGACAGGGGCATAATCCTTCGGATTTTTTTCAAAAGTTAATCAGTTCATCTACTCATCATCCTGTTCCAGCCTTTAAAGTTTCAGGGCAATAGCTCGAACAGTTTTTGAGATATCTGGCTTACAAGCTTAAAACGTGCAAAAATTAAAAGGGGCATTACTCAAGAAAAAACAAAATTTTGTCAAAAGTAAAACAGTTCATCTTATCATCATCCCCAACCATTCTGTAAAGTTTTAGGGCAATAGCTCAAACAGATTTTTAATTATCTTGCTTACAAACTTAAAACGCAATCAATTTAAAAGGGCCATAAACCAAGAAAAAAAGGATTTTTTTTCCAAAAGTTAATCAGTTCATCTACTCATCATCATCCCGAACCAGTCTGTAAAGTTTCAGGGCAAAATCTCAAACATTTTTTGAGATATCTTGCTTACAAGATTTCAAAGTATTTTTTGCAAATGGGCATATCTCAAGAAAGGGGCATAATCCTGACGAGAAAAAAAAAAGGATTTTTGTCGAAAGTTAATCAGGTTATCTTCTCATCATCCCAAATCATTCCGTAAAGTTTCACGGCAATAGCTCAAACAGTTTTGAGTTATTTTGCTTACAAGCTTAAAACGCAAAAAAAATTCAAAGGGACATAACTGAAGCGAAAAATTTCTGATTTGTTTTCAAAAGTTAAGCAGTTCATCTACTCATCATCATGAACCAGCCTTTAAAGTTTCAGGGCAATAGCTCATACAGTTTTTGAGATATCTTGCTTACAATCTTCAAACGCTCAAAATTTCAAAGGGGCATATCAAGAGAGAAATAAAATGGATTTTTGTCAAAAGTTAATCAGTTCATCTTCTCATCATCCCCAACCATTCTGTAAAGTTTCAGGGCAATAGCTCAAACAGTGTTTAGTTATCTTGCTTACAAGCTTAAACGCAAAAAAAATCAAAGGGATATAACTGAAGAAAAAAAATTCGGATTTTTTCCAAAATGTAATCAGTTCATCTACTCATCATCCTGAACCAGCCTGTAAAGTTTCAGGGCAATAGCTCATACAGTTTTTGAGATAGCTTGCTTACAAGCTTAAAACGTGCAAAATTTCAAAGGGGCATAACCCAAGAAAAAAAATGGATTTTTGTCAAAAGTTAATCAGTTCATCTTCTCATCATCCCCAACCATTCTGTAAAGTTTCAGGGTAATAGCTTAAACAATTTTTAGTTATCTTGCTTACAAGCTTAAATCGCAAAAAAAATCAAAGGGCCATAACTCAAGAAAAAAATGTCGGATTCTTTTCAAAAGTTAATCAGTTTATCTACTCATCATCCCAAACCAGTCTGTAAAGTTTCTGGGCAAAAGCTCAAACAGTTTTTGTGATATCTTGCTTACAAGATTTCCAAAGTATTACTCACGAAAGGGGCAAAATCATGACGACAAAAAAAAAAAAAAAAAAAAAAAAAAAAAAAAAAAAACACGGGTCAAATACTTTTTCTTAAGGAATCCATATATGAAATTTCAAAAACCTAGCACCCATGATTCTTAAGTTATGATATGCAGTAAAAAAGCGGAACGGACTGAATGACGGAAGGACGGACGGACGAACAGGGCAAAACCAATATGCCCCCATAACTTCTTCGAAGTTGGGGGCATAAAAATTGGATTTTTGTCAAACGTTAATCAGTTCATCTTCTCATCATCCAAAATGTGTTAATCTCATTAGTGAAACAAATAAAAACTTGTATTTTTACTGTTCAAAGAAGTGAAATATAACATTTGGGGCTACAATTTCCATTTTCAGCTAAAATAACAGTTTTTGAGTTATCTTGCTTACTAGCTTAAAATACAAAAATAAAAATCAAAGGGCCATAACTGCAGAAAAAAATTTCGGATTTTTTTCAAAAGTTAATCAGTTCATAGCTCAAACAGTTTTTAGTTATCTTGCTTACAAGCTTAAACGCAAAAAAATTCAAAGGGATATAACTGAAGAAAAAAATTTCGGATTTTTTCCAAAATGTAATCAGTTCATTTACTCATCATCCTGAACCAGCCTGTAAAGTTTCAGGGCTATAGCTCAAACAGTATTTGAGATAGCTTGCTTACAAGCTTAAAACGCGCAAAATTTCAAAGGGGCATAACTAAGAAAAAAAATGGATTTTTTTGTCAAAAGTTAATCAGTTCATTTTCTCATCATCCCAAACCATTCTGTAAAGTTTCAGAGCAATAGCTCAAACAGATTTTAGTTTTCTTGCTTACAAGCTTAAAACGCAAAAAAAAAAATCAAAGGGCCATAACTCAAGAAAGAAATTTCGTTTTTTTTTTTTCAAAAGTTAATCGGTTTATCTACTCATCATCCCAAAACAGTCTGTAAAGTTTCAGGGCAAAAGCTCAAACAGTTTTTATGATATCTTGCTTACAAGATTTCAAAGTATTTTTACAAAGGGGCATTACTCAAGACAGGGACATAATCCTTTGGATTTTTTTCAAAAGTTAGTCAATTAATCTACTCATCATCCTGAACCAGCCTGTAAAGTTCAGGGCAATAGCTCAAACAGTTTTTGAGATATCTTGCTTACAAGTCAAAACGCGCAAAATTTCAAAGGGGCATAACTCAAGAAAAACAAATTGGATTTTGTCAAAAGTTAATCAGTTCATCTTCTCATCATCCCCAACCATTCTGTAAAGTTTCAGTGCAATAGCTCAAACAGTGCTTTAGTTATCTTGCTTACAAGCTGAAAACGCAAAAAAAATCAAAGGGCCATAACTCAAGAAAAAAATGTCGGATTTTTTTCATAAGTTAATCTACTCATCATCCCAAACCAGTCTATAAAGTTTCAGGGCAAAAGCTCAAATAGTTTTTGAGATATCTTGCTTACATGATTTCAAAGTGTTTTTTGCAAAGGGGCATAACTCAAGAAAGGGACATAATCCTGACGAGAAAAAAAAACGGGTCAATTATTTTTTCATAAGGAATTCATATATGAAATTTCAAAAACCTAGCACCCATGGTTCTTAAATTATGCTATGCAGTAAAAAATGCGGGACGGACTGAAGGACGGACGTACGGACGGACGAACAGGGCAAAACCAATATGCCCCCACAGCTTCTTCGAAGTTGGGGGCATAATGAAGCTCATCAAAGTTTGAACGGCTTTGTGTCCACAGGTGTAAGTAGGCTGGTGATGAAAGTTCGCTGGTGATGTTGGCCTATCTCTCACAGTTATGTCCCACCGGCCCCGATGGCTCAGTTGGTAGAGTGTCCGTTCCGGGGAACGGGAGGTCACGGGTTCGATCCCGGGCCGCGACATACCAGAATCGTTAACAATGGTACTAGCTGCTCCTCGTTTGGCACTCAGATTTACGGGGTAGAGCTAGGACTGGTCGACCCAGTGTCAGGATAATGTGACTGGATGTGGGACATGATACTTCAGTGAGGCAGCGCTATAAAAGTGAGCATTCAGCTCCCTGTCGCAACCAGACACCGTCGTGATATGACTGAAAAAATGTTGAAAGCGACGTTAAACCCGAATTCACACACACACACACACACATACACACACACACACACACACACACACACACACACACACACACACACATACACACACACACACACACACACACACACACACACACACACACACACACACAGTTATGTCCCCTTGTTTGCTGTTTTGAGCTTGTTATCAGCATAATTCCTTCAGTAACGATTAGAACTTCCTTAAACATTGAAGCTGTTAGCTCAGGTGAGCGATCATGGTCCTCTTGTTTCAATACTAAATTGGGTAATCCATATCCGCCTGGTAACCGAAAATGATTGAAAATCCATAATGAAAAAAATGTTACAGGGGAGAAAACCAATTTCATTCAACTGCAAGGTAAGAATATACAGTTATTTCTCTTGTCACATTGTCACTTTGTGTAATGATAATTTAACGTCAGTTGCTTCCAATTTTGTGCATTTCCAGACAAAACCAAAGGGTCGGTCCGACTCGCCCCACTTTGCCTTGGCAGGCCTAGACCCTCTAAAGCAATTTACCAGTAGGTTTAGCATCGTGCAGCCCAATATTTCTCCAAGCCCCGTAGGGCGGGGGCCAAACCGTACAAGGATTATATAATACAAATAGCCTTATAGAACTCAATGTAATAAAATCATACAATAAAAGTGGAATTAGTGAACTTATTGAACAGAAACACACTGCAAAGAGAAAAGTAACAAATACAGTAAATTCCTTTATTAAGACCACTTTTGGAACTGTTTAAAAGTGGTATTAAAGACCACTTTTGAACAGTCCCAAAGGTGGTCCCTGAATAGCGGAATTTCACTGTGTATTGTACAATGGTTAGGCATTTTTTTTTTTTTTGTTTTACGGCCCTTTCAAGATTATTTCACTCATATCGAGCCGACCGTTAATCAGAGGTGGGCGAAAACCGGAGTACCCGGGGAAAACCACCTGACCATCCGTTGCAGAACTTGGCGTCTCACATGTGACCCGAGCGAGGCTCGAACCCACGGCGGTGAGAGACCTAATGATTAAAAGTCAGCGCTCTTATCCACTAGGCCACGGAGGCCCATTAATCAGATTAGACAGTCAATACGCATATAAGAATTATATACAAAAGAACTGAAAGATGTAAATGCATCGATTAATGGAACGTTTGGCACTAGATTTTCAAGTTTTCTTTCTGGAATTCTGCATCGACTTTCAAAGGAATCGCTGATCACTTTTTGGCTTATGAGGATAGAGAGCTAGTTATATCTAATGCCTACCGGCTTGCAGATACAGGTTTGAAGATTCTGACAGATCTTCCTGTCCCAATGAGAAAGGAAAGACAGAGGCGAGCTAAAATAGCTCATGGCATCAGGAAAAATGAAGAGATGAAAACCAGAAAAAGGGACAATGGCCTTCAAATGATCCTAGAAGTAAGGAAAGAGAATACAGAAAAGAAAAAGTGTAAACATAGAATAACAAACCTAAATACTGAGTTGTAAACCTTCCAATGGATAAACACAACAAACAACATCAATCATAATGTGTTTGTTTGTTTGATTTGAGGTTTAACGTCCCCGTCAACACTGTAAAGGTCATTTTGGAGACGTTGCTTCCAATTTTGTGGGACTTTTACCCGACATTGAGATGAAATGACATCTCAAGCCCTGTCGCCTAATAAGACCAACAGGGTTTATTAGCATGGACGGTCCGCCTCATCAATCATAATAACATTTATAACAATAAGAAAACCATGACTAATTAGGTCTATAGAATTTGCTCCTTGATCAGTATGTTCCCATGTTCATAGACGCTGACTCAGGTCATAACCACCTTTCAGTGTCTACAATAATATATACCCACAACATATGTCTTAGAGCAAGAATAAGAAAAATAATCTATACCCCATAAACCCCAGTTTTCTCTATATAAAGTGGGGTAAAGGGGGTCTTCATTTCACAGACTTGTTCACGTGATGGTTTGTCCCCGGTTGTAATAGCGGCAACACATTGTTTTGTTGGTTTGACAACTTTAACATTGATCATAACTTTTGAACCATTTCAGTTACATCCTTCTGTTTGGCATGTATGTTAGGGCTTCCCACTCAATTTGACCTTTGACCTACATTAAAGAAAGAACTAATACTGTTGCTCATAACTTTTGAACCGTTTCAGATAAAGCCTTCCTATCGGAAATGTAGGTTCCCATTCATACAAATAAAAATTTGACCATTGACCTTGACCTGTGACCTACTATAAAGAAAAAATTGACCTTGGCCCGCGGACATTTTCGTGTTTCACAAACACATCTTGTTTTTTTTTTTTTTTTTTTTTCACGGGCCTTTTCAAGATTATTTCACTTATTTCGATCCAATCGTTTATCAGATGTGGGCGAAAGCCGCTAAGTACACGGAGAAAAACCACCTGACCTTCCGTTGCAGAACTTGGCTTCTTGCACACCAGACAAGGAAATCCGTGATTTTACCCTGGGATAGAAATTTATGTTCTGACCATGGTGTTCCGACCCAGGCAACTAACCTAAATGCGCTTCAAATCTATTCAACTGCCGTAACTACTTCCGCACTACTTTTATTTTGTAAACAATATACATGTGCGAGCTGTCAAAAATAACCGGAGGTGTTGTGCAAGAAAAAAAGAATCCAATATGAGGTTCTGTTGTAGATGGGCGTTTCCAACCCTCAGGATGACCGTGCTGAGCGGAACCTCGGCGTAGCCTCGGTTCCGCTCAGCACGGTCATCCCTCGGGTTGGAAACGCTTATCTACAACAGAACCCCATATCAGATTCTTATAGGCCATATTCGACTGGGATGGTTCGTGAAATTTACGTGAAATTCCACGCAGGAGTGTGGTGTTTTTCTTGTAATAGCCGATCACATGGTCCAATCAAATACGAGATATTTTTCAAATACATAAGGCATCAGGGGACAGTTTCACATTTGAGGGTGGACGTTTTTCAAAATATTATAGTAGGAGGGTCAATAATGGCATGGTTGCTCATAGAAATTGTGATATGAGGATATTTTTTGCCAATGTGGGCTTATTTGCTGAGTATCTGTACTTTTATGAAATGGAATACGAAACTAAAACCCCGGCTGTCTGGATGCTGTGCAAGTTCAAGGTGCAGCGGCATATCTGAATTCACGAAGGTAACTTTGGCACTAAAAAGTGGCTGTTTTTCAAAGAGGATTCCTGAAAAAGTTTTCTGGTTATGGTATACTTTTCTGTCTATTTCTTTGCATGTGACTGAGTGTACATGACATTTCAACAGGTGCCAAGTACTGGTGTTTTGGGAGTAAATCCACAGGATCTGTCAAAGTGAGGTGGAGTCATGATTTTTTGTATGTAAAAATTAGTGGGTGGGGTAAGTGAAATGCTGCTGCTGTCAGCCTATGCAAACACAGAAGTGTTTCTTTGGTATTCTGTTTTGATTTCATGCATGTGTGGAGCAATTTAAAACCAAAACAGAAGTTATCGCTTTCTCCAGGAGTTGTCGATAACGATTCAAAAAACTTGGTGTGACGCGGACAAAAAAGTGCTGCGATTAACTGTCCCCTGATGCCTAAGCAATCGTGTAGCACGATTCTATTCGAAGGAAAAGTCGAACCTTTCGTGCACCACGGTCGCTTATGAGCTATACATAAATAAAATATTTGATTGGACCATATGACCAGCTATTACAACTAGACACCACACTCCAACATGGAATTTCACGGAAATTTCACGAAACCTACCAGTCGAATACCGTCATTGCCTCACATGAGCTAAGTCCGGAGAATAGGCGGGGAGCTTTATCAGCTCGTACTCGTTTCTCTCAACAGCATCCATTGCAATTTTTCAAGTATGGACTCTTACATTGTCCTGTTGGCGCAGAATCCGTTTGGAGAGTTTACCTCGGCGCTTTTCACGGATCGCAGTTCTCAGTTGGTCGAGCATTTGCATAATATGCACCTTTTATTGTACTTTTCTTTGCTAGAAAGTCCAACATAATAACGCCGAGTGCGTCCCAAAATACAGTTGTCATCACCTTGCCAGCAGAGGGCTGGCCTCGTTGCCCCTTTGCTCGTCGCTAAGGGATTTTGGGACCCAACGGGCTGTTAGCTTGCGCATACCCAAGCGATTAAGTAAAATTAAGTTGAAACGCTACCATGTAAAATGTATATTGCCTTGCTGTTTCTTCCACCTTAATTCGCCTATCAGAGTACACCAGATCACGCACTTTGTTACACATTTCTTCATCGGTGGCATCTGATTGGCGTCCAGACGTGGTTTCGTCTCTTCTCAAGACGGTCTGCCGCGTTTGAATTCCCCAACCCAGAATTTAACTTGTGCATACGATGATGCAGAAGACCCATAAACATTGGTCAACTCGCAATGTTTTTCCTGACTGTAATACAGCACGGTACTCAACTTTTGACGAAAAGCTTGCTTTTGCATCGCTAGCCCCGCCCAGAAGACCCATAAACATTTGTCAACTCTCAATGTATTTCCTGACTGTTATACAGCACGGTAATCAACTTTTGACGAAAAGCTTGCCTTTGCAACGCTAGCCCCGCCCCCGCCGATCGAGGCTTGGAGAAATAGATTGTACTGCACGATGCTTCTTCCACGCAGAGCTGATACCGACCGCACATGAGTACTGGTAGTCCGCTTAGGAGGTCTAAGCCTGCCCAGGAAAATTGCTGCCAGTCGGCCCGTCCATGCTTATAAACCCTACTGATAGGATTGGGATGTCATTTTATCTCAATGTCGGGTATAAGTCCCACAAAATTGGAAGCAACGTCTCCAAAATGACCTAAATTGTGTTGACGGGGACGTTAAACCTCAAATCAAACAAACAAACAAAGCATCGCTAGCCATGTTTGACGTTCGTATGACACGGTAAGGTTGCAATTTAGCCCTCGGGCCTAAAACATGTATTGAACCAGGGCATGAAAATCTTGACTGTCTCGGTCATTTGGAAATGGGATAGGCTGGTTGCTTATTGACTTGCCCTCGTAGAAATAAGATATCATTTACCATCTGTGACATAACCATAATTTTCCCTAATTACTTATGGGCCTCTAATGCGCAGAACCCATATATGAGGCATGCCGACTCAAGGTCAAGGTCACAGTTGAAGGTCACGAGTTTGAAACTTTGAATTCTGTGTCCGTTCCATATCTCCTTTACCATTGGAAGGATTTTCATTAAACTTTTGTCAAATGTCCCCCTCAGTGAGCTGATGTGCACAACCCATAAATGAACCATGCTGAGTCAAGGTCAAGGTCGCGTTTGAAGGTCACGAGTTTGAAACTTTGAATTTTATGCCCGTTCCATATCTCCTTTACCCCTGGAAGGATTTTCATGAAACTTAAGTCAAATGTCCCCCTCAGTGAGCTGATTTGCAGAACACATAAATAAACCATGCCGACTCAAGGTCAAGGTCCTAGCTGAAGGTCACGAGTTTGAAACTTTGTATTTTGTGTCCGTTTCATATCGCCTTTACCCCTGGAAGGATTTTCATTAAACTTTCGTCAATAACTCCCTCAGTGGGCTGATGTGCAGAACCCATAAATAAACCATGCCAACTCAAGGTCAAGGTCACAGGTGAAGGTCACGAATTTGAATATTGGAATTTTGTGTCCGTTCCATATCTCCTTTACCCCTGGAAGGATTTTCATTAAACATTTGTGAAATATCCCCCTCAGTGAGCTGATGTGCAGAACCCATAAATAAACTATGCCAACTCAATGTCATGGTCACAGGTGAAGGTCACACGTTTGAGCATTGATACAAAGTGCGGCGGGGAATGTGGCTGTGCCTCAGACTGCTTTCTTGTTTATTTACAAACTAAACTTTCTTAGCGACTGCTGGTTTTCAAGATGACAACAGTATTTGACGGCTGTGAGAGGTTTCATTTTGCCACACTTTAAAAAAGCGACAACATGTCGAATACATGTGTTTGCATGTGGGCTTTTATGCAAATTAAATAGCTTAATTCCCTTTTGCCCTAACTCATATTCGGAACAGAATTGCATCTGAACGACGACTGTATCTTGTTTCGTTGGAAAGTTAGCATTTTAGACACCAGAAGGGCGTCGGACTTATTGACACAAACGAATGCGCGTCCGACTGATGATCAGGAGGTCGTGGATTTGATACCCGTCGTGTCCGGTAACACCTTTTTCGAGGAGACTGTGAATGAACTATTTTCTACGGCCATTCCTTTCCTTTCGCTGAATCAATGGTTGGGGGGGGGGGGGGCTGAATCAGTTTCTGTCGTAAGAACGGGTTAACCGTTTATGAACAAACCGGTCCAGGAAAAGTGGGCGTGTCATGAACTTGGCTGATAAACGCTTAACCAGCCAACTAACCGCATAGGTACCCTTTTATGGCACCGACAGGTCACATTTATGAGCATCTTTGGGCTGCTTTGAGGGTGAAAACAAATCTTAATAAAATATTCATAATTATTTGAGTTCTAGGATTTTTAGCGTATTCTTCTGACTCCATGCGCTTAAGTTCGATACTGATGACTAAAAAGAGGGTGACTCCAAAAAATTTCAAAGGTGTTTTTTTTTTTTAGGTCATGGGGCCTTTAGGTTAGACACCTTTGACGCAGATCATAGTAAAATTCACGTCAGTAGACGGATCATTTGTCATTATAGTATCTCGTAACCTACATATGACACTATGTATTTACACTAAATTTTATTTTGAGCCCGTGCTCGGGAAAAGGTGCAAGCTGGTATATGCGACCTGCGTAGACTCTGATCAGACTGCGCATGCGCAGTCTGATCAGAGTCTACGCTGGTCGTTTGGGTCATCCATTCAAAGAGCGAAAAACGAAGATGCTGAAATAGCTGATGCGCGCGCGCGCAAGAAGATTTCAGTCTTCGTCCCTCACATCACCGCCTTCGCCAAGCTGTTCCTATTCTTGTCACAACACAGGCTTCGTACGTAATAATCAGCGGTATCTCCGTCACTAACCCCGCCCTTCAGCGCCGCAAAAGTCGGTCACTTTGTGGCATTCTGTACGAGCAGTCCAACCACTTGCACCGCCTAATCTTTTGGACAAATAATTTTATATTCCTCGTCCTACGTTAGATTTAGGGCCTCTTAGAATGGTTTCGTCCGCCCGCCCGTCTTTCCGGCCATCCACCCGCCCATCTGAAGACACAATGAGATGGACAGCTTGTGAGTGCGAAGCTACGCTCAATCGTTTTGAAACTTTGCGAGTGTTCCTATTTTTTCGACTTTTTTTTTTTTCAGGGACGATTGGTATCATAACAGACAGGCCGTTTTCATGGTTTGAAGAAATGCTTTTAACCCAATGCTTTTCAGCAAAAGGACCTTTTACAAACAAAAAAAAAAAAAAAAAAAAAAATATAGAAAAATAAAGTAAATAAAAAAAAACATGACGTTCGCGGATACGCTTAGTTTACAGAAATTTATTTTAGTTCGATTGCGATGAAAGCTTCAAGTTTCTTTGAATCGCTCTCGAGCACTTATTCCGGATGTTATCACGCGCGCAAGAGATGGGCAGTGGCTTTTACACCACTGCTACCCATTTACCTCTGGGTAAGTGGGAGAGTGGCATTACGTGTCTTGCCCAAGGACACACCTCGCCTTTGGTGGCCGAATTCGAACCCACAACCCCTCGAGCATAAGTCGAACGCTATCGAGGCCGCAATGTTTCTTTCTTTTCTCTTTCCTTTTCTTTTCTTTTTGTTTTACCTTTTTATTCACTTCACCGGTGAATTTTTGGGTCCTTTGGCACACCCGATGATATTGCTTTTCTTTCTAAAACGAGCCTCGTCATGAGAAAGCCATTTTTTCGTAATTTGCGACCAACAAAAGGTGTAGATCTGTCTACGATTTGCACAGTCTTGTAAGCATCTTTAATAATACGATGCGTCGATATATTGATTTATCATATGACGTCGCGTCTGAGAATGCAATAACGCCATGTAATAAATTCGATAATGCACTAGTGGATTAAATATGAAAATTAGTTAAATACGCCCCGTATTTGTTTGTTTGTTTGATTTGAGGTTTAACGTCCCCGTCAATACTGTAAAGGTCATTTTGGAGACGTTGCTTCCAATTTTGTGGGACTTTTACCCAACATTGAGATGAAATGACATCTCAAGCCCTGTCGCCCAATGAAACCAATAGGGTTTTTTAAGCATGGACGGTCCGCCTCGCACCGCGGTTCCTGGACAGACTTAGATTCTCTAAGCGGTTTACCAGTACTAGTGTGGGGGCCGGATTCAGCTCTGCGTGGAAGGATACGCCCCGTAACGTTACATGTACGACGTCCTTAACGACGTCGCGTTTACTAATGACGGAATATTGACATTTTTATAAAACAACCGTGAATAAAATGCGTTTTAAATGTCATATGATCAATAGAATCTTGCATTCGTGCTCATGTATTATTGAATTTATTAAACGAGTTGAGGAAAAGGGATAAAATGCTCGGCAAAGCTCGCATTGTATTCCTTTTCCTCATCTCGTTTAATAAATTTAGCATTGAAAAGCTCACTGCGCCATATAACCGTGGGCCGATTGTATGGCGCAGTGAGCTTTCCAATGCTAAAGTCCACGTGACTATCACTGACTTGTCGAAAAACCAGGTAACGGTTATTAATAGACAATAGTCGCGCTTTTCTTATCGGTGCATAGGAGGATTAGCTTTAGAATCTGGATTGTAATCATGGGTTGTGCTTGGAAACGGTTTGAACCCGATCAGGCGTCTGATCCGGATCTGCACTTCTTGATTTATAAATGTCATAAAATTCAAGGGTTAAATGAAACAGTTTAGATTCAGTCCAGTCATACGGTCGACCAACCAGTGCTTTGATTTTCATGTCTGTAGCTAGAGAGATTAATTATGAAATCTTTTCTACGGCCATTCTCTCCCTTTAGCGGAGTCAAGAAGGGCAGTAGTCAGTTTCTGGCAAAAGAACCTCTAATGTATAAGCCTGTCCAGGAAAAGTGTGGATAGGTAAACTGACCGGCTGAAAAATGATCTAAACTGTGTTGACTGGGCCGTTAAACTCCAATACAAACAAAACATCATTGCAGCGGGACGACATTGCAGAGGGACTATGACAATCTACATTGCTTTAAACTCAGTGAACGTTGTCGCAATGTTGATTTAACAGTGGGTGCTTTGTATGATTATGACCTATGACGCAGGATATGCTTAAAACAATGCCTTAGGGTCAGTTTAATCATCTCCTATCTTAGGTATTTCATTATTGTGATTTTCACTGGTACAGTTTCAAGCCATAAATGTGTTTCGTGAATTTCAACAGTTTTGTTTCATAGAGGTTTATGTGTGTGTGGATTCGGGTTTAAAGTCGCTTTCAACAATTTTTCAGTCATATCACGACGGTGTCTGGTTGCGACAGGGAGCTCAGTGCTCACTTTTATAGTGATGCCTCACTGAAGTATCATGTCCCAGACACATTACATGATACCACACCCAGTCACATTATCCTGACACTGGGTCGACCAGTCCTAGCTCTACCCCGTAAATCTGAGTGCCAAGCGAGGAGCAGCTAGTACCATTCTTAACGACTTTGGTATGTCGCGGCCCGGGCTCGAACCCGTGACCTCCCGTTCCCGGAAGCGGACACTCTACCAACTTAGCTGTCGGGGCCGGTCAAAGAGGTTTAAGTCAACACTATTTAGGTCCTTGTGGAGATGTTGCTTCCTATTTTGAGGGACATTTGCCAAACACAGAGATGAAATGACATCTCAAACCATGTCGCCCAATGAAACCAAGAAGGTTTATATATATGCATTGACGGTCCGATCCTGAGCAGGCTTAGACCTTCCAAGCGGTTTACTCGTGTGCAGTCGGATTTAACTCTACGTGCAGCCCAATCTATTTCTCCAAGCCCCGATATAGGCGGGGGCATCAACAGTCTTTGATTTCCAGTTTAATCCTACAAAAACATCCAGGGCTATGATAGGCACGCAAATCGACAGTACAGTAACTCATTACAAGAGTGATGATTGAAGAAGCGAAGAAAAAAAGATCTATGGCAGCTAATGAGCATTATAGTAAGTGACAACGTTAACAAGTCTGTGTGATGGATAAACTTCAGAACTTAAAAATTGGCCAACAGTGGCAGGCAGTGTCTTTTTATTGTTATTTTATTATTATTATTTCTGATTCAAAATATAAAACGCGGATACATGAAGTCGGATCTTCTGTCTTATAGTTCGTCTTTGCATGTTGTGTTGCTAATATCTTTTTATTTTGAACAATCAATTGTTCGAACATTTTATGGGAAAGTAACTGTCCTTTCTGACGTTTTTCATAAAAGTAAAGCTATTTTAGTTTCGTGTTTCTTATCCTTTGATGTCTTGGTTAATAGTATCGATTCCTAATCACTGCCTTCACTTCTGTTTTTCAAAAGAAAAGATCAGTTTCATAGATATCCTATCAGCCGACCTCTGTAGCTCAGTCGGATGCGGGTCTGACTGACGATCAGGAGGATGCGGGTTCGATAACTGCCGGGGTCGGCAACATTCTTTCGTAGAAATTGATCATGAAATATTTTCTACGGCCATTCTCTCCCTCCCGCTGATTTAAGAAGAGCAGATGTCAGTTTCTGGCGAAAGGATGTGTACTGTACTGGTTAACCGCTGCCCAGGAAAAGTGTGGCTAGGTAAACTGACCGGCTCAAAAATAAGCTAAATAGTGTTGACTGGGCCGTAAAACTCCAATATAAACCAAGATATGCTATCAAAATTGAAGGTGAACATTTTCCATATAACGTACCGCGATCCGTCAAGCCACCCACACACACTGATGAAAACACTTTTTCTGTCGCACATTAAATTAAGAAACAAGCGAGTGTTGTATCAAGCCCCGATGGGCGGGGGCCATCAGCAGGCTTTGATTTCCTGTTAAATCATACAAAAACATTCAATGCTATGGTAGATGCACCCGCCAAGACACGCGAATCGTCAGCACAGTAACTAATTACAAGAGTGATGATTGAAGAAGCGAAGAAAAAAAGATCTATGGCAGCTGAGCATTATAGTAAGTGACAACGTAAACAAGTCATTGTGATGGATACTTGTAAACTTCAGAACGTAAAAATTGGCCAACAGTGGTAGCCTGTGTCTTATTATTTTTTCTGCTTCAAAACAAAATGCGGATACTGGATATAAGCAACTTAAAGAGACGGTTCGAACGAGCACCCAAAGTTAATACATGCATTTTAAACATAATGATAGAAGTGAAGGCAATGATCAGGAATCGATACAACTAACCCACACATCCCATCAGAGACAACAAAGGGAAAGAAACACAAACATGAAATAACTAGACCCTAATGGAAATATCAACAGTTACTGTCCCACAAAATGGCCGATTGGCCATCCAAAACAAAAAGGTATAAGCGATACACACACTCAACGACAAACCATAACAAAAATAAACCGCGACAGCAGAACCATCTTGGAACGGTCAGTGAGAAGAATTTCACTGGTGTGTGTGTGTGTGTATGTGTGTGTGTGTGTGTGTGTGTGGGGGGGGGGTAATCGATTTTAAGCGGCCGCAATCCTCGCCTTTGCTTCCATCGCGATTTGGACTCGCAGTCCGCGTGATGGCCTCCTAACTCATCAGTGCAACATATCCGAGAACACAAAAAACAAACAACGGCGAGGACTCGAAAGCAAGAAGCAATTGAAATGCTGGAGCAAAAGAAAACCAACAGTTAGACTCCGAAGGGCCCAACCAGAGACAGAGCATCAGGTACTTACCAACATTACATAAGTACGCCTTTACGTTGGAACCGTCATAGAATCTGAGGCTTGACCCTCGGGTGTGCACAGATTAGAAATAGAGAATCTTACATGAGTGTTCCTGTATTATTACATTTAATATACGAGTTGGGGAAAAGCTATAAAATGCGAGGCTTCGCCAGGCATTCAGTATGCGTTTTCCTCAACTGAACAAAAACATGAGCACGATTGCAAGATTCTATTTATTTTATGACATTTAAAACGCATCTACCGTTTACCTCACCTCTGCAATTGTTTCAGTTGTTTGGTTTTTTATGTTCTAGGAGGTGATGCACTGATGAGATAGGAAGTCTTCATGCGGACTGAACAAAAAATTATTTGTCTAGACCACGACAGAAGTAAGGACGAGGATTGCGGGCGCGTAAAATCGATTTAAGCCCCCCACCCAAGTGAAATACTTTTCAACTGCTGTCGCTTTTTTTTTTTTTTTTTTTTCTTGTTGTTGTTGTTAAAGTTCGTCCTTGAATGTGTGTATCGCTTATATAGTTTCGTTTTGGATAGCCAGATGGTCATTTTGTGGGAAGGTAACTGTCCTTTTGACTTTGCGCCATTGATGTTTCTATTAGCGTCTGTTGTTTCGTAGTTGCGTTTGTTTCCCTTTGGCGTCTCTGTTGGGATCTGTGGGTTAATTGTATCGATTCCTGATCATTTCATTCACATCTATTTTTATACGTGAACGGTTAACCAGTTCCGCTTGTGATGTTTCCGTTAAGGTCTAGTCATTTCATGTTCGTGTTTGTTTCCCAATGTTGTCTCTGATGGAGGGTGTGGGTTAACTGCATCGATTCCTGATCATTGCCTTCACCTCTATTTTACGAGTCCATTCGCGACAATACTTACATGTTACGAATTTTATACGCTGTCTGACCCATGTTATACAATGATGTTATTTCTCGCGAAATTATAAAATTTCAACATTTCTTTTCTTCTTTTTCGTTTACATATGCACGCATACTGTCCATTTTATGTGCATGGATAAAAAGGTATCAACCCTTGTAAAAGTTTTAATGTTTGTTTACTAATTTACTTACCAAAGTGGGCATCAACAAAATCTCATATAAAATTGAAATGTTTTGATACAAGTGTGGATTTAAAATGGAGGTAATCAAATTGTAAAGGAACTCATACATAACTCATATATGCCTTATTATTCATAACAGTTTCGCATAGCGCTTAAAGGAGAACGGATACATACAGCTCATGATTAGAGGTCTTGGAGAAATAGATTGGGCTGCATGGTGCTTCAACGCAGAGCTGAAACCGGTCGCACATGAGTAATGGTAACCCTCTTAAAGGGTCTAAGCCTCCCCAGGCAAAGTGGTGTGAGTCCATGCATATAAAACCTCTATTGGTTTCATTGGGCGGCAGGGCTTGAGATGTCTTTTCATCTCAGTGTCGGATAAAAGAACCACAAAATTAGAAGCAACGAAACGGGAACGTTAAACTCAAATCAAACAAAAACTCAAAAATTGCCCATATATAGTGTTGGCGGGAAGTTAAACCTTAAACAAACAAATCGATTTTCAGCATTTCAGTCTTTCTTTAACCCTTATCCTGCTGAATATTTAAATATGCCAAAACCACTACTGCTTTTCAACCAATCAGATTACTTGATCCAAATTATTGCAACAAATTCATAAGCTGAATGACAAACAATGAAGATCCTGATCTGGATCTACATTGTTTGAAAGATGAGACATATCCAGGCTCAGCAGGACAACGGTTAACCTTTACCGCTGTCCCGGCCCCCGCCCATCGGGGCTTGAAGAAATAGATGGGCTGCATGATGCTTCCACGAACAGCTGAAACCGACCGCACACGAGTACTGGTAAACCGCTTAGAGGATCTAAGCCTCACCAGGCAAAGCGGTGCGAGTCGGACCGTCCATGCTTATAAACCCTATTGGATTCATTGGGCGACAGGGCTTGAGATATCATTTTTCTCTGTGTCGGGTAAAAGTCCAACCAAATTGGAAGCAACGACTCAAAATGACATATACAGTGTTGACGGGGACGTTAAACCTCAAACAAACAAATTTACTGCTCTGTGTTGATTCAGCAGACGACAAATTGTTGGTAATTTTCTTATTTTTTCCCAGAAAACAGGATTTGACATCTCATGCAATTTTTCTCTAGGAGACAATTTGCATAAAATGTCAATTTCTGTTGTCTCGGAAAAGTAAGAAAAAATATTTCAAAATGTCGTCTGCTGAAAAAAGTATACCTAGCATGCAGAGCGTTGGGGAGAATGGGTACCCCTGACGATGTTCAGCATTTCAAAATTGCTTTTATTACTATTCACTGTGTTACTGATAGAGCTGGCTAATCGGAGCTGAAAAGATAATCGATTATCAGTCCTGTCATTGCGATCGATAATCGATTAGTAATCGCTAAGGTTTTTTGTCATTATTTTACCTGTCTGACTTTTCTCTGAGCATGACTCTTACCATATGTTGCACTTTACCATATGTATATTTGAACAGACAGGCCTGAGCAAACAGTGTAGACCCAGATGAGACGCCGCATTATGCGACGTCTCATCTGGGTCTGCACTGTTTGCCACTCATCCAGCTATTTTAGGCACAACTTTGGATAGTAAATTGTACCTATCAAGTAATCGATTAAAAGCAAATCAGAAATGATAATCATTTTTGTTGAATTAATCGATCAATTAATCGATTATACGATTGATCGTGTCAGCCTTAGTTACTGACGTTTTTCAAGTGAAAATATTTGCTATGGTTTTCTTATTCCTGTTACAAACATAGATTGTGGGTTAGGTGAGTCCCCGCAAAATGTGTTTTCAGCAAAAATGAGAAAATAAAATACACCCATGTAAACTCTATTTCTATTTGTATAAATTGAGGTTAATGTGATGTCTGTCAACAGAGCTCTTCCGAGCTTGAAAGTATATATTTCCGTATGAGACAGTTACATCGGGGCTTTACGAAATAGATTTGGCTGCACAATGCTTCCACGCAATGGTGAAACCGACTGCACATGAGTACCGGTTGACCGCTTAGAAGGTCTAAGCCTGCCCAGACAAAGTGGTGCGAGTCGGATCGTCGGATATTGTTTTCATTGGGCGGCAGGGATTGAGGTGTCATTTCATCTCTATGTCGGCATATACAGTAATTGACGGGGACGTTAAACCCCAAATTAAAAAAAAAAAAAAAAATCCGCAGGAGACAGCACTATTCTGTCAGGAGTTGTCCCACCTGAAAGTGTGTCCATTCCGTATAGTGTTATCATGTTAACAAATCATGACAAGTTCGTGAAATGGTCACCCCCTTAAACCCGCATGTATAAAGAGAAAATTGGGGTTTGCAATGGTATACATTATAAGCTCACCAGAGCCAAAGGCTCCAGGGGAGCTTAATGCATAGGCACTGGTCCGTCGTCCGTCGTCGTCTGCGTCGTCCGCGTCTGCGTCTGTGCGTCAACATGTTGATGACAAGGTCAAAAATAGGCATTTTCAGCAGTAAAAGGGATGTTACTCTACCATAGATGAGCCAACCTCGTCAGTTTTTTTTTTTAATCATCCGAGCTTTTATCCCGGACTTACTTGTTTGTAATTTTCAAGACGTTCCGATCAAAACTGAAGGGGCTACGGTGATGACAAGGTCAAAAATAAGCATTTTCAGTAGAGGAGTGGACACAACTCTGTCAGTAATTGACCCACATCGCTAGTTTTCAAACTCATCAGAGCTTTTAACCCTGATTTACTTGTACATAACCTTCAGGAAGATCCAATCAAAACTGAAGGGGCTACGGTGATGACAAGGTAAAAAATCTGTATTTTCAGCAATCAAAGGGATGTAATACTATATATATGATAAATGGGCCGACTTGGCCGGTTTTCGAACTCATCCGAGTTTTTATCCCCAGTCACCTTACATATTAGTTTAAAAAAGATCCTATCAAAACTGAAGGGGCTACGGTGATGACAAGGTAAAAATTCGACATTTTCAGCAATCAAAGGGACATAACTCTGTGATAAATGGGCCAACTTGGCCGGTTTTCGAACTCATCCGAGTTTTTATCCCAAGCCACCTAACATATAAGTTTTAGAAAAATCCGATCAAAACTAAATGGGCTACAGTGATGTCAAGGTCAAAAATAGGCATTTTCAGCTATCAAAGGGATGTAACTCTAGGATAAATGGGCCGACTTGGCCGGTTTTCGAACTCATCCGATTTTTTATCCCCAGCCACCTCATATTAGTTTCAGAAAGATCAAAACTGAAGGGGCTACGGTGATGACAAGCATTTTCCCACCCATTGTAAGTCTATTGGACCTTGTGGTTGCCATAGCAACCAAAGTTTTCGTGCGATTTCGAAGAAAAGCTTATGTCATCAATGCCCCAGCAGAGGAATGCTACAGATGAGAAATGGTTGAGATCAGCCTGGAGGTTGCAGAGATATAACTGGTCAAAGTTCGTATTAATCCATAGAAAGTTATTGACAGTGTTTAAGTTTTGGACCCTTTTTTCACATTTGACCTCTAAGTACATGTATGACCTTGACCTTGGAGGTAAGGACATTGGTGTGAGGCAGATTGTCTCATCATGACCAACATTTCTGCCAAGTAATTTCGAAATCCATCCAGAAATAAGAAAGTTATTGACTGTGTTTAAGTTTCGGACCCTTTTTTGACCTTTGACCTCTAAGCATTACCTTGACCTTGGAGTTACGTATCTGGGTTTTGCACGTGACACATTGTCTCATGATGGTTAACATTTCTACAAAGTAATTTCAAAATCCATCCAGAAATAAGAAAGTTATTGACTGCGTTTAAGTTTCGGATGGACGGACGGACGGACGAACGAACGAACGGACGGACGGACAGGGGCAACGCTATATGCCCTTCCACCATTCTTCGAATGGCGGGGCATAAAAAAGATCGGTTCTGATTATTTTGGATACAATGTTGAAAGATCATGTGACGGATATTATAAGAGTGCATCAGAAACGTAGTGGGTTCATAGTCGGGGATTTGAAATGTGTAGCACCCGGAGTTTAATGCACCTTATTTTCTCACACTTAACTATGATATGAATTTATTAAGAGGTCTCTCAGCATCTTGATAATGGAGTTAGAAAATAAAAAAGTGGGAAAATGACATAAAAAGGGGAGATAAATGTACCTACACTCTTTTCTCAATTGAACATCCAAACAAATCCAAACGACATCTCCTCTGAAACCACAAGGCCAATTGGAACCAAATTACATGTGAAGCTGCCATGGGGTGGAAGAACAAACATATATTCTGAATGTCTTGGCCACATGACCAAAATGTCCACCATGCCCATATATGGTAAAAACCTTTGAAATCGCCCGTTCTCAGGAACCAATAGATCGAAGACCTTGAAACTTGATATACAATATTGGGGACCCGGCCCCTTTCACATTTATTCAAATGATGACATTTGATTGACCTTGACTTTCCTTACGTCAAGGTCATATACGGTCACTTAGGGTTTTGTATGGCAATGCCAGGATTTTCTGGTTCTGTTGCAGCTTATGACATCAGAGTTGATATTTGCAACCAGCTAAATGATCCTGGGGCCATAAGATTACATACATAGTTCTATTGTTTCCAAAACTACTGTGCTAACTGATACCAAATTGCATATACTGCATCAGTGTGGTCGAGAAATCAAAGTTTGTTTGAGGGATCTGTGTGATTGTCACACCAATATATGGCCAAAAGTGATTTTGAATTCATGATCTCAGGAAATACAAGACCTTGGTATGCAACATTTTGGACTTTAGACCTGCTGACATTGTTCAAAGCTGACCATAATTTATGCGGCGGCAACAAAAAACAATGGTTGATTTAAAAATAATTTGGCAGCAATGGTCCTGCGATTGGCCTCTACTAAATCATTGGTCGATTAAAATAAATGGCCACCAAGGGTGGGATAATTTATGCCCACTTGAGCTCTGGTGAGCGTAGTTTCCCATGGGCTGCTTGTTTATAACTTTGTGTTCAGGGTAGTTATTAAAAGTCGCGTAAGCTTGATGGCAAGCGTAAACCATATTTAATTGGCGTTGTAATGATACAGCAGCCACAGTTTTCTGCTTTACTGATTGCGCTTGTTTGGTTATATCTTTTATTGCTTAGCTGCATTTTCCAGCCTTCATAAACCATTTATTCGATAACCAGTGGTAGTTTGGTTTGAAGTTACCATGACAGGACGACAATGTTCAGTGAATTTAACACGCGACCCTATTTCAGTCTTTTTTTTTCAAAGGGTTGGCAGAATTGCACGACCCGCAGAAAAAGCAACCGACTGAAGTCGGTTGATTTCTAAGAGTGCCCTAAAATCACCGTGTCATTCTGTCATTCGGTCAATCGGTCATTCTGTCATTCTGTCAGTCTGTCCGTCCGTAACCCGTTTGTGAAAATTGGTGATAGTAACTTAACCGCTTGGAATATTTAAACAAGTTTTGGCATACTGATAGATATCAATAAGATCTAACCAATGAACTTGCGAAATATTACATTCCATTTAGTATAGCCTCGCCGAGGCGAAAAATGTGAAAATTTTCGAACTGCTTCTCCTCGGAAAACGTTGGGCCGATTGAAGTCAAATTTCATATGGAGCCTCTATGGGATGGGGGAAACCAAAATTTGCTCATGGGGTCCAGGTCACATGACCAAAAAGGCCGCTAAGCCATATATGGTAAAAACCCTTCAAAAATAGTCTTCTCCAGAACCAGTGGGCAGATTTCCACGAAACTTGATAAATAGCATCTGGGACGTAGGCCCATCAAAATTTGCTAGAGACCCTGGGTTGACCTTGACCTTCTTTGTGCCTAGGTCAAACTTTGACACATATGCTTTTATATTGGAAAAGTGAGAATGCATTTTATCCTGCAAACGATTCAGAATACAGTACTAAAGTATAAGGTATATTTTTGCTCCTTACGATAAGGCGCATTTATTGGGGGAACCGTTTTAGGTCCAGGTCACATGACCAAAATGGCCGCCATACCCATATATGGTAACACTCATAAAGCTAAAAGCTGCCGGCGGGTCGTGCACTTCAGCTGAAGCACTGGTTTCATCCAGTATTTCATGATTGAAGGAAAGACGTATTTTAATCAATTTACGCCTCTGAACAATCCAGCCTCCTTTTGACTGAAGGTCTGCTCAATTTGTCTGCAAACAAAAAAGAAACATTATATAGTATTTGTATGGTAGAACGACGATTATACATTTGTTTTGGTTTTTACCATTAATTTGCTGCAGAAAAAATACTCTACTAAATTTAAATATCAGCATCTAGTTCTCCAACTGCGGATTTGATATACTTCGGCTTATTTGCTGATTGAATGACTCTGGTTTTGGTTGATCTTTTGGTAAACATGCGCAAATTGTGGTGACCAAGTTGTATGAAGATGCAGAAAAGGTCAGTCGAGAGTCTGTGTTCAATCCGATGTTCCCATCCTTCTTGACAAAGGTGTAGAAGAAGAAGCTTGATTTACATATGAATCGTTACAATTATTATGCCATCGTCCCTTTTCAAAATATCTGACCTATGTGTCAACCTCAAGTAAGTTAACCTTTCATTCAGTTCCTTTCATAAGTACGAATGCATTTCCGCCAGAACGCCTGAAGGTAGGTGCCTTATGCTCTGTCTCTGGTAGGGTTAACCGGAGCCTAATTATGGATTTCCTTTGCTGCAGCATTCTAGCTATTCCATGCTGTTGAGTCCTCGTCTTTGTCTCATCTCCTTATTCGTTTGATTTTATGTTCGCGGAGATGTTGCATTGATGAGCTAGAAATCCATCATGCAGACTCAACAACTAATGGGTTTAACCAAGACAACCAAGGGTTAGGATTGAGGCCACCTTTAATCAATTAAAGTGTCCACCCCAACCCCCAACATCCGTAAAACTCCTTACTGACCCCATTCCAAGGCGGTCCTTCTGTTTTGGTTTCTTATTTTTATAGTTGGCCTTTAAGATGTATGTATTGCTAATGCCTTTTTTATTTTGGATATCTGTTTGGCCATGTGGGGAGATAACTGTCCTTCTGGCTTTCCATTCGTGACGTTTCATTTTGGGTTTTGAATGGGAGGTGCGAGGTATTTTGTATAGGTTCCTGATCATTGCCTACACTCTGTTTGTCAAATCATGATAACTCCTGATGGCTTGACATAGAAGGCCCTTTTGGTAAATCTGTATGGGACAATTGGGGTGGTTGGGTGAGGCAAAGGTGACGTTTACATTGCGTCAAAATGGCGTCCAACTGATATTGGCTTACAGCTGGACAAGACCTGCTGTTCTTGCAGCAGGAAATGGTAGAGGGGGAATACTGTTATTTCTTCTGTTTCTGCACTTATATTTATTTTCCTCTTTCTCTTCTGCCCCTCACTTTCATATGCTCTACTATCTCTTCTATCGCTTTTCTCTGGGAGAGGACACAAAATGACCAACAAGGGTGAACGTGCCTTTAAACCCAAAACAATCAATATATGAGACAAATATCAGTAAAAGGAAGTCGTAAAAAAGTAGATGAAGAACAGGTTAATCAGTGCATCACGTGAACAAGTCTGTGAAATGAAGACCCCTAAACCCAACTTTATATAGAGAAAACTGGGGTTTACGGGGTAAACATTATTTTTCTTATTTCTGTTCCAAGACATAGTTTGTGGTATTCTCGTTAGAACCGCCTGAGGCGGTAATAACGAGCACCCTCAACCTATGTTTAGAACATTTATAACAAACATATCAAGGATTTTCATCAGAAAAGTAGCCATTTTGGAGATGAGAAAAA
This sequence comes from Lucinisca nassula, assembly GCA_963580285.1. Taxonomy (NCBI): domain Eukaryota; kingdom Metazoa; phylum Mollusca; class Bivalvia; order Lucinida; family Lucinidae; genus Lucinisca; species Lucinisca nassula. The sequence continues at coordinate 137,215,088 of OY757015.1, forward strand.
TGCACTATGTCGCACGGCTGAGTTATCGTATTGTGTGACAAAAGACACAAGATAATTAAGAGCTAATGGAGGGACAAGGTTATCGAAGGCAGGTTGTCCAATGAAACGGTAGAAAGTAAGTGGAGGTGACATCTTAAGATGTACGTTTACAGGCTATACCACTACTCAAAGGGGTGGCTTTACATTACATTAAAGCTCGGTTACTATGCGACTTACCAGAAAATAAGGTACCCGGTAAGATTTCAATAGAGACCTTGTAGTGGCCAGTAACATTTACGTGTTTAAAATATAATAATGTCGATGTTAGTTTGGGAGCCTTCAGCACAAACTTGAAACTTTGGATAATGGATCTTGAAATATTAATGCATTTATTAAATGTTGATAGATTGAAGTCACCAGTTTAGAAAATCACTTGATAGTTCATCGCTGACAAATATGCTTGGTGATGTATATTCACCTCACTAAATAAAAACCAGAAGGAAATGGTCATCAGTAATTTTTCAAAAATATATTTGTTGGCCACTGTTATGATACATCTGTGACCAGCCATTAAAATAATTTATTTTATGTATGTTTTAATATGGATTTTTATCACGATCTGTGACACAGCATGAAAAACTAGCAGAAGGGTCCATAGGTATTTGAGTCCCTTGTTCATGCCCAGATTGACACAGTCATCAAGTTTCACATGTATGTGCAAAAATAACCGTCCTGCATACTGAGGAAAAAGAAATTGTTTAAAATACTAAACATCCTTTAGCGCAAAAACAGTGTAATATTTACCAAATTTCTGGGGGTAAAATTTCAATGGTCAAAATTTATGGTAACACCGGATGTAGTTACGTCATATCATGAATTTTGGTATCTTCGAGTATTGACAAATATTTTGGCTGATGCAATAAATCAACAGTCAGTTGTAAGCGCAAGTAACTAAACTTAATCCAACTATACCATTCGCATGGGGGTGGGTGTAAACTCAGAGAATTTTCAACCCCTTTTCCCCACCAGATTTGCTAAATAATCACATGTCACATAAGTTAGGCTTCTGCCTCAATGAAACAGCACAAACAAAGCATGAGAATTTTGGGTGCATTAAATTTTACGAAATCTGGTTTCAAATCCCGGACTATCGGTACCATTGGCGCTTTTATATGGGGAGTTGTGTTTCAAACTTGCCAACATGTACATTTTGCTGTACCCTGGCTTTGAAGGAAGCAATTCAATTTGCTATCTTAGAAGATGTAGCACTTTAGTCACAAAATTGAATATATAGCTGTCCGCAAGATATCGTTTTATTGGACGTGCTTTTTTTTTTTTAAATCCGTCCTTTAAAATAGCGATGTCCTGGCGAGCGGGCGGCGCCTGAGGTTTACCTTCTGGATAACATTTTTTTCAAAGTGATATGTTACCTTTATTCTTCAGTGGATTGCTTTCATATTAGGACTGTTGTTTCATTGGAGATACCCCTTTCATATACATTCCACTAATGGCACCAAGGACCAAAGTTTTGGTGAAAATTGTCATTTTTCGAACATAAAGTTTTTCAGGTTTACCTTTTGATTAACCTTTTTTCAAGTGCCAGTGTAGTGGATAGAGTACTGGACTTCGGATCAAGGGGTCGTAAATTCGAATCCTGGTGAAGGATTTATTTTCTTTTTTTAGTGAATACACATACGCAGTTAGTATACGCCATCCTGCACGACGAAGTCCTAGGCTCAAGGTCAAGGTCACTGTGACTATCTTTAGAAAAAAAATGTCATCGCTCTAGCGCCTACATTTATTGGCGGATTTTAATATAACTTCACACAGATGTTGCTTTTGATAATATCTCGAGCAAGTTCGACTTTCAAGGTCATGGCCTCAAGGTCAAGGTCAAGGTCATTGTGGTTATTATTAGAAAAACGTTATCATTGCTGTAGCGCCTACATTAATTGACAGATTTTAATAAAACTTCACACAAATGTTGCTCATGATAATATCTCGAGTGAGTTCGACTTTCAAGATCATGGCCTCAAAGTCAGTGTCACCGTTGCTATTTTTAGAAAGAAAAAAAAAAACTTTGTCATCGCTCTAGCGCCTACATTTATTAGCGGATTTTATTATAACTTCACACAAATGTTGCTTACGATAATATGTCGAGTGAGTTCGACTTTCAATGTCATGCCTCAAGGTCAGTGTCACTGTTGCTATTTTTAGAAAAACTTTGTCATCTCTCTAGCGCCTACATTTATTAGCGGATTTTAATATAACTTCACACAAATCTTGCTTATGTTAATATCTCGATCAAGTTTGACTTTCAATGTCATGATGGCCTCATTGTCAAGGTCACTGTGGCTATTTAAAAGAAAAAAAAAACTATCATCGTTCTATCGTCTATATTTATTGATAGATTTTAACATAACTTAAGACTTGTATATGATAATATTTCGAGCAAGTTTGACTTCCAGGGTCCTGGGTTCAAGGTCCAAGTCATTGTGGCTATTTTTGGAAAGACTGTCATCGCTCTAGTGCCTACATTTATTGATGAATTTTGCTATAACTTATTCATAAATGTTGGAAATGATATCTCGAGCGAATTCGACTTTCAAGGTCATGACATCAAGGTCAAGATCACTGGCTATTTCTTTTTAGAAAAACTTTGTCATCACTCTAGCGCCTATATTTATTGACGAATTTTAATACAGCTTCACATAAATGTTGCTTATGATAATATCTTGAGTGAATTAGACTTTCAAGGTCATGGCCTCAAGGTCGGCGTCACTGTTGCTATTCATAAATTTTTGTCATCGCTCTAGCCCCTACATTTATTGATAGGTTTTAATATAACTTCACACAAATGTTGAGTATGGTGATATCTTGTGCAAGTTCGACTTTCAGGTTCCTGAGGTCAAGGTCACTGTGGCTATTTTCAGACCTTTGCCATCGCTCTACCGCCTAGAATATTTTTAATGGTGGATTTTAATATAATTTTACGCAAATGTTAAAAATGATAATATCTCGAGCAATTTTGACTTTCAGTGTCATTGCCTCAAGGTCAAGGTCACTGTGGCTATTTTTAGGTCATCGCAAAATATCACCTACATTTATGGATAGATTTTAATATAATTTCACACAAAGTGTGGGTATGATAATATCTCGAGCAAGTTGGACTTTCACCGTCCTTAGCTCAAGGTTACGGTCACTGTGGCTATTTCTAAAAAAAAAAAAAAAAAAACTTTTTCACCGCTCTAGTGCCGTAGTACATTTATTGAAAAATTTTAACTTACACACATGTTGATTATGATAATATCTTGAGCATGTTCGACTTTCAGGGTCCTGAGGTCAAGGTCAGGGTCACTGTGGCTAGTTTTAGGAAAACTTTTTCATCACTCTAGCGCCTACATTTATTGATTAATTTTGCTATAACTTTACACAAATGTTAGAAATGATTATATCTCAAGCCAATTCGAGTTTCGGGGTCCTCGGCTCAATGCCAAGGTCACTGTGGCTACTTTTAGAAAAACAATGTCATCAATCTAGAGCCTACATTTATTGATGGGTTTTATTAAAACTTTACACAAATGTTGCGAATGAAAATAGCTCAATCAAGTTGGACTTTTGCCAGTTCAGTGTTTTCCACACACTAAGTAATCTTCTCTATAAGCTCGAATCTACTGGGATATCTGGCTCTTTCCTGGCGTGGCTTAAGGACTATTTGGAAAACAGGAAACAGAGAGTAGTATTACCTGGATCTGCTTCTTCCTGGGCACCTCTTAAAGCAGGTGTACCGCAGGGATCTATTTTAGGACCTACACTTTTTCTTATCTTCATCAATGATATTGTAGACGATATTAACTCTTGTATACGGCTCTTCGCCGACGATACCAGCCTTTATATTATTGTAGACAACCCTATACATGCGGCTGATGAATTGAATGCAGACCTTGCCAAAATACATTCGTGGGCGACTAAATGGCTTGTATCTTTCAACCCAGCGAAATCTGACTCCATGGTATTATCACGGAAACATAATAAACCCCTTCATCCACCGCTTAACATGAATCAACAATTAATTAATGATGTGGACTTCCACAAACACTTAGGCCTCACCTTCTCAAAGGACTGTTCCTGGCACGAACATATAGAACTTGTTAAAGCAAAAGCATGGTTTCGCATAAATATTATGCGTAGACTGAAATTCCAGCTTGATAGAAAGTCTCTTCAAACTATATTTATATCTTTTATAAGACCACTTTTAGAATACGCCAATGTTGTTTGGGATAACTGCACTCAGCAAGAGTCAAACGACTTGGAAAAAATCCAAAATGAAGCTGCTCGTATTGTCACGGGAGCAACTAAACTTGCATCAATCCAATCACTTCTATCGGACACAGGGTGGGAAAGTCTTGCATCGAGAAGAGAAAAACACAAACTCATCCTATACTATAAGATGGTTAACAATATTACCCCCGAATACCTCTCTTCACTTGTACCACCAACTGTAGGCAGTATATCTCGTTATAATTTGCGTAATGAGACAAACCTTCAGACAATCCCTGCAAGATCCCAGCAGTACTATAATTCATTTCTTCCTTCATCCACGCGAATTTGGAATAATCTTTCGGAAGATATTAAGAACTCACCGTCTGCAGCAACTTTTAAAAATAAACTTAATAATAATATTAACAAGCCCCCACAATACTACCAATCTGGTTCACGACTAGGACAAATATATCATGCTCGAATACGACTGAACTGTAGCTCCTTAAGCCAACACCTTTTTCAGAAAAATATTATTGACAGTCCTTTATGCGAATGTGGCGCAGTTGAGGACACTTCACATTTTTTCTTTATATGCAACCGTTTTGGACAGATCAGGCAAGAGCTGCTAAATAGAGTCTCGATATATTGTCAACCAACAGTAAATATTTTCTTATATGGTAGCACTGACCTGTCAGACGACCAAAATAAAGATATCTTCTCAGCGGTGCAAGATTACATATTAAAATCTAAACGCTTTTGATTTAGTTCGATCGACTGTTTATACCCATGCATCAACTTTAAAAGTAATTACCTCTGACCACATGTGTTTATATGGTATAACTAAGATAAGGAAAATTTAGATGCGCTACTTCCAAATGCGGGAACTCTTACACATATGTCGAACAGCATGAAATCCAGCTTTTTACAGGTTTTTTGTTGAATGTTGTCAATAACATAATGCCTTCTTAATTATTACAAAAAAATGCAAGTATGTTCCACTCCCCGTGGAGCCCCTTCTAACTATCTGTTATATTTATGTTTAAACAGTTACAAAAGTGTGAGGAATTTCATAATTATTGAATGACAATTACAATAAGATTGTACATATAATAGTATTGCAAACACTTGGGATACAGATTCGAATAAGTCATTTGACTTTTTTCTGAATCCCATTTGTATAGTCATTGTACTGTAATCGTATTATATTCTGTTTTGTATACTTTTCATGTATTATGCAAATAAAATAAAGTTTAAACCAATCTAGAGCCTACATTTATTGATGGGTTTTATAAAACTTTACACAAATGTTGCGAATGAAAATAGCTCAATCAAGTTGGACTTTTGCCAGTTCAGTGTTTTCCACACACTAAGTAATCTTGTTGGAAGGGATTTGTATCGCCTGCGATGCCTTGTTACAAATGCAGTTTGTAGCTTTGCCGGCTTCAAAGCTGTGCTGAAAACCTGTCCTTAATGTTGTTAGGCATTTTTCTTGTTATGTTTCTTGTAACATTTTTATAGTTATATTCGTCTCTAATGAAGTTTATAACACTTAATTGAAATTACAATTCACCCATAATTATGCTTTGTAAATGGCATTTTTCTAACGATTCAATTGCAGGTAATGTACACCTTATTTTTTTTACATAAAATCAGATTTACAAGGGCATTACATGAGCATGTTAACGTGATAAAAATAAAATTGGATACAATTAGGCAATATTGTTTGTTGGAATGTACATAAATAATAATAATAATAATAATAATAATAATAATAATAATAATAACAAATATTATACTACTACTACACTATGACTACTACTACTGCTGACAATTTAAATAATAAAACGATGATGATATTATACTGTTACTACTTCTTCCACTAGTGCAACTATTATTGGGCCACCGTCGATCGGGGCTTGGAGAAATAGATTGGGCTGCATGATGCTTCCACGCAGAGCTGACCGCAAATGAGTAAAGGTAAACCACTTAGGAGGTCTTCACCTGCCCAAGCAAAGTGATGTGAGTTGGACCGTCCCTATATATAAATCCTTTGGTTTGTTTTGGCGACAGGGTTGAGATGTCATTTCATCTCAATGTCGGATAAAAGTCCCACAAAATTGGAAGCAACGTCTCCAAAATGATGAAAATAGTGTTGATGGGGACGTAAAACCTCAATTAAAACAAACAAACTACTACTTCTGATGATACTACTAAAAAGAATAAGTACTACTACTACTACATCTGCTTCAACTATTATTATTATAATTATAATTAACCTGATGAAAATAAAGTGAATAAACACTATCTAATATTGTTTGTAGGAAAGAGCATTTAACAATAACAATAATGATACAGCAATAACAACAACAACAAAAATAATAATAATCATGATATTGTGTTGTTGTTGGTGTTGAGAGGTGGGGTGCTAAGTATAAAACTGACCCCTCCATTTGTTGATTGTGCTTGTCGGTTGACAATTTCAATCTGATCAATTATTGTCGAATTCATCTCTGTCAAATATACACTGTTACACTGTAAATTCAACACAGGTTTCCACAAACATCAAAATGTCAAGTTAGATATTCAATCTATCGAATTCAACCGGAATTTGATACTGCAAATTCAGTGTTCATGTCGACACATTCCAGTAATTCTAGTTAATAAGTTTATAACTAAACTGCTTTAATAATGAGATATCATTGTCTGTTTCTTCCCGAAATGGTACAATGCAATCATAATCGAGTCACTTGATATGCCATATATTTCCTTATTTCAGAAAAGCTTACAAACGTCTGTCTATCGATCTTCCCCAGCAGGCACGTGACTTAAATATGACGTCACATCAACGTCGGTACAACGTCATGACGTTTATGCAACGTCATATCAACGTCGGTGCAACGTCATGACGTTGCACCGACGTTGATTTGACGTTGCCCTAGCGACGTGTGCCTGCTGGGTCATATACTGAGTCGGTCACATTTAGCCATTACCTCAGTTGGGTGGGTGGCTAAATTTAGAATTTAGCTTCAAAAAAAAAAAGGACAATGAGTCCTTAAAACTATTTACAATCTGATTAGCAGAGGTGTATGTGAGTGAATGCCGTTTGATGTGTCACAAGTAGCTATACAGATTCAGATTCAGATAAGCCTACTAAAACGTACACCTCCGAGTCCCGGGCTTTGAACAGCAGGGAAGAATATTCCACTGAGGAATAGTTCTGAAAAAAAAGATGCTTTATGGCATCATTAAAGGCCCGCTTTTGTTTGATTTGAGGTTTAACGTCCCGTCAGCACTGTAAAGGTCATTTTGGAGACGTTGCTTCCAATTTTGTGGGACTTTTACCCGACATTGAGATGAAATGACATCTCAAGCCCTGTCGCCCAATGAAACCAATAGGGTTTATTAGCATGGACGGCCCGCCTCGCACCGCGGTTCCTGGACAGGCTTAGATCCTCTAAGCGGTTTACCAGTACTAGTGTGCGGGCGGGATTCAGCTCTGCGTGGAAGCATCATGCAGCCCATATATTTCTTCAAGCCCCCATGGGCGGCTAAAAGCCTGGTACCAACGATATTATGTGTTGAGTTGTACGAGTCTGCTGCTCATAAAAAAGGTCTAAAGGGTGCTGCCAGCATTCCAACAGATGACCTTGTTCCCCCAGCTAGGCAATGTAGAAATAACCATTCATTTGGCGTTTCAGACCCTTACTGCAAGAACTGATATTTATAAAGAATCGTTCTCCCTACGAACCATTAGAGATTGGAATGCCATTCCCGATTCGATTATTTCGACAGCTGAAGGTGCTGATGATTGTGTAGCTAAGTTTATCTTTGGATAGAGCTAGGGACTAACTTCCCATATCACAGGTCCTGGTGTATGAATGTCATTTGACATGTCACCAGTAACAATTCTGATTCTGATAAAAAATATTTTAACTAAATAAGATTAGCTGGTCTGACCACAGGCGCTTGAAGTTTGGTCCCTCAAAACATATTGAAAAGACATGCAATTTCTTACGAAATGGCTTAGTGTCACTTTTGATTTTGGACTTTATGAACTACTTATGGACAGAACTTCAACTGAAACTTGTGAATACAGTGTCTACAGAAAAGATAAAAACACTCATGGCGGCGGGGTGATGTTGCTCGTTCACAGAGACATCTCTCATATACCATTCATGGAACTGGAAAACGACTCAGAATCTGCTTGGCTTAAGGTTTTTTGCAAACTAAACTTCTCACTTTATAGCAAGTTGGTACTGACCACCTAATTACACAGTCGAAAACTTCCAATTATTTAAAGATCAGCTTGATCGCAGAATAGGGGTAAAAATCTACCCGCAGTACATCTCCTATAGGTGACTTCAGCTTCAGAGAGATCGTTTCGCCCGATAGGCTCAGCAAACAAGGCACGATGCTGAGTCCGTCAGAAGGACAAATATTGACTGACATCATGAATGATCATGGCTTAGAACAAATTGTTAACTTCCCTACTCGATATAAGAACACTTTGTATTTGATTCTTACAACTTTATCAGGACAATTTGAAGATACATATTAAATTAAGTGATCATGATATTGTTTCTGGATTTTTTAAAATCTTCATACCACCTATACGTATAAAGAGACCTCGTAGAAAAATGTACTTGTATCAAAAGGGTGACTATGAAACTATGAGGAAGGATGCCCAAAAAAATGCAAAAGAGAAATACTTTAATGGTCATTCAGACGCTCGGTCTTTCCGGGAGAATTTCTTATCCAAAACGGTTATCTTACTACATTTTACGTGTTCATTATATTGATATCTTTCTTTTCTTACATTAAAATCTCGTTATACTGCATAGGCGGCGGTTAAATTAAGATAGTCATTAATGTCAACAGCTATGATGACACGTGTCGTATGCATTAAACCCGCTATAATGGCTCCCGCCCATTGGGGCTGGAAGAAATAGATGGACTGCATGATGGTTCCACGCAGAGTTAAAAAGTTTTGGTCATTCGTAAAGTCCCTGAAAAAGGATGCGTTTGGGATCACTTCGCTAAGGGAAAATGGAATTCTAAAAACAGATGCGCGCGATAAGGCTAATATTTGCAATAAACAGTTTCAATCAGCATTTACGCGTGAAACTGATGGTGAGCTACCATCTAAAGGTGCAAGTTCGTTCCCCTCTATGGGGGACATAACAGTTGACCCCAATGGGGTCGCTAAACTGTTAGGTAAGCTCAAGATACATAAGGCATCTGGGCCCGATGACCTGAATGCCAGGGTACTTAAGGAATGTAGTGCTGAAATATCTCCTGTGTTGGCCTTTATCTTCAATCAATCACTTGCCCAGGGCACTGTACCAGATGACTGGCGACAAGCAAATGTAACCCCGGTCTATAAAAAAGGGGAAAAATATGATGCAGCAAATTATAGACCAGTGTCGCTAACATGCATCTGTTGCAAAACCTTGGAGCATATATTAGTAAGCAACATCAACAAGCACTTAGCCTTTGAGAGCATTCTTGCTGACTGTCAACATGGTTTCCGGAGTCAAAGGTCTTGCGAAACGCAGCTTGTTCAATTTTACCATGACATTGTGAGCAATCTGGATGGGGCCATAAATCGTGGCCACAAACAGACTGACTTGATCATCATGGACTTTGCTAAGGCCTTTGACAAGGTACCTCACAGAAGGCTATTACATAAACTGGAGTACTATGGGATAAGAGGATCCACGCATAGGTGGATTAGCTCATGGCTCTCTGGGCGCTCACAACAAGTTGTACTTGATGGCCAAGCGTCTGATCCAGTCCCTGTTTTATCTGGAGTCCCCCAAGGTTCGGTCCTTGGACCGGTCCTTTTCTTGGTTTTCATTAATGATCTCCCCGACAATATCAGGTCATCGGTCCGTTTGTTTGCTGATGATTGTGTCCTGTATAGGAACATATATTCTCCTTCTGACTGTCTTATTTTACAAGATGACCTGGACCAACTTGCACAGTGGGAGGCCGATTGGCAAATGAAGTTCAATGTGGCCAAATGTCACTCAATGAGAGTGTCACGACACCCTCCGGACAAGCAAATTAAGTTTGACTATACTCTTCACCAGCAAGTTTTGGAGCATGTTCAATCCGCCAAATATCTTGGTATCACCATCACTGACGATCTTGATTGGGGTCAACATATCTCAGAGATTACATCTAAAGCAACTAGGACTTTGGGATTCCTTAGACGGAACTTGGCTTTTGCACCTAGGCAGACAAAGGATGTTGCATATAAAACATTGGTTCGCCCTCAACTCGAATATGCATCACCCATTTGGCACCCCTATGTTAAAACTCAGACTCAGCAGGTGGAGAAGGTGCAGAGGACAGCTGCTCGATGGACCTGCAGGCGATGGCGAAATAGAAGTAGCGTCGGTGACATGCTTAATGAGCTAGAGTGGCCGTCCCTGGAGGCCCGTCGTGAGCAGTCCTCTTTAACCTTCTTCTACAAGATACACTCTGATTCAGTGTCTATTGATAAAGATAGGTACTTGACCCCTGTAACACTGTCGACCCAAACAAGGGCATCAAAATTAAACGACTCACAATATCGTAGATACCAGTCCTATAGTGATGCCCTGAAGAACTCGTTTTTTCCTAGAACTATTCCCCAATGGAATAGTCTTCCCTCCTCTGCGGTGAATGCCAAGTCCGCAGAAGAGTTCAAAGCCCGCACAGTGTAAGATTGGGTCTCAGAGGTATGCGTTTTAGGATACCTCTGTTATGCAGATTGTAAATAGTTTTAAGGACGCATCCAGTGCCTCTCTTTTTTTTTTTTTTTTTCAGCTAAATTCTAAATTTAGCCACCCAATCAACTGAGGTAATGGCCAGATATGACCGACTCAGTATAAGAAGATAGAAAACCGACCGCACACGAGTACTGTTAAACCGCTTAGAGGATCTAAGCCTGCCCAGGCAAAGCGGTGCGAGTCGGACCGTCTTTGCTTATATACCCTATTAGTTTCATTGGGCGACAGGGCTTGATATGTCATTTCATCTCAATGTCGGGTGAAAGTCCCACAAAATTGGAAGCAGCGTCTCCAAAATGACCTATACAGTGTTGACGGGGACTTTAAGCCTCAAATCAAACAAACAAACAAACAAACAAAAAAAAAAAAAAAACGCTATACTTATTGTTATTACAGGTAAAAACTTAGGGTAATAGAAGAACATACACATTAATGTGCACTAGTTATGGTTAACCATTCACGTGTACGCGTGTGCAGGTTTGTTTTTGGTTTTACGGCCCTTTCAATATTATTTCATTCATATCATGGCAAACCGACAATATTGACAACATAGAGAGGCGAGGGAACGGAACGAAGGAGCGTGATAGTTCAGTGGTTAGTGCACTTTCCTCTGATGCTATACGCCCCCGGTTCGATCCCCGGAGGCGGTGATTATTTCGGTGTCCGAACACGCTTTATTGGCTTCATTTGCAGGGATGAATGCCCAAAAGTGCACCGTCCTTCGGATCAGAACGTTAACTGGAGGCCCCCTGTGCAGGAAGAGTCATCTCCTGTACAGGTTAAAGACCCCTACCGTAATTACATGGTTACTGTACACGTAGGCTTTCAACCCTGCAACTTGGAGTGTATGTAATGTACACCTGCGAGTAATGGTCAAATGTGACCGATCGCAGTATAAGTAGAAAGAAAGAAAGGAAATTGAAAATTTTCGGATGTCTGTGGTGCATGGAAAAATATTAACTCACTTTCTACACAGACGCGGCTTTCTACACAAGAGTGGAGCGTGATAGCTCAGTGGTTAGTGCACTTGCCTCTGATGCTAGAGGTCCCGGGTTCGATCCCCGGCAGCGGCGATAAAATTTCGGTGTCCGAACACGCTCCAGCGGCATCATTTGCAGGGATGAGATCCCTACCGTAATTACATGATTACTGTGTAGGCTTTCATCCTATCTATCTATCTATCTATCTATCTATCTATCTATCTATCTATCTATCTATCTATCTATCTATCTATCTATCTATCTATCTATCTATCTATCTATCTATCTATCTATCTATCTATCTATCTATCTATCTATCTATCTATCTATCTATCTATCTATCTATCTATCTATCTATCTATCTATCTATCTATCTATCTATCTATCTATCTATCTATCTATCTATCTATCTATCTATCTATCTATCTATCTATCTATCTATCTATCTATCTATCTATCTATCTATCTATCTATCTATCTATCTATCTATCTATCTATCTATCTATCTATCTATCTATCTATCTATCTATCTATCTATCTATCTATCTATCTATCTATCTATCTATCTATCTATCTATCTATCTATCTATCTATCTATCTATCTATCTATCTTCTAATACTGCGTCGGTCACATTTGACCATTACCGCAGGTGTATATTAAATACACTCCTGCAAAAACCTGGAGTGTATGTTATATACACCTGCGGTAATGGTCAAATGTGACCGACGCAGTATCAGAAGATAGATAGATAGATAGATAGATAGATAGATAGATAGATAGATAGATAGATAGATAGATAGGATAGATAGATAGATAGATAGATAGATAGATAGATAGATAGATAGATAGATAGATAGATAGATAGATAGATAGATAGATAGATAGATAGATAGATAGGCGGTCGACTTAAAACAATAGTGTCTCAGAAAATAAACCAAGAACATGAAGAAAAAGCGTTTTGATGGGAAAATCAAGTCAATAAAAAAAAAGAGTGCATATACCACTGGAACCGCAGCCTAGTGAACATGAACTTCTGGAAGTCCATACAGCTCATTTTTACTAAACAGACTATCTATTTATCTTCATATACTGAGTCGGTCATACTTGGCCATTATCTCAGTTTCAATGCAGTGAGTCCGTATAAAAGAAGTCCTCTTCGGACTCCTTTTCGCATTTCAGGGTAACCCGACCAAATTCTGTAGTAACAGAATAAGAAAAGTCTATAGGCTATACTGCACCAACTCTTGCAGAGTGGTGTCCCTTCGGGAAGCAGAGGGCGCTGGGAAAAGTTGTCATTGCAGACGCACATTTCTGAAACTTCAAAGACTGTTTCTACAAGTTGACAAGTGAATAAGTTGATAGAATGGAGGAGGCTTTAATTTGAACAATAGTTAGTTTGCATTATGATTGTCATTAGTCACGGCTTGATTTCCTTTTTGTTGTATCGACAGAATCCAGCAAGATTTCAGCCAGCTTCCTCGGATGTCGTTGGTGATAGAGAGAAAGAAGAAGGGATAGATAAACACTTGCAGGTAACCATCAGTGTCAGCTACCGAGTAGCGAGGCTTCTGTCACATGCTGTTGATTGGTGGGCCTATTGGTGTGATAAAATTAATAATAATAATAACCTGAAAATAATAAATGGCCTGGAGCATGGTAGGCTGCCAGTGCTTTCATTCTTTCTTTCTGCTGGTAGCTCTGTTATGCAGATTGTAAATAGTTTTAAGGACGCATCCAGTGCCTCTCTTTTTTCTTTTTTTTTCAGCTAAATTCTAAATTTAGCCACCCAATCAACTGAGGTAATGGCCAGATATGACCGACTCAGTATAAGAAGATAGATAGATAGATAGATCAGTGGTCCATGGATGGTCGGTGATTGGATCCGGGTTGTTTGGATCCTGAGTCTTATTGACCAGGTCATTTTAGCATTTTTTGGTGAGTCCGACTGGTTCAGGGTCATTTTGTCCTGGGGCGACTGCCGCGTTTCGGCCAGATTTTAAGGTATATGCAAATGTCAACCAGACACGTGAGCTAAAATTTACGGTTGTTTATAATGTTGACAAGTTTCTAGAAAAGCAACTCATAATGTTCCAAATTATATGAATAATCATAAAATATGCTTATTAAAAAGTGTATTTCTGTTTTTAGAAGAAAAAATAATAAATTACTTTATTAGAAAATTACCTTTCTAAATGGTCAATTTTTGAACATCGGTTTCTCCATTGTCCTTCCTCGGAAACATTCAGTTTTTACATGAACCTAAAGTATATTCCATGTCCTAGCAAGGACGAGAAGTAGTTTTTCCAAAAACTTCCACAATAACAATATATCCATTCTTTTAAACACCCATCGAACGGTCATTTTGACAGCCATTACTCTATACATGGTTGGTAAATTCTCCAGGGAAAAACACGGGGTATAAACATGCTAATCGTGGGTAAAAATATCCTGCACAACGGATTTTATTCTAACTATTTTTATGCCTAGATCATGATTTCCTTTATTCTTCCGTTAAGTTGGTAAATATTATTATGCATTAAATAAATACAAGAGGGGAAAATTGTTTGATTTGTCCAAAAGCTATAATAACGATTTGACAGAATTTTTATTATCGCTACGCTTATTTACCCCAGTGCTAAATTTAATCCGTGCGTCATACTGTGTACATGGATGACAATGTATAGTGAACTCTACATGTTGATAGGGGTTCTATCGGCATGGATATAATGTTATAATGCCAGTTTTTGGAAAAATCACGTCTCGTCGTTGCTAGTACACACACTAAAGTATATTTTGGTGTAAAAATGGTATGTTTCTAATGAAGGACAATGGAGAAACATACGTTCAAAAATGGACCATTTTTAAATGTAATTTTCTTACAAAGTGAATATTTATCTTTTTCTTCCAACAACAAAAATACATTTTTTAATATGCATGTTTTATATTTATTCTTTTAATTTGGAACATCATTGGTTGTTTTTTCTAGAAATATGTCAACATGCTAAACACCCATGAATTTTAGCCCACGTGCCAGGAAGACATTATCATAGTCCTTAATAGATAATTTTTTCAGCAGAGTATGGGGCATCTTATCTAGGTCTACACTGTTTGCTCAGGCATACTTACAGACAGATCCAATGTTTTGACAAATGGCTGTTTACATTTCGTCGCGCATTTCAATTACTCCCCTGCAGCAAAGCTATTTTATGTGTTTGGCAAAACATGCATGTATAGTGTCAATGAGATTTTCGAATATATATGTGTACTTTGTAGTTAAGCTCGTTATCCCCGCACATCAGGGCTTGAAGAAATAGATAGGCTGCATCAAAGAGGGCCAGCACGTTTTGTCCAGAATGACCAAAAAGTTTGGATAGGCTTGATATCTGCGGTATCTGTTGACAACTGATACAGTATATATCAAGCCTATCCAAACTTTTGGTCATTTTGGGCAACAATCCGGCCCCCTTTGGTCTGCATGATCAGAGCTCTCGATAAAGCAGGATTTTGCGTATTTGACTCCAAATTTTTGCCATTGTACGCGTAAAATTCACTATCAGCGATTCTTATGTACGCATGTTTTTATTTCAACACCAGTCCAAAATTACAGAAGCGGTAAATTCAGTAGCTAATTTAGGCCGCTTATGCAACACCAATTAAAACTCATTTGTGTTGAAAGCACACATGTCAGACTTCAGTAAGTGTGTCCTATATTGACAGCTATTTTTGTACCAGTCAATCAATGGGAGAGGCAATATTGGAAAGTGGTCGGTTTAGCGGCACATGTTAAAAATGTTTGCATCTTTTTAATTTAATCTCGCCGCGTTAATCCCTGTGTTATTACGGATTACAATTAATTTACTGATTGGTGTAACCATGAATCATCAACGGATTATCATTAGTCGATAAAACATCACATTTAGTTAAACCAGGGTTACGGCGAAGACAATATTAATGACAAATGACCAATGTCATATATTTTCGAGACTACACAATCGTATTTATTATCGCTAGGTCAAAGAGTGTTTCGATGTTTATTGGTGACAAAAATATCTGTAATTCCTCAAAATACAATAATTGAGTCAGACTTAATTAGGATGCCTTCCCTACATATTAATTGTAAACACTAATGAAAACTAGAATCGCACAGTCGATGACAAGCCATCGCATATCCCCATGCTTCCCCGCGGGCCCCACCCCCTGGGCCATCCCATAGGGGTGCCTGAGGGCTAAAATTTTGATTATAATGTATTCTACTCATCATGCCATTCGATTTAATATGCTACATGACCATGTTCTGAAAACTCCCAAGGTGCCCCACTCACAGGGGTAGGATCAAAATTCCGAAAGTGTCATGCACTGTCCAGACCAAAGATGTATCAGTTCCAAAAGTTTCAAGTTTCTATCTATAACGGTCTGGTAACAGTAATGTATGGGGGTAAAGGGGTCAAAATCAGGTTTTTACCTCTGGTGACCTCAAAATTGACCCCAGGGATTAAATTTTGGTTGTAATGTTTTCTACTCATCATGCAGTTGGCTTTGATATGTTACACGACCATGTTCTGGAAATTTTGATTTTTTGCCCCCCAGCGGGCCCCACCCCTTTGGGTATGATCAAAATTCCGAAAGTGTCATGCATTGCCCAGACCAAAGATCTATCAGTTTCCAAAGTTTCAAGTTTCTGTCTGTATCCCCAGTGTTCAATCTAGGCTGCGCCATTGCGCCCTGGGCCCGCTTTTTACACGAGGGACGCACTTGAGATCATTCAATGGGCCAGTCGGGCGCAACTGTAGAATATAGAGACTGTTCCTTTTAGAGTTCATTTTTGCGATTTTCTGACGATTTTTCGGCTGCCTGGTGCATATTATTGAGTTAATCAAAAACCACATGTTGCCCAATCAAAATAACGTAGACAAACGTTTTGTTTTATCTGTTTAACTAGTAACAATTCCTATTTTTTAAACCCAAATCGATGATTTGTTTACCGGGGATGCGGCCATGTTTGGTATACTTGTGTGCGCCAGGCGGCTTACGCGATATTCGTGTGCGCCGTGTGGCTTACGCTAAATACCGGACCAAAATACCGAGGCGGGCGCTATTTATTATAGAGTTCTTTTCTTCCAGGCATTCATTCTAAATAAAACATGCGATTAGCCCTTGAGGAAGACACTTTATACAAATTACTTTGTACTGGTTAAATGAGCAAATATGACCAACTCAGTATTAGAAAATTGATAGATAGACTAATAAAATATATTTTGTCTATGATGTTTAACTCGTTTTTTGTCCATTTTTAGCTCACCAGAGCCGAAGGCTCCGGGGGAGCTTATAGGATAGGCAGTTGTCCGGCGTCGTCGGCGTCGTTGTCGTCGTCGTCGTCGTCGTCAACACTTTCAAACATCTTCTTCTCTGAAGCCACTGGACCGATTCAGCCCAAATTTTATCTGTAGCATCCTTGGGCTGGGGGATTGAAAGTTTGTGTTTTTTATGAAAATCGGCCCATTAGTTTGGTTGCTATGGCAACTTAGAGTTTCCATAGACTTATAATGGGGAAAATTGAAAAATGGCATTTACTGCCAAGTCATTGCAGATATTTAGACAAAACTTTTATAGAAATGTTTCTTGAGTAAAATTCTTTCAGCCATATGCTTTTATGCCAACCTGAGGGTCCCCCAGGTTGTGCCGGGGCCATGCCCCACCCCCTCCACTTCATAAAAGGCCATATATCTCAGAAACCATTCAGATCCCGACCCCTAAACCATATATATTCTTGTTCCTATTGATAAGACGCATTTAGTAACACCAACCTTGGGGTCCTCAGGGATGCGCCGAGGTCATGCCCCACCCCCTCCACTTAATAAAAGGCCCAATATCTCGGAAACCATTCAGATCCCCACCCCTAAACCATATATATTCTTGTTCCTTATGATAAGAACCATTCAGTGACATCAACCTGGGAGTCCCCTGGATGCGCTGGGGCCATGCCCCACCCCCTCCATTTCATAAAAGGCCCAATATCTCGTAAACCTTACAGATCCCCGCCCCTAAACCATATATATAAGTGCTTCTTATGATAAGACACATTCATTGACACCAACCTGGGGGTCCTCAGAGATGCGCTGGGGCCTTGCCCCACCCCTCCACTTCACAAAAGGCCATATATCTCAGAAACTGTTCAGATCCCCACCCCTAAACCATATATATTCTTGTTCCTATTGATAAGACGCATTCAGTAACACCAACCTGGGGGTCGTCAGGGATGCGCACAGGTCAGGCCCCACCCCCTCCACTTAATAAAAGGCCCAATATCTCGGAAACCATTCAGATTCCCACCCCTAAACCATATATATTCTTGTTCCTTTTGATAAGACCCATTCATTGACACCAACCTGGGAGTCTCCCTGGGCCTTGCCCCACCCCTCCACTTCACATAAGGCCTTATATCTCAGAGAATGTTCTTAGCCCCACCCTAAACCATATATATTCATCTTTCTTATGATAAGACGCATTCAGTGACACCAGCTTGGGAGTCCCTGGGGCACGCCCAGGCCATGCCACACCGCTTTACTTCATTAAAAGCCATATATATCAGAAATAGTTCAGATCCCCACCCCTAAACCATATACTTGTTCCTTATGATAAGACTCGTTCAATCACACCAACCTGGAGGTCTCTTTGTGCTGAGGCAATGTGCCCCGCCCTTCCATTTCATAAAAGGCTTTATATTTCAGAAACCATTCAAATCCCCACCCCATAATCATATATGTTCTTGTTCCTTATTATTAGCACACCTACTGTAGCGGGGTCCGCAGGGGCCATTCCTATTTCATAAAAGGGCCTCAAATCTCTGAAACCGGTCAGATTCCCAGCACTGAACCATATATATACTTGGTCCTTATGATAAGACACATTTAGGGACAACAGTTTGGGCTTTCCTGGGATCAACAGGGCATGCCCCAACCCCTCAACTGTTAAAGAGGCCTTACAGATCCCCACTGCTAAACCATATATATTTTTGTTTCTTATGATAAGACGCATTTAGTGATACCAACCAGGGCTCCATTGGGTCCATGCCCCACCCCCTCTACTTCATAAAAGGCCTAACTTTTCAGATGCTGAGTCCACATGGGTGCTCATTTGGACATGGGGGTTCATTTGGTGGATTAAAATGATATCATGTTAAAATACATGGCTGCCATTGGGCAGGATGGGCAGTGCCCACCTGAGCTCTGGTGAGCATAGTGGCCCATGGGCCTCTTGTTTTTTTCATGCAGCCAATTCCAAAAGAAAAATCTGGCAACTTTAAATAGTATAATTTAAGGGCCCCCTAAGTTTCAAAATGACCCCCTTTTCCAAGGCCTGTGGGCCCGGAGGGCCCCCAAACTCCATATCCTAGATTGAACACTGTATCCCTCTAGGAGGAGTTATCCGGTACGACGGAAGGACGAACGACTCCCCACTTTTCTTCGAAAAGCGTGGGGATAATAATGAGTGTCACATACGTCCGAATATGAAAGTACAAAATTAATATGGCTGTATAGAATGCTGCTTTTCTGATCTTGGTTAACATCATATCTGCTGTTATCCTATAAATATTACATGATTTATCAGTCTTCACTTCCATTTTATGATGTTGCATTATTTGGCTAGAAGTGTGAGAATAAATATAGGAAACTGCATGTATTTTGGGAGAGTGGGGATTTACTTGGGTATACATTATTTTCCTAATATTCTACGAAACATCAGATTGTGGGTGCTTCATTAAAACACATGATCAGTGAAATAGTTCTAACTAGTACCCACAATCTACACATTTGGACAAAGTTATTAAATATATTTATCAGAAAAAGAGAGTTTGGGAGCCATGAAGGTATACAGTTATTCACATGGATAGGTAGCCTGATAATAAGAAATTTTGTCTATGTTCTATGCGCGATAAAGATCAGAACTCCAACTTTTTATGTGGGAATCCATTATTATCAGGCTACACATCCATATGAATAACTGATGTGTAGATTGTGGGTATTAGTTAGAACTATTAGTATTTCACTGATATGTGTAAGAAGCAGCCACAATCTGATGTTTTGTAGAAATATTAGGAAAATAATGTATACCCCAGTAAAAACCACTCTTCCCCCTCCCCCACCCACCAAAAAAAACATGCAGTTGCTCCAATTTATTCTCACACTTCTAGCCAAATAATGCCAGGGCTCAAGCTAGAGGGCGACTCAGGCGAAAAAGTCACCCTGTTGGGGCTCACTTCGCCGACTTTGGCGATTAAAGCGAAAAAAACTTCGCCTTGAAATTTCGCCGTTTTTTTTCCGGTGTCTTCCTTGTGAATAGTAGCGGTAAACTGACAAGGTGGTGATAATCCTTTGATTATAGTCTTTCAAAACGCAGTGAGACTTGACTGCACTTTTAATTTTGCACTAGTCCGTGTTTTAGGTAAGTCGCCTTCAATTGGGATTTTACATTGGGAGACATAGTTTTACTGAGATTCGTACTGCATCATACTAACCACTTTGCAACGACTTCTACATAATGACATTATCAAAAAACTTATTTATAGTTTTAAACTCCTGTGAAAAAAGAAAATCCGAAACCTTCTTCCCCTAAAACATGGAACAGTCTTGCCACGCTTGAAGGTTGAACTCTCAGAGGTCGTTGATAAACTATAGTGTCAGAAATCTTAGCAATTACACTGAACAAAGCTAACTGTTTATTCTGCACTTCGTGCCAGTTGCAGTTTGTTACCGTTATGTAATTTAATTCTAACCGTTAGTTCATGCTGCTCTGCTCGAGCCACTTGCAAGACAGTTAGTCTCGGTTGATTGCACAAAGTTTTTATTGCTGCAATAAGAGAGATTAAGATTACACAAGATTATGTAATTCAAACAGGTATATTTGTAACGTTAGCTCCTGCCAAAGTCCGAGTGCAGACGTACTTTTTGAACTACTGCTGTATACAGTAATAAGATTATTTTGACATTGACACTGTATTAGGATTTAATAAATTTTAAATATAGATGGTTTATTTGTTTGGCCATTGATTTGATTGTACATTACTTTTGCATCCATCTATCGTTTTCATTTTTTTTATGGACAACAACAAAAGTAGGTAGCAATTTTTTATTTTGTAAGTGAAAATAATTATTACTTGCTGGTAAATATTCAGTAATTATCCAAATTCATAAAAAATAAGAACTGATTTTCATCTAGCAGGTTGTTCCCCCTTGTTTCTATAGTCTGTTTTAAAAAAACAATTGTGACAGGAACTTAGTGAAATGATCCAACTATTACACAGAAACCTCTTTACTTTATAACACCATTCATTATAACATGGTTGGATATAACAAAAGTTACAGCTTGCCCAAATACAGTAAAATTACTGTATTAAGACCACCTTTGGACAGTTCAAAAGTGGTCTTTAAGACCACTTTTGAACAGTCCCAAAAGTGGTGTCTGATCAGGGGTCACTGTATGCAGAAACCAGAAAGAGAAATAACTGTAGCCAACCAAATAAGCTTTTTAAAGCAGAATAAGTCTTCATTTTAGGTGGTCTTAATAGCGGAAATGATTGATACCCCTATAAAACACACTTTTCTCCAAGGAGAACTCATTACGCTGTTGTTGTCCGGCGTTTAGCCGCACCCACTTCTCCCTCACCCAGCAAACTTCTCCCTATTTTCCCAGGAGGGAGAAGTCACTTCTCCCAAATTTTTTGGGCTAGCTTGGGTCCTGCATATATCATAAAAATCATGTTTTGTTAGGATAACAACAGATATAATGTAAACCCAAATTCGATCTATACAGCCATGTTTATGCTTTCATGTATGTGACACTAGCTCATAATTTTGTGAATAAATACGTAGGGCAAGCATCCTAACTACGTCTGACTTCCTGTAATTGTTAAAATGATTGCATTTTGAAGAATTACGGACATTTGCGTCACCAGTAAACATCGAAACGAGCGATAAAAAGTATGATCGTGTGGTCGCGAAAATACATGTCATTGGTAATTTGTCAATTATATCGTCTTTGCCGTAACTCTGGTTTAACTAAATGTGATATTTTACCGACTAATATTAATCCGTTGATGGTTCATGCGCACATCAATCAGTAAACTAATTAATTGTAATCCGTAATAACACAGGGATTAGCGCGGCGAGATTAAAAAGATACAATCAGTTTTAACATGTGCCGCAAACCTACCA
Organism: Lucinisca nassula; assembly: GCA_963580285.1. NCBI lineage: Eukaryota > Metazoa > Mollusca > Bivalvia > Lucinida > Lucinidae > Lucinisca > Lucinisca nassula. The sequence goes on from OY757015.1 coordinate 137,237,298, forward strand.
CTTGCAAAAATACCTGTCAATATGTGGCACGTGTGCTTTCAACACAAAAAGCGGCGCCGCATTTGATCTTTTACTGGTATTGCGTAAGTGGCCTAAATTAGCTTCTGATATTACCGCTTCTGTAATTTTGGACCCATGTCGCAATAAAAACATGCGTACATAAGAATCGGTGGTAGTGAATTTAACGCGTACAACGTCAAAAAGTTGGCGTAAAATACGCAGAATCCTGCGTTTCCGAGAGCTCTGAACATGTTTGTAGGTTGATAACCTTTTAGAAATATTAGCTTTGAACTTTTTCTTTCAGGGGTCGTAGGATCGATCCCAGGCTTCTCCAGACTTTCGTATGAGTCTTTAAACCGAGGTCCCGTCTCCGTATGTCCTTGGCTGTTGGTGGGACGAAAAACTCAAACACTCACTCACCTTTTCTTTTATTATACGCAGTGCTCAATCTAGACTGCGCCATTATGCCCTGGGCCCACTTTTTACATGAGGGGCGCACTACTGATCAGTCAATGGGCCGGTCGAGCGCAATTGTAGAATTTAGTGACTGTTTCTTCTAGAGTTCATGTTTGCGATTTTTCGGCTGCCTGGTGCATATTATTGAGTTAATCACAAACTGCATGTTGCCCAATCAAAATAACTCAGAAAAACGTTTTATTTGATCTGTTTAACTAGTAACAATTCTTATTTTTTAAACCCAATTCGATGTTTTGTTTACCACCCGGGGATGCGGCCATGTTAGGTATACTTGAGTGCGCCATACGGCATACCCTAAATACCGACCGAAATACCGCAAAATACCGATATTATAGAGTTCTTCTCTTCCAGAAATAAATTTCATGGCATTCATTCTAAATAAAACATGCATTTAGCCCTTGAGCAAGATACTTTATCCAAATTGCTTTGTACTAATGGGCAAATGTGGCCAACTCAGTATTAGAAGATGAATACAGTATAGCTCCGTTATATCGCGTTCCGATATTTCGCGATGTCCAATCTATCGCGGTCGCGCCATGGATCCCGTTTTTTTTCCCTTAAAAATTCATAAATAAAAAAAAAATAGAGTTTAAAGTTGTTAAAATTTATTTAAAACCAGGTTAAACCAGGGGCCAACAGCGTTTGACTTTTCCCGCCCAGCGTCTGCTATTTGGCGCCAAAACATAACCATTCACGAGATCGCAGAAAAGTCCGTTTTTATTGGGCAAACATCTACCGTTAGATGAAGCTAATTGTCTGAGGAGCGATTAAATCATTGTCACATTGTTTGTGGATTAAATTTTATGACAGGAGGAAAAACACCAATTAGAGACATAACTTGACCATATTTTCACACCTTATCGACACACACCGCAGGGTGGCAATTATATGACAGGTATTAACAATAGTGTCATACTTGAACCGTAATAAATACACAGATGGTTTGTCTCTCAACTGACAGTGCAGCAATTATCGCGATTTACTTACTGGTCTAGTTTTACCTTATTTAGGGACTCAACAATACTGACAGTTGTAGACGATTTTTTTTACACTTGCCCGAAATCAAAACACAATAAAATGATAGTTTTGTTGTTGTATAGTTTTTCGGCCCGTGGTAGACGTTAAATAATTTTTTTCCAACCGCTACTTTTAATTTTTCTAAGATCTGGCAAGCCAAGGGAAAGAACTGGAATTGCTTTAGCGCTTAGCGCTTATGGTAGTTGCGCCCCTTGGCCGTCAACGTGAGAGACAACCAGGGGAACCCGCAAATTGAAAATGGCGTCCTGTTTTGACATTTTAGCAATCACATGTTTTCAGACCCAGATATTCAGCTGTTCTCGAATACATGTAAGTTAATTGGTAGACATAGTCCCCTTTGTTTGTTCTGTCACTGAGTAATTCTGAACCTACTTTTATGGTGAAATACGGTCGATAGCATTACTGACAGCCATTAGTGTGGAGTGATAACGGTATCTCACCAAACTATCACGGCGACTTGTATTGGCATCTCGGCAAACTACCGCGACTTATATCGCGCTCCGACCACATCGCGGTTTTCGGGCTATGGACCCCGACTACCGCGATATATTGGAGCTATACTGTACCGTAGAGAGACTAACAAAATAGGTTTTGTTTGTGATGTTTAACTTGTTTTGTGTCCATTTTTATCATGCAGCCAAAACCTAAAGATAAATCTGGCAACTTATATAGTATAATTTAAGGGATCCCTAAATTTCCAAATGGCCCCCTTTTCCAAGGCCTGTGGGCCCAGAGGGCCCCCAAACCCCAAATCCTAGTTTGAACACTGTATACATGTACTATCAACTTTGTTAAGATTTCTACAGTATTTTTAAGACAAAAAATTCGATTTGCCAGTATCTGCCAGTATTTGCCACTTGATCAGTATTTTCCAGACCCGTAAATACCAGTAAATTCCACTGGTATATACTGGGGATGGATTTTGTCACCCTACCGTGATTATTTTGTCTGAAAAATTAAAAAAAGTGTTATTTTGACAGGACGATCTACATTGTTTCGTTGCGCTGTCAAATTTGACTAATAACCCTTTAGTACCAAATGGAATCTTCCACCTTATATATAGCAGGAGTCCATTCCAAAATTTAGGGGTGTAAGGTTGTGTTTTCTTTCAAATTTATTTGAAAAATGGCTGAACGTTTTGCAAACAGTGGAGGCCCTGATCAGACACCGCATTCTGCTGCGTCTGATCTTGGACTGCACTGTTTGCCAAGGTACCCGTTTTGGGGTTTCCGGTACTGAATGGGTTAAACAATGGTTATTAAACATTAGGTGTTACAGAAAATCATTCGTGCAACATCGACGGTAGAGTACGGAACCGGAAGTTATTTTGACCACAAGTAAAAGGAGGCTAATGCAGGGATTTTCTTAGTGCAACATTGGGGCCAGTAATCGGCCCCTTTTTTCCCCATTTGAAGACAGATATTCCCAAATTTTATTACAAATTTCCCAATTTCTGATGTTGTGCTACATTTTGATAAAAATTTCATGTAAATTGAACCAAAATTGACAAAGTTACAGCTGATTTAAATTCCCAACTACAAATATTAGGGAGCTGTTTTTCCCAAACCCAGCGGCCCCTGGACCCTGATTCTGAAAGGTAGGAAAGTCCCTGTAATGACCTTTTACCTTGTGTGATGTAGACCTTGGATGTGTCTATTTCTATTTTGTCACACACATAATGGCATGGTGATAGCCAAAAACGTCTTTGCCACATGCAGTGAATAAATCAGGCATTTTGTGAAGTAATTTGACAATCATTATGAGCCATTTCAAAGATTAGTGATGGAATGTTGTCTCAGAGCACATTGTATACATTGGTAGCTGACATGTACATGAAAAACACTTTCTTGAGACAAAAGCATATCCATTATACAACAACGCAATCGGCAAGTTAGCAATCGGTCTTCTCCCAGACGTACTTTTGATGTTGTTTGAGACGAATATCAAATACGTGCCGAAAGCTTTGTTGCACCGTTTTGAACTTTCCATCACGTGCTTCTGAACCGGTATTTTAGATGATTGACACACGTCTTTGGACGTTTTAAGCGTGGGCGGGATAATAGCGCTGTCAGTTAATGTTACAATCGATTTTAATACTGCTCAAAAGAAGATTGTGGATACTCGTTAAAACCTCGAAGCGGTTCTAACCAGCAGTACCCACAATCTATAGTCTGCTCAAAACAGAGATTGTGGATACTCGTTAAAACCTCTAGGTGGCGACATGGCTTGAGATGTCATTTCATCTCAATGTTGGGTAAAAGTCCCACAAAATTGGAAGCAACGTCTCCAAAATGACCTATACAGTGTTGACGGGGACGTTAAACCTCAAATCAAACAAAATACACAAAACCTCGAGGCGGTTCTGACCAGCAGTACCCGCAAGCGAATATATATTCATCTCAAAACAGATTGTGGATACTCGTTTAAACCTCGAGGCTGTAGCAGAAACAAGAAAGAACAATGGATGAACCCCTGTATATACATGTATTAAAGTGGTCGAGCCGGCACTCGACATTGAATCAAACGTGGTAGCTCAATGGTATAGTGCACCTGCCTGTGATGCTAGAGGCCCCCGGTTTGATTCCCGGCAGCGGTAATAAAACTGAGGTGTCCGAACATGCTCCGGGTGAATGCTACAAAGTGCACCGTCCTCCGCATCGGGACGTTAACTGGGAGGCCCATTCTGTGCAGGTTAAAGATTTCTTCGTTATTACATGATTACTGTGTATGTTTTCATCCTGCAGACCTGGATCGGCAATGACCGATCACACTAGAATTGAAAACGCTCCAATGTTGATTCGACCGATATAAATAGAAATAGTAGAAAGAATGAATTGGAGAGGAGCAAATTCTTTCCTTTAAGAAAAGAAAATAAATAAATAAAAAAATCAGAAAATAAATAAATAAAAAAAATATTTGTCACTTAATTGCTCGACTCGACGGTAACTGATTTTTGCGTGCCCCCCAGGAGACCTGTTGGGTCCACACTTTTAAATTTTGAAATCTTCCTGCACAACTTCATTTTCATATCTGTCTAGTGGTTACTGAGAACTAATCGGGACAAAAATTGGGCGGAAAAAAGAGAAGAAACCCAGAAAAACTAATGTCTCGTTTTGGAGACTTAACCCTTATCCTGCTGAATAAATTAATTTAGCCACACCCATTGTTGGCTACCAAAGCATCATGCAGCCCATGTATTTCTTCCAGCCCAGATGGGCGGGGGCCGCAACACTGTATAGGTCATTTTAGAGACGTCACTTCCAATTTCGTGGGACTTTTACCAGACATTGAGATGAAATGACATCTCAAGCCCTGTCGCCCAATGAAACCTATAGGGTTTATATACATGGACGGTCTGACTCGCCACACATTTCCTAGCCAGGCTCAGAACCTCTAAGCTGTTTACCAGTACTCGTGTTCGGTCAGCTCTGCGTGGAAACATCATGCAGCCCAGTCTATTTTTGCAAGCCATGATGGGCGGGGCTATTCACAGAAACAGTAGGAAGTTCCAACTTTGAGCGGTAGGGGTCAAAATTAAAAAGGTGTGTTTGTATGGTTCGTATCAACTACGAGACTATGAAGATGTAATCACAGTGTTGGGAACAGAACTTTATTGAGCATCAATGATGGGAAATGCCGGATCCGGCGTATTTTTTACGCCAGTTTTGTTTGTTTGATTTGAAGTTTAACGTCCCCGTCAACACTGTAAAGGTCATTTTGGAGACGTTGCTCCCAATTTTGTGGGACTTTTACCCGACATTGAGATGAAATGACATCTCAAGCCCTGTCGCCCAATGAAACCAATAGGGTTTATTAGCATGGACGGTCCGCCTCGCACCGCGGTTCCTGGACAGACTTAGATCCTCAAAGCCGTTTACCAGTACTAGTGTGCGGGCCGGATTCAGCTCTGCGTGGAAGCATCGTGCAATCCATATATTTCTTCAAGCCCCTATGGGCATTTTTACGCCAGATTTTGCGTAAAGTTTCCAGTCGTGGCCAGTATTTTTTCTCCTGTCGCGTCCGTCTTTGTAAATGACAGCGAGTGCTCAATTGATCAAAGGATTTAACAGTCTCAGGTCTGTTGGCTGGTGGGTATTGCCTATCGCGACTGCGGAAAAAAATGACAGGTCCATCTTGCGACACTCGGGTGTGCTGTGACAAATCAAGCATGTGGCTGATTAACACTTATTGAATGTTTTGCTTCCCGGATTTTTGTACACACACTTGGATTATCGGTAATTTGATTGTTGAGAAAATGTCGGGGTATAATTAAAGAAAGCGCTCATTACCTATATTTTGATTAAAAAAAAAAAAAAACCAGAATCGTCGATATTGCGATTCCCTATCTAACACCATTATCCATACCATCAACAAATAACAAAATGCGTTAAACTGGCAAATAAATCAATTTTTGGCTATTAAACTTTAAAAATAGAATAACCAAACTAATCATAACTGAACTTTATTTTATCAGATGCATTAGTTTGAATTTTAAAAAATTGATTCGAAAATAAACATTTTTTATGTGGAAGTTCGCCATTGCGACTGACCGGAGAAATGACCCGAATTACATATGGTTCAAGCCCCAAAGTCTTTCGGATCCTTACGCGACACATGTTCATGGTGCTGCCTGACACAACAGCCTATAATACTGGCGCTTCAGATGTCTGTAAACTTTAGCCATAAACTCCCAAAGCCTGCCCTGGCGAGTCGGACATGCAACGCTTCAGATGTCTGTTAACTTTAGCCATAAACTCCCAAAGCCTGCCCTGGCGAGTCGGACCATCCGAGCATATAAACCATATCGGTTTAACTGGGCGGCAGGGATTGAAATGTCATTTTTTCTAAACGTCGGGTAAAATTTCACACAAAACTGGAAGTAATGTCTCCAAAATGACCTAAATAATGTTAATGGGGATGTTTAACCTCAAATCAAGTAAACAAACAATCTAACAGAAAAGCAGAACTATTGGTCAATTAAAGTCCGTTATTGGTCACATGAAATCTGATGGGAATGACTTGGCAGATTTTCCACATTTTTCAAAAGGGGGCAACTTTCGGAACTTCCTGTTTGCTTTTCTATAAGCTTTGTCCCACGAAAAAGGGGTCTACTCTTAAAGGAAAGAATTTGCTCCTTAGGAGCAAATTCTTTCGTTTAGAGTTGACCCTCATTGACATGGGAGACTAAAATACGCTTGAAAGAGTTGCCTCCCCTGAAGGTGTATGCATTCCACTGAAAGTCTGAAAAAATATATTTGTCACTTAATTGCTCGACTCGACGATTAGTAAAATATTTGGGCGGATTTTTGCGTGTTTTTTCGTGATTTTATGGGCCCACCCTTTTTTAGCTCACCGTCACGTAGTGACGAGGTGAGCTTTTGGGATCACTTTTTGTCCGTCGTCCGTCGTGCGTGCGTGCGTGCGTCCGTGCGTGCGTCCGTCCGTCCGTGCGTGCGTAAACAATTTCTTTAAACGACATCTCCTCCTAAACCACTGATCGGATTTTGACCAAACTTCACAGGAATGATCCTTAGGTGGTCCCCTTTCAAAGTTGTTCAAATGGTTCCGGTCCGTTGCACATCTAGGTCACAGGAGCAAAAAATAGATTTTTTTTCACCAAAAACTTAAAAAATCTTCTTCTCTGAAACCACAAGGCCCAGGTCTTTGATATTTGGTATGAAGCTTCATCTAGTGGACCCCTACCAAGATTGTTCAAATTATAATGCTGGGGCCAAAAATGCCCCCGCCCTGGGGCCCTTTGGTTTTACATAGGCTTATATAGGGAAAATCTTTAAAAATCTTCTTCTCTGAAACCACAAGGCCCAGGTCTTTGATATTTGGTATGAAGCTTCATCTAGTGGACCCCTACCAAGATTGTTCAAATCAGGGCTCGAGAAACTGATGAATCCAAATCGGTCCAGCCAGATTTCGCCAAAAAATTACGGAAATTGCCGATCGGTTTCGGTAATTTCCGTAAACTCAATTGGCGATTTTCAATTTCAAAATGTGTTATTAGCATAACGAATGACATACCAATGTTGCTCTTACACTTGTCAACGGATATGAGCACCAGTATCTCGATTATAAACAGCAATTATTGCTCACATCGTTCAGATTTCATCTTTCATTTTCTACGCCAGATTTCATCTACTTTCATTTTCCCCAATATCCGGGTCACTCAGAACCTGAAGACCGCTAAAGGGAAACAACCGACGTGGGGTAGTAAAAGACCATTTCGATGGTCACTATATTTTTTCCCCCTTTTTAAAACCTTTAAAATATTTCTCTTATTTCACGCATTTTATTTTGCCCAAATTGCTTTGTTTACAAATGGCGACAATGTCCTGCAACGTGGTCGGAAAATGACGTCATACGGTTTCCGTTTACACAATACATATTAATGCAGTCAAGGACGTAACCCACACACCGGTTTTAAGTGATTGATTTTAATAGAGCATATTTCTAAAAAAAATCGTTTTGAACGGGTTAAAAAATCGAAAAACATTTCTTTACTCTCGAAACAAAACATGGCCGAACGAGAGTCATTGAAAATCTTACATGGCCGAACCGTGTTTAAAAGAATATAAATACATATTTCACGATTACACAAGCCTGAAACAAAGCGCTTTGTCTACAAATGACGTGGTTTATGTTATTGGTTTCAATGGAGCATATTCTTAAATAAAAATATCGTTTAGAATGGGTGAAATATGGCATTTTCCCTCAAAGGCATAACACGCAATGTTCAGACATGACAGGTGTGTATTGAAAATTGCGCCCTGTGAAAAAAAAAATTATATTCAAATACCGGTTCTATAGTAAGCCATAAATTAATGACTTGTCTAAACAAACTAGCGTATGTACTGCATTTATTGACCTTATTTTCTCACCTTGCCAGCTTGCCGATAACGCCTCAGGCCAGTTTTCACGGATTAATAATTTTGACACACAGGTCAAATTGCGCTACGATAAGATCAAAGAACCCGACCTGGACTTGTCCAATTTTCACCTAGTTAGATAATGAACCGGTCTAACACCTTGTGCAGCAGGCGTTTTGTATACATGCTTGGATTATCAGTGGCAAACGGTCAGCTTGTTTTTAAAACATAATGATTTAGCGAAAATTTTCGAACAGATATTTTTAAAATGTTATAGAGTTACGGACCGATTTTTTTATCTTCTTCTGAAGTCAAAATCGGTTTATGGAGGCCAAATTCGGTCCAGAACCGGAAAACCGGCATTTTCTCGAGCCCTGGTTCAAATTATAGTGCTGGGGCCAAAAATGCCCCCGCCACGGGGCCCTTTGGTTTTACATAGGCTTATATGGGGAAAATCTTTAAAAATTTTCTTCTCTGAAACCACAAGGCCCAGGACTTTGATATTTGGTATGAAGCTTCATCTAGTGGACCCCTACCAAGATTGTTCAAATTATAGTGCTGGGACAAAAAATGCCCCCGCCACGGGGCCCTTTGGTTTTACATTGGCTTATATAGGTAAAATCTTTAAAAATCTTCTTCTCTGAAACCACAAGGCCCAGGTCTTTGATATTTGGTATGAAGCTTCATCTAGTTGACCCCTACCAAGATTGTTCAAATTACAGTGCTGGGGCCAAAAATGCCCCCGCCCGGGGCCCTTTGGTTTTACATAGGCTTATATAGGGAAAGTCTTTAAAAATCTCTCTCTGAAACCACAAGGCTCAGGTCTTTGATATTTGGTATGAAGCTTCATCTAGTGGACCCCTACCAAGATTGTTCACACTATAGTGCTGGGGCCAAAAATGCCCCCACCCCGGGGCCCTTTGGTTTTACATAGGCTTATATAGGGAAAATCTTTAAAAATTTTCTTCTCTGAAACCACAAGGCCAAGGATTTGGATATTTGGTTTGAAGCTTCATCTAGTGGACCCCTACCAAGATTGTTCAAATTTTAGTGCTAGGACAAAAAATGCCCCCGCCACGGGGCCCTTTGGTTTTACATTGGCTTATATAGGGAAAATCTTTAAAAATCTTCTTCTCTGAAACCACAAGGCCCAGGTCTTTGGTATTTGGTATGAAGCTTCATCTAGTGGACCCCTACCAAGATTGTTCAAATTATAGTGCTGGGGCCAAAAATGCCCCCGCCACGGGGCCCTTTGGTTTTACATAGGCTTATATGGGGAAAATCTTTAAAAATTTTCTTCTCTGAAACCACAAGGCCCAGGACTTTGATATTTGGTATGAAGCTTCATCTAGTGGACCCCTACCAAGATTGTTCCAATTTTAGTGCTGGGACAAAAAATGTCCCCGCCACAGGGCCCTTTGGTTTTACATTGGCTTATATAGGGAAAATCTTTAAAAATCTTCTTCTCTGAAACCACACGGCCCAGGTCTTTGATATTTAGTATGAAGCTTCATCTAGTGGACCCCTACCAAGATTGTTCAAATTATAGTGCTGGGGCCAAAAATGCCCCCGCCCCGGGGCCCTTTGGTTTTACATAGGCTTATATAGGGAAAATCTTTAAAAATCTTCTTCTCTGAAACCACAAGGCCCAGGACTTTGATATTTGGTATGAAGCTTCATCTAGTGGACCCCTACCAAGATTGTTCAAATTATAGTGCTGGGACAAAAAATGCCCCCGCCCTTGGGCCCTTTGGTTTTACATGGGCTTATATAGGGAAAATCTTTAAAAATCTTCTTCTCTGAAACCACAAGGCCCAGGACTTTGATATTTGGTAAGAAGCTTCATCTAGTGGACCCCTACCAAGATGGTTCAAATTATAGTGCTGGGACAAAAAATGCCCCTGTCCCGGGGCCCTTTGATTTTACATAGGCTTATATAGGCAAAATCTTTAAAAATCTTCTTCTCTGAAACCACTAGGCCCAGGTCTTTGATATTTGATGTGTAGCTTCATCTAGTGGACCTTTGCCAAGATTGTTCAAATTTTAGCCTTTGTTGATGTTTGGTATGAAGCTTCACCTTTAAGACCTCCCTCAACATTATGCACATTAAAGCCCTGGGGCCAATAATGGCCCTCTCTGGGGCCCACTTGTTACACTATGGATCAGGTGAGCGATCCAGGGCCATCATGGCCCTCTTGTTTTAATTTTGAAACCTTCCTCACAACTGGACAAAAAATGGGCGGGGAAAAAGAAACCCAGAAAACCCAATAAGTCTTAACCCTTATCCTGCTGAATATATATATTTAGCCTCAGCCATTGCCGACTGTCAAACATGAAAATTTCTTAACATTATTCACAAGCTGCATGGCAAACAGTGTAGGACCTCATCTCTGTTTGCAAAAGTAGTTGCAATGGGTTAAATATACACTAAAGCCACTTTATAACTGAGCCTCCTGTTGTGCCCATTTCTGTTTGTTTGTTTGATTTGAGGTTTAACGTCACCTTCAACACTGTATAGGTCATTTTGGAGACGTTGCTTCCAATTTTGTGGGACTTTTACCCGTCATTGAGATGAAATGACATCTCAAGCCCTGTCACCCAATGAAACCAATATGGTTTATAAGTATGGGCGGGCTGCCTCGCATCGCTTTGTATGGGCAGGCTTAGATCCTCTAAGCGCTTTACCAGTACCCGTGTAGTCTGCGTGGTAGCCTCGTGCAGCCCATCTTTATCTTCAAGCTCCGCTGGGCGGGGGCCGACCATTTCTGTATGCATTGGAATTGCACAAGGAGGGTAAATTACAAGGATTCGTGTCAAAAATACATTGTGTATAAAGAAGTTGTTTTGTGAAAGCAAAATGTAGGACAAAGGGTTAATTCTTTCATGGAGGTTTAAAATATTAGGCAATAGTAATTATATATCAGTTCTCAACAAGCTGTTGTATGATAAGCACTAAATCAAGGCGAGATGCAAAGGACTAAACTCAACCATTATAGATAAAGGTATGCACATGTATGTAATCAGACCGGACAGTCGTCGGCAGTCGCGAGCGGACGACAAAGGCGACCAGTGGAAAGGGGAAGCGTTCCCGACTGCCACCGAGTGTAGGCTGGGAAATTTTTTTTTGTTTTACGGCCCTTTCAAGATTATTTCACTCATATCGAGCCGATCGTTAATCAAAGGTAGGCGAAAACCGGAGTACCCAGAGAAACACCACCTGACCTTCCGTTGCAGAACTTGGCGTCTCACATGTGACCCGAGCGAGGCTCGAACCACAGCGGTGAGAGACCTAATGATCCAGAGTCAGCGCTCTTAACCACTAGGCCACGGAGGCCCGTGTAGGCTGGGAAAATAGTCCCGGACTGAGATCCAAACTTTCGTTCAAGCCCTAAATTCCACTTTCTTTGTAAACAGTGTAGACCCCGATCAGACGGTGCGTTCTGTGGCACCTGATCTGAGTCTCCATTGCTTGCCAAGCCTCTCACAGCGAACATTCTCTACTGAAATCATATACGCTAATTGGTGATTGATTTTTTACATGACCCGTGGCGTCATGCAGTAGATTTTTGACAATCGCTTAGCTCCGCCCTCTCCTGTGGGTTAACCGGTATTGGATGGTGATGTTAAGTATTGATTACGGTCAGTTTGACATTCTTGTCTCTTGATACAGTTATTCTGGTGTAGCGTGTCAGTGTTTTTTGACGTATCTGCTCTTTAATGAACCGACGGGACATGACGTATTGCTAACTTGCTGGGTGCGCGGTTGTAACATGTTTGGAATTTTTTTTTTTTTTACATTTTGCCAACGAAGTCAAATGGCTTAACTCACCTTCTTTTAAAGATTCTCACATTTAACATGTGTTTTCACACCTTAAAATGAAACTTAATTAAGGTTGTAACATTTTTCATCAGCACTCGGTTAATCACCAATAGACCAAAGGACATCATGTTAACAATAGGGGTTAAGGGCCATAACTCTTGATATAATGAAGGTTTACAAAACTTTAATATTTGTGGTCCTACTTTCGTGAACCGTATCACACTTGGTCTCTAATGTAAGGAAGGTGTAGTAGCAGGGCCACGCTTCAGACAGAGCCAGATATAACGCAGTCCTCATCGCAAGCCCTCATCATGTAAGGAAGCCATGTACAAAATTTAGTTGCATTGTGGCCAGTGGTTATGGAGGAGAGGCTCTTCTTACATTCAAAGAGAACAGACCCCTGGGTTTATTCCCCAGGATGGGGCTAGGGATCAAAATCAAGAACACCTATGTAATACTGTGTTTAACTTTTTGAAATACTTGTATCTCAACAGTCACTCATCACAAAGCATTCATATTTACAACTTGGATACCTGGGTGGTGTCTTCTGAGATTCCAAAAAACAACACACCCCTGGGTTCATGCTTGGGGGCGGGGATCAAAATCAGTTATCTAGTACACCTTTGTAATTTGTTATATACCTTTCCATTATGCTAACAAGACATATACATCAGTCAGCTATGTGACATTGGTTCAGTGTGAAAGGGTGAAGGTCATGGTGACCTACATTTCACAGTCCAGTGATTTTGCCTTATATCTTGATTTGAAGACTATTTGTTAGAGAAATGTCATACCTGGGATATTAGTGCCATGTGACCCAATGATTGGCCTTAAATTATGTCTAGGTTACTGTGACCTATATTTCATGGTTCAGTGATTTTGCCTATTATCTTGAATACTGTTTGATGGAGAAATGTCATACCTGGATTGTTAGTTCCATGTGTCTCCATGATTGACCTCAAAATATCTCAAGGTCAGTGTGACCTATATTTCATGGTTCAGTGAAATTGCCTATTATCTTGAATACTATTTGATGGAGAAATGTCATACCTGGATTATTTATTCCTTGTGACCCCATGATTGACCTCAAAATATATCTAGGTCAGTGTGACCTATATTTCATGGTTCAGTGACTTTTAATCCCCCACCGTGAAGCGGAGCGGGGATTACAGGAATGGACTTCATCAGTCTGTCTGTCCATCCCATCTGTATGTCCGTAACACTTTCTTGTCTGCTCCATATCTCCTGAATCCTTTGATAAATTTTCATTAAACTTTGGTCAATTATTCGTCTCAGTGAGCTGATATGCTGAACCCGCTGACTTAAGGTCAAGGACACAGCTGAAGGTCACAAGTTTGAAACTTGGAATTTTGTGTCCGTTCCATATCTCCTGTGCCCTTGGAAGGATTTTCATTAACCTTTGGTCAATTATTCTTTTCAATGTCAGAGCTGATGTGCAGAACCCATAAATGAACAATGCCAACTCAAGTTCAAGGTCACATCTGAAGGTCAAGAGTTTGAATTTTGTGTCCATTACATATCTCCTTTACCACTGCAAGGATTCTCCTTAAACTTTGGTTAATTATCTCCCTCAGTGAGCTGATTTCCAGAACCCATAAATGAACCATGCCGACTCAAGGTCAGGGTCACATTTGAAGGTCACAAGTTTAAAACTTTGAATTTTGTGTCCTTTCGTTGGAAGGTCACGAGTTTGAAACTTTGAATTTTGTGATCATTCCATATCTTCTTTACCCTTCAAAGGATTTTCATTAAACTTTGGTGAAATTCCCACTCAGTGAGCTGATACATTGTATGCAGAACACATAAATAAACCATGCCGACTCAAGGTCAAGGTCATAGTTGAAGGCCACAAGTTTGAAACTTCATATTTTGTGTCCGTTCCATATCGCCTTTGCCCCTGGAAGGATTTTCATTAAACTTTCATCAAATATCCCCCCTCAGTGAGCTGATGTGCAGAATACATAAATAAACCATGCCAACTCAAGGTGAAGGTCACAAGGACGGCTTAGCCTAGATACAAAATGTGGTGGGTGATTTGGCTGTCCCTCCGACTGCTTTCTTGTGCCTATTATCTTGAATACTATTTGATGGAGAAATGTCATATGGTGCCTAGTTCCATGTGACCTGATGATTGACCTCAAAGTATATTTAGGTCAGTGTGACCTGTATTTCATGGTTCAGTGGTTTGCCTATTATCTTGAATGCTGGAATACCTGAGATATTACTTCAATGCAACCAGATGATTGACCTCAAAATATATGTAGGTCAGTGTGACCTATATTCATGGATCAGTGACTTTGCCTTACATCTTGAATACTGTATGATGGAGAAACTTCATATCTGAATTATCAAATCCATGTGACCTGATGAATGTCATAAAAATATATGTAGGTCAGTGTGACCTATAATTTATGATTCAGTGATTTTGCCTACTATCTTGAATACTATTTGATGGAGAAATATCATACCTGGATTATTAGTACCATGTAGTCAGATAATTGGCAGCAAAATATATCTAGGTCATTGTGACCTATATGTCATGGTTCAGAGATTTTGCCTTCTATCTTGAATACTATTTGATGCAGAAATGTCAAACCTGGATTATTAGTTCCATGTGACCCGATGATTGACCTCAAAATATATCTAGGTCAGTATGACCTATATTTCATGGTTCAGTGATTTTGCCTATTATCTTGAATACTATTTGATGGAGAAATGCCATACCTGGATTATTTATTTCATGTGACCCCATGATTGACCTCAAAATATATCTTGGTCAGACTGTGACCTATATTTCATGGTGCAGTGTTTTTGCCTATTATCTTGAATACTATTTGATGGATAAATCCCATACTTGGATTATTAGTTCCATGTGATTTGATGATTGACCTCAAAGTATATCTAGGTCAGTGTGACCTTTATTTCATGGTTTAATGATTTTGCCTAGTATATTGAATACTATTTGATGGAGAATTATTATACCTGAGATAGCAATTCAGTCTAACCAGATGATTGACCTCAAAATATATAGGTCAGTGGGCCCTATATTTTATGGTTCAGTGACTTTGCCTTATAAATTGAATGCTTTCTGATGGAGAAACTTCATATCTTAATTATCAATTCCATGTGACCCGATGAATGACATAAAAATATATGTAGGTCAGTGTGACCTATATTAAATGATTCATTGGTTCTGCCATATATTTTGAATAATTTTTCATGGAAAAATATCAAACCTGAATTATAAGTTCCATCTGACCAGATGAATGACACAGAAATATATCTAGGTCAGTGTGACCTATTTTCATGGTTCAATGATTTTGACTTATAATTCAGGCACTATTTGATTCTGAAATGTAATACCTGGAATATATGTTCCAGATGACCTGACGATTGACCTCAAAATATATCAAGGTGAGTGACCTATATTTCAAGGTTCAGTAATTTTGCCTAATATGTTGAAGGCGTGAAACACTCAAACTATGCTGTCATACCACAGTTCTTGTTTCCCTAACAATTTGTTGGTGTAGCAAATTTGACACTACAAAGGATCCTAATAAGGTAATTAAAGACTTTTTCCTTTAAATACCTCCAAAAAACAAATGTTGTGGACATGACTCCAAGAAACAAATGTTGTGGACATTTGTTAGAATTGCCTTGCCGAGGGGATACTAACAAATATTCACAACATTTGTTTCTTGGGGTATTACATGTAAATGGTCACAGTAATCTTGAATATCTCAATTAATCCGCCTCATCTTGAGCTAAGGTTTTGTTCCATTGAAATTGTCGTTATAACAACAAGTTTTGTCGTTATATCTAATGCAGGTATAAAGAGGGCTGATTGTGTGAGGATTGAAAAGATATTCCTAAATTATCCCCACTATGTCTTCTAACTTGGTCGGACTACAGTGGGTATTTTGAAAAAATTGAATGATACAGGGATACAGACTAACAGTCGCCCAAGGCGCCTAAATTTTTGCCTGGGCACCTAAGTTTTGAATAAAATTGCCTATAAACTTAGGGTAATGTAAAATTTGGCAGCCAATAGGAAAATGCTTAGTCTGTATCCCTGCGATAGTTTTTGTCAGTTCTCCATAAAAACCTATGTTGTGGGTATTCATTAGAACCTTTTATGGAGAAATAAATACCAATACCCACCTATCTGTTGCTTTGTCCCTGGAAGTGCTTTGAACTCCACCTTTTTAGAACAAACTTCTGTATAGTTTCAAAGGTGTTGAGTCATTGAAGTTTGACTAATGATAAACAAAATTATCTTTTGATTTACAGACATGACCTATAATAATATATTATATCTTAAAAAATCAAGACGGTTGATATAACAGGTTTGTCAATAATAAATTGTCAATAAATTGTGATTGTATACTTGTAAACATCTTGTAACAGGACTGGTGTCAGTATTCTTTCTTTCAAATGTTTATGGGTCAGAAATATAGTTTTTCAATGGCTAAGACATGGCAAACATAGAGTTTCCTTTATGCGTTTCTGGTACTGCCATAGTCATATTGAAATCTTTTTTTTAGCCAGCTTTAACCCTTGTCCTGCTGAGCCCGGATATGCCTTATCTTTGAAACAATGTAGATCCAGATCAGATGGCTTCTGATGAAGCCATCTGATCAGGATCTTCATTGTTTGCCATCCAGTTTTTGAATTTGTTGCAATAATTTGCATCAAGTAATCTGATTGGCTGATAATCAGTAGTGGGTGTGACATATTTAAATATTCAGCAGGACAAGGGTTAATATAAAAAAGGGGTCATTATCAACAAGTCGATCAGCAAAGGCTGTGGCTTGCTTGTGCTTAGGCAGTCTCGCCAGAGTCTTTTCTGCTTGCAGACATTTTGGGGGAGACTTTGAGGGAGCTTCATACAAGTTGTCATGCCATACCCCTATCAGTTCAGAGTTACCCAGGCAGACTCAACTGAACCTTGTCTGATCATTTATGCATTAAGTGCCCATTCTCCATGAGCTGGCTTATTTAACCTATTTTGTACCAAATTATATATAGCACAAGACCAGGGATGACAGGTTGTGTC
Organism: Lucinisca nassula; assembly: GCA_963580285.1. Taxonomy (NCBI): domain Eukaryota; kingdom Metazoa; phylum Mollusca; class Bivalvia; order Lucinida; family Lucinidae; genus Lucinisca; species Lucinisca nassula. The sequence continues at coordinate 137,254,588 of OY757015.1, forward strand.
TTCATCAAAAGGCTGAACTTTTTGCACGTTCTGCAGCGTTTTACCGTGGCTGCACTGTTTGCCAATACCTCTTGGTGGGGGGAGGGGGGGGGGGGTCTGGATTTCTTTGTTTTGGAGCTTAATGGCCCAGTCAACACTATTTGGGTCATATCAAGCCGGTCGGTTGACCTAGCTAGACTGTTTTGGGCATCTGGTACAAAATGAGATAACTGTAAGGGAAGTGCAAAGAGTTATGTCAGTTTCTTGTTACAATGATGAGTTCAGTGATAAACTAATCATAAAAGCACCACAGAAATTATTGGAGCAGATTGCAAATTAGGAAAACACGCCTATACAAATACACTGAATTATTAGATGCAAAATTTCAATACATGTTTTTTTCTTATTTCTACTCAAAACATAGATTGTGGATACTCGTTAGAAACACCTCAACGAGGCGGTTCTGACGAGTACCCACAATCTATGTTTTTGAGCAGAAATAAGAAATGAGGCAGTTCTAACAAGTATCCACAATCTATGTTTTGAGCAGAAATAAGAAAAATAATGTATACCCCTGCAAACCCCAGTTTTACTACATAAAACTGGGGTAAAAATCATATAGGCGTGTTTTTGTGATGAATTTTATTTTCTAAATTATTTTTCAGAGCAGCTTCACATTACCTGTGAGATTACAATATGTATTAAATGTTGAGCCTAAGACAGAAATATTTGAAAATGAGTCCTCAGGTGTTGTGACTGGGAGTTTAAGTGTTAAAGATGTTTTCGTTTGGCTCTGGCTTATTTATATTTCAAGTTATCATAGTCTAGCTGTGTACCATTGATTTTTCTGTTTTTGTTGATATTTTATCATCAAAAGTTAATCTACTATGTCAAGAGATTGTTAAACTCTGTCAGTCACAACATTAATCTTTTCATTAATCTGATGACAAAAATTGAAAAACTGGACAAAACATCTACTAGTTGAACAGGGCCTAGTTTTTCTCAATTTGAGTGGTATATTAAATAGTGTCAATAAGTTTCTTCAGAGACACATTGTATTTTATTTAAGCCAAGTTTTATTCTTGTTTGCTTTTTCTTTGGATCTCATAAAATATACAGAACCTTTGAAAAGAAATAATTAAGAAAAAGACAAGGCAGTATGAATTGTAAGCAAAAAATGTGTCTTTAAACCTTATCCCCGCTAAATAATTATCCCCACGTTTTTCAACGAAAAGTGGGGATATTGTTATCGCCTCCGTCCGTCCGTCTGTCTGTCCGTCTGTCCGTCTGTCTCCTCCTAAACCGTTAGCCGGAATTCAACCAAATTTGGTATACGAGTTGCTTACATGAATGGCTTGCACAAGAGCACATTTTTTTTTGTCCCTGCCCCCAGGGGCCCTGGGGAGGGGTCAAAAGGTCAAATTTTGACCTACTGTGGAGAAAACGTGGGGATTTGGGATGGCTTGCCATCGACTGCGCGCTCTAGTTAATTTTGTCAAACCCATTTCTGACTTTGAACCAATCAGACTACTTGATGTAATTTGTTTCTACAAATTCAACTGAATGTCTAACAGTGTAGCTCTTGATCAGAAGCCATCTGATCTGGATCTTCACCGTTTGCAAAGTTAGGAGTTGCCATGTTCAGCGGGATTAGGGTTAAACATGTAAGCTTAGTGAATTTTACACTCAGCTCAATCTCTGCTTCCTTGCAGTCTGAAGGGAATGCCAGGGGAGAGGGTGTTGTCTTCTAATACAGATGCTTTTGATCAATTTTGCAATTTGATTGCTCCTTACAGTATGCTTGAAATCAATATTTATGACATGCAATGCCAAGGATGCTTCAGTATATTTTTCCGGCTTTTCTGGAAATTTCCTACTTTTTTCTAGAAATAATATCTCCATGTGAACATCTGTCAGGATTTGGTCTGAGCAAGTCAGTTGCTGATTAACCCATTTCAGACTGGAAACCTCTAAACCATGGCAAACAGTGCAGGCCACAGAACGCGGCATCTGATCAGGGCCTACACTGTTTGCAAAAAGTTAAGCCATTTCTAGAATAAATTTTGAAGAAAGCACAACCTGACACCCCTAAATTTCAAAATGGACTCATGCTTTATATAAGGTGGAAGATTCCATTTGGTACAAAATGGGTTAATCAGCTGGCCTTCTATTAGATTGGCTTACCTTAGACAAGTAATTAGGTTCAGGAATACAGGAGCTATTGTCAGGCTTTGATCTTGGAATCAGTGAAATTGAAGGAGATATGGGCAAATAGACTGATTTGTTATATACTTCACCAGAAAACTTGTTAAAAGAATTATGCTGGGTCCCAGCTAACAGAACCTTTTTCATGCTCAGATCAGTTGAACATTAAATTTGCAATGCTCATTATGTAATAAAATACAAGCAAATCAGGCAATTTTCTGTGAATGCTGTTTATTTTAGTACTAAAATCCAGAGTTGCATACCTGAGTATTAATCTTAACAGTACAAAAGCTCCTGCCCATTATCCATTATCCCTTATCGGGAGCCGGACAAAATGTCCCATGGACAAAACGTCTCATGCCATTTTTGACCAGGTGGACAAAATGTCCCACATCATTTTTTCAGAGTGGACAAAATGTCCCAAATCATTTTTTCAGGGTGGACAAAACATCCCACACTATTTTGACAGGGTGGACAAAACATTCCATATTCAATTAGAAGGGAATCATTATTCTTAGTGAAAAGAAATTGTCCAATCTATCTAATAAATAACTAATTCTTGTTTGTTGAAATGATATTTGAAATGATATTAGCTCAATCATACACAGTGTGAAAATATTTGGACCAATTACAATTAACACATTCTGATTTGGAATAGAGACCTATCTAACTGATAACTAATTGAAATGAAATTAGTACATTTGTTTTGTTTGTTTGATTTGAGGTTTAATGTCATTTTGGAGACGTTGCTTCCAATTGTGTGGGACTTTTACCAGACATCACAAGCCCTGCCACCCAATGAAACCAGTAGGGTTTATATGCATGGGTGGTCAGACTTGCACCACTTTAGAACCTCACAGCGGTTTACCACTACTCGCGTGTGGTGGGTGTCAGCTCTGTGTGGAAGCATCATGCAACCCAATCTATTTCTTCAGTCCCCGATGGTCGGGGGCCAGAAATAAGTACAAACTTACAAACTGCGAAAGTATTTTTACTAATTACAATTAACACATTCCGATTGGAAATTTAAGGAATGTATCAGCCAACCTCCTCCCTAACACCACCTCAAGAATATGGGATGTTTTGTCCACCCTGTCAAATTACCATGGGACGTTGAGTCCACCCTGTCAAAATCGTGTGGGACGTTTGGTCCACCCTGAAAAAAATGATGTGGGTCATTTTGTCCACCCTGTAAAATGACATGGGACGTTTTGTCCACCTGGTCAAAAAAGGCATGGGACGTTTTGTCCATGGGACGTTTTGTCCTACATTCTCCTTATCCCGCTGATCATGACAAGCCCTACCTTTGCAAACACCACAGATCCAGATCAGATGAGGATCTACATGGTTAAGACATTCAGTATGTGAATTTGTATGAATAAATTACATCAAGTAATCTGATTTGTTCAGTGTCAGAAATGGGTGTGGCTAAATTAATCATTCAGCAGGATAATGGTTAAAATCACCTCAAATTTAACTCTTATCATGCTGTTCATGACAACCCCTTTCTTTTGAAACAGTGTAGATCCAGATCAGATGGCTTCTGAAGAAGCCATCTGATCAGGATCTACACTGTTTGGCATTCAGTTTATGAATCTGTAGCAATAAATTACATCAAGTAATCTGATTGGTTGATAGACAGAAATGGGTGTGGCTTAAATGAATATTCAGCAAGATAAGGGTTAACAAAATGATGAAAATAGCTCTTCTCTTACAGTATCCCAGTTTTGGGGTATAAACTGCTATATAGATCCAAGCACTGACAACACTGCTGATGGGTGGATTGTCTCTGAGTGTAGGCTGGGAGGGACTTAAGACTGTTTCATATAACCATGAAATTCCTATATTTTAAGCTAACAGTGTAGACCTGATCAGACACAGTGTCTACATTCCTAGCATATGAGCCTAGTCCATGTTTTACAGATGACAAGAAAAGCTTCTGTTACACTGCACTCAGACATAACAGTGACAAGAAAAGCGTGGCTATAAATAACCATTACCTGGCTTTTGTACACATTAGGAAAACAAGCCTATACAAATACATTGTAAATTTTACTGCCCAAAAACAAAATTTTAAGATGAAAAATTGTGATATTTTTCTTATTTCTGCTCAAAATATAGATTGTGGGTACTCGTTAGAACTGTCTCATGAGGCGGTTCTAACGAATGAGGCGGTTCTAACGAGTACCCATAATCTATGTTAGAGCAGAAATAAGAAAAATAATGTTTGCCCCTGTAAACTGCAGTTTTTCTATATAAAAGTGGGGTTCGAGGGGGTCAAAATTATGTAGGCATGTTTTCGTTATGAAGACCTGGCAGGGAAAATTACATTGACAGTAGCAGGTGGGAAGATTCTGCAGGATTAGAAGCTTTGGGTCTGACTCATAAATTGTTATATTGAAATATGATTGTTTCTATTGTATTTTCAGTCTGTGACCTTGACTTTACTCCGTTGTAGCAGCCCTGAGGATCTGATAAGAGCAGTTAGAGAAGGAATCAAATCATACCTACCTCAGTCAGTGAGTAGCATTCATAACAATAATAAACACATTCTCTGTAATTTTATTAAAGGCATCTACAATATCTGTAGACTTTGCATTTTCAGATGATTTTAGTTGTTAGAGGACTCACAACACTGGGTACCAAGTTTTGGAAGTTATCTCCTCTGACAATATAAGACTGCGATTTTCATTGCTTAAGCTCAGATTAAGTAACCATAGGCTCCCAGTTTAGACTGGTTGCTGGGAAAATATTCCTTTGGAGGAAAGAAAGTGTATCCTTTGTGAGAAAAAATGACATTGGTGACGAATTTCACTATCTTTTTGTATGCAATCATTTCAAATCAGAGCAAAAAAAGTTTATACCCTCATTTGTCCAGGACTTTAGTTATATTAGTTTTGTGGTGGTCAGTAGACTGAAACTGATTTGTACACCTGTACATGTATATTCTTTTGAGGACCTCATGGAAGATTAGCTAACACATGTAAATGTCTATACTAAATGTTGTTACCCTCGTTAAATAAAGACTTTACTTACTTACTTACTTTAACTACAAAACTGTTTGTGTGAAATCTGTTGATGATTCTTTATTAAATTGTACATGAGGTTAACCCTTGTCCTGCTAATCCCGGATATGCCTTATCTTTGAAACAATGTAGATCCAGATCAGATGGCTTCTGACGAAGCCATCTGATCAGGATCTACATTGTTTGCCATTCAGATTGTGAATATGTTGCAATATTTTGCATCAAGTAATCTGATTGGTAGATAATCGGTAGTGGGTGTGGCATATATGAATATTCAGCAGGACCTTTATTAAATTGTACATGAGGTTAAGAAGGCATGCCATGAGCAAGAACCACAGCTCTGGGTGCCATTGTGGTAGGGTTAAATACCCTGACAGAATTACCTTGGGACCAAAATAACTCCAACATCCTTTGAGATATATTGATGGTACCTGGTATAAATGTACACCAGGCTGAGAAGCTGTGTTATGTGCTAGAAACAAAACTCTGGGTGCTATGGCATTTAAGTTATCTCTCCTGACAATATAACATTGTGATCTCTATGACAAGAAAACCCTTTGAGAGCCCTTCAGAAATTGATTGGGCTGCATTGGTGCATCCTTCCCAGAGCTAGAACTTACAAAACTTTTGAGATCTGGTAAACTGATAAGAAGGTCCAAGCCTGTCCTGGAAAAGTGGTGTGAGTCTAGCAATTTCTTTGGGTGATAGGGCTTGACATATCACTTCATCTCAGTGTCAGGTAAAAGTCCTACAAAATCGGAAGCCACATCACTGATGCTTTGTTTGGATACAATTTTACAGTCTACACTATAACTGCTAAGGCAGCAGTGGTATAAAGAGATTTTACATGTATGGTATATTTCATAGTCCATATTCTAGGCAGATCCAGAATTGGCTAAGGCTAATTGGAATTCTTGGTTTGGTCAAGATCAAATTGAAAATTTGATTTGGTCTATGCAAATTAATTCAAATTACATGTATTAATGAATTCTTCTCTCATTTATCTGGCTACTTAGCCAGATTAGTTGAGCAGATTCTAAGTCTGTCTGTAGAGACCAAATCAATGTTCCAGTTTGGTTAGGTCAAAGTCAGAATCAAGACAAAATCAGAATTCATCAGAATTCCAATTTGTCCTGGACAAAATCAGAACTCCAATTTGGCTTGAACAAAATCAGAATTTCAATTTGGTCTAAAGCAAATCAGAACTCCAATATGACCTAAACAAAATCAGAATTCCAATTTGGCCCAGACCACAGAATTCCAATGTGGCACCGACGAATTCAGAATTCCAGTTTGGCCTAAAGTAAATCTGAATTCCACTTAGGTCTAGACAAAATAAGAATTCTAATTTGGCCTAGGCTGATTCAGTATCTGCCTAGATACCTAGAATGATGTTTTCCATTTCTTCCTCATTTGTGTGTTTGTGTGTGTGGGGGGGGGGTGTGTGTGTGTGGGGGGGGGGGGGGTGTTTGTGAAGAGTATAAAGGGTCAGTCACACTGACATTTAAATGCATGTGAAGCTTGCTTAACTCAGCTGGACGCAGAAGATTTTCTGTTAGGTGTTTGATGAGTACTGACTCAGAATAGTAAAGAAATCAGAGAAAGAAGAAAACTGACTGATTGGCAAATTCCTGGTATTACACTTACAGATCATGAACTGTATATGGCTGGGAAATACCAAAGGTTCTCTACAATCCTAATTAAGTAGCAGCTGTAAGATATAATTGGTATTTCCACATTTAGTAGTGCACAGGTGAGACTAATGAGGTTATGGATGAGACCAGGAGACACCTGATTAAGGACTCTAATTGGCTGACAGCACCAGAGATCTCAGTTTCACTGTTCTATATGAGTCTTGTCATTTGAAAACTTGTCTTCTGGGTTTCCAACCAGAGGCCTGGGTCCAGTGGTTCAAAGAATTGTTAGCTTAATAGCTCATTAGTGGTCAAATTGTTAACTACTCTAGCAAGTTTAATGCCTACATTGTTGTTATTTTTGCTGAAAAAATGTAAGCAGCTTTTGCATTTGCAAAAGCTGCTCACATTTTTTTCAGCAAAAATAATAGTATTTTCACCATATTGAATGATCAGAGTTTTAAAGATATCTTAGTTAATGATGTTGTTAGTTTTGAACAACTGGTCCCAGTTGTTCAAAACTAACGATGTTGTTAGTAAACATATTGTTAAAACCTTGATTATTTAATTTGGCAAATATGGTAATATTTTTGTTGAAAAAAATGTGAGCAGCTTTTGCAAATGCAAAAGCTGCTTTCATTTTTTCAGTAAAAATAATATTAAATAGGAATTATACTTGCTGGAACAGAGCACAATTTTACAACTAATGGGCTCATTTAAGTTAACAATGCTTTGAGCAACTGGGCTCAGATAAGACACAGCCTGGCCAAACCAGCTATACAGGTTAGCATGTCTTGGATTGTACCAACCAATTTTCTGAAAAAGGAGCAGGTAATCCTTTGGAAGCAAGGACTACAGCACAAAACTGAAAGCTATGGAGTGTACAAGATTTTTCTGGACCAGACTAACTGGTTTCAGCTAGTTAGACCTCATCAGTGGCCCTCAGATATTTCCTCAAGTGAAGTTAAATTTTCTGAAAAAAGGGAGTACTCCTTTGGAAGCAAGAATTACAGCACAAAACTGAAAACAATGGATTGTACACAATTTTTCTGGGCCAGATTAGCTAGTTTCAGCCAGTTAGGCCTCATCAGTGGCCCTCAAATATTTCCTCAAATAATCTGTACAAGACAATTTGCTTTAGATGTAAAATCCTGTTTTCTTAGAAAAATAGGAAAAATATTTCAAATGTCGTCTGCTGAAAAAAAAAAAACAAGCATGCACTGATCTGGATCTATAATGTCTGAATCCATGGTAAAAATTGAAACCATGCAACACAAATGGCTGAAAACTGGAGGGACATATTGCATGTTGAAATATGCAGCATGGTAAGGGTTAAGAACAAACAGCTTTTTTTCTGTCCCTGGGACATTGTGTTTTTGCCCTGCATTTGTAGGTTTGTTTATTCGTTGGTTTGTCCAGTTGGTTAGACATCTTTAACATTGGTCATAACTTAAGTACTTTCATATTTGGCATGCAGGTTTCTTGTGTCCATGTGAAATAATGACATCCAACATGGTGTCAGAAATGGAATATATTTGGTCAAAATTGTAACATCTTTCTTATTTCTGCTTCAACATAGATTGTTGGTGCTCGTTAGAACTGCCTTGATGAGGATCGAGGCAGTTCTAACGAGTACCTACAATCCATGTTTTTGGGCAAAAATAAGGCAGAATAATGTATATCCCCTTAAACCCCACTTTTCTCTAAATAAAGTGGGATTTAGAGGGGTCTTCATTTCACAGACTTTTTATCGTGATGTCATACAAAAAAATTTGGCATGTGACCTTTACCTTGACACGTGACCTACTATAAGAAATAAAACCACAAAAACATAGGTCATAACTTTTGAACCGTTTCAGATAGAGCCTTCATATTTGGTATGTAGGGTCCTTGTGACAAGGGCTTCCCATTCATACAAAAAAGGAAAAACTGACCTTGCTCAGGGACATGTTTGTGTTACAGAAAAAAAAACTTCTTGTTATACTGGGAAACACCATTATTTTTGGAAAAGTTGCTTCCCCTCATAGCTTTATAACTCCCCTTAAATCAATTTGTTTCAAGTGAGATTTTAGTGGCAACATACAGAAGATAGAAAGTCAAGCATGTTTACACTGTTTAGCATACATTATTTTGAAGAAGTGTAAGCATTGTCTGCCATTGAATTTATTTCCTTTCTTAGCAGGAATCAATGAAAATGCCTCTTGAATCCCAATTTAAAGGTGCCACTTAAACCTTTCAACCCTATGGACTGGTGCAGATACTTATGCAAACAGTGTGGGTCCTGGTGAGGCGGCTCATAATGAGCCGTCTCACCAGGACCTACACTGTTTATCCACCTTTAAATGAGTAAGACTATCAAGTCCCTATTACAAGAATGGATGTGATCAAATTCAAAGATAGAAGAGACTTCTTCAGAGACAAGGGGATGAAAGGGTTAAACATTGATCCTGTAAGTTGTTAGACTTGGCAAACACTGGCAGCCTTTGAGCAAACAGTTCTCTAGTTTAATGGAATTAATAAGTGCTTGTTACTTTTCCTACATATTTAATAGTATGTAAGACAATACTTGTCAGTTTAGCTAGTCAGATGTCCCTTGGGTCTGTGGCTATGTACTAATTGTTTATCTATACAGTCATTCTTCACATTAAACCCCTGTCACACCAGGGCCGCGTTTTCACGGCGTCCAAGAAAAATGCAGTATGCCGAGGTGTGCGCAGTACGATCGCAAACATCGCCGTAGCAATGTAGTGGCATCGCCAGTAGGCACGTTAGGATCACATAGAACGCGAACCGACGGCGCTCATTTTGAGCATGCTCAAAACAAATACCGTCACTAGGCGTTCACGGTTCTGATAAGAGCGCAGTGAGGTCGCCATAAGATTGCTATAGCAGCGCAGTAAGGTCTCCTACAACGCTACATGAGCTCGGCAGGGGTGCACAGAGGTCTCCTACAACTTCTTATAAGCTCTGCTTATATAATTGATTAATTGATTGATTGATTTGAGGTTTAACGTCCCCGTCAACACTGTTTAGGTCATTTTGGAGATGTGCTTCAAATTTTGTGGAACTTTTACCCGCCATTGAGATGAAATGACATCTCAAGCCCTGTTGCCCAATGAAACCAATAGAGTTTATAAGCATGGACAGTCTGTCTCGCACCGCTTTGCCTGGGCAGGCTTAGATCCTCTAAGCAGTTTACCAGTAAATGTTTGCGGTCGGTTTCAGCTCTGCATGGAAGCATCATGCAGTCCATCTATTTCTTCCAGTCCCGATGGGCGGGGGGCGCCAGCTTGTATAAACATTGGCTAGAGTAGACTGTGGAACGTAAAGTTTGATTGAGTACTGTCTTCTGTGGTGACTCATCCCGGGGTTGATAAGGTAATGGCGGTGGACTTGCTCCTGCTTGCGGTGATGGTGGTGGACTTGCTTTTGACGGCACACAAGGACTGGTAAATCACTTCATCTCAATGTCGGGTAAAAGTCGCACAAAATTGGAAGCAACATCTCTAAAATGACCTATACTGTGTTGATGGTGATGTTAAACCTCAAATCAAACAAAACTGTTTGACTGATGAAGATGTCTGTTTACACTTTGCTTTATAGTGCAAAAGAATGTCTTCAACATACCGTCAGCGCAGTGTGAGCGCCATAAAAGCGCAGTGTACACATTGTGAGCACCGTAAAAGCGCAGTGCACGCAGTGTTAGTGCCATGTAAGCACAGTGGATGCGCCGTGAGAGCGTCATGAACGCCACAGGATCGTGATAGATCGCCATGTAAGCTTTATAGCAACATCTTGGTCGCTGTAAGGACGCCATGGCAGGTCCATGTTCACAAAAAATATCCCATATTTCGCGATCTCGCAGCATTGTGGAAAATGAATCAACACCGTTCCATCGCAGTGGAAACGCGGCATAGTGTGACAGGGGCTTTAAGCCTCACCATACTGAATGTTTGTTTGTTTGTATGATTTGATGTTTAATGTCCCCGTCAGCACTATATAGGTCATTTTTGAGACATTGTTTCCAATTTTGTGGGACTTTTACCTGACATAGAGATGAAATGACATCATAAGAGGGGGGAACAACAGATTAGGATTTGATGACCATGACCTTATTTTTCAAGACCACATGCTCCAAAAAATGGTCAGATTTGGGCCAAAAATAGCTTGTCTGATTATAAAAAAAATGGTTAAACTTGGTTTGGCTAGGCATAGTACAGTGCAAATTCTTTTGTCAGAAACTGACAGTCTTGGTACAATATATCATTGCAACATACTAAAGACTTGGTTCGATTTTAGTGACCTTGTTTTCACGGCCACAGCTCCCAAATAACTGTCCAGTTTGGGTCAAAAACAGCTTGACTGCACCCTATCTCCTGAATGAAATCATAAAGTGTGATTTATTTATGTTGTGGTTTGTTACTTACTGTGTGTATCACTTGTGTCTTTTAATTTTGGATGGCCATATGGCCATTTTGTGGGAAAGTAACTGTCCATATGGCCTTCCTTTGTTTAGGTTTCCATTATGGTCTGGTCGCTTAATGTTTGTATTTCTTTCCCTTTGGTGTCTTTTATGGATGGAGTAAGTTAATTGTATCAATTCCTGATCTTTGTTTTACTTCTACTTTGTACCCTAAATCATTCCAACATACCAAAGACTTGATTAGATTTGGGTGACCATGACTTAATTTTCAATACCAAGTCAGTGCAAATAGTGTCAAATTTTGCCCTGTCTGCACTATAGGTCTTGGCAAATTCTGACCAAATTTGACATACATGTAATATGCATGTATTAGTTCAACAGATAAAATTTTGGTGACCTTGACCTACTAATCACATGAGTATAATGAGTTATATTTACCATGAGTATAATGAGTTATATTTACCTTGAAATATTTGAACACCAAAAAGTCTTAAACAATCCTGAGCATTTTTGCCCTTGGCCAAGATACAGGAAAAATAATTTATGATACTATAAGACTCATTAATAAGTGTCAAAGACACTAGGTACAATCTCATAGTTATTTTGTAGACCGGCTGTGTTGTGCTGTTCCAAGATAAAGAGACAGAAAAAGTGTTCACATTAGATGAAGCTGGGAAGAGGTTGTGGCTCCCCAAAAAACAGACTCTTTGGTGAGTTGAACACATGTTTGTCCAAAGGCCGAAGGCGTGTCATAACATAAATACTTATTTTCTATATGTAACATACATAATATCACACAGCAAACTCATGAAAAGTTATGACACCATCCATGACAGTGTTTACTGCATATGATAAAAAGAACCTTACATAAGTGGTTATTTCATATGAAATTTGTCTAGGGCTCATTTCATAAATTTCTTATGAAATGATATCCTGTCTTACTCGCTTGAGAATATATTGCGCAACATCTCATTACCTTAATAAGTCCGTAAAATGAACACTCCTCTAAACCGCACTTTATGTAGAGAAAACTGGGGTTTACAAGGGTATACATTATTTTGCTGATTTCAGCTCCAAGACATAGACTGTGGGTACTCGTTAGAACCAACTCAATGAGGCTGTTCTAATGAACACCCACAACCTATGTTTTGAGTATATGTAAGTAAAACTAGGAAAAGTAGCCATTTTGGAGATATAAAAGAATGCGCTATGTCACATGGGTGTGTTATCATACCGTAATGATCTGGCTATAAGACGATTTGGCTATAAGACGGGGGGGTACTTTCTGGCCTTTTTTTCGGGAGATTTTTGCTTAGTCTTGTCTATAAGACGGGTATAATTTTTTGCAAGTTGCCGGGAGGAGGGCCACCGATGTGGACATTTCATTTTCAGAGTGAGATAATGGTTGAACAATTTATCTGCGGCTGCATTCATGTTTTTTTGCAACAATATTTACCATTGTTTTCCGAAGCCGCCATTTTGTTGTTTACACTAAGAGAGACAACTCTAACAGACTAATAATGACGCTAAATAACGTTCAAGGCAATTGATATCTACATTAACTGGCACACGATAAAAAGGACTTGGTCTTTTGCACTTTTGCAAGAAACTACCTTGTGTTTTTTTGTTTTTTTTCCTCCGTGTCTACGAGCAGCAAAGGCTCTGGCGAGACTGTGCGTGTGCACAACTCTGACTCACAATAACATTCAAGGCAATAGATAATACGGAACAGGCACACAAGAGAAACATTTTTTTTCTCCGTGTCTAAATGCAGCACCATTGTAATAATGTCTGTTTTCGCATGAACTGTGTTTCGGCGAATTCAAAACCTTTCAACTTTTAAGCTTAGACATGGTGAGAGTTTATCTGATTATTTATTATTCTAACACAGCGCGCCTATATAGGCAATGGAAAGTAACTGTGTTTTATTCTACAACAAATCACAGCTCGGAAGAGCGTGACGAGTGACGTCATTATAATTCCCAATTTATGACGTCACTAGTCGATTTCCTTGACGTTAGACGGTGTAACGTCATTTTCTCGCATCGAAAACGTAAGAAAAGGATATAAATTCATGTGTTTCAGTCGATAATTTTAGCGGGATTTCTTCTAATAATGGCGAAAGGTTGTGAGATTTTGAAGGAAACAACAACATTATTGCCGATTTCAGCGTGTTAGAATCGAAATACATCAGCTCTAGTCTGTGATTTGTTGAGTAATAAATCACAGTTTGTCGATCAGTTGTAAGTAGACAAATCACGCGCGCTACGCGCTTGTGATTTGATCTACTTTACAACTGACCTCCAAACTGTGATTTATTACTCAACAAATCACAGTTAGAGCTGATCTATTTCTTAAATAAACCATTTATTGCCAACATGTGGTCATTGAAGCTGATTAAGACTGACCACTTTAGACCACACCCCAATAAATCTGTGGATTTGGATTTAAGCCATGATTGGTCATTAGTTGTGGTTGTAATTATGACAGACGGTGAGACCCCGCCCTCATTGAATAATTAATGTATTACGTGACAATAAGCCGCGCTAAAGATTTACTTCAAAGAAATGTTGATTGATGACTGGATTATGTCACGGTACATAGTTTTCTTTAACTGTTACCCGTAACTATAAATTTTATCGCTCATTGCAAGAAGATAAACATAATTATCACAGTTCAAGATGATTGCAGCTGGCAAGACAAAAGAAGGTCAGCTTGCTTACGTTTAATCTCTAAAAGGTACCAAATTTCATACGGAAATTATATTTGATGACCAACTTCCTTAATTGCACAAACATAGTCTATCTGCAACAGTTTGCACATTTATCTGCCAGGTGTTTGGAAAGAAAATTGACATTTTCCATACATCTGACTTTCCGGACTTTGCCAAAATTTTCAAGGATGCCCAAGATCTCAGCTGTAAGACGGGTGTAAAAATTTAGGGTTATTCTGGCGGTAAAAAACCCTGTCTTATAGCCGGATCATTACGGTAATGTGGTTGGAAAGTGTCAAAAAGTTGTGACAGTATATTTTACTGTATAAGGTGGAAAGTTGTTGTCTTGAAATTACATAAATCTTTATTTGGCGACATTTGGTTTAGTACAGTATTTACTCTAGGTATTTGGACAAGTTTTTTTGCTGAAAAATATCCATGTATTGGATATTGAATTACCGTATTCCTCCCATTTAGCGCCCCTGCTCCTATAAGCGCCCCCTCACTGTTTTTTTCAAGAACAAAATAATAAGCGCCCCTTCTGCAGTCGGAGGAAATAGTATTTTGGCTTACCTAAAGTAAAGATTTCAGCCTTTCAGTCATCACCCTACGTATCATTTAAGGTATTTCTAAACCCCCTGCTATCACAATGTCTGTGTTGACCACTTGGTACTTTACATGTCATGATTCCACCATATTCTAATGGAAATCTACCCCATGCAATGGGTTTGAACTCTCCCTTCTGGTAAGATTTTTGTCTCTAATAAACACCCCCGCTTTTTCCAATTTTTTTAGCGCCCGGGGCGCTAAATGGGAGGAATACGGTAACTGGAAAAAATATCATTTTGAGTTCTAACAAGCTTGTAAAGCTGACAATGTAAAGTGCACAACTGGGGGCAGTTGTTCAAAACTAACAACGTTGTTAGTTAACATATCGTTAAAATTTGATCATTTAATAAAATTATGGCAAATATACTTATATTTTGCTGAAAAAATGAGAGCAGCTTTTACACTAATGAGCTCATTAAGCTAACAATGCTTTGAACTGGCCCCTGGGTTTTGTCTTTTGCTTTGCTTGATTTTAGCATGCCATGTAGGGATTGGGACCCAGTTGTTGAAAAATAACAATGTCGTTAACTAACTTACCGTTAAAAACCTAAAAAGTAACATTTCTAAATCTCTGTGTCGCCACAATACCTCACAAGAAGTTTTGGCTGAATCAAACCTACCATTTTGGATCAGATGCAGTTTGAAAATGGCTCCATCTCTGACACTGGAAGGGATGATTTCGGCAATTCTTCATATCCATGTTGCCAGGGTAACGTCAGTCAAGTTTCCCCGACATTCAGTTCAGGAGGAGATGCTGTTTGAAGAATTTCAAGAAAGCTGCCATGATGGCCTTCCTGGATATGGTGACAGATAGATATTTGCAATCCTCAATCTCTATGATGCCTCAATTGCCTCTCAGTACATAGTGTGTAAGAGCTACATTAACCCATTTAGTACCAGAAACCCCAAAACGGGTACCCTGGCAAACAGTGCAGGCGGAATGCGGCGTCTGATCAGGGCCTACACTGTTTGCTAAAAGTTTAGCCATTTTCAAATAAATTTTGAAATGGGCTCCTGCTATATATAAAGAGGAAGATTCCATTTGGTACAGAAAGGGTTAATGATACTAAGTGCATCTTCTAATGACAAATTGTATGCAAGCAGTTTCACTGACTGTGTGTAATGACACATTATTTGATCTAAGTTGTTGGAATCTGTCCTTTATTTGTTATTAACTCATTTTGTTGAATACAGGTCCAGATCCGATGCAGATGCTGTGGCATCTGATCAGGACCTTCACTGTTTGCCAACAGTTCAGTGATTTCGTGAAACAAATCTATAAATTACCCCAGTTTCGAAATGGACTCCTGCTCCATTGCTCCATATAAGCTGGAAGATTCATTTTGGTACAAAATGGATTAAGTCAATGTTTTAGAGCAGTAAGGGTAAAAGCAAAGATACTTGGTATTCCCACTTAACCCATTTTGTACCCGAAACCCAAACGGACCCCGCCCATCAGGGCTTGAAGAAATAGATGGGCTGCATGATGCTTCCGTGCAGAGCTGAAACTGACCGCACACAAGTACTGGTAAACGGCTTAGTTTTGTTTGTTTGATTTGAGGTTTACCGTCCCTGTCAACATTGTAAAGGTCATTTTGGAGACATTGCTTCCAATTTTTGGGGACTTTTACCCGACATTGAGATGAAATGACATCTCAAGCCCTGTCGCCCAATGAAACCAATAGGTTTTATAAGCATGGACAGTCCTACCCACACCGTTTTGCCTGGGCAGGCTTAGATCCTCTAAGCGGTTTACCAATACTCGTGTGCAGGTCGGTTCCAGCTCTACCTGGAAGCATCATGCTGCCCATCTATTTCTTAAAACCCCGATGGGCGGGGGCTTTGGTAAACCGCTTAGAGGATCTAAGCTTGCCCAGGCAAAGCGGTGCGAGTTGGGCCGACTTATAAACCCTATTGGTTTCATTGTGCGACAGGGCTTGAGATGTCATTTCATCTGAATGTCGGGTAAAAGTCCCACAAAATTGGAAGCAACGTCTCCAAAATGATCTATACAGTGTTGGCGGGGACATTAAACCTCAAATCAAACAAACAAATCTGACACTCCAAAACAGGTAGCCTGGCAAGCAGTGCAACCCGGTTCAGGCGCCACAGAACACGGCGTCTGATTAGGGCCTACATTTGTTTTGCAAAAAGTTCAGCTATAAAGATAACACAACCAGTCACCTATAAAGATAACACAACCAGTCGGGTAAAAGTCCCACAAAATTGGATGCAACGTCTCCAAAATGACCTTTACATTGTTGACGGGGATGTTAAACATCAAATCAAACAAATAAAACACAACCAGTCACTCCTTTTGAAATAGACTCCTGCTGTGTATAAGGAGGAAGATTCCATTTGGTACAAAGAAGGTTAAGCATGACCAGTATTTTGTGCTTCAGTGACTTTGTCAAAATGTTATTTTTAGGCATGTTTCTAAGACGAAACAACTGCAGCAGTTAAACCACAGTATAAATCATTAGTCAGTCTAGTTATAGCCTTTGGCAGCATTCATTGTAGCAAGTTGGTGCAGCCTAAGTGAACTAAGAAATTTAAAATTTTCACTTAAAGACGTCCATAAGAAGGATGAAGCTGATTTATCATTCCTAAAATTTTACATAACAATTAATTATGTGTGAAAAAAATGTATCTTTTTTGTAAGCCAAAACTATATTAACATGTTAGAAGTCTCAAGGCCAACAAACAGGAAGCAAATAATTATGCTGTTTTTATAAGGTGACTTTTTGTCTGACTGAGAGCATATTGGCACCTCTCACAAAATGGGATTACTGTTATAGAAGGACTTGCTGGCTGGAGAAAACCCCATCACTGGAAATTCTAAAGAGTTGTCTCTCCTGTGGGTGTATTCATTTACCTTATTTTGGGGTTGATTGTTTATCAATCAACCCAAAGTTACTAAGCTTAGAAACTCTTTAGTGCTTAAGTCCATGTGATTATCACTGATTTGTATGAACTCCGGGTGACTTATCTATAGAAAATAGCAGTGTTAATTTGATCTCGTTGAGGTCATTGAGTTGCGTATGAGGGTTATCTGAAGACCCAAGCTGCAATTATGGTTTGGGTTTGGCAAACAGTGTAGACCCAGACCAGACTGTGCTGAACATGACATCTGATCATGGTCTTCACTGTTTGCTTACAGTACAGGAATTTAAGGGTTAAACAAAACAGTTAAAGTCTCAGTCCAGGACTATTTTCCTAGTCTACACCCTGTGACAATCAGCAGTACTCTCAGTGCTTTGATTTTTGGTTATTTGTCAATGAGAGTTACATTACTAATATCCATGTGACTACCTGGGGCCAGTTGTTCAAAACTAATGACGTCGTTAAGTTAACGTATCGTTAAAACTTTGCTCATTTAATATGGCAAATATGCTAATATTTTGGCTGAAAAATGTGAGCAGCTTTTGCGCTGCTCACATTTTTTCAGCAAGAATACCAAAATTTACAATATTGTACTTGCTAGAAGAGTGAACAGTATGACGACTAACGAGCTCGTTAAGCTTACGATGCTTTTAACAACTGGCCCCAGGGCTTGAAGAGATAGATGAGATGCATGATGCTTCCACCCACTGTACACAAGTACTGGTAAACTGCTTAGAGGATCTAAGCCTGCCCAGGCATAGCGATGCGAGTGGGACCATTCATGCTTATAAACCCTATTGGTTTCATTGATCGACAGGGCTTGAGATGTCATTTCATCTCAATGCCGTGTAAAAGTCTCACAAAATTGGAAGCAATGGCTCCAAAATGGCCTTTACAGTGTTGACGGGGAAGTTAAACCTGAAATCAAACAAACAAATCACTGACCAATAAAGCTAATTACTATATCAGGGGTGACAACCTACGTCATAGCAGAGATGTCATACCCATTTCAGAAGCGGCCATATAGATGTAATAGGGTAAATAAAATGCTTCAAACTAGATTTGTACATTACGAGTCTTCAGAAACAAACTTCAGCTGGTAATGAACAATATTTGCATCCCATCAGTGAGCTTATTCCACGTAGAAACATTGAAAAGTCTTCGATAGCTTCGCCACAAGATTTGATTCGGCGCTGTAAACAATGATAGTTCCGACATCATTGCCAAATCGGCTTGTGCCAAATTATTTAAAGAAAGGGCCAGATTTCTGGGACATATTTCAGAATGTTTGATTCTTTTATGATCTAATGCACCGACTGCGCCTGATTGTGACAAATGCCTTTTGTGTAGTAAACGCCGGCAAACTTACGAATGGCTATGACGTCACTGCTGTGACGTAGGTTGTTCCCCCTGTATATGCCCACAAAAAACACTGCTGTCTACGACCAGTTTTCCAACACAAAAAAGTAAAATCCTGTATCACCTTACTTACGTTTTCTGATTCCATATCAATATCCCTGCTATCTCTAAGCTCCAGCTATTCTTGTGAAGTTCGAAAGCAGCCCAGATTTGTGAAAAAGATGATAGAGTGTAACGTCACATTTACACGCTTAGTTTCATGAAACAGATAGAAAAAATTTATTAAATAATAAACATACATGTATTACCACTACTTCACATCACGTAAACACACCTATATAATTTTGACCACCTTGAACCCCACTTTTATATAGTAAAACTGGGGTTTCCGGGGGTATACCTTATTTTTCTTATTTCTGCTCTAAAATATAGATTGTGGGTACTCATTAGAACCGCCTCGATGAGGCGGTTCTAACGAGTGCCCACAATCCATATTTGGAGCAGAAATAAGAAAATATCACAATTTTTCATCATAAAATTTTCATTTTTTCGGTGATAAAGGTGGCAATGTATTTGTATAGGCGTGTTTGCATAATGATACGCATCCCACTCGATGCTGCACGTGCATTTCATGTGATATGTTGATCTGGAAT
Source organism: Lucinisca nassula (assembly GCA_963580285.1). Taxonomy (NCBI): domain Eukaryota; kingdom Metazoa; phylum Mollusca; class Bivalvia; order Lucinida; family Lucinidae; genus Lucinisca; species Lucinisca nassula. The sequence goes on from OY757015.1 coordinate 137,274,072, forward strand.
CATCCACTTGACATGATACAATGTGGCAGATCAAATTACTGTAATAATAAAGTGTATATACAGTAAAATTCTGCTATTTAGACCCCCTAAAATTAAGACTAATTCTACTTTAAACAGCTTATTGTGAAGGCTTCACTTAAATTTCCCTTGTGATTTTTTCCCACAGTGTCCTCTGGTCATGGACTACCTTTGGGACTGTTCAAAAGTGGTCTTACAGACCACTTTTGAACAGTCCCAAAGGTGGTCTTAATATAGGAATTTTACTGTACTGCAAATACCAAAAAAAACAAGATGTGTTTGTGAAACACCGATGCCCCCGGACAGCGCCTGTGCAATATGAAAGCCCCATCACTAAAGTATGTCATGGTTGAGGCCACAAGGTCACGAGGTAAAAAATTATGGTACCACTGGAAAGGTCTTGTGAGAAAGAATACACATGTGAAATATGAAAGCTCTATCACTTACCAATCAAAAGTTATGGACTATATTAAAGTTTTTAAAAAGTAGGTCAAACATCAAGGTCAAAGTCACAAGGTCAAAAATTATGGTACCACTAGAAAGGTCTTGTGACAAGGAATGCACATGTGAAATATGAAAGCCCTACCATTTACCAATCAAAAGTTATGGCCAATGTTAAAGTTTTTAAAAAGTAGGTCAAACATCAAGGTCAAGGTCATGAGGTCAAAAATTATGGTACCATTAGAAAGGTCTTGTGACAAGGAATGCACGTGAAATATGAAAGCTCTACCATTTACCAATCAAACGTTACGGCCAATGTTAAAGTTTTTAAAAAGTAGGTCAAATGCCAAGGTCAAGGTCATGAGGTCAAAAATTATAGTACCAATAGAAAGGTCTTGTGACAAGGAATGCACATGTGAAATATGAAAGCTCTATCACTTACCAATCAAAAGTTATGGCCAATGTTAAAGTTTTTAAAAAAGTAGGTCATATGCCAAGGTCAAGGTCATGAGGTCAAAAATTATAGTACCAATAGAAAGGTCTTGTGACAAGGAATGCACATGTGAAATATGAAAGCTCTATCACTTACCAATCAAAAGTTATGGCCAATGTTAAAGTTTTTAAAAATGAGGCCAAAAGTAGGTCAAATGTCAAGGTCCAAGGTCACGAGGTCAAAATTTATGGTACCTCTTGAAAGGTCTTGTGACAAGGAATGCACATGTGAAGTATGAAAGCTGTACCACTTACCATTCAAAAGTTATGCCCAATGTTAAAGTTTTTGCAGACGGACAAACGGACAAACAGACAAACAGACTGAGGCCAAAAGTAGGTCAAATGTCAAGGTCAAAGGTCACGAGGTCAAAATTTATGGTACCTCTTGAAAGGTCTTGTGACAAGGAATGCACATGTGAAGTATGAAAGCTGTACCACTTACCATTCAAAAGTTATGCCCAATGTTAAAGTTTTTGCAGACGGACAAACGGACAAACAGACAAACAGACGGACAGACCAAAAACTATATGCCCCCCAGAATCTTAGATTCCGGGGGCATAAAAAAAAAAAATCCAAAAATTCTTACACTATGTTCTTCTAAAACTTTAACAAATTTGATTCACCACCAAGCAAGAAGTCCAAAAGGTGCAGATGGAATTGCAAACTGTGCAGACCCAGATCAGACTGCTCCTAAAAGAGCAGTCTGATCTGGGTCTGCACTGTTTGCATAGGCCTGTCTGTCCTAATACTTAAGAGTTTATGGTAGTGTTTGTACAAAATTCAGGTAACGGTTATTTATAGCGATGTTTTTCTTGTTGTTGTGATGTCAGAGTGCTTTGTAAAGAAGGTTGTCTGTAAAAAAAGGTTATCTGTAAAACCTGGACTTGTCACATGTGCTTGGTTAGGCAGACAGTTTAGACCCAGATCAGGCACTGTGGAAAGTGGTATTTTATAATCAGGTTCTGCAAAGGAATTGGGCCTCCGTGGCCTTGTGGATAAGAGTGCTGACTCTTAATCAGTAGGTCTCTCACTGCTGTTGGTTTGAGCCTGGCTCGGGTCACATGCGAGATGCCAGACTCTGCAACAGAAGGTCAGGTGGTTTCTCTCTGGGTACTCTGGTTTTCGCCCACCTCTGATTAACGATCAGCTTGATATGAGTGAAATAATTGTGACAGGGCCGTAAAACCAAAAGCTCCCCACACCCCCCACTGATTCAGATATTCAACAGGATAAGCATGCTTAATACAGGTTGGACTGGACACTTAAACACATTTTTTTTTTATTTCTTTAAAGATAGTAATTTTAGAACTGTTTGAGTACACAAAGGTCGATTTTGTCAAAGCATTTGTTATAAACCTGAAGCATTTTATTACTATAAAATATTCGGAACAATAGGTTTAAAGCCTGGTCAGGTTCTGCACTATTTGGTTATTGATCAGAACTCACTTGTATGTTCTTATTTGTCAATATGCATTGATTACAATACTGTTATTTACATTGATTAGCTGTTTCATTTTCCTTCTTTCCTTTACTTTAACCCTTTTTGTACCAAATGGAATCTTCTTCCTTATATATAGCAGGAGTCCATTTCAAAATTTAGGGATGTCAGGTTGTGTTTTCATCAAAATTTGTTTGGAAAATGGCTGAACTTTTAGCAAACTGTGGAGACCCTGATCAGGCGCCGCATTTTGCGGCGTCTGATCTGGGCTTTCACTGTTTGCCACGGTACCCGTTTAGGGGTTTCCAGTCTGAAATGGGTTAACCCATTGTATGCTAGTGGACTCTTCCATTGCTATACATTAAATAAATTTTGTCATATGAGGGGTGTCAGGCATATATTTTCGTTTTTATGCACCCGGAATCTAAGAGATTCGGGGGCATATAGTTTTTGGTCTGTTTGTCTGTCTACAAAAACCTTAACATTGGGCATAACTTTTGAATGGTAATAGATAGAGCTTTCATATTTCACATGTGTATACCTTATCACAAGAACTTTCCAGTGGTACCATAATTTGTTATCTTGTGACCTTGAACTTGACCTTTGACCTATTTTTTTCAAATTTTTTAAAAACATTAACATTGGCCATAACTTTCGATTGTTAAGTGATAGGGCTTTAATATTTCATATGTGCATTCATTGTCACAAGACCTTTCTAGTGGTACCATAATTTTTGACCTTGTGACCTTGACCGTGATGTTTGACCTACTTTTTAAAAACTTTAACATTGGCCATAACTTTCGATTGGTAAGTGGTAGGGCTTTCATATTTCACATAATTTTTGACCTTGTGACCTTGACCTTGACGTTTGATCTACTTTTATAAACTTTAACATTGGCCATAACTTTCAATTGGTAAGTAGTAGGGCTTTCATATTTCACAAGACCTTTCTAGTGGTACCATAATTTTGTCCATCCAGACACACCCCCCTCAAGGTCAAGGTCACTGTGGCTATTTTTAGAAAAACTTTGTCATCGCTCTAGCGCCAACATTTCTTTACTGATTTCAATATAACTTCACACAAATGTTCCTTATGACAATATCTCGAGCTAGTTCGACTTTCAAGGTCATGACCTCAAGGTCAAGGTCACTGTGGCTATTTTTAGAAAAAACTTTGTCATCGCTCTAGCGCCTACATTTCTTGGACATACCTTTTGATTGCTTAGTGATACTGCTTTCATATTTAACATGCGCTGTCCGGGGGCATCAGTGTTTCACAAACACATCTTGTTTATTCTATTTTTGACAGGAAGTTCTGTTAGCAAATTCTGCAACGTCTGATCTGGGCCTGCACTGTTTTCCAAGGTTTCACTCCCCCAACCTGCATACAATGTTGTACTGAATAGAATCTTCCACCCAGTATATAAGATGTTTCAAAATTTGGGGTGTGTTTTCTTCAAAATTTATTGGCCAATTTATCCAGAAAATGGCTGAACGTTTTGCAAGACTGTTTAGGTCCTGATCAGACGACACCACATCCAATCTGGGCCTGTACTGTTTACCAATTCAGGACCCTGTACAAAATGGGTTAAAAGAAATGATATTTGCTAAGCCTGCAAGTCCTTAATTAGTATGGAATCTTAAAGGACAGATTTACCTGTACTTCTGATTACAGATAAAGTGCTACAAATGTTATTAATTACTTGCTTGAAGCCTTTTATTACAGGAGAATCTGTAATTGAAAATTATAAAGTGCTTTTTGCTTACTGTAATGGAAGTAAAGAACTTCATATCTTTTTGCTACTTCTTTTTGAAAGCTGAAACGGACCAATTAACCAACATTAATCTTCTCCCCTTTAACCCTTATCCTGCTGTTCACGATAACCCCAACCTTTGCAAACAGTGTAGATCAAGATCAGATGCCTTCATCAATCTGATCAGGATCTACACTGTCATAAAATTTGTGAATAACAAATACATTTAATCTAGTTTACATCCAATCCATTTTTAGTTAGACCATAATGGGAAGCAATGCATTTTGTTCACCTTTTGCTGTTTTGAAAACTTCTGTAAACTTTTTGTTACCAGCTGAAACTTCTTGATTTTTAATTGCCGTTAACCATTAACCGTTTGACGCTTATGACCCACAAAGGGGGTTGACGCGTCGTTAAACACGTAATCATCATCAGCATCATCTTGATTTTTAATTACACATATTGTTTTGAGGTTACCGGCAGTAATGGCCCTTTTAAAATTTTGTAAGCTGACTGGTACTATAGTTTATATTAGATCTAGCAGTAAAAAATTACACCATCATGTGGAGCAGCACATACCATCTGCCAAGTATTAACGAGTTATTCCTCTTTCACTTGATTTTAGTTACCCCCTGATATGAAGCAGCGCATTTTGTTTAGAGGTTACAGGCCACCAATTCTTAGCAGAATTACGTCCATCTGTCCATTCATGAACTTTTCTTTTAGGGCTAACCTCACCTACTATTTGTCAGTATATTTGTTACAGCCTATTATTTGCCAAGGGTGTATAATGCTCTTACATAATCTACAAATTTTAGGGATTCAGCTTAAATACTTGCATAATAGCAACTGCCTATCAAAGCACCCTAGTCACATTTTTGCAACTTAGAGTACCAATTAATGTGATTCCATTTGGAATCTTGAAAAAAAAACTTAATTTTACTCTAAAATGCATTACTTATGTACATGTATAAAATATCATATTTTACACTCAAATGATGAAAAAAACATGATTTTGATCAGTTTCGATCTTATTCATTAACCCATTCCCACTTGGGACTTTGTGAATTTTGCTGATTTTCACAGTGTTGCCAAGGACAGCAACTTCATATAACCATTATTTCATTTCACAGTGGTGCCTAGGACAGCAACTTCATATAACCATTACACGTATTTCATAACGAATGGTCTGTTTTACATCAAACTCGACAGGAGTGTTCACTGGGCAGTAGCCTTCCAAATGGAACCTTTTTAGGCTAAATCATTGTTGCCATGTTAAGAGGTGGCATCTCAAAGTTGTCAAAAAGTGTTATTTCACATGTATTTTTGACCTAATCTTAATCTTCACACTGCTGTTAAGGGATTAATTTAGGGGTGCCAAACTTGCCATTTTCACTGTCTGCAGCCTGTTTTGCCAGCGTCAGTTTAGAGGCATTTTTGACCCCAGTCACCCTCAGATTTCATTTCAGCGACTGGCTGGGCCATACCCCCCAATTTTTTTTGGCCGTAAACGCCACAAAGGTATATTTTTAGTGGGGCGCCGCACGAAAAAACAGGCCATTTTTTAGGAGAACTAATCCTAGCGCAAACAAAGCTGTCCAGGGGTGGGGAATGCAGATTTTTGGTGGTTCTGGGGCTCAAAAGCGAGGGAATGGGGTGGGGTGTGTGGGGGTTTCAGACACGTAAAAAGACATACCTGAGTGGGAAAAAGTTATGGGAAATAACTAGGTTAAGAATTTTGTATATCATTAGGTAAGATTTGTTTTCAGCATAAACAAGCTTTTACTTAAAAAAGAAATGCTTTTGATCAGTTTTCTACTTGGTTTCAAGTTGTAGAAAATGTCAAGAACTGAAAATTAACCCATTTTATACCAGAAACCCCAAAACGGTAATTGGGAAACAGTGCAGGCCCAATTCAGATGCCGCAGAATGCGGCGTCTGATCTGGGCCTCCATTGTTTGCAAAAGCTCTACAATTTTCCTAATAAATTTTGAAGAAAACACAACCTGATACCATAAATTTTGAAATGGACTCCTGCCATATACATGTATAAGGAGGAAGAGGTTAATTTCATGCTTGGAGTTACATTTAGAAAGCAGTTAAACTGTATTAAATGTAAAATCTTGTTTTAACCCTTGTTCTGCTGAGCTAGGATATGCCTTTTCTTTGAAACAATGTAGATCCAGATCAGATGGCTTCTAAAGAAGTCATTCAGATTGTGAATTTGTTGTAATAATTTGCTACACATAATCTGATTGGTTGATAATCGGTAGTGGGTGTGGCATATATGAATATTCAGCAGGACAAGGGTTAATGATCAGTGTCATAAAGAGGTTGTAGTGTTTTACATATGAATTGGATGCTGGGCAGACAATTAACCCCTTTTTGTAACAAATGGAATCTTCTTCTTTATAAATGGCAGGAGTTCATTTTGATTTTGGGATGACAGGGTTGTGTTATCTTTAAAATTTATTTGGAAAATAGCTGAATGCTTTTTGCAAATAGTGAAGGCCTTGATCAGATGCTGCGTTCTGCGGCATTTGATCTGTTTGTTTGATTTGGGGTTAAACGTCCCTGTCAACACTATTTGTCATTTTGGAGTCGTTGCTTCCAACTTTGTGGGACTTTTACCCGACATTGAGATGAAATGACATCTCAAGCCCTGTCGCCCAATGAAACCAATAGGGTTTATAAGCTTGGATGGTCCGACTTGCACCGCTTTGCCTGGGCAGGCTTAGATGGAAGTAAGGGTGAGGATTGTGGCCACGTAAAATCGATTTAAGCCCCCCCCCCCCCCCCCCCCCCCCCCAGTGGAAATCTTTCCACTGACTATTCCAAGGCGGTTCTTCTGTGGCGATTTATTTATGTTGTTGTTTGTTACTTACTGTGTGTATCACTTGTGTCTTTTTATTTTGGATGGCCATATGGCCATTTTGTGGGAAAGTAACTGTCCTTATGGCCTTCCTTTGTTTAGGTTTCCGTTATGGTCTGGTCGCTTAATGTTTGTGTTTCTTTCCCGTTGGTGTCTTTGATGGGTGGAGTAAGTTAATTGTATCGATTCCTGATCTTTGTTTTACTTCTACTTTAGATCCTCTAAGCAGTTTACCAGTACTTGTGTGCGGTCGGTTTCAGCTCTGCGTGGAAGCATCATGCAGCCTATCTATTTCTTCAAGCCCAGATGGGTGGGGGAGAGGCATTTGATCTGGGCCTGCACTGATTGCCAGGGTACCCGTTTTGGGTTTTCAGGTACAGCCTTACTTTCTGTGACAAGTAAGACAGTGCAAAATTAAATTTTCTTTTACTCTTGAAATCTCTCCTCTTCTTTCAAAGAGGAGGAACCTACTTTGGAAGAGGAGGAACATGACATAGGAATGTTTCTTATTCTGACATCTCTTAGATCAACTGGACAAATAGACCAGAGGCAATTTGTTAGGTCAGCTTTCACTACTGTCCACTTCTAAAACTTGTTAGGTACTTTTATTATCAGAATACAAACATAGATCCTGCTAGAAGCTGCATTTAATCAAACTTCAGCTAGATTGAAGAAAAAGGCATCTCTCCCTTTGTGCCATAAGACTAGAGGAACAGGTTTAACATGTATCAGCCTGTCATTTATTTTTCCTTCTACTTCTTTCTTTACTTTTGTTGTCAGATGTACATTCTACCAAAAATCAAAGATTTTGTCCATATGACATAATCTCTTAGCCCTTGGCCAGGGTTTTTGCTGGACAGGTTATGGGGAATAGCAATTTTTCTGATCACATTTTGCCTGTATTTGTTCTGATTATGATACTTGAATCAGTGATAAAATATTGGAGGACTCTTGTTTTCTGAATATGGGTAAATATTTGCTTTCTTAGATGACTGATATTTATAAATATTGATCCGATAAACATGGTAGTTTTGTCTTCTTTAATCCAACAATTCAATATAGGACTGTGTTATAAGACTGAGCAAACATTTTAGGAAATTATTAATTTCTGTACTTGTCAGAATGCGGTCAAGGTCATGATCTTATATCAAAGCTCTAGATTTGTCTGTTTCATGGTTTAACTTCCCCATCAACAGTATTTAGGTCATTTTGCAGACATTGCTTCCAATTTTGTGGGTCTTTTACCTGACATTGAGATGAAATGACATCATAAGACCGGTCACCAGCCACCCAATGAAACCATTAGTGCTTATATGCATGGGCGGTCTGACTTGCACCACTTTGCCTGGGCAGGTCCTGGTTTGGGAAGTGAGTAGCTTATCCACTACACCACGAAGGTTTCTCATATAACTGTATAGGAGGTGAGAGGATGCCAAAATCTGCTGGAGGGTTCTAAGGGACCTACATCAATAAGAGGCAAGAACATGGGAAGAAAATGCATCAAGATCAGTTGTCTCTATTCACCGCACAATAAAAATTACCACTGAGGCAACAAACAAAGCTCCAAATAAGTAGGAGTAAAGCTGATACAGAATAATTTTCTCTGTTTCTTGTCAGAAATATATATTGTGGGTACTTGTTAGAATCACCTCTATGAATCCATGACATCCCATTTAGTACCAGAAACCCCAAAACGGGTACCCTGGCAAACAGTGCAGGCCCAGATCAGATGCGGCAGAATGCAGGGCCTCCACTATTTGCTAAAAGTTCGGTCATTTTTCAAATAAATTTTGATGAAAACAACCTGACACCCCTATATTTTGAAATGGACTCCTGCTATATATAAGGAGGAAGATTCCATTTGGTACAAAAAGGGTTAAAGGAGAGATAAGCAAAGATATCCCAAAATTATCCTTGTTACTCCTCTTTATATGTCTAAGGCTATGGGCACCTCATTCGTAGGAGCTTGGAGAAATAGACTGGGCTGCACGTTTCTTCCACGCAAAGTGGAAGCCAACCGCACGTGAGTAGTTGGTAAACTGCTTAGAGGGTCTAAGCTTCTGGGCTTCTCCATACTTTCAGAGTCTTTAAAACCAAGGTCCCATCTCCATATGACCTTAGTTGTTGGTGGGACCTAAAACTCAAACAAACACACACACACAAGAGTTGTATGAGCCAGAGTACAATATTTACTCTATGTAACTATATGGACAGACAGGTCTGAGCAAACAGTGTAGACCCAGAATGTTTGCCACTCATCCAGCTTTTTCAGACACAACTTTTGGTAGTAAATTATACTTGTTAGTATGATAGTGAGTTTACTCAAATTTAGATATCTGAATACGTGAGGTTAATATGGTATGACCAACGAGTAAGTTCTTGCTGTTTGCATGAGCCATTTATATAGTCTTGAGAGTGAAGACTGGTTAGACTGACCTGATGCACAGGCTGATCTGAGTCTTCACTGTTCACACAGGTGTTCTTCCAGGTTTTGTCAGGACAGGACTCAGACCTGAGGTCATTGAAGCTTATGAACCCATTTGTAGCAGAAACCCCAAAACGGTACCCTGGCTTACAGTGCAGGCCCAGATCAGACGCTGCAGAACGTGGTGTCTGATCAGGGCATCCACTATTTGCTAAAGTTCAGTCATTTTCCAAATAAATGATTCATGAAAACGCAACCTGACACCCCCAAATTTTGAAATGAACTCCTGCTATTTATAAGGAGGAAGATTCCATTTGGTACAAAAAGAGTTATTACAGACAGGGAAGTCACATATGTCCACGGTAGCTGTTAAGCCTGTTTTTTCTTGGCCTATATCACATGTTCATTTATATACCTCAGGGAGGCAGCTCGGCCGAAAGAAGACTTGATAACAGTTTTGAAGAAGCTTGACCATGACATTGTAGAACAACTCAGGAAAACCAATAAAGCAGCTAGTGAAGATACACCAGGTACTGTAAATACACTGTGATCAACTTCCCTTTTTAGCTTACCAGAGCACGAAGTGATTGTGATCAGTCTCCCTCCGTCGTCCTTGTGTGCGTGTGTGCGTCATCAACTTTTGCTTTAAATGACTTCTTCTCCAAAAGTGCTGGACAGATTTTGAAATAATTTCACAGGAATGTTCCTTGGGTTACGCTCTACCAAAATTGCTCCAACTGTTCTGCTTTGGTGAACAAGATGGCTGCCAGAGCTAAAAATACAAAAACCTTTAAATGACTTCTTTTCCTTATGGAGTGGATTGATTTTGAAATTATTTCACGGGTATGTTCCTTGAGTGACCCTCTTCTTCTAAAATTGCTCCAACCTTCTGCCCAGGTGAAAAAGATGGCCCCCAGAGCTAAAAATAGAAAAAACTTTTAAATGACCAATGGATGGATTTTGAAATAATTTCACAGGAATGTTCCTTGGGTGACCCTCTACCAAAGTTGCTCAAACAGTTCTGCTCGGATAATCAAGATGGCCACCAGAGCTAAAAATAAATAAAAAGATTTAAATGACTTCTACTCCTGAACCAGTGGATGGATTTGAAATAACTTCACAGGAATAATCCTTGGATGACCCTCTGCCAAAATTGCTCAAACTGTTCAACTCGGATGAACAAGATGGCTACTAGATCTAAAAAAAGACTTAAACAACTTCTCCTGCCTAACCAGTGGATGGATTTCAAAATAATTGTACAGGAATGTTTCTTGGGTGACCCTCTACCAACATTGCTCAAACTGTTTCGCTCGGGGTGAACATGGCCTGAGCTAAAAATAGAAAAAAACCCTTGAATGATTTCTTCTCCTAAACCGGTGGATGCATTTTGAAATAATTTCATAGAAATGTTCTTTTTGTGACCAGTTACCAAAATTGGTCAAACCATTTTGCTTGGATGAATAAAATGGCCGTCAGGGCTAAAAATATAAAAATTCTTTTAACATCTCCTCCTTAGCCAGTGGATGGATTTTGAAATAATTTCTTAGGCATGTTCCTTAGGGGACCCTCTACCATTATTGCTTAAACTGTTCTGCTCTGATAAATGATTTCAACTAGCCCCAGGACTTTTTTTTCTAGTTGCGTCGTCCAGTAATACACAACAGGAGTTAACTCTCAGTGATATCCCATTGAATGATGGAAATGCCATTTATTTGCACATATTGTGTTTAAGGGGTATTTCACTTAGCTATTAAGCTGTCTGGAGGGGTAGTCTAAGCATTTTGCTTTAGGTGCCCAGACTACCATAAGTCCAAATTTTACATTAAGTAAATAGCGATTTTTATTCAAAACTGAGGGGCCCATGCAAAAATTAGGCACCACGGGCGACTGGGCGCCTGTTATTCTGTATCCCTGTGCCTGGCAGAAACCAGAGTTTTCAGAAAAAAAATCACACAGCCTTCCATTGCAGAGCTTGGTATTTCATGCAACCTGTGCAAGGCTCAAACACAAAAGTTCATTGTTGCACTTTCATGTACTTGCAATTCCTTTATTGCCATTGTGATATTGGTTACTACATTTAACTCATACATGTATATGTCTGTCATCCCAAACATGTGGCATTGGCAAGATCTGATGCTGCATTCACATATGCCCCTGAATGTAGTTTCTGATCATGTTCTACACTGTATTCTTAAAGTATAGTACATGTATTAGTTATTTGGATTCTGGATGGGGAACATGATATCACTTTTCCCACTTGAGAGCGATATTTGCCCAAGCCATTAGGCAAGTGCAAATATCGCTTTTAGGCAGGCAATGTGGTCGCATGCTCCCTGTCGAGAATAACTAATTTGCTATTCTGCAAAGCTGGCCTTCGCTCATGGGGGCTTGAAGAAATAGATTGAGCTGCATGGTGCTTCCACACCAAGTAAAACCAACTGCACATGTGTACTGGTAAACCGCTTGGAAGGTCTAAGCCTGCCCAGGCAAAATGGTTCAAGTCGGACCATCTCTGCAGTTGAGGGGTATGGCTTGAGATGTCATTACATCTCAATGTCGGGTAAAAGTCCCACATTATTGGAAGCAACGTCTCCAATATAACCTTAATAGTGTTGGCAGGGAGGTAAAGCCTAGATTCAAATAAACAGTATTGCAGAGCTTTTTCACGACATTTTATATATTGATGCAATATTTTGCTAACAATTCTTTTACAGTGGAAGTTTTGAGAAGTAAATGTTTACAGGTCAGGGATAGTCACTAGTCACGTGGACAGTAGCAAAATAAGCCTGGCAGTATTAGTTGACAAACAGTCAGCCTAAAAAGGGCAATATTGAGGAGAATGACTGAAGAATGAAAATGTGATGTTGAAATTAGGTTTATCGCCAGATTAATGGACAGAAAAAAAGCCTCAATAACCATTGTCTTACTGGTTTTCAGCCAATCAAATTACTTGGTATAATGTATTTGTTAAGTTCACAAACTGAATGACAAACAGTCTAGATCCTGATCAGATGGCTTCTTCAGAAGCCATCTGATCTGGATCTACACTGTTTGCAAAGGTAAGGTTTGATGTATTCAGCAGGAATAAAGTCTAAAGTTTCAACTATTGTTGTGAAGGATGAACATTTTGCTATTAGCCAGCAGTAAACAGTCAGATAATGCACTTACTCACTTTTGTACTGGCAAAAGTAATTTCTTCCATTAATGGGTCAGAGATGACAGCATATGGAACCATTATGGTTAAAGGAAAAACTTGCAGCCCTTTCACCCCTGAGTACTTTATGAAAAAAACTCTTCCACCCTTAAAATGAGGACACATCCAGTGTAACCAATAGGCATTTTAGTCAGCCTCATGAATAGAATCGGAAGCAGTGCTGATCCTGATGAGGTGGCTCATTTGTGCCATCTCATCAAGATTTACATGCCATGTGCGTAGATGTATGTATCAGTCGTCAGGGATGAAAGGGTTAATTTGAAATATGATCATTCTTGGACAGAGAAGGCCATTTAAATAGCCACAAGCTTTTAGCAAAATGCTATTATTGTCCATATAGATTAATGTATGTGTTTTAACCCATTTTGTACCAGAAACCCCAAAACGGGTAGTTGGCAAACAGTGGCAGAACGTGGCATCTGATCAGGGCCTTCACTGTTTGCAAAATGCTCAGCCATTTTCCAAATCAATTTTGAAGAAAACACAACCTGGCACCCCTAAATTTTGAAATGGACTCCTGCTGTATATGAGGAAGATTCCATTTGGTACAAAAAGGGTTAAGTACAAGATGTCTGTATTAGCATCAGAAAAAAAGAAGGCTAATGCTGATGGATCGTCAGAACTTCCAAGCCCTGCAGAACAGAACATACCACAACACTGAAGAACTGTTTGAAAACAGACCCCATGGCTCAATCTGGTACATGTCTGGTGATCTATAAAGAAAAGTTCTTCCCGCGAACCATTAGAGATTTGAATGCCCTTCCTGATTCGATCATATCCACTGCTGAAAGTGCAGGGGATAGTGTAACTAAGTTTATCTCTTTGGTGAGAGCTAGAGACTAACTTCCCATATCACAGGTCCTGGTCTATGAATGTTATTTGACCTGTCACCAGTAACAATTCTGATTCTGATCAGGAGGTAGGAGGTTCAACTCCCTGGGTCCTACAACATAGTTTGATGGTGATTGATCAAGAAATTGTTTCTGCTGCCAATCTTTTCCTGAGCCAAAGGCACTTATATATTTCCCCTACCATAGCATATTAATGCGTAATTGCTGCCCAAAACCTTTTGAACCACCTTCATTCTTTCACATATCCATTTTTGACAAGGGTGTTTTTTTCATAAGGTATACAGTTGAACCTGTGGAGGTGACCACCGGTCTTAAGCGATTTCCTGCCTTGAACAACCATCATGCAATCCTCCCGAGTGATTTTCAATGTTAAATTACCTGTCCTGAGCGCCCAACTGCCCAACGCGACCAACAACCACTTAAAACTTGTCAAAATTGTAAAATTTCCCTGCCACGTGCAACCAAATATGTTTACTGTGACACCGGAAAGATCAACCGGTGCGCCAGTACCAATAATTATCTCTTTTCATGTTGTCTTTGGAAACCGAAATTATGATACTGATTATGACAAGTGAGGGGATTCAAATTAATTGTTTGCCAATTATAATCAATACCTTCACTGATTGACGCTAATTGGATTGTTTGGTCGTAATGCGTGACGCGACTTAGCGTTTGAATAGGCGCGAAAAAAAACCCGAACAAATTATGGACGTCTCGGCAAACTATCATTGCGACTTATTTTCGGCGTCTCGGCAGACTACCACCATGATGTGTATCAGTATCTCGGCAAATTACCACCGCGACTTGAACATATTTGTGTAATCTATTTTTAATTGTTTGATTATAAAACACCTTTTTTTCCAAAGTCTTTTGAATGCTTAGTTTTCTCATTATCATACATTTAAATTAATATTCAGTTGTTGTCTTTTTTAATTCATATTAAACTAACCTTGTAGAAGCAATATTTTTCAGCAGATAAATGCATATATTTCAATAATGATCTCATAAATTGCATAGTATGATTTAAAAAAAAATTATTAAAAAAAATTTGATTTATCCTCCCTGCCTTAAGAGACCACCTGTCTTGAGAGACCACTTTTTGTTCTTCCCAAAGGTGCTCTCTCAAGACAGGTTGGACTGTACCCATAACTGTTCACAGCATGCATATCAATCCTCTTAAGAGATACTGGAACATGACCGGAGACTTCCAAAGCTGGCAAAAAAGTCGAAAAAAAAAAATAGCCTCTGAAATTGCCATTTTGCCCCATGTTCTTTGAGACGGGGTGCTGTCTGTACCAAACAAATGTGGCCACAATAAAGACATGTCGAGGATAGATACAAAAGAGTGAAAAGTACATGAGGGAAAATGAGAAGAAAATTAGGTAGAGAAAAACGAAAAAAAAAAAAAAAAAAAAAAGAGGTCTGTGCACAAGTCTTAGCATAGCATGACTCCTGCACCATGACTTCATCAGAAAGATTGTTTTAACATACCGAACAGTACATTTTTTCTTCTATTGGAAACAGGCTAGACAAGGCTAATTGACCATAAAAAAAAGGGTTCTAGGGCCAAATGTTCTCCCCTACCCCCATTTTAGTCATGATTTCAAATATGGGTCCTAAGGATATAGGGAAAACCTTTTCAAGTTTCCTTGTCTGAAACTGGAAGGCCCAGGTCCTTGATATTTGGTATTATGGGCTTTTGAACTCCAAACCAAACTCCAAGATCAACTTTAACCCTTATCCCACTAATTAATTAATCTAGCCACACCCATTTCTAACTTTGAACCAATCAGATAATCAGATAACTTTATGTAATTTATTCCTACAAATTCACAAACTGAATGTCAAACAGTGTAGATCCTGATCAGATGGCTTCTTCAGAAGCCATCTGATCTGGATCTATACTGTTTGCGAAGTTAGGGGTCATCGTGAACAACAGGGTAAGGGTTAATATAGAATAAAGTCAGATGCCTTTTTCTGACATTTTACCTCCTTGAAATGTGTAATAAGAATCCACTGCTTGCCATATACAGAAAACTCCTGAAAAGGGATACTTTCAAACAGTCCAGGCCCTAAATTTCCAGGTCCAGATCAGATGTTGAAAAAATGTGGCGTCTGATCAGGGCATTTACTCTTTGCTAAAAGTTCAGCTGTTTTCTAACTAAATTTCTAAATGTAAGTCACCCAGACACCCAGACACTCATAAATTTGGAAAAGGACTCATCCAGTATATTGCGGATCATTTTAATATAGAACAAATAAGGAAAATGCAGTAAAATTCCACTATTAAGACCAGCTAAAATTCAGACGAATGCTTCTTTTAAAGGCATATTTAAAAGGTTTTAGCTTTTCTTTCTTTACATTTTCTACACTGAATGTCTAATGCTTAGTGGCCACACTTTGGGACTGTCCAAAATGTGGTCTTAATATAGAAATTTCACTGTATTATCCCAGAAAGAGTTGATTTAAGAATAGGGCCCATCTAGAAAGGATCACAATAAAAAAAAAAGCTTTTTCTCATTCATGATGGAAGAAAGCTTATTTATTCGGTTGTTCACCTTATCAAGTGTGTTATTTCATGTAGGTTACCAGCCCATCTTCTGTAACATTTTATCAATAATTTTGACCTTATGCTGCCAGTTTTGCCAAAGCCTATTATTGTTGTTCAGCTTTTTGATTTGATTTCTTGCCTATAATTTGTTGGTTGATTGTCATGTTATTGTTCGTTGAGTTACATTTATGTCCAAAACTCATAGTGTGGAACTCTCTACCACTTGTAACAGATTTGACCTGAATTTTGTCCATATCACAAGAAAAGAAGACTCACATTCATGATCAGCTGTTTTTCGGGGAATTTTTAGCTTGCCAATGTATGAAAATTGATGTAAACTTTTCTAGACCAGAGAAGCTGGTAAAATCCCACAATAAATATTTTCTCCTATGTCCCACATAATTGGAGGCAACATCTCCAAAATGACCTTCGATATTACAAAATCGCACTCTCCGGGAAATAAACTGGAAATTCGACAGGTTTTTCCTGGTGCTTGCGGTGTTGTAATATCGAAGCTGGGAACCGCTGCAAAAGGTTGTGTTTGAAAAGATTTTTGACCACTGTCAGACAATTTAAAATCGTTTTTTGGTAGAAATAAATAAGGTAGAGGAAAGAGATTAGTATTGTTGTATAGGTAAATGAATGCAGAACAAACTGATGTAAGGTACATACAGTCCCGTTTTGTATTTTGGCAGTGTTGGGATAGTTTGTCTGGGACTGGTCAAATTTGGGTCTGGCAAAGTTTTCTATCTTTCCGTAAAGGGGCTATATAGCCATCACAACTACTTTTATTTATAAGCTTTCTAGACATGATTAAGCTTTTTGAACAGGTTTGGCCAGGGCTCATTCATGTTTAACTATGGAAAAACCTTGCAAAAATCGAACTTCAAGAGTTCAGTTTGGCCCATGATCACTCACCTGAGTCCAGACCCCAAGTTTCTGTAAGCCTGGCTACAGTTTTCTTTACTTTTATTTGGAAATTCTTCTGTGCTCCTGTAAAAGGTAAAAATACATCACCTCTAGTGAAACCCACCAGAACAAGTTGTTGCAGGTATTCTTGGTCCTGTACAGGGGAAAGTATTAATTGTGGGATTTTATCATTTCTTTGGTCTAGCGAGGCATTATATTTGAGTGTCTTGTCTGTGCATATAGAAGGCTATTTTCATAGATTGTACAAGGGCTGATTGGTATGTTGTGAGCCTCCTATTGAAGGAGGTACACAGGAATGTACTTTTTAAGTCCCACTATTCTCTGACTATATAGGGCTGTGTACCAAAGGACTCATCTCATTTGGTCAGTTTATATTGACGAGGTAGCACTCTAAAGTGAACAAGACAAGCAGCCTCTGCAAAATAGACAAAATCTGTGAAAGAGCAGTGATCCAATATTTTCATAAAAAGGTTTAACACCTAAGGATATCCATAATGATATGGTAGCAACACCAAGGAAAGATGCCCCTTCATATACTACAGTGAAAAAGTGGGTGGCTGAATTGAAGCGCCACAGGCAGAGCCTTGAGAATGACCCCCGTCCTGGAAGACCTGTCAATGTTGCAACCCCAGACATGGTCAATAAAGTCCATGATATTGTTATGAATGACAGACGAGTTACAGAAAGATACATAGCCAATAGAGTTGGCATTTCACAGAAAAGAGTACATTGCATTCTGACAGAGGATCTTGCAATGAGAAAGCTTTCTACCTGATGGGTACCAAGACTTTTGACAGTTGATCAGAAGCACACCAGGCAAACATTATGGCATGCTAATCTTAACCTTTTTGAGGAAGATCCTGCCAAATTTCTTCAGATATTTGTCACTATGGATGAAACGGGTCCATCAGAGGCCAAAGAACAATCGAAACAGTGGAAGCACCCTGGCTTGCCCCTGCCAAAGAAGACAAAGACTGTTCCATCAGCTGGGAAGGTTATGGCCTCGGTTTTCTGGGATGCAGATGGTATTCTGCTGATAAATTATCTCCGAAAGGGACAAACAGTTAATGGCACATACAATGCTTCACTTCTGGGGCAGTTACAGGAAAATATTAAACTTAAGAGCCACGGAAAGCTCACTAAAGGTGTGTTGTTCCATTAGGACAATGCTTCTGTTCACAAGTCTGTCATTGCTATGGCTGCCATTCACGATTGTGGCTTTAATTGATTGAGCATCTACCTTAGTCACCTGATCTCGCTCCGTCCGACTTTCATCTATTTCCAAAACTGAAAACAGCTATTTCAGGCACCCACTTTCAGTCCGATGATGACGTTATATATACAGTGAATTACTTTCTGAACAGCCAAGAAAAAGAGATCTATAAAGTGGCATAGAGACCCTTAAACACTGCTGGCAAAAGTGTATAGATACTGAAGGAGATTATGTTGAAAATAATACAATATGTCTGACAAAATTCAAATCATTCAGTATGAGGCTCACAACATATCAATCAGCCCTCCTATCTATATCAAGACTTTTCAATTCTGGGCTGTCCATTTAATTACCTGCTCTAGAAATATTTGAAAAATGCATCTTGTTAGTGCAGTGGAGAGTGTATCATGCGGTGTCAAACAGAAGGAGTATTGCAAAGAATGGTGTCCAAATGCGGCATCTGATCAGGGCCTGAACTGTTTGCAAGAAGTTCATACATTTTCTTAATAAATTTCTGAAAATTTTACCCGGCACCCCTGAAGTTTGAATTGTCTCCTGCTTTGAAGATGTAAGATTCTATTTAGTACAAAACATCAAATTTTTAATCCATTCACATTACGATAACACATCCGTGTAATATAGTACATTTTTCAAACCTCAAAAAAGGTAATTTTTCTGATGAAATTTTGTTATATTTTTCTAATTTACACTCAAAACATATGTTGTGGGTGCTCGTTAGAACCGCCTCGTTGAGGCGGTTCTAACGAGTACCCTCAACCTATGTCTGGGAGTAGAAATATGGAAAATAATGTTTAGCCCCTAAACCCCAGTTTTCTCTATATAAAGTGGGGTTTAGGGGGGTCTTTATTTCACGGACTTGTTCACGTAATGAGGTAATCAGTATCATTTTATTTTTTCAGTTTTGTGTTCACCAGTGTTGGATCAGGAAGAGAAGTGTGTAGTAGCCGTTCTTGTGGTAAGCTTTCAACCCTATAGCCTGCTCTGAAATGGGGACCCAGATCACAGTGTGGACTGCATCATTTGAAAAGGAGACTTTGAGCATGACATGCACCCAGTGAAGACTCAGATCATCCTGCATATCATTCTGTGCAGACTGAATAGTCATTGCTTTATGCTATATGGATGGTCATTGTACTTGATAACGTACTACATTACGAAAACACGCCTATACAAATACATAGTAACCTTTGTCGCCGGAAAAATGAAAATTTTAAGATGAAAAATTGTAATATTTTTCTTATTTCTGCTCAAAATGTAGATTGTGGGTACTCGTTAGAACCGCCTCATTGAGGCGGTTCTAACGAGTACCCACTATCTATATTTTAGAGCAGAAACAAGAAAAATAAGGTTTACCCCTGTAAACCCCAGTTTTACTGTATAAAAGTGGGGTTCAAGGGGGTCAAAATTACAAAGGCATGTTTTCGTGATGAGATCAATGGTAAAATCTGTAAGCCCCGAAGACTTTTCTTTACCACCAATATTGTTACTTTTATGGTAGATTTCCAACTTCCTTTTGTTCCGGTTTGAAGTAACTGTTATGTTGCTAATTGTCCAATAAATTAAAGATGACACTCAAAATTATATGCCACCCTACAATTCTGTGTCAACTTCCTCTAAGCTGTTGGGTCTTATCTGCAGTCACAAGACGTAAAAAATCATCTTCCTTCCTAAACCGCTTCAACAATGGGCTGCATACTGATGCTCTGGTTGCCATCACTAAGGGATTTTGGGATCCAACGGGCTGTTAGCTTGGGCTTACCTAAGCCATCATGTAAAATTGTTGAAACGCTACCATTCAACATGTAATGCATTTGCTATTTCTTCCACCTAATTCAGAGTACACCAGATCCAGTACTTTGTTAAACATTTCTTCATCGGTGGCATCTGATGGGCACCCAGACCTGGTTTCATCTTCTGAAGATGTTCTGCCGCTTTTAAATGCCCCAACCCAGAATTAAATTGTGCATACAATGGTGCAGAAGACTCATAAACATTGGTCAGCTTGCAGTGTATTTCCTGACCCGTTTTCCTTTCAAATACAAGTACCGAATTACAACATTGTACTCAACGTTTGACGAAAAGCTTGCTTTTGCATCACTAGCCATGTTTGATGTTCAATATCTTATGAGTGAATGGCATGATAAGGGTGCAATTTTACCCTCATGCCTAAAACATGTATTGAAACATGGCATGAAAATCTTGGTTGTCTCGGACAATTGGAAATGGGATAGGCTGGTTACTTATTGACTTGCCCTTGTGAAATGGCCTATGTTAGAAAAATCCAAAATGGCTGTGAGGGTAGATAACGTTGTTTAAGCAAAAAAGTCATCATCTCAAAAACCAGTGTTGATTTCCAAATCAGTGTTTGTAAATTTGCTTAGATTTTGCAAATGACTTACCTGGCTTCACCCTCGGGCTACCCAAAATTGCTAAAATCATTTGGTCATATCTTGGGCTGGAGTGGCAAATGTCAAATTGTGTGAAAACAAAGTTTTATAAAGTCAGTGTTGAAAGGAATGATCATGAAACTGATCTGCAGCCTCGATAGCTCAGTGGTTAGCGCTTTCAACTTACGATCGTGATGTTGTGGGTTCGAATCCAGTCACGGAAGCGGAGGTGTGTCCTTTGGCAAGACAGGTAATACCACTGCTCCACTCCACCCAGGTGTACATGGGTAGCAGTGGTGTAAAAGTCACTGCCTCTCTCGCGCGTGTGATAACATCTGGAATGAGTGTTTGAGAGTGATTAAAATAAGCTTGAAGTTTTCATCACAATCAAACTAAAATTAATTAATAAGTAAACTGAACTGTTGCTGGTCACAAAGATAACATAAAATGTTAAATCCACAGTGTTGTCTGTCCTTTGTCCTGGTGTAAAATATGGGTAGAAAATGTAAAAAAAAATACATTTTATATATCAGACTTTGATTTGTTGTTGCACCTGCTTTAGCAGGAAGATATAGGCATGCAAGTTTCTGTCCATCTGGTTGGCTGTCCCTCTTTCCGTCAACATTTTATACTGGGTGTCTTGTCATCGCAACTCTTCTTACAGTTTCATACCGATTATTTTGAAACTTTGCGTGTGTTTTTGCCATGGTATGAGGATGTGCATGTGGTTTCGACATAATTCTCAGAATATTTTTTTTCGCTTTTTGCACATTATGAACTTATGCTAGGTTCCCACTGTCGTGCGATCCGTTACGAACGCCACGATTGGCCATTCGTAGCTGGTCGTGGAATATTCTCTGAAAGTTCAGGTTTGGATACGAGGTGATGAGAGTCGATACGTTCTGGTACGATTCGTTGCGCTCGGATGCAATCCAATCACGATTTGTCAATTTCAGGTATCACGATCAGCCACGGTCTGCTCTCACGTTCAGATACGACCAAATGCGTTCCAATAGGATTGTTGCGATCGAGTCTACGACTTGGTCTCGATCTGGAACGATCATCACGATCGAATACCCCGAATCGGGACGATCTGATACGTGCAGATACGTTCTTATTCGCTCATCACGAGCCGATGCGCTCCGTTACGAAAGCATACGACTGTCGTCTCGATGTTTTTCACGATCATGATCGATGGCGATGACGATTTGAGCTACGACTTGACCCCGACTGGTATAAATACAGCCGGGCTGACCTTGGACTTAATTGTTTCTTGAACTTTTACAGCATAAACACTGACCCCCAACCATTGATGATGGTAGGAGTGCGGATGATGACAATGTGGCAATTTTTCTGGCTGGAATGGTTCAGGCTTGCCATTTCCATTCTTAGCTTCCATTACCCTTGGGTGGCATCTTTCATAGGCTTTAACAATACTAGCATAGGCTTGTATAAACCAGGGATAGCAAGATCGATCCCGGGCTTCTCCAGACTTTCGGATGAGTCTAGAAACCGAGGTTCCGTCTCCGTATGACCTTAGTTATTGGTGGAGCGTAAGACTGAAATACACTCACTCACTCACTAACTCACTCATGAGCAGATCGCTGAATGAGTCACATTAAATCTTGAGAACTCGTAATAGATCGTGAACGTTCGTATCAAAACGTAGCCTACTCGTATCTAATCGCATTTACTCGTATGATCTCGTATCTGATCACGAGTCATTCGTGACAGGTCTTGAGCAATGGGACCCGACAGAGCGTAACAAATCGTGACATATCTTGTGAGATCGCAACACATCTCAACAGAACGCGGTGCTTGTTTTGTCCAAGATTGGCCCCGATCACCGCGATTTGGAAGCACGATTAGATGCGATCCGTCGCGCTTTGTTACGATGCAACACGATGTGATACGATGATCCCGATTTGAAATCGATCGTGTTGATCGTGGAAAAATTTTGAACCGTTCAAAAATTTTCTACGATTAACACGATTGCCACGACTGACCCCAAGATCTGATAAGATCTGATAGGATCACCACGATTAATCCACGATTAAGAACACGATTGCAATCGTGGCGCGAATCGTGATAGTGGGAACGTAGCATTAGCCATTTAAAGCTTCATTTGATATACGATAGGTACCTCCTGTCATCGCAACTCCTACAGTTTCATACTGATTATTTTGAAACTTTGTGTGTGCTTTTGCCATGGTATGAGGATTCGCATGTGGTTTGGACTTTATCGTCGAATCATTTTTTGTCAGTTTTCCCCCTTTGTGAACCTAGTCATTTTTAACCTTCAATTGATACATGATAGGTACCTCTTGTCATCGCAACTCCTCTTGCAGTTTTATACCGATCATTTTGAAACTTTGTGTGTGCTTTCCCCATGGTGTGAGGTTGTGCTTGTGGTTTCGACATAATTCTCAGAATTTTTTTTTTTTCACTCTTTGCACATTGTGAACTTAGCCAATTTTAATCTTCTGTCATCGCAACTCCTCTTACAGTTTTATATTGATCATTTTGAAACTTTGTGTGTGTTTTTGCTATGGTATGAGGATGTGCATGTGGTTTGGACTTTATCTTGGGATCAATTTTTATCAGTTTTTCCACATTGTGAAAGTCAGTTTTTTACCTCACATATATAGGCTATGGATTCTTCTCAAAGCCCTATATTCATTTCTTCTGCCTTAAATAAACTTTCATTTTTTTTACTTACACGCCACATTAAAAAGTCAGAAGCCTCCGTGGTGTAGTGGTTACACTACTCACCTTGTAAATCAGGGGTCGCAGGATCGATCCCGGGCTTCTCCAGACTTTCGGATGAGTCTTTAAACCGAGGTCCCGTCTCAGTATGACCTTAGCTGTTGGTGGGACGTAAAACTCCAACACTCACTCTCACTCACATGAAAAAGTCTTTGTAATAAACACCTCTGAAAACTGTTAACCCCACTTTTTATAGAGAAAATTAGGATGTATTATTCTTCATATTTCTACTTCTGATTATAGATTTGGGTGCTCATTAGAATTCTTCATCATCAACAGACTTTTGATTAACATGCAGGTACAAGGGCAACGTCAACATAAGTGAGCCCCCTTCCAGGTAATTGGCTTGCTGCAGGCATGGCAGATTTACACCAGAACTCCAGGCTTGTCTATCATCAAAATCGATAGCAGAGAGCTTTCATTCTCTGCAATCTCTTCCTGTCAGCTACTTTCAGGTCATCTTGGGCCTTCCAGCCCTGCCCCCCCCCTTCCACCTACCTGTATGTCACAGGCAGTCTTGACTGCACTGTTGGAGCGTTCCATGTGTCCATACCAGCGGAGCCTTCTCTATTTCAGGATGAGGTCCATGTCCTCAACGCCAAGACTCACTGGACCTGATGGTGACGGCGTCCTGTGGCTTGACATTGCAGATCTGTCTGATCATTGCCCTGTCATTCCGCTGAAGAGGTTGGAGGTTTGGCTTTGTCAATGGCCATGTCTCACTGGCATGGAGCATTGCGCTCTGCACACAAGAGCTGTACACACGGCCATGTGCTTGAACGAGGGGTGGCAGGAAGAGAGAACTGGTAGCAACTCCTTGAATTTCTTGCAGGCTGTTTTCACACATGATGTGGTTGAAAGGTCGCAACCACCCGCTGCTGAGAGCATATCACCTGGGTAGCAAAAGGAAGCTTCAACTTCCAGCTTGTCAGATCTGTCTTGAACTTCCCTCTGTGGTCTGCCATCTAAGGGGCGTGCAGTTCCTTGGCACCCTGTACACCTGTAATTAGGGTCCTCTATCAAGTGCTTGAGCCCACTACATTTCTTGTACACCCAGAACTTGCAGCCATTACAAAAGATACTGTTGCTGCCCACTCCATTGCGACATACAGCACATGGGAACTGGCCTGTACTTTGCAGGTCCAGACCTGTGCCACAGATCATGATCTTTGTCTTTCCTGCATTCACTCACAGCCCTTTCGCCTCCATTGCGTCTTTCCATATTAAGAGCCCCCTGACACATTCCTCAAGGGATTCAGCTATGATGACAAGGTCATCAGCATACAGGTCCTCCCAGGGGACTCCAGAGTGGAACTTGCATGACAAGGCTTCAAGCACAATGATGAAAAGCAGTGGTCATTGAGAGGAGTCTAAAGAGCACCTACAATCTATGTTTGGAGCAGAAGAAAAGAAAAAATGACAAATTTACATCATAAAAAAGTGTTGGAGATATAAAAGAATACACCATGTATCAGGGGTGTGTTACCCTAAAGATGTTTGAACAAAGATGTTGTGTTCAGGCCTTGTGCCAAAGTTTTCATTGGGTCATAGAGGTCAAGGTCATATCTTAGGTTACACAGTACCAGTAGTTGCCTTATACATGTATTAGCTATTTTAGTTGTGTGTTTTTTTAAACAAATGTACAGAGGATTCTTGGGATGCCGACAGTATTTGTTCCATTAAACTTTAACATTATAAAGAATTTGCTGCTACAGTTATTCGATTAAAAAATGTTTAGGATATTTGTTCGAATCACCTTGCTGAGGCAAATCTAACAAATATCTACAACATTTGTTTCTTGGAGTAACGAAAACAATAGTCTTGAATATCTCCAATAACCCCTTCCATCTTGGGCTAAGGATTTGTTTCATTGAAGTTGTCATTGTACTTCCCAACCTCTTTATAACACTATTAATGGGGTCCAAAGCAGAAACCTTGTTAGTTAAACAACCGTGTTATATTCAAATAAAAATGTATAGATTATATAGAAAAATGACCATTTATGGTCATTTTTCTATATAAACTATACATTTTTGGGATCCATCTTGAAATCGTGTTATATCCAAAACCGTGTTATAATGAGGTTGTGGTGTACTGAGTTTTGTCATTATATGAAATGTCAGTATAAAAAGGTTAATTGTAGTCTTCTTTCTCTTTTCAGATTGTTTCAGATGATTTTCCACCTCAGTCTCTGAAAATGCTTGAATGGTTTAAGAAGCAGGTAAGTGACAAGTTGTGCAATATCATAGTCGGACAGTATCATACATTGGGGTTACAAAATGACTACTTTTATTACGGAATTTAGTTGATTTTTAATGCTTGTTTTAGAATGATATTGGATACCAGCAGAAACCTCCACTGACTTTCAAATCGGCCAGATCATGGGAAAAGTGTACTAAATATTACCTAACCAAGTGGTAATACAGTGCCCAGTCAGGGCATCTTGTGGTGTGTCCTTTTTCTGGACATCTTGAAAAACCTGGAATGAGGGTGATAAACACCACAACCTCTTTTATATAATTATTGTTTGGCTCTAAAGCAGAAACAGTGTCAGTAAAATGACTAAGTTATACCCATACAAAAGTGTTTAGATTAAATAGAAAAATGACCATTTCTGGTAATTTTTCTATATTTATATAATCTATATATTTTTGGAATCCATCTTTAAACTGTGTTATATTCAAAACTGATATAATGAACAGTGCCACAAAGAGGTTATGGTGTATTTGGACAGAGTGGGTCTTTAACCCATTCAGTAACCCCTAAAGCGGTACCTTGGCAAACAGTGCAGGCCCAGATCAGACGCCGCAGAATGCGGCGTCTGATCAGGGCCTACACTGTTTGCAAAAAGTTAAGCAATTTTCCGAATAAATTTTTAAGAAAAGGCAACCTGACACCCCTGAATTTCAAAATGGACTCCTGCTATATAAAAGCTGGAAGATACCATTTGGTACTAAAAGGGTTAAAAGTGAATACTTAGATCAGTCTGTGCTTCTGTGCTGTCTTTACAGCCTTTTCTGTGCATTATACTGATGCTCGTTGCTCGAACACTCGAACACATCATACTG
This sequence comes from Lucinisca nassula, assembly GCA_963580285.1. Lineage (NCBI taxonomy): Eukaryota > Metazoa > Mollusca > Bivalvia > Lucinida > Lucinidae > Lucinisca > Lucinisca nassula. The sequence continues at coordinate 137,300,513 of OY757015.1, forward strand.
TCAGGGATAGGAAGGTGCGCTGACTGATTGAAGTCTTTACTGTGAGCAGTTGCTCAAAGACATGGTTTTGCTGGATGTCACCCACTTTATGCTTGACATGTTCTGGTATTCAGTATTGGTTAACTTCTGTAGTCATTAGTTATATCAACATCCATTATTGACAAGAGAGATAACACAGACACAGGATAATATAGTTGCCTCAAAAGTGGTTGCACTTTTCCAGGGATAATTCTGGCTCAGAATAACAGGAGAAAAATCTCATAGACAAATGAAATGAAGATTTGCTAAAATTCATATTTTCACACTTGTTTGGCTGAATTCAGCCAAATTCAGCCAAAACAAGTGTGAAAATATGAATTTTTGCAAATCTTCATTTCATTTGTCTATGAGATTTTGAAATTTGCTTAAATTCATATTTTCACACTTGTGGTGAAAATATAAATTTTTGCAAATCTTCATTTCATTTGTCTATGAGATTTTCCTGAATTCAGCCAAAACAAGTGTGTAAATATGAATTTTAGCAAATCTTCATTTCATTTGTCTATGAGATTTTTCTCCCATTTGGCCTCTACCAATGAGATTTTGGGAAGAAATATATGAGCAAATCTCCCAAAATCTTAGCTGAAATTTCCTAGCTTGATCTGAGTTTCTATATTATTAGAAGACTCATCTTGAATTTGTCTTGTATAAACTATATACTGTACTGTACATCCCCGTCAACACTGTAAAGGTCATTTCGGAGACATTGCAAACAGTGGAGACCCAGACCACACTTCTCCTTCAGGAGCAGTCTGATCAAGATCTACACTGTTTGCCTTTCTGTCTGCACCATTTGGATTCCTTGTTGGACCCTGAAACAGATTTGTTGAAAGTTTAGGAGAATTACAGCAAGTACTCAAGGTGTCCGAATTTTTAGGATTTTTATGGTAATTAGTCTAGACTATAGTATTGGGAATACTGTCTTGAATGGAGGGTCACAGTAAAACAATAAGAGCTTAAATGAAGTCAATAAGTGTTTGTCTGATATAAGAATATTTAAGAATAATTGATTGACCAGACTGGCTTCATGTTCTGGTAAGGGAGAGAACATTCAGAACAAAAAGAATTTGATGCTAGATTTAGGTCTTTACCCTCACTGCGCTAACCCAGATATATCCTTTTTGGAAAACAGTATAGATCAAAATCATTTGGCCAACTGATCAGGATCTATACTGTTTTCCATTCTGTTTCTGAATCCATGGTAAAAATTTAAAGCCTGCAAATGGCTGGAAAGATGGGTGGCATCACATTAACAAGTCTGTGTAATGAACACCCCTCTACACCCCAATTTATATAGAGAAAACTTGGGTTTAAAGGGTTATTCATTATTTTTAGCTCACCTGTCACGTAGTGACAAGGTGAGCTTTTGGGATCACTTTTTGTCCGTCGTGCATGCGTGCGTGTGTCCGTAAACTTTTCTTCAAACGACATCTCCTCCTAAACCACTGATCGGATTTTGACCAAACTTCACAGGAATGATCCTTAGGTGGTCCCCTTTCAAAGTTGTTCAAATGGTTTTGGTCCGTTGCACATATAGGTCACAGTAGCCAAAAATAGATTTTTTTCACCGAAAACTTAAAAAATCTTCTTCTCTGAAACCGCAAGGCGCAGGTCTTTGATATTTGGTATGAAGCTTCATCTAATGGACCTCTACCAAGATTGTTCAAATTATAGTGCTGGGGCCAAAAATGCCCCCGCACGGGGGCCCTTTGGTTTTACATGGGCTTATATAGGGAAAATCTTAATAATCTTCTTCTCTGGAACCGCAAGGCCCATGTCTTTGATATTTGGTATGAAGCTTCATCTAGTGGACCCCTACCAAGATTGTTCAAATTATAGTGCTGGAGCTAAAAATGCCCCCGCATTGGGGCCCTTTGGTTTTACATGGGCTTATATAGGGAAAATCTTGAAAAATCTTCTTCCCTGAAACCGCAAGGCCCAGGTCTTTGATATTTGGTATGAAGCTTCATCTAGTGGACCCCTACCAAGATTGTTCAAATTATAGTGCTGGGGCCAAAAATGCTCCCGCACGGGGGCCCTTTGGTTTTACATGGGCTTATATAGGGAAAATCTTTAAAAATCTTCTTCTCTGAAACCACAAGGCCCATGTCTTCGATATTTGGTATGAAGCTTCATCTAGTGGACCCCTACCAAGATTGTTCAAATTATAGTGCTGGAGCTAAAAATGCCCCCGCACGGGGGCCCTTTGGTTTTACATGGGCTTATATAGGGAAAATCTTGAAAAATCTTCTTCCCTGAAACCGCAAGGCCCAGGTCTTTGATATTTGGTATGAAGCTTCATCTAGTGGACCCCTACCAAGATTGTTCAAATTATAGTGCTGGGGCCAAAAATGCCCCCGCACGGGGGCCCTTTGGTTTTACATGGGCTTATATAGGGAAAATCTTTAAAAATCCTCTTCTCTGAAACCACAAGGCCCAGGTCTTTGGTATTTGGTATGAAGCTTCATCTAGTGGACCCCTACCAAGATTGTTCAAATCATAGTTCTGGGGCCAAAAATGCCCCTGCACCAGGGCCCTTTGGTTTTACATGGGCTTATATAGGGAAAATCTTTAAAAATCTTCTTCTCTGAAACCACAAGGCCCAGGTCTTTGATATTTGGTATGAAGCTTCATCTAGTGGACCCCTACCAAGATTGTTCAAATTATAGTGCTGGAGCTAAAAATGCTCCCCATGCACGGGGGCCCTTTGGTTTTACATGGGCTTATATAGGGAAAATCTTTAAAAATCTTCTCTGAAACCGCAAGGCCCAGGTCTTTGATATTTGGTATGAAGCTTCATCTAGTGGACCCCTACCAAGATTGTTCAAATTATAGTGCTGGGGCCAAAAACGCCCCCGCACCAGGGCCCTTTTGTTTTACATAGGCTAATATAGGGAAAATATTGAAAAATCTTCTTCTCTGAAACTGCAAGGCCCAGGTCTTTGATATTTGGTATGAAGCTTCATCTTGTGGACCTCTACCAAGATTGTTCAAATTATAGCCCTGGGGCCAAAAATGCCCCCGCTCCGGGGCCTTTGGTTTTACATTAGACTTATATAGGGAAAATCTTGAAAAATCTTCTTCTCTGAAACCACAAGCCTTAGGTCTTCGTTATTTGTTATGAAGCTTTAGCTAGTGGACCTCTATAAAGATTGTTCAAATTATAGCCCTGAGACCAAAAATGCCCCCGCCATGTGGCCCTTTGGTTTTACATAGACTTATATAGGGAAAATCTTTAAAAATCATCTTCTCTGAAACACAAGGCTTAGGTCTTTGATATTTGTTATGAAGCTTCAGCTAGTGGACCTCTACCAAGATTGGTCAAATTATAGCCCTGGGGCCAAAAATGCCCCCACTCCGGGGCCCTTTGGTTTAACATATCTTTATATAGGAAAAATCTTGTTTTACATAGACTTCTATATGCAGGGTAAACCTTTAAAATCTTCTTCTCTGAAACCAGAAAGCCCAGGTCTTTCGTATTCGATATGAAGCTTCATCTTGTGGACCTCTACCAAGATTGTTCAAATTATAGCCCTGGGGCCAAAATTGACCCTGCCCGGGGCCCACTTGTTATACAATCGATCAGGTGAGCGAACCAGGGCCCTCTGGGCCCTCTTGTTCTTATTTCTGTTCATAGATATAGGTTGTGGATACTCGTTAGAACCGCCTCAATGAGGCAGTTCTAACGAGCACTCACAACCTATGTTTGAAGTAAAAATAACAAAAATATTATAAATTTTCACCAGAAAATAACTGTTTTGAAGATATGAAAGATTGAACTATGTTATCTTAATGATTGTAGCATAGTGAGGGTTAAGTCTTAATCACCACTCAACTCCATCCCTGTCTGTGAATTTGTGTTTCAAAGACAAGATGCCAAAATACAAGTAATGCTTTGAGGCATCAGGTCTTGTTGAAGCTTTAAATGGAATAGAGAGTTAGAGAGTTCAAAAGAGTTAGAGATTGTATTGAAAACAGAATTAACAGCTTATGGTAACAGTAATCGAGCATTTTGAATGCAGCTCTAGTGGGTCTGATGTGACAAGGACGAAACCAAATTCATCAAAGGCCTTGGGTATAAATGGTGAATTTCGCCATATAAGCCAAAGAAATCCTTGTATGAAATCTGTGAGCTTGGTCAAAACTCTAAGGGCCATGGGTGACTGAGCCATATATGCCTTTGGAAAATTGGTGAATTCCTGAGTCTTCATTGGTGAAATCTAATCACAGGGCTGGAAAATTGTTCAAAATTTTACTCATTTTGCATTTAGATTTTTGTTTGGGACAAGACAAAAACTTTACTTTTCCTCCATTACGAAAACACGCCTATACAAATGCATTCTAAACTTTACCGTCGAAAAAATGAAAAATTTACGGTGAACAAATGTATATTTTTCTTAATGCTGCTCAAACTATAGATTGTGGGTAATCGTTAGAACCCTCTTATTGTGGCGCGATGGTATCCACAATATATATTTCAGAGCAGAAATAAGAAAAATAAGGTTTACCCCTGTAAATGCCAGTTTTACTACATAAAAGTGGAGTTCAAGGGGGTCAAAACTATATAGACATGTTTTTTTACTGGTTATGTCATGCCAACAAGTCAAATTTTCCAGCCCTGAAATATATATGATCCTGTTTTATATGACCTGGGATTTTTTTTCAGCAAGACAAGGGTTAAATAGTTACCTCCCCTGAAGATGTATCTGATCTCTTAGAATATTCCATTCATCCTTTGGAAATTTATTGTTACATGTAAATAGGATATTGAAATTTTCAATATTGCTTGTGTTACATTTGAGCCATGCCATAAGTGAATGTGTTGAATAACTTGCACAGCTGGCAATGTCCAGCTTCAACAAGTGCATCTGAGCAGATCCTATGCTGTTAGCCAAAAGCATCTCTTGACCTCTGGCTTTCCTTAGAGAAAGCGGTATATCATCTGTCATACATAAAAGATGCAAAAGCTTGTCTTTATGCTCTGCATGGATAACACCAGTCATGTTTTGTCACAGCGTGACTTATTTTCTGCAAAAGGCTTAAATTGGGTTATGTAAATGTGTATGGAAGATCAACACCATTAGCTTGAACAAATATTTCCAATATTTATTGGTGCAGTTGTGCAACAAAACCTCTTCTTGGTTGTCTTTGTGAACAGCAGTTTGCTCGTTTGCTCTGTCATTATTATTTGCCTGGAATTCAGAGTTCCAGATCTATCTATAAAAGATAAGTGTTCCATTATATGCTTTTGCTAGGAACCTGTGGGTACTCATTAGAATTGCCTCATTGAGGCAGTTCTAATGATTACCCACAGGTTTCTAGCAAAAAAAAAAACAAACAAAACCTGTGTGTACTTGTTAGAATTGCCTAAGTTGCCTCATTGAGGCAGTTCTAAGGATTACCCACAGGTTTCTAGCAAAAACCTGTCTGGTGTCCTGTACGGAGGTTAAGACATAAAGAAAGAAAGAAAGAATTGAGGCAGTTCTAACAAGTACCCACAACAATTGTTTTAAAGATTGTGCCTAAATTACCCCAGTACCTGACCTTGACTGTCATCCTTCGATGTTCACATAACCCATTTTGTAGGGGAAACCCGAAAACAGGCCACTGGCAGACAGAGCAAGCACATCAAATTGTGTCTGGTCAGCATTGGCCCAGATAATAGGGTGTATCCACATATTATTTTTCTTACTTCAGCGAGGCGCTTCTAATGAATACCCACAACATACATTTTTGTGCAAAACATATGCTGTGGGTACTCATTAGAAGTGCCTCAGCGAGGCACTTCTAATGAATACCCACAACATACGTTTTTGTGCAGAAATAAGAAAATGAGGGGCTTCTTATGAATACCCACAACATACGTTTTTGTTCAGAAATAAGAAAATGTAGCACTTCTAATGAATACCCACAACATATGTTATTGTGCAGAAATAAGAAAAATAACAGTACTTTTTGAATAAAAAAATGCCTTCTCTGGAGCTACGTGATCAGGGCTTTCGCTGTTTGCGTAAACTTCAGCCAATTTTAAATTGATTTCTAAGATCAACACAACATGGTAGCCCAAATTTTTTAAATGGACTCCTGCTAAATAAAAGGTGGAAGATTCCATTCAGTACAAAAAAGAGAATCTACAGACAGAGCTGGATTTCATCTTATTCTGATTTCTCTTGATGAGCCTGATTCTGTCTGAGAATTTCCTTAAGAGCATGGCTTAGAGACTTGGAGCATCTGAAGCAGATTGTTAGGGAGCTAAGCTCACCTAATGAGATTTTCCTGTCTAAGCTGGTTTTTAGGGTTTGTTTGGAATCAAAGCTGCTACAGGAGGGTGATAAATCCAGGAGTTAAGAACAGAATATTGTCACTGTTGATCAGAGAGATCAGAGATAGGAATCAGTAGTGACTGTAGTTTTTGTCTTGAGGCTAGCAGTGAAAGTAGCATTTGAGGTGAAGGTTATAAAACTTCTTTCATGCTCAACTGAACTGGGCATGAAATTTGTGCTGCTGAAAAATACAAAAAAAAAATGCCCCCCAACCTCTTTTTATCACTTTGCAATACAGTAAAACTTTGATGGCTCGAACACCGATGGCTCGTTTACAATGGCTGAATCGAACCTGTTCTTTAGTCCCTGGGGATTTATCTACTTATAAATAGTGAGGGGAAAATTTAGGATATTTTCATTTTTTATCTTAAAAATGTTTGCTGTGTGTACTCATTAGAATCGCCTCAACGAGGCGATTCTAATGAGTACACACAGCATACATTTATATTATAGAACACCGGGAAGAAGTCTAAAAATTATCCCCTTTAAGCCTCCTGGTAGTAGCCCTCAGTGGCTCGAACTACCCCTGTCTCGAACAGAATTTCGTGGTTCCAAAGGTGTTCGAGCCATTGAAGTTCGATTATTTTGTTTTTAAATATTGGGTTGGATCTCACATGGCTTTTTTGTATTGATTTCTTGCTATTACAATAGATGTCTGTGGTTTGTGGCATGGTCATTACGAATTCAGCAGACTCAGAGCTTATGAAGCATGTAATAAAATATATTAGCAACTGCAGTTAGCTGGAATCTAGACTTACTAGATGAACTTAATCATTGGTCTAGTGCTATTTTTGATGGAATTGGCTAAAGATAAATTTGTCATAAATGCCATAAAAATTGGAACATAAATGCTTCAGCAAACAGGTGCAGTCTGATCTGGGACTGCACTGTTTCCCAGTAATCAGCAGTATAACCTTATAATTAGGCCGACCTGCTTGACACCTAAGGTTTTTGATCACAAAAACATGCCTATATAATTTTGACCCCCTTTTTATAATTTTGACTTTTATATAGAAAAACTGGGGTTTAGAGATGTATACAGTATTTTCCTTATTTCTGCTCAAAAACATAGATTGTGGGTACTTGTTAGAACCGCTTCGCCGAGGCGGTTCTAACCAGTATGCACAGTCTATGTTTTGAGCAGAAATATGAAAAATGTCAGGATTTTTATCTGAAAAATTTCATTTTTTGGTGGTAAAATTTTACCAATTTATTTTAATAGGCATGTTTTCGTAATGTTGATCTGGATTGGTTGATGTTTTAGTTTACAGTCTACAGTTTGAAAATGAGGGACTATTTTTGATTTGCCTTCTCCTTCATAATACTGTCATGTTTTTAGATGGGTACCATTTGGGCATAACTCCTTTTAAAATTATTGTAGACCAATCTTTTTGGAAGTTTGTTAGTGTTTTTAGCTCACCAGAGCCGAAGGCTCCGGGGGAGCTTATAGGATAGGCAGTTGTCCGTCGTCGTCTGCGGCGTCTGCGTCTGCGTCAACACTTTCAAACGACATCTCCTCTGAAGCCACTGGGCCAATTGGGCCCAAATTTTATCTGTAGCATTCTTGGGCTGGGGGATTGAAAGTTTGTGTTTTTTATGAAAATCGGCTCATTAGTTTGGTTGCTATGGCAACTTAGAGTTTCCATAGACTTATAATGGGGAAATTTGAAAAATGGCATTTACTGCCAAGCCTCTGCAGATATTTTGACAAAACTTTCATAGAAATGTTTCTTAGGCAATCTACTATCTGCCATATGCTTTTAGGCCTACTGCTCATTTTCGTTGGTTGCCATGAAAACCAAAATGCAAAAAATAGAAAAAAAAAACTTAAAAATCATCTCCTCAGAAACCGTAAGCTCTAGGAGGTGGAGACTTTATGAAAATATTCACCATATTTGCCTTTACAGGTTTTGTGTTTTTTATGAAATTTGGCCTTTTAGTTTTGTTGCTATGGCAACTTAGAGTTTCTATTGACTTATAATGGGGAATACTGAAATATGGCATTTTCTGCCAAGTCTTGTAGATATTTTGACAAAGCTTAGATAGAAATGTTCCTTGAGTAAATTTCTCTTAGCCCTATGCATTTTTGTCAACCTGGGGGTCCCCTAGGTTGACGCGTCGTTAAACACGAAATCATCATCATCATCATCATAAAATGCCTTATATCTCAGAAACCTTACAGATCCCCACCCCTAAACCATATATATTCTCATTCCTTATGATAAGATGCATTAAGTGACACCAACCTGATGGTCCCCCGGGATATGCTGGGGACATGCCTCGACCCCTCCACTTCATAAAAGGCCATTTATCTCAGAAACCAATCAGGTCCCCACCCCTAAACCATATATATTCTTGTTCCTTATGATAAGACACATTAAGTGACACAAACCTTTGGGTGTCCCAGGATGTGCCGGGGACATGCCCCACCATCTCCACTTCATTAAATGCCATTTATCTCAGAAACCATTGAGATCCCCACCCATAAACCATATATATTCTCATTCCTTATGATAAGTTGCATTCAGTGACACCAACTTGGGGGTACCCGGGATGTGCCGGGACCATGCCCAACCCCCTCCACTTCATAAAAGGCCAAATATTCCAGAAACCTTACAGATCCCCACCCCTGAACCATATATATTCTTGTTCCTTATGATAAGACAGATTCAATGACACCAACCTAGGGGTCACCCAGGGCACACCCGGGCCATGCTCCACCCCTTGACTTCACAAAAGACCATATATCTGAGAAACTGTTCAGAGCCCCAACCCTAAGCCATATATATTCTTGTTCCATGTGATAAGACACAATCAGTGACACCAGCATGGCGGTCCCCCCGGGGTGCCACAGGCCATGCCGCACCCCTTTACTTCATTAAAATCCATATATGTCAGAAACTGTTCAGATCCCCACCCCTTAACCATATATATTCTTGTTCCTTATGATAAGACTCCACGTCATAATAATCCATATATCTCAGAAACCATTCAATTCCCCATCCTATAATCACATATATTCTTGTTCATTGTTAATAGACACATTCAGCCATCCCTGTCTTGGGGGGTCAGCAGGGGCCATTTCTCATCCTGCCACTTCATAAAAGGGCCTCATATCTCAGAAACCATTCAGATTCCCACCGTTTAACCATATATACTCTTGGTCCTTATGAGAAGACATATTCACTGACAACAATCTTGGGCTTTTCTGGGATCTGCCATGCCCGAATCCCTCCATTGCTTAAAAGGCCTTGCATCTCGGGAACCATACATATCCCCACTGCTAAACCATATATGTCTCTGTTTCTTTTGATAAGACGGATTTATTGACACTAACCAGGGCTCCATTGGGTCCATGCCCCACCCTCTTTACTTTATAAAACACCTAATATTTCAGATACAGTCCACATGGGTGCTCATTTGGGTATGGGGTTTGTTTGGGAGACTTTATAATTGGTATATTAAAATCATATCATGTTATAATACATGTCTGCAATTGGGCAGTGTCCACCTGAGCTCTAGTTTATGAAATTTAGCTCTTTGGTTTGTTTGCTATGCCAAGTTAAGAGTTTCCATTGACTTATAATGGGGAAAATTGAAAAATGACATTAATGTCTTTCAAGATATTTTGCCACATTTTCATAGAAATTTTGCTTTAATTATGTTCCTTTTGGCCTATTTGTTGCCACAGATGGGAAATTGTCAATTGTCAGCTGTTGTCAGGCAACAACACATTCAAGCGACATCAGAATCTGAAGCCACTAGGCTGATTGGATCCAAATTTTATCTGTAGCATCCTTGGGCACAGGGCTTCCATGGTTAATTAAAATACATTGCTGCCAGTGGGCAGTGGCCTCCTGAGCTCTGGTGAGCATTGTGGCCCACGGGCCTCTTGTTTATCATTTCTGAAGATGTGCATATATTTGGGTTTGGCACTTGTTCCGCCCAGAAACATTGTGAAGTTTAGCGCACAAAAAGGTCTTCCATTGGTTATGCACAAGAAAAGATGTCTGCCAAGTTTTCTGTTACTAATTTGTCTTCCTTCTCTGACTATGCTGTAGTGGGGCTACAGATAGACCCTCTAACATTTCTTGTCTTTGGTTTTAAATCTTACCATCAGGCAAACACGCCTATACAAATACATTGCCACCTTTATCGCCAAAAAAATGAAAATTCCATGGTGAAAAATTGTGATATTTTTCTTATTTCTGCTTAAAATATAGATTGTGGGCACTCGTTAGAAAATCGAGGCCGTTCTAACGAGTACCCACAATCGATTTTTTAGAGCAGAAATAAGAAAAATAAGGTATACCCCCGGAAACCCCAGTTTTACTATATAAAAGTGGGGTTCAAGGGGGTCAAAATTATATGGGCGTGTTTTCGTGATGCCAGAAGTAAGACACTTGCACTTGCATCCACTGATTTATATACTGTATAGCTAATCTACTGTGGAACAGAAGCTTCTAAGCTTGGAGAAATGTCTGAATATTTTGAGATTTTATGGTAGTGATAAATCTGTCTCATCATAGCTTGACAGAAAATCTATGGTTCTTATAAGCCAGGACAGTACTTGCTCCAAATCCTTATTTATTGGGATGAAAGGTCAAAGGTGATGGGACAGGAATTAAAAAGGTTGTTTGTAATCCTAGTAACAGCACCACTGACAGAATCTGAGACATTTGGTTACCATTTCCAGGGCCTATTTGTAACCAATGATTCTGTTACTTCAAGTATTGTTAAAATTTGATCATGTGCTAATATTTTTGCTGAAAAATAGTGAGTCGTTTTCGCAAATGTAAAAGCTTCTTACAATATTTTTGCTGAAAAATTGTGAGTAGCTTTTGCAAATGTGTCAGTTGAATGCACATGTAAGTGATCGCAAGTGACAAGTTAATGTTTTCTCATGACGTGACTCATGAAGTTTGTTTGTTTGTTTGATTTGAGGTTTAACGTCCCCGTCAACACTGTATAGGTCATTTTGGAGACGTTGCTTCCAATTTTGTGGGACTTTTACCCGACCGTACGTTGAGATGAAATCTCATCTCAAGCCCTGTCGTCAAATGAAACTAATAGGGTTTATAAGCATGGGTGGTCCGACTGGCACCGCTTAGATCCTCTGAGCGGTTTACCAGTACTCGTGTGCGGTAGGTTTCAGCTCTGCGTGGAAGCATCATGCAGCCCATCTATTCTCAATCCCCGATGGGCGGGGGCAGTACTCATGGAGTTGAATAGTTCTAGCGTCAGTTTTCATTTCCGATTTTGAAAACAAACGAAGAAAGACTAAAACTCTATAGGTTTGCCAACATTAGATTGTAGCCGTGAAAGGGCAGATAAGCCATTACAGCTCTGGAATAGACAAAGTAGATAGACATACCAAAGACCAACTAGAGGACACATTCTTTAACTTACCAACTTACCAAATGCACAGCTCGACTAAAGATTGGAAGTAATAGCTTCAGTAACAAATTGGTGGATACATGGAACGCTCTGCCTGAATTAGTATTTACAGCACCATCTCCGAACTTAATCAAAAGCCACATATACATACACCCCGACCCCGCCCATCGGGGCTTGAAGAAATAGATGGGCTGCACAATGCTTCCACGCAGAGCTGAGACCAACCACACATGAGTACTGGTTAATCTCTTAGAGGTTCTAAGCATGCCTTAGAAATGTGGTGCAAGTTGCACCATCCATGCATATAAACCCTAGTGGTTTAATTGGGCAACAGAGCTTGAGATCTCATATCATCTCAATGTCCGGTAAAAGTCCCACAAAATTGGAAGCAACATGTCCAAAATGACCTATACAGTTTTGAAGGGGACGTTAAACCTCAAATCAAACATACACTAATGGGCTGCTTGTTACATTACTGCCGACCTAAAAAACCGGATCGATTCAGCATAAATATCGGAACTCCTCATAAAAACCAGCTGATCATGAAGGTTACAGCAAGTTACAATCAGTCAAGTTAGAATGGTGACACTCCGTGCAAACACAAAAATAGAATACAAGGAATGGCCACGAGAACCCATTTTTCTCTTTGTGATGTGGGTATTGCCAAGCTGAAGTTTCAAATTCGCCCCCCTATCAGTACTCTCAGTGCTTTGATTTTAAAATGGTTTATTGATAATTATGCGAGTATAGTAAGCATCCATGGCTTTGATAGATTTGCTGGCCTGGGGTAGAAGGGCAAATGGGGAAGGGTTGAGGTTTATTGCAAAATGCAGGGTTACTTTTATGTCCAAAGGTAATTGCAATTACCACTGTCATATTGCTGGAAAGTTTGATCTTTACTAGTACATCTTGACCCCCACCAACCTCTCCCCCACCACACACACACAGACACACAAAGACACACACAAGTGGTACAGCACTGAAAGCTCTCAAGGCAAAGTATCATCCTGTGACCTGTTGTTCATAACTAACAATCCAATAAAATGTAGTTAACATATTGTTACACCCATGATCAGTTAATATTTTTGCTGAAAAAATATGAGTGTATTTTGCAGCTTTTCACATTTTTTTTTCAAAAATATCTATTATTGATATTGTGGTTGCTGGACCATTTAGGGTTTTTATCACCAATTAGTTCTTTAAGCTAATGAGTCTTTGAAGATTCTCTCAAACTGACTGACAAACAGGGGAGCCTCCGTGGTGTGGTTATGCTGCTCGCCTCATAAACCAGGGGTTGTGGATTCAATCCCAGGCTTCTCAAAACTTTCGGGTGAGTCTTTAAACCCATCTCTGTATGACCTTAGCTGTTGGTGGGACGTAAAACTCAAATACACACAAAACATACACACTTTGAAGATCTTGGCCATGAAAAAGGTAGATTTGTTTTTCTGGCACAGTCTGACAAAACTATTGCAGTATGGCGTCAAATTTGTTCATGACAGCAATGTCTCCTATTTATGGAAAGAGCTGCTCTCCTGGGGCATTTAAAGTGCTTTTAGTTTTTCGGGAACAAAATTCATTGCAGAAATCATAATTGAATTTTGAAAATGAGGCTGCACTCATGGGTAAATACAACTTATGAACTTTGACAGCAGAATAAAGTATTCACCTGCTAGCAGTGTAGACACAAATTAGGCTGCTTCATTGATGCATCCTATGGAGGAGTTTAACCCTTTTTGTACCAAATGGAATCTTCCTCCTTATATATACCAGGAGTCCACTTCAAAATTTAGGGGTGTCAGGTTGTTTTTTTCTTCCAAATTTATTTGGAAAATGGCTTAACTTTTCGCAAACAGTGTAGGTCCTGATCAGACGCCGCAGAACGCGGCGTCTGATCTGGGCCTGCACTGTTTGCCCTGGTACCCGTTTTGGGGATTCCGGTGTCCCAGTTTATCTTGACCCCTGGGTAGCTTTACCCCCGGGGGTAAAGCTACTCAGGTATAGCTTTACCCCCGGGGGTAAGGATATCCCGGGATATCTTTACCCCCACCCTGGATATCTTCACCCCCGGGGGTAAAGCTAAACTGGCCAGGATATCTTTACCCCCGGGGGCGAATGATTATTTAATAACTTCTTTTTGTTTGATTCTTATTCAAAATGTCCCTTATGACAATCTTTCATAATCTTGCATTATCCCTGTCAGTTGTGAAATTGGTGGTGGAAAGGCGGGGAAAGGTGGTGGAAAGGCGGGGGTAAAGATATCCCGGCTGGGATATCTTTACCCCCGGGGGTAAAGCTAAACTGGCCAGGATATCTTTACCCCCACCCCAACTTTTGGGTATAAACTATTTTCTAAATGCCCAATTTCTTCTTATATGTAAGAGAAGCAAGATAGTTGACTCAATGTTTCACTTTAACATTTTTTCGTTTCAATTATGACTCAGACTAATAGAACTACCCTTAGTAAGAAATATGACCGTATTATAGAGGCGAATGATTATTTAATAACTTTTTTTTGTTTGATTCTTATTCAAAATGTCCCTTATGACAATCTTTCATAATCTTGCATTATCCTTGTCAGTTGTGAAATGGGTGGTGGTGAGTTGAAAGGCGGGGGTAAAGATATCCCGGCCAGGATATCTTTACCCCCACCCCAACTTTTGGGTGTCAACTATTTTTTAATGCCCAATTTCTTCTTATATGTAAGAGAAGCAAGATAGTGGACTCGATGTTTCACTTAAACATTTTTCGTTTCAATCGTGACTACAACTATTGAAACTACCCTTAGTAAGAAATATGACAATATTCTAGAGGCAAATGATTATTTAATAACTTCTTTTTGTATATTTACTTATTCAAAATGTCCCTTATTACAATCTTTCATAATCTTGCATTATCCCTGTCAGTTGTGAAATGGGTGGTGGTGGTGAGTGGAAAGGCTTGGGAAAAGATATCCCGGCTGGATATCCACCACTCACAACTGACAGGGTTAATGCAAGATTAAGAAAGATTGTCATATGCAAGGTGTTGACTAAGAAAATAAACATAATGAAGTTATTAAACGGTCATATGCCTCTATAATATGGTCATATTTCTTACTTAGGATAGTTCTATCAGTGTCATGACTGAAACAAAAAATGTTCAAGTGAAACATCGAGTCCACTATCTTGCTTCAGTTACATATAAGAAGAAATTGGGCATTGAGAAAATAGTTTATATCCAAAAGTGGGGATGGGGGTAAAGATATCCTGGCCAGTTTAGCTTTACCCCCGGGGGTAAAGATATCCCAGCCAGGATATCTTAACCCCCGCCTTTCCACTCACCACCACCCATTTCACAACTGACAGGGATAATGCAAAATTATGAAAGATTGTCATAAGGGACATGTTGAATAAGAAACTATACAAAAAGAAGTTATCAAATAATCATTTGCCTATATAATATGGTCATATTTCTTACTAAGGGTAGTTCTATTAATCAGAGTCACGATTGAAACGAAAAATGTTCAAGTGAAACACTGAGTCCACTATCTTGCTTCTCTTACATATAAGAAGAAATTGGGCATTTAGAAAATAGTTTATACCCAAAAGTTGGGGTGGGGGTAAAGATATCCTGGCCAGTTTAGCTTTACCTCCGGGGGTAAAGATATCCCGGCCGGGATATCTTTACCCCCGCCTTTCCACTCACCCCAACCAAACATTTCACAACTGACAGGGATAATGCAAGATTATGAGAGATTGTCATAAGGGACATTTTGAATAAGAAAATATACAAAAAGAAGTTATTAAATAATCATTTGCCTCTATAATATGGTCTATTTCTTTCTAAGGGTAGTTCTAATAGTCCGAGTCACAATTGAAACGAAAAATGTTAAAGTGAAACATCGAGTCCACTATCTTGCTTCTCTTACATATAAGAAGAAATTGGGCATTTAGAAAATAGTTTATACCCAAAAGTTGGGGTGGGGGTAAAGATATCCTGGCCAGTTTAGCTTTACCCCCGGGGGTAAAGATATCCCAGCCGGGATATCTTTACCCCCGCCTTTCCACTCGTCCCAACCACCCATTTCACAACTGACAGGGATAATGCAAGATTATGAAAGATTGTCATAAGGGACATTTTGAATAAGAATCAAACAAAAAGAAGTTATTAAATAATCATTTGCCTCTATAATATGGTCATATTTCTTACTAAGGGTAGTTCTAATAGTCTGAGTCACGATTGAAACGAAAAATGTTAAAGTGAAACATCGATTCCACTATCTTGCTTCTCTTACATAAGAAGAAATTGGGCATTTAGAAAATAGTTTATACCCAAAAGTTGGGGTGGGGGTAAAGATATCCTGGCCAGTTTAGCTTTACCCCCGGGGGTAAAGATATCCCAGCCGGGATATCTTTACCCCCGCCCTCCCACTCACCACCACCACCCATTTCATGACTGACAGGGATAATGCAAGATTATGAAAGATTGTCATAAGGGACATTTTGAATAAGAAAATATACAAAAAGAAGTTATTAAATAATCATTTGCCTCTATAATATGGTCTATTTCTTTCTAAGGGTAGTTCTAATAGTCTGAGTCACGACTGAAACGAAAAATGTTAAAGTGAAACATCGAATCCACTATCTTGCTTCTCTTACATATAAGAAGAAATTGGGCATTTAGAAAATAGTTTATACCCAAAAGTTGGGTTGGGGGTAAAGATATCCTGGCCAGTTTAGCTTTACCCCCGGGGGCTAAAGATATCTCAGCCGGGATATCTTTACCCCCGCCTTTCCACTCACCACCACCACCCATTTCACAACTGACGGGGGTAATGCAAGATTATGAAAGATTGTCATAAGGGACATTGTGAATTAGAAAATATACAAAAAGAAGTTATTAAATAATCATTTGCCTCTATATAATATGGTCATATTTCTTTCTTAAGGTGGTTCTATAAGTCCGAGTCACAATTGAAACGAAAAATGTTAAAGTGAAACATCGAGTCCATTGTCTTGCTTCTCTTACATATAAGAAGAAATTGGGCATTTATAAAATAGTTTACACCCCAAAGTTGGGGTGGGGGTAAAGATATCCTGGCCAGTTTAGCTTTACCCCCGGGGGTAAAGATATCCCAGCCGGGATATCTTTACCCCCGCCTTTCCACTCACCGCCACCACCCATTTCACGACTGACAGGGATAATGCAAGTTTATGAAAGAGTATCATAAGCAACATTTTGAATAAGAAAATATACAAAAAAGAAGTTATTAAATAATCATTTGCCTCTATAATATGGTCATATTTCTTACTAAGGGTGGTTCTATTAGTCCGAGTCATGATTGAAAGGAAAAAATGTTAAAGTGAAACATCGAGTCCACTATCTTGCTTCACTTACATATAAGAAGAAATTGGGCATTAAGAAAATAGTTTATACCCAAAAGTTGGGGTGGGGGTAAAGATATCCCGGCTAGGATATCTTTACCCCCGGGGGTAAAGATATCCCAGCCGGGATATCTTTACCCCCGGGGGTGAAGATATCCAGGGTGGGGGTAAAGATATCCCGGGATATCTTTACCCCCGGGGGTAAAGCTACCCAGGGGGTAAAGATAAACTGTTACACCGGTACTAAATGAGTTAATCATGATAATATTAGATATCCCTGTATCAGATCCCATATGAGCCGGCGCATGAAAAAACCTGCAATAAGACCAGTGCCACTAGCAGAGACTCAAATCAACCTGCGCACACATCCACCATGACAAGACCTTTTACTTATGTATCTTTGCATAGGTATTAGCCTATAGTAGGTACATATGATCAGTGAAGACTCTGCTCAGACTGCGTGAATGTGCAGGCTGATCTGAGTCTTCCCTGGTCGCTCAAGAATTCTTTTAGATTTTGTCATGACCTGGCTTATATAATACTTACATTACTGGACTGGTCCCAAGGTTCTGAAAATTGTAAAGCTCATAAATTTTAAAATACAAAAGAATAAGGCAGTTTCACTGCTCAAAATAGTAGAGGATGTAACTTGTCCTGTTCATATTTTTGTAAGTACATGTATGTACAATTGTTGCAAATTAAAACTTATGGGTGGGAAAAATTTCATGCTCAAGTGAGCTGAGCATTGAAAATATGCTATAACCTTGGAACCTTGGCCTTTATTTTGTTACTTATAAGTACTTAACTACAAACAAATGAGGCTTTGTTTGATTTAAAGTTTAACAAATGAGTAGTTTATTTGTCAAATCCATGCATTTGAAAATGCTTGCAATTGTTGCCATTTAAAATTTCCTGAGCCAGAAAGATTTCAGGTTCAAGTTTGTTGAGCATGATAAAAAAAGTTTTTATAAAGGCCTGGTCTAGAGGTGTTGTCTGGGGATGGGGGCAGGGGTGGGGAGTTGGTTGGATACCTGTGTTACTCTTACCCGGCTTTAGCTAGAAATGCTCATGACACTATTTATAATCTTTAATATGGTTAACTGTTAACCCTTTTCTCGCTGTTCACGACAACCCAGTATCTTTGCAAACAGTGTAGATCGGGATCAGAAGCCATCTGATCTGGATCTACACTGTTTGTCATTCTGTTTGCCAATTTAACCCTTGTCCTGCTGAGCCCGGATATGCCTTATTTTCTAAACAATGAAGATCCAGATCAGATGGCTTCTGACGAAGCCATCTGATCAGGATCTACATTGTTTGTCATTCAGATTGTGAATTTGTTGCAATAATTTGAATCAAGTAGTCTGATTGGCTGAGAATCGGTAGTGGGTGTGGCATATATGAATATTCAGCAGGACAAGGGTTAAATGACTATAATATTTCAGGTAATTTGATTGGTTGATAGTCTGAAATGGGTGAAGCAAAATTAGATATTCAGCAGGGAAATGGTTCAGCTCATTCCAGTCTTCATTGTTAACCCTTATCTTGCTGAATATTCATTTAAGCCACACCCATTTCTGTCTATCAACCAATCAAATTACTTGATGTAATTTATTGCTACAAATTCATAAACTAAATGCCATCTGATCTGGATCTACACTGTTTCCAAAGATAACGGTTGTCGTGAACGGCATGATAAGGGTTAATAGGGGTCTACCCTGAAAGGAAAGAATTTGCTCCTTTAGAGCAGGTAGAAGGATTGTGTTTATTATATCATGAAAATGGTCTCCCTTTGATAAAAATGGTGGAAATATGTCTGTTGTATCCTGTCTCCTGAAAGA
Source organism: Lucinisca nassula (assembly GCA_963580285.1). Lineage (NCBI taxonomy): Eukaryota > Metazoa > Mollusca > Bivalvia > Lucinida > Lucinidae > Lucinisca > Lucinisca nassula. The sequence continues at coordinate 137,319,479 of OY757015.1, forward strand.
CAGACACAGCAGTGTTGAAGCCAAACAGAAAATTTGGGGTATTCCTCCAAATTCTGTGTTATTATACCTGCTGTTGTAGTTCTTGAGAAATAGACTTGACCATTTGTGATGACTTTAGGATTGATGCAAATGTTAACAGATTGATAAATGGGGGAACAGATGAACAGACAGATGCAAAAACCGACTCTTATATTGTGTTCTGCGTAAAGCCCATGTGAGAAAAATGACTGTAAGTGGTTGAAACAAAATGTAAAATTATGCATGTACATATTTTTCTTAAGCTTGACATCTTTTTTTTTATTTTTTAGTTACAATGCATGATTATTAGTTTGGTCGAATTGGATCTCAATGTTCAGTATTGTTAAAAGTCTCAATTTCCAGAATTTTCTGGAGCAGTAGTCTGGTCTGTGCCTACTCTGTTTGCAATTAGGCTAGCTAATTTATAACATTTCCCTCATCAGTAAAATTGAGTTTGTCATTTTAAGGCAATAGATTATAGTCATTTAAGGGGAATAGATATACCCAGCATGTTCCACCATCATTTTGCAAGGGAGACCACTTAATCACTTCCTGATTGCTTTTCTATAAAACTAAGGTCCCTCTGAAACAGTATTCTACTCTTAAAGGAAAGAATTTGCTCCTATTGGAGCAAATTCTTTCCTTTAAGAGTAGACCCCTTTTCACAAGGGAGACAAAAATATTCTTGAAAGAGTTACCTCCCCTGAAGATGTATCCATTCTCCTATAAGAATAATTAAAGTGATTAGTTAAGGTGTTCCAGCAATTACAGGACCCTGTAATTTTGGTGTCTTGCCCCTAACCAGCTCCTCGTATAATGGCTCAGGAGATCTTCAAGTATCATTTACACCAGACAATTTGTGTGAAAATTGACGCACAATCAGCTGTTTGGGCTGCCACTATGCCAGATCTTCATTGCGTATTAGATTGATTTTCTCCGTGGTTGACGTAAACCTTTTAGCTTGATTGCTGCAGAATTTCCATGTATGATTGTTAAGATGTAATAAGGTCGCAATCCGTTTAGCTTGGACAGATTCGGAATTGAAGCCAGCCTCACAGCTCATTTGAGCCGGAGCACGACAAAGCCTACAAGAAGACCCTATGAAGATCAAGTTAACAAGTCCGTGGAAATGGACACCCCTTTTAACCCACTTTATATAGTGAAAACTGGGGTATACAATTTTTTTTTTTATATTTGCTCTAAGACAAAGGTTGTGAGTACTTGTGAGAACCGCCTCAATAAGATGATTCTAACTGGCACCCATAACCTATGTTTGGAATATAAATATAAATCTCAATGTGGGGTAAAAGTCCCACAAAATAGGAAGCAACGTCTCTAAAATGACCTTTACAGTGTTGTCGGGGACGTTAAAGCTCAAATCAAACAAAATCAGCATTGAGAAGCAACTGTGCCATATAACTTCGGGAATTGACCCAAAAATTGCTAGGTTTTCCTGTAGGCTTTGCCATGCCTCAGCTCATGTATTGTCAAAGGGTTGGAGTATTTACCAGAAAGGCAAGTAGAGGACAATGAGTGATTTGGTTACTCTAGCGGTTAATTTCATTTGGAAAAATAGACAGAATTCATGTGGAATCATTGATGTAGGAGTATCAGTGATGTTCTCTTCTGACATTGGATAGCACCTTTTTTCCCTAGAAAACCTAAGAAACAAATAATAAATAAAAAAAACAACAACAACAAAAATACACACAAAACAAACAAAAACAAACACCACACCCTCTTTGTAACACTTTTCATTGGATTATGCTCTTGAATATCAGACGGTTTAAAGGTAGATCCCAAAAATGTATGGATCATATAGAAAAATGACCATAAATGAAATCTATATAATATATACATAACACATTTGTTTGACTAACCCTGCCCAGAGGTTGGGCGCTACTTTCATTTTTGCATTGTTACAAGGTTGTTTAGTTTTGATACTTGCTTAATGTCTGTTTTCACAGGGACATTCTCACAAATTGACATATATAAAAGACACCTCACTGTGGCAAACGATTTTTCATCAAACAGTATGGCTGACAACTTTGGGCTTCTTTTCAGGTTTCACAGTGTTATTTTCGTTGGTGGGGGTGGGACTAGGGGCTGATTCAGAGTTGTTTTCACTAATGTCATGCATGAAATTTGCCGAAGTAGACGGCTCTGGTAATTCTTTGCTCGAGTCGGCCTTTTGCACTTTTGGAAAATAACCAAATATTGTCCACCTGCGATGTTTTCCTTCATTTTCTGAAATTTTTTGCTTGGGCATGATGTTGCTTGAGGAAAGTAGACACTGTTAGATAGAATTTGATTGGTCACATTGGACCAAGAAGAAAAGTGGTGCTCAAAAAGAACCAAAGCAAAACTGTGTCTTATGATCAATTCGCAAAATATTTATCCTGTTGCACTTGTTTAAACCAATAAGTGTAAGCCGTTGTACAGGCGACAGCGTATGAGTAAGCCATTTTAGAGGGCGGCCTATGCTGGCCCGGTACCATGACTGAGATTATTTTTGCATCAACAGGGCTCTCATGTAGCGTTTTCTTTGCACCGCAAATGTAAGTATTGGGTCATTGGCTCAATGGCAAGGCCTAGAATGAACACTGCTCCTGCAGTTTTCAAGGGATTTCAATTAAACTTTCCAGTTATTGTTCCCATGACCTGAAGATGATCATATTTTGTTGAGGTCAAGCTCAACTGATTTTACCAGAGTTATGGCCCTTTGACAATTTTTTATCATTAAGGCTTGTGTCTGCAACTCCTCTTGCAGTTTTCAGTGGATTTAGTGAAACCTCCCAGTTATTGTTCCCATGACTTGAAGAGGTTCATGTTATACCGAGGTCAGGTTTGACTGTTTGTTACCCGAGTTACGGCCCTTTGTCAGTTTTAGCCATTTTATCAACAGAAGTTCTTATCTCCGCAACTCTTCCTACATTTCTCAAGGGATCTTGATGAAGCTTTCCAGTCACTATTTCTATGACCTGAAGATGAGAATATTTTATCGAGGTCATGCTCAACTGATTTTTATGTTCCCGGTAGCGATAGCGGGGACAATATTGTTTTTGCCCTGTCTGTTTGTTTGTGGTTTGTTGGTTGGACAACTTCAACATAACTTTTGAACCATATGAGATACAGCCTTCATATTTGGCATATAGGTTCGTTGTGACAATGGCTTCAAACTCATACAAAAAAATTGACCTGTTACCTAGACCTTGACCTGTGACCTACTTTAAAGAAAAAAATAACATTGGTCATAACTTTTGAACAGTTTCAGATAGAGTCTTCATATTTTGCTTTGAAGGTTTCTTGTGACAAGGGCTACCAACTCATACAAAAATATTTGACCTGTGACCTTGACCTTTGACCTACTTTAAAGAAAAATTAACATTGGTCATAACTGTCAAACCATTTGAGATAGAGCCTTCATACTTGGGATGTAGGCTTCCCACTCATACAAAAATATGACCTATGACATTGACCTGTGACCTACTTAAAATTACTTTTGCACCATTTGAGATTGAAGCTTGAAAGGGTTGTAAAATCTCAAAACATTATTTAGCACATATATGTTATAGACATATTCACCACATACTGACATTTCAAACATCAGGGGGTGGGGGGACCTTTTATTTTAGAAAAAAATTGTCATCACTCTAGGGGCTACATTTATAAATCAATTTTAATCGAACTTCACACGAAGGTTGGATTTGATAATCTCTGAAGGCAGTTTGAATTTCAGAAGATCAAAGTCAGTTTGTCTATGATAACAAAACATTGTCATTGCTCTAGCACCTACATTTATTGATGAACTTAATTATAACTTCACACAAATGTTGTGTATGATAATATCTTGAGCAAGTTTGACTGTCGCTACTTCAGTGTTTGCCCACACCAAGTAGTCTTGTGTAAGGAGATTTGTATTGCCTGTGATGCCTTGTTAAAAACTAGCCCTCATCCAGCTTAGGCCCCTGTTGATGAGCTATGCTGTCTTTGGACAACTCCTGTTTTTGTTTCTGCATCAAACATAGATTGTGGGTGCTTGTTAGAACCACCTCATTAAGGTGGTGCTAGCGAGTACGCAGAATAGAAATAAGAAAAAATAATATATACCCCTGAAAACCCAAGTTTTCTCTATATAACGTGGGGTTAAGGGAAGCATTACTTTCACAGACTTGTTAATGTGATGTCAGATTTAGACAACATACTCGGCCCCTGCCAATCAGGGCTTGAAGAAATAGATTGGGCTGCATGATGCTTTCACACAGAGCTGAAACCAACCGCACATGAGTACTGGTAAACTGCATAGAGGTTCTAAGCTTGCCCAGGAAAAGGAGTGCGAGTCGGACTGTCGATGCATATAAAACCTATTGGTGCCATTTGACGGCAGGGCTAGAGAAGTCATTTCATCTATGTATCGGATAAAAGTCCCACAAAATTGGGAGCCACGTCTCATTATTTACCTATACAATGTTGACTGGGAAGTTAAACCTTAAATCAAACAAACAATTAGACAACATGCAATAGAACTGCAGCAGCAAGTCTCATATATTTCATCATTTGGAGAATTATTGAGGATGTAACTAAAAGTGGCTGGACGAAAAAAAAACGGGTCCATATGAAGATATCTACTGTGATAGGTTTCAAAGTTTTTATGGTGCCCGTTTTATCTGCAACAAGGTCATCACTACAGAAAGTTTAGGAATTTAATATCATTTCCAGACAATAAATGAATTTTTTATGGTCCAATTTATTTTCTTGCCATGGGGTATTTTTTTCAATATCTGCAGATTTGTCATATTAATGATGAATCACAAAGAACGTTTATAAAATGAAAAAAAAAAAAGAAAAGAAAAAAAAGAGAGCATCCTGATACTGTTATAGCGATTGAGTTGATAGGTCTAAAAAATGCAAGGGTTGATGTAAGATGCCATTCACAACAGTTTTTGTCTGCTTTGTAATCTGCTGGTGACTTTAACCCTTACCTTGCTGAATATTCATTTAAGCCACACCCATTTCTGTCTATCAACCAATCAAATTACTTGATCTAATTTATTGCTACAAATTCATAAACTGAATGCCAAACAGTGTTGATCCTGATCAGATGGTTTCTTCAGAAGCCATCTGATCTGGATCTACACTGTATGCAAAGATAGGGGTTGTTGTGAACAGCAAGATAAGGGTTAAAACTCATTTTTACAAACAGTGTGGACCCAGATCAGACTGCTCCCCTAGGATTGGTTTTCCTGTAAACCATAATGACCCTAAGTATTGGGACAAACAATGTAGACCCAGATCCTGAAGGAGCAGCATAATCGTCTACACTGTTTGCCATTCCATCTCCACTTTTTGGACTCCTTGCTAGATCGCGATACAATTTTAGGAGAACTATAGCAAGTCCTTAAGGCGTCCAATTTGTTTAGGATTTTTACGTAGCATTAACACCTGAAATTTATATTTTCTTTGGGATCTAGCAGCAAGAGCTTGTGTATATATAGGGACAACAGTTGAATCAATCATGGGAAATTGTGATCAATTATGTACTGATTTGACTTATGCTGGAAATCACTGACTGAATCAATTAATCAGTAAACCTTCAGGATATAGTGTTTTCCTTTCTTTCTTTTTATGCCCCCGGAATCTAAGATTCTGGGGGGCATATAGTTTTTGGTCTGTCCGTCTGTTTGTCCGTTTGTCTGTTTGTCCGTTTGTCCGTTTGTCCGTCTGCAAAAACTTTAACATTGGGCATAACTTTTGAATGGTAATAGATAGAGCTTTCATATTTCACATGTGTATACCTTATCACAAGACCTTTCCAGTGGTACCATAATTTTTTATCTCGTGACCTTGAACTTGACCTTTGACCTATTTTTTCAAAATTTAACATGCGCTGTCCGGGGGCATCAGTGTTTCACAAACACATCTTGTTTGTAATTTATTTTCTTTTACAAGCTGTATTTTGCAGTTTCTTGTTACTCTGTTGATGCCAATCACAACAATTGTCTTCCACTTTGTTTTCAGCTGGTTACTTTAACCATTTTTGTACCAAATGGAATCTTCAACCATATATAAAGCAGGAGTCCATTTCTTAATTTAGGGGCGTGACAGGTTGAAAAATTGATTTGGAAAATTGCTGAACTTTCTGCAAATAGTGTAGGCCCTGATGAGACGCCGCATTCTGCGTCTGGGCGTGGATGTAGAGCAGTTTGATCAGGGTCTACACCGATTGCCTGTATGCAAAACTACTTTTGAAAAGTAAGAAGATGCAGCGGACAACATAAACAATATATGTTTTTGCCAGAAAGTAGCAGCAGGAGTGTCTTTTTTGGATCGGTAGAAGATACACAGAAAATATTCCATATTCTACCAGAGTTGAGTATGTGTGTATGGAGGGGGTTTCGTGGGGGGTGGGGGGATATGGTATTTACGCAAATGTAGAGGATCCAACAGCAGAAGTGTCCAACTTGTTGGATCAGTAAAGAGTGGGAACAGCTACAGAATATATTTCATGATCAATCTCCACAAGAGTTACGTCTGTATGTGGAGTAGGTTTGGATTCGAACTCAGAGCCCTGGCTTTTACAGCAAAGAACTGGCGAGCCTGGCAATTTCTTGATCTACTTTTTATTGGTTAATTAGAAATCTTCACAAACAATTGCTTCACCTTGTAGGGAGATAATTGGCTGGCACTGTTTCTTGCTGTTTTTGCCATTTGTATCATTTGCTTCATTGATTGGATGTGTCATTTCATCCTGAGTAGGTTTTGGTTCTATCAGAATTTATTGTCTTTGAGCATGCTCTAGAGTTTAGAAGGTTTCTTAAAACTTGATTTGTGCCATGTTTCAGGATTGACCCTCAACATGCTGAAATCAGACATATCTTTGTTTTGAAAATGGATCCAGATCAGCTGGCTTCGCTGTAGCCAGCTGATCAGGATCTTTACTGTGTTCCATTCGGCTTTTGAATCTGTGGTAAAAATTGAAATCATGCAACACAAATGGCTGAAATTGGGAAGGACTGGTGCGTAGAAAATTTGAAATATTCAGCATGGTCAGGGTCCACTGTCTGTTTTTCAAACTTGAAGTAAGGCATAAGTTTATATTAACCCTTGTCCTGCTGAGCCCAGATATGCCTTATTTTCCCAACAATGAAGATCCAGATCAGATGGCTTCTGACGAAGCCATCTTATCAGGATCTACATTGTTTGCCATTCAGATTGTGAATCTGTTGAAATAATTTGCATCAAGTAATCTGATTGGTTGATAATGGGTAGTCTGTGTGGCAGATTAAAATATTCAGCAGGACAAGGGTTAAGATATTTGGCAAGAAAATCTTAAAACATTATGCTTAGCCTCCTAAAAATGGGACATTGTCAAACAGTGAATATCCAGATCAGACATTTGTTCAGGGTCTTCACTGTGTTGCTTAAAGTTGGGATATTATTGTGAAACATACAGCAAATATTATAATACCTCATTAATATTCATGAGATATTCAATAATTCTGATTGGCTGAGAGCCTGATATGGGCAGGGCGACAAAACATGCCCCCCTATAATATTTCCCTCTGACGTCACCATTCAAAAGTAGAAGTGCACTGGTTAGAAGTTAGAATTTGGTATTGTCGTTGTGTGAGGGGACATGGCGATTTGTTCACACAAGCTGAGCGTGCCTCACACATGGGCAACGAATGAATAATATAAACCTGACAGCGGATCCTTATACTAGGTAAACTTTCTTGGTCATCAAAGGATTAAAACGTAGAGTATGACAAGCAAAGGTTTACATCCACACAGATTGTCATCTTGCATGAGAAGTCAATATAGCTGTATAAAACACTTCAATTCGATCACTAAATATATGTATTCTACTAAAAAATCTGATGACTAATGAGTTAATTTGGTGTGGTATAATTGATTAATTTTCCATAAACTGGACTTTGATCTTTTGCTTGAATAATAAGGTCCACTGTCCATACATACTGTAAATCGATTGTATAGAAATATAGAAAGCAAGGCTTTCAGAATTGCCAGAGAACTACCAGACTTAAACCTGAAATTATTAAATTTGAGCCGGTTCCTTGAAAAAAGTACTTACTGCAGAGATGAGCCTGTGCATTACGTGAAAGGAAAATGCTCTGTGTTAACCCTTCTCTTGCTGGATATTCAATTAAGCCATACCCATTTGCGACTTTGAACCAAACAGATTATTTGAAGTAATTTATTACTACATATTCATAAACTGAATGTCAAACAGTGCAGATCCTGATCAGATGGCTTCTTCAGAACTGGATCTACACTGTTTGCAAAGATAGGGGTTTTCCTGAACAGCAAAATGAAGGGTTAACCCTTATCTTGCTGTTCATGACAACCCCTATCTTTGCAAACAGTGTAGATCCAGATCAGATGGCTTCTGATCAGGATCTGCATTGTTTGGTGTTCAGTTTATGAATTTGTAGCAATAAATTACATCAAGTAATTTGATTGGCTGATAGACAGAAATGGGTGTGGCTTAAATGAATATTCAGCAAGATAAGGGTTAAGGTGATTTATTTTTCTTGCAATAAGTTTCCATTAAGTGCAGTAAAACCTTCACCAGTAGACACCTCTGTTGAACAGCCACCGCTCTTCAGGAGACACAATTATCCCCCACCCCCCCACAAAGCATTTCAATATATATTTAAACTCTGTTGAGCAGTTAACCATCTTCTCCAGCCAGCAGTCACTTTAACAAATCTAAATTCCATCTTAAGGGGAATGGGAACACCTGGCACATTTTTTGGCCATTATTCAAAGAGAGACAACTGTTGGGACTTCCTGTTCACTTTTCTCTAGGCTCAGTCCCACTGAAAAATGGGTCTCATCTTAAAGGAAAGAATTTGCTCCTTAGGAGCAAAAATTCTTTCCTTCAAGAGTTGGCCCTATTGACATCGGAGACAAAAAAACTCTATAATTAAAAATGGAAGTAAAAATAGGAATAATTTTTTTCTTGTGTATGTACAATATTGCTAAATTTCCATTTTAACATCCTAAATGAGTACTCTCCTTCTTTTCTTTTTCTTTTCAAACATCCATGTTGATCTGTCTTTCAGCAACTTTTTCATCTGCCTATATCATGCTTTGTCATACTGCAAGAAATCTCCCGGCTTTTGACGGACAGCCCAAGGGCATTTATTTTCCATATACCCCATGAGCAAAAATACATACCGGTAACCCTCTCGTGCTTGCCTTTGCTGAATTGCAATGTCCAGCCATCTTGGATTTACTGCAGTTGATTAGAAAAATTATTAGCAAAATAATTTCATGTACCATACTCAATAGATTATAATAAAGATTTTTTATTGTTTTTAGTCATTAGGTTCTTTATTTTCTTGCTTTCCGTTATGAAACTCTCATTCTAACATGACGTAAATATTATCCCGTTGAGCACCGTGATCAACGTACATCATGCAGAAGGGTGCCTTTGATGATGTCACATTTCAACATGTACTTCTGATGACCTCTTCTACAAAAGAATCCTTTGGAAAACATTGCAACAATATACAAAGTGTTGTTCAAAAGCTTTCCAGTAAAACACATTTGTTATTTTGATTCTTGATTGGGAACATGGGATCACATTCCCAGCGTGAAAGCGATATTTGGCCAAGCCTAACAGCTCGGGCAAATATCGCTCTCACGTGAGGAATGTGATCTCATGTTCCCTGTCAAGAATCAAAATTAACGGCTCAGACAAATATTTCTTGCACACCAGACTAGGAAATCCGTGATTTTAACCTGGGATAGAAATTTATGTTCTGACCCTGATGTTCCGACCCAAAATCGAATATAATCGCGTGTTTGATGAATGCACTGGTTGATTACGACCTCGTATGCGCCGTCGTCAAGGTTGACGTCACGGCACGTTACGTGACGTCACTAAACATTCCTGCAGTGTCAACACAATATGGCGGACGTTGGTAACCGAAGTGACTGCAGCATTAAAAATCCGCTTTAAGAAATGGAAGGTATGCAAGAAAAAGAATCCAATATGCGTGTGAGGGGCGGACGGAAAAATCCGTCCCTCGGGATCACTGTCCGGCATCACTCGGCAAGCCTCGTGATGCCGGACAGTGACCCTCGGGACGGATTTTTCCATCCGCCCCTCACACCCATATAAGATTCTTATATGCTGTCAGGCGAGGAATGTGATCCCATGTTCCCGGACAAGAATCAAAATAACTTATAGTATAACCTCTTGTATGTTCCCTCTGCTGAACAGCCTCCTCCTTTATCAGCCAGTTTTAGAGTCTCTCCTAGTTGGCTTCTTGAAAGAGGTTGCACTGTATATGCCTAGTTTGCTCTATGAGCACTGCGCTTTATTAGGAACAGGCAACTAAAGGTCATTTAAGCTTTCTAAATTAAAAGAAGTGAAATTAAAGGATTATTTCAGTCTTGAAAATGTCATTGTTACGAGATGGAATAGGAAACCTCTCTGGTGCTTATGCACATCTAAATTATTTTAGTAGATATATGGTAGGGCGGTGCGAGTAAAATATTTTAGGTGAAATATGGTACGCAAACTATGCGGCTCCATGAACAAGTCATGCACATATCATACGATGTATGCATGAGTGGTTTATAGAGAGCTGTTTTTACAATACAGGGGGCCGCTAAAAGGCTGAGTTCTATAGAATTTGCCTAAAAATCGCCAACCGCCAAATTGTGCCATATATGATTTTTATTCCCGTCACGTGTTGTGTGGATGTTCGTTTTGACAGGAGTCATGTCATTGATTATAGGGTCGTTTCATAAATTTTTCCTATGGGAAATATACTATTTGAAGGCAAATCCATTATCTACTCGATTTTGCTATCTGGCTTTGTTTGTGGCCGGTATCTCCACTTCCCCACGAACAAGGCAAGGTAATACGAGTAGGCATGATTTTCCGGTAGTATTCATAGATATATAAACCCTGAAAAAAGCGGACACCTTAGCAGCAGGTCAAGTTGTAAAGAGTAAACACAACATTGTGACGGGGAAATAGAAAGTATATTGAAAGGTATGTTTAATCTATGTTTAGTATTATTTTTGTATGAACATGCTTGTAGGTTTTGGAGGGGTTTACTTCTAGTATACCCCAACTTTCTGAAGCCTATTCTGAATTCACTATTGAGGCCTGTAGTGATTAGGCTACTAGCTTTGCCAGCTAGACGTCGCAGGATCGATCCCAGGCTTCTCCAGTAGTAGAATGAGTCTTTCTAAGTGAGGTCCTGTCTCATGCTGACCCTAGATGTTGGTGAGACGTAAAGTTTGGACACCCGCTCATTCTAGATTCATTTAGGCTTTTAGACCCCTTTTGTAGAATGTAATTAATAAACGCCGGGTCACTTGTTTGATCCATGACTTGTGACTGGCTGTGGTTAGAAAACCGTGGTTCCGTCCCAATATGATATTAGGTGTAGAGGGGACGTAAACTTAAGACGGGTTTAACCACATCTTCATCATCAGGGCAAACTCATACAAGAGCCTGTTGGGTTATCCGTGATGATGAACCGTAATGAATTTTATTTTACAAGCATGTTCACGTTGATTAGAAATAATTTTGTTCAAGAAGAATTACGAGTTCATTTTGTAATGATGCCGTTTTTGTCTGATAACTCAGTTTGTGCATGTATGTACATATAAAGAACGTGATGATGATAAGTGGGAGTATTTGGTCGCCACACGTCATAACGGCCTGAGCGGCGGGGATGACGTCAGCTGCGTCATCGGCGTCGCGAGGACGGTTGTGACGGGGTGCCTACCAAATAGAGAGAATTTACGGCAAACAGTGTTGGCCCATATGAGACACTAACAAATGTTGTAGATTATAGATGAAAATCTTCTGTTGTAGTTTCTATCTGTTATTAATGTATTGAATTTGTGAATAGCTATATTTGTGAGCCGTGTCGCGGAGAAGGATATGAAATAGAGATTGTTATGTTTCCTGTAATTGGCGGCTGACCAGGTAGCGCAAAGGCGTGGTCTGTTCAATTGCCTCTTACTTGTGATAATGTAGTGAGCACAAATTTGATGAGTATCATGCTCAGTAGTAGTGAGCATTAATTGATTTCTGTAGTGCTCAGTAAGGAAACATGAACTTTGAGTATTATTGTGTCAAGCGCTGGGTGCTGATAATTTGATGCACAGTCAAGTTGAGTTCTGCTGTACGGTTATTTGTCGCATGCACTAATCAGCCTGTATGTCTGGTCGGCGCATGCGCAATAACGGTATATGCATGAACATATTTTTACTTCTCCGGGAGGGGGATCATGATATAGCATGTATGTTTTGTGACTCGTTTCTAGTCCCGTTATCGTAATTTGCAGGCATAACAATGTGTGACCTGCTGCTCCCTGCTTCATAGCAGCAGGTACTGGTACGACGCTAGGCGTTAGGGTCCAGCAAGGGCGGACAGACCGCCGTAATCAGCGCCTGCCAGGATAGAAGCAGATTCTTCTAAATCATTGTTCGTTGTAAACAAATGTGATCAGGGAAGAGGTCAACTTACCTTATTTGGACGATCACTAAACGTCTAATCAGCAAACGTGATCGCTAATCCTAGGATAATCAATTATGTTGATAGACTAGTTTTACTAGTTCGCGAGAAGAAGTGTCACGCGAGTGGGGGATTCACCCAAAGTTATAAACTGGCCAGTCGCGTTTTGTGTTGTTTCTTTTTTTGTTTTTCTTGTTGTTTTTGTTGTTTGCTTCTGTAGGTATTCACGTCACCCGTTCCGAGCACAGAACAGTGTTTTGCCTTCGGAGCGGACGTCGTGAGTTGGCTACAGAAGCAACAATTTGTGATGTTTTGTGTTAGTAAGTGTTGTATGTAGATACTGTAAATAATTCATGTCAATCATTTAACATCTTTCTTGTGCCTTACCCCACAGCTGCCCGTACACCTGTCAGAGATCACGCTCGGTTGTCTTGTCAGCATGGGGGTTTGCGGGACGCCGTAAACCCACATGTAACATTTGGTGTCAGTGAAGTGAGGATTTGATCTCTGGCTGGTGTTCCCGGCTGTGGAACAGCACATTGATACTCTGAATCATCAATTTAAAAAAAAAAAAATGTATTGACAGCCACATTTAGAAATTAACTTGAATCTTCCTTCCTGCGTTGATGAAGTGCGAAACCCATGTATTCAACTGAATGGATACTGACAAGTCGATAATTTCTGAGCAGGAAGGCAAGGCAAACCCCACTTTTTCTTGGTAACGAAAAATTTAAGTAGACCCCACTTAATTGTGTTACCTGACATTCTACTAAGTTAAATTGGAGCTACTAATTGATCTTACCCACACATGGTTCTGACGTAGTGACGTTAACAATTTACTGACGTTGACATAACGGTAGCGTTAATATTTACGCAGTGGCTTGAGGTTAGGTATGACGTAATAGAAACATTAATGGTGACTTGTTATGATCGGAGTTTTGTAATGTGATAAAACTTCGGATTGTAGCATTTTACTGTAAACGTCGTCAGTTTATGACGTCATATTAGACTACCAGTACGCAACGTCATACTGTGCTGAAAGCATTTGACATTTCAAATCGCGTGTGCTTTAATAACTAACGTTTTAGTTAGATTAACGCGTATAACACATATCTTAACGTTTTAGTTAAGCCCATTCAATCATCACTGATCATAACTGATCAGTTTATAGTGGTTTTGATAGTAACGTGAGATTTACGTTATCAATAATGGAGCGTTTAATGCAAATGGGAAAGGACTTAGGTTATGAGGGGAAGGAGTTACAAGGTTTTGTTAAAGAGCAGCAGGATATTGAGCGGGCAGAAAGGCAAGAGCAAAGGGATTTAGAAAGGTTAAGGTCTGAAGAAAAGGAAAAGGAAAGGGCAGAAAAAGAAAAGGAAAGGGCAGAAAAAGAAAAGGAAAGGGCAGAAAAAGAAAAGGAAAGGGCACATGAACTAGCTATGTTGAATGTTAATAAGGAACTTGAAATGGCACGCATTAAGACTGAAAGGGAGGCAAAAGAGATTAGTGAGGCCCATTTAGAAAAAATAAAACATGGGTTTGAGCTACAGCACCAAGAATTAAGGAATCAGTTAGAAATGCAGAGAGCGAAGCTCGAGCTAGAATTTGAAAAGCAAAAAGCTGAGAAGGTGGCGCATGCCCGGGATCCTAAGTTACCTTATTTTGAAGAGGGTAAAGATAAAATGGATAGTTATTTATCTAGGTTTGAGAAATATGCTACGGCTAATAAATGGGATAAGAGTGTTTGGGCCGCGTATTTAAGTGCATTGCTCAAAGGGCGCGCACTTGATGTATATGACCGGTTGTCAAATGAGGATGCGGCGGATTATGAAAAGTTAAAGGACGCTTTATTAAAGAATTTTGACATGACAGAGCGCGGATTTAGGAAACAGTTTCGTTATAGTAGGCCCGAGAAATCAGAAACGTTCATACAGTTCAGTAGTAGACTGAGAAGTTATTTAGAAAAATGGCTTAATATGGCAAAGATAGAAAAATCTTTTCCGGCTGTCTGTGATTTCATGGCAAGGGATCAGTTCCTGGAGTCATGTAATAGAGAACTGTATGTGCATCTGAAGCCAAAACAGTTTGGTAATTTAGATGAAATGGCTAGGGAGGCAGATTTGTTTGCAGAAGCGCGCGGGGGCGTATATAGTTGCATTAATAAGGGGCAACGCGATAATAGAGGCGCAGCGCAGGGTAAACAGGACAAAGTTGACTCGAACAAACCGAGTGGTAGACCGGATATCAAGTGTAGCATATGTGGTAAGGGGCATTTAACAATTAAATGTTTTAAGAACCCCGACAGGAAACAATTGTATAGCGCAGAGGTAGGAGCAACTGGAGTTGGGGATAGCGGTGTTAAAGAAAATTTTAACACGCGCGTAGAGACTCAAGGTTCTCAGGTTAAGAATGAGAATACGCAGAATGTAGGTCGTGGTTATACACGTGGTCGTGGTAATTTTAGAGGGTCTTTTCGCGGACGCGGTAAAAATAATAGCACACCACGTGGCGCAGCACACCAAGTTAGTTTTTGTCAGACAGAAGTAACTAGGAAAGGTGATGAGATTGGAAGTATTTTTGAAAATAAGGTTGGTGATCCTTTGATTTCGGATAGGGAGGAGTGTAGTAAGGAAACTAGGGAAGGTGTCTGTTACTTCTTAAAGGCAAGGTTACCGACGGCACAAGGATTGGTTAATAATAAAAAGGTGGTTGTATTAAGAGATACTGGGTGTACAGGCTGTGTCGTTCGGAGAAGTTTGGTTTCGGATAGTCAGTTAATAGGGAAGGAATCAAATGTTACGTTGATTGATGAATCCACACAAAGGTATCCTTTGGCAATGATTGACATTGATTGTCCTTTTTTTACTGGGAAAACTGAAGCTTTGTGTATGGATGATACGTTGTACGATTTGGTTATCGGTAACATTGATGGATCAAAACTTCCTGATATGTCTCATTTCTCAGCTGCGGCTGTAACTAGGTCTCAAACTAGGCAGGATGAGAAGCCTTACAGAAAACTTAAGGTTCCCGATCAGATCATTAACGATGACAAGGAGGCTTTCAAGCAAGCTCAGGTTGATGATCCAACTTTGGAAAACATCAGGAAAAGGGTTGTATCTGGGAACAAGACTGTGAGTCGTGGTTTAAACCGAGGTGAAACTAGGTTTATTGAGAAAAAAGGGTTGGCATATAGGGAGTTCACCAAGGGTAACAAAGTCTCTTTCCAACTTGTGGTCCCTCAAAGTTTCCGAGGAAAGGTGTTGAAACTGGCTCATGAAACGCTTATGTCTGGACATATGGGTATTAGGAAGACATTGGATAGAGTTGTAACTGAGTTTTACTGGCCCGGTATTTGCAGTGATGTCGCTAGATTTTGTAAATCTTGTGATATTTGTCAGAGAACTATTCAGAAAGGTCGGGTCACTAAAGTACCTCTAGGAAAAATGCCATTGATTGATACGCCATTTAAGAGGGTGGCAGTGGACATAGTTGGTCCAATTGAGCCTCGATCTGATAGGAAATCTCGGTATATTTTAACCATGATAGATTATGCGACAAGGTATCCAGAGGCGATAGCTTTACCGAGTATTGAGACGGAACGTGTCGCGGAAGCGCTTATTGAAATGTTTAGTAGGGTTGGCATTCCTGATGAAATGTTGACTGATTGTGGATCACAGTTTACTGCTGAGGTAATGAAGGAAGTCAGCAGACTTCTTTCTCTTCAACAGTTAACGTGTAGTCCGAGACACCCAATTTGCAACGGACTGATAGAGCGTTTCCACGCTACGTTAAAGCAGATGTTACGTCGCATGTGTGCTGAACGTCCAAAAGATTGGGATAAATATCTTCCAGCCTTATTATTTGCGGTAAGGGAAGTCCCACAAGAGTCTTTAGGATACTCCCCTTTTGAGTTGTTATATGGACGTAACGTCAGAGGTCCAATGGCAATATTAAGAGAATTATGGGCTGAAGAGGTACGCGATGAGCAAGTTCTTTCGACGTATCAATACGTTATTGAGCTTAGGGAACGGTTAGAGCAGACATGCAAATTAGCGCGTGATAATTTAAAGAAGGTTCAGATTAAGCAGAAAGCTTATTATGATAAAGGCGCGAGGTCGCGTAAATTTGACGTCGGCGACAAAGTACTGTTGTTACTACCGACAGACAGTAATAAATTATTGCTTCAATGGAAAGGTCCTTATGAAGTGGTTGAGGTAGTGAACAGAATGGATTATAAGATTGACGTCAATGGAAATGTTAACACATATCACGCTAACATACTGAAGCAATATGTGGAACGTCAAAATGTGACGTCACATTGCTTGCTATCTGTAGAGTCCACTCAGTCAACTGAAAATGATGACGTTGACGAATTCCCATTGGAAGATTGCGCTTTTCCTACTGCAAAGCAACCAGAGACGTTTAAGGACGTCAATATTTCAGAAATGTTAACGCAGGATCAGCGTAAAGAAATAGAGACGTTGATAAAAGAATACCCGGACGTACTGTCCAGTGTACCAGGACGAACTGACCAAATTATATGTACCACATTTATGTCAGAACCTGTGAAATCAATTAAATCTGTTAAGCCAGAAAGGCCACCTCCAGTGAGATTAAAACGATATCCGTTTTCTAATAAACAACAGAGTGTCAGGGGAACAGGAAAATTCTGGGGCAAACCACCATAGCTTAATAGCAATTTTACTTAAGAAAATTTGGGGGCAGACTACCTTAGTAGGTAATTCTTCGCACGGTTGTTGTGTAAATAGCTGTCTTGTTTAGATAGGTTCATCCTATTCCATCTCTATACACAAAGAAAAAACATTTCTGATTGTTTTTTCTCCAAAAGGGGAAACCTTTGTTACGAGATGGAATAGGAAACCTCTCTGGTGCTTATGCACATCTAAATTATTTTAGTAGATATATGGTAGGGCGGTGCGAGTAAAATATTTTAGGTGAAATATGGTACGCAAACTATGCGGCTCCATGAACAAGTCATGCACATATCATACGATGTATGCATGAGTGGTTTATAGAGAGCTGTTTTTACAATACAGGGGGCCGCTAAAAGGCTGAGTTCTATAGAATTTGCCTAAAAATCGCCAACCGCCAAATTGTGCCATATATGATTTTTATTCCCGTCACGTGTTGTGTGGATGTTCGTTTTGACAGGAGTCATGTCATTGATTATAGGGTCGTTTCATAAATTTTTCCTATGGGAAATATACTATTTGAAGGCAAATCCATTATCTACTCGATTTTGCTATCTGGCTTTGTTTGTGGCCGGTATCTCCACTTCCCCACGAACAAGGCAAGGTAATACGAGTAGGCATGATTTTCCGGTAGTATTCATAGATATATAAACCCTGAAAAAAGCGGACACCTTAGCAGCAGGTCAAGTTGTAAAGAGTAAACACAACATTGTGACGGGGAAATAGAAAGTATATTGAAAGGTATGTTTAATCTATGTTTAGTATTATTTTTGTATGAACATGCTTGTAGGTTTTGGAGGGGTTTACTTCTAGTATACCCCAACTTTCTGAAGCCTATTCTGAATTCACTATTGAGGCCTGTAGTGATTAGGCTACTAGCTTTGCCAGCTAGACGTCGCAGGATCGATCCCAGGCTTCTCCAGTAGTAGAATGAGTCTTTCTAAGTGAGGTCCTGTCTCATGCTGACCCTAGATGTTGGTGAGACGTAAAGTTTGGACACCCGCTCATTCTAGATTCATTTAGGCTTTTAGACCCCTTTTGTAGAATGTAATTAATAAACGCCGGGTCACTTGTTTGATCCATGACTTGTGACTGGCTGTGGTTAGAAAACCGTGGTTCCGTCCCAATATGATATTAGGTGTAGAGGGGACGTAAACTTAAGACGGGTTTAACCACATCTTCATCATCAGGGCAAACTCATACAAGAGCCTGTTGGGTTATCCGTGATGATGAACCGTAATGAATTTTATTTTACAAGCATGTTCACGTTGATTAGAAATAATTTTGTTCAAGAAGAATTACGAGTTCATTTTGTAATGATGCCGTTTTTGTCTGATAACTCAGTTTGTGCATGTATGTACATATAAAGAACGTGATGATGATAAGTGGGAGTATTTGGTCGCCACACGTCATAACGGCCTGAGCGGCGGGGATGACGTCAGCTGCGTCATCGGCGTCGCGAGGACGGTTGTGACGGGGTGCCTACCAAATAGAGAGAATTTACGGCAAACAGTGTTGGCCCATATGAGACACTAACAAATGTTGTAGATTATAGATGAAAATCTTCTGTTGTAGTTTCTATCTGTTATTAATGTATTGAATTTGTGAATAGCTATATTTGTGAGCCGTGTCGCGGAGAAGGATATGAAATAGAGATTGTTATGTTTCCTGTAATTGGCGGCTGACCAGGTAGCGCAAAGGCGTGGTCTGTTCAATTGCCTCTTACTTGTGATAATGTAGTGAGCACAAATTTGATGAGTATCATGCTCAGTAGTAGTGAGCATTAATTGATTTCTGTAGTGCTCAGTAAGGAAACATGAACTTTGAGTATTATTGTGTCAAGCGCTGGGTGCTGATAATTTGATGCACAGTCAAGTTGAGTTCTGCTGTACGGTTATTTGTCGCATGCACTAATCAGCCTGTATGTCTGGTCGGCGCATGCGCAATAACGGTATATGCATGAACATATTTTTACTTCTCCGGGAGGGGGATCATGATATAGCATGTATGTTTTGTGACTCGTTTCTAGTCCCGTTATCGTAATTTGCAGGCATAACAATGTGTGACCTGCTGCTCCCTGCTTCATAGCAGCAGGTACTGGTACGACGCTAGGCGTTAGGGTCCAGCAAGGGCGGACAGACCGCCGTAATCAGCGCCTGCCAGGATAGAAGCAGATTCTTCTAAATCATTGTTCGTTGTAAACAAATGTGATCAGGGAAGAGGTCAACTTACCTTATTTGGACGATCACTAAACGTCTAATCAGCAAACGTGATCGCTAATCCTAGGATAATCAATTATGTTGATAGACTAGTTTTACTAGTTCGCGAGAAGAAGTGTCACGCGAGTGGGGGATTCACCCAAAGTTATAAACTGGCCAGTCGCGTTTTGTGTTGTTTCTTTTTTTGTTTTTCTTGTTGTTTTTGTTGTTTGCTTCTGTAGGTATTCACGTCACCCGTTCCGAGCACAGAACAGTGTTTTGCCTTCGGAGCGGACGTCGTGAGTTGGCTACAGAAGCAACAATTTGTGATGTTTTGTGTTAGTAAGTGTTGTATGTAGATACTGTAAATAATTCATGTCAATCATTTAACATCTTTCTTGTGCCTTACCCCACAGCTGCCCGTACACCTGTCAGAGATCACGCTCGGTTGTCTTGTCAGCATGGGGGTTTGCGGGACGCCGTAAACCCACATGTAACAGTCATACTGCATGTACTGTTATATTTCCAGCAAAAAATTACATTGCACCAGTAATGAACTCTGATTTATGTCATTCAGTTCGATATTTAGCCTTTTCTGGGCCTCCGAATAAGCAGAAAATCTAACGTGATTTAGCCTTAATGATCAACAGTGATCAGTCTGATAGCATAGGAATTGAATTTTGTTATTCGAGTCGTGATTTAAACACTTTCTACTCATTGAACCAGACAGCAGGAGTTGTAAGTGTCCTCATTAGATTCCTGGGAAGGCATGATGAGGTCTCATAATGAACCCATTCAAGACAGAACAGACCTTAGTCATGGCTCCAGAGGAGGAGTAGAGAAAATTTTGAATAAGGTTTCCCTATTTTTCGCGTTAACATAGATTGTGGGTTCTTATTAGAATTTCCTCGATGGGGCATGTCTTCCAAGACAAGTATCCACATGTTTCTAAGAGAAAGTTAGCAAAATTAAGCTCATAATTATGGTCATTACTCGGACTGGTCTAGACCCTGCTATTCAATTAGTGACTCTTCAACATATATTTGGTACAGCTTAACCCATTTAGTACTGGAAACCCTAAAACGGGTAGTCAGAAAACAGTGCAGGCCCAGATCAGACGCCGCAGAACGCGGCGTCTGATCAGGGCCTTCACTATTTGCAAACAGTTCAGCTATTTTCAAAATACATTTTGAAGAAAACACAGCCTGACACCCCTAAATTTTGAAATGGACTCGTGCTATATATAAGGAGGAAGATTCCATTTGGTACAAAAAGGGTTAATAGATCAGACATCACATTAACAGGTTCTTGTAATGAATACCTTTGTGAATCCCACTTTATATGGAGGCGTTTAGTTCTAACGAGCAGCCGCTGTCTATGTTTGGAGCAGATTACCATAACACACGCATGAGCATCGTGCATTCTTTCAAATCTCCTAACTGGTTACTTCTCTAATGAAAATTCATGATACTTTTCTTATTACAGTCGAACTTCGGTGACTCGAACCCCTTTGGGACCATGGAAATTTGTTCGAGACAGCGGTAGTTCAAGCCACTGTTGCATACTTCCAGAAAACATAAATTAGGGTACTTTTGGACATCTTTTCGGTGTTCTGTAACATAAATGTATGCTTTGTGTACTTGTTGGAATCGCCTCATCGAGGCGATTCTAATGAGTACACACAGCATACATTTGCAAGATAAAAGTAAAAAATCTCCTTAATTATCCCACAATGTTTCTTATGCAGAGGAATTCCCTAGGGACTCAAAAAACAGGTTCAACTCAACCATGGTAAACGAGCCATCGGTGTTCGAGCCATCGAAGTTTGACTGTTATGCTCCAAAAATAGGTGGTGGGTGCTCTTTAGAACTGCCTTATTAAGGAAAATAATGCACATCTCTGTAAACCCCAGTTTTTATGCCGCGCCATTTGAAGAATGGTGGAAGGGCATATAGCGTTGCCACTGTCCATCGGTTCGTTCGTCCATTTATTCGTTCGTCCATCCGAAACTTAAACGCAGTCAATAACTTTCTTATTTCTGGATGTATTTTGAAATTAGTTTGTAGAAATGTTAACCATCATGAGACGATGTGTCACGTGCAAAATCCAGTCAGTACCTCAAAGGTCAAGGTCATACTTAGAGGTCAAAGGTAAAAAAAAAAGGCTCTGAAACTTAAACATGGTCAATAACTTTCTTATTTCTGGATGGATTTTGAAATTACTTGGCAGAAATGTTAACCATCATAAGACAATGAGTCATGCAGAAAACCCATATCCATACCTCCAAGGTCAAGGTCGTACTTAGAAGTCAAAGGTGAAAATAAGTGTCCTAAACTTAAACATGGTCAATAACTTCCTTATTTCTGAATGGATTTTGAAATTACTAGGCAGAAATGTTAGCCATCATGAGACAATCTGCCTCACACAAAACCAAGGTCCTTACCTCCATGGTCAAGGTCATACTTAGAGTTCAAAGATTAAAAAAAGGGTCCAAATCTTATACACAGTCAATAACTTGGTTATTTCTGGATTGATTTTGAAATTACTTGGCAGAAATGTTAACCTTCATGAGATGATATGTCGTGCCCAAGACCCAGGTTAGTACCGCCAAGGTCAATGTCATACTCAGATGTAAAAGGTAAAGAAAATTGTCTTTTTCTTGTGTCCAGTTATTATTTCTGAATGGATTTGGAAATTACTTGGTAGAAATGTTAACCATCATGAGTCAGTGTGTCATACGCTAGACCAGGTTGGTACATCCAAGGTCAAAGTCATACTTACATGTCAAAGGTAAAGAAAAGTGTGTTTTCCTTGTGTCCGCTCAAAATCTTTGTTGCTCATGGATGGATTTTTCAGGCGGGAGCTTCCGTGTCCTATGGACGCATTTCTAGTCTATATGTATATATGGAGTTTAGAGGGGTGTTCATTACCCAAGTTTGTTAACACGATGAGAAATTCAGAAAATATGAGCCAGCTCATTAAGAAAGGATACTTATCCTATAGGCCACCAGCAGAGGTTGAGGTGGTCAGCCTAACTGGAGTCTTTACTGCTGCAAGACAATACTGTAGAGGAGACCTAAAGGTTTTGTTTGTATTGGAGTTTTAAAGGCTCAGTCAACACTATTTTTATGTCATTTTTGAGCAATATGGCCACCAAGCCCATATATGGTAAAAACCTTAAAAATATTCTCAGGAACCAAATTGCCGATGACCTTTAAACATGGTATGCAGCATCGAGGACGGGCTATACCAAGTTTGTTTGAATGACAACCTTTGGTTGACCTTGACCAGGTGTTGTTTTTTTTATCAAGGTCAAATTTCGTCACTTAGACATTTGTATGAAAAAAAGACAAAACAGTACATTTTTCTGATTGCATAGTAGCCTGTCACATCAGAATGATATTTGCAGTCAGCTGAATGGAAGTTTATAAATTCCAAAGGTCAAGGTCATTTACTGACCTTTGTCCTGGATGGCTCAGATTCAGTGTTTTATCTTCTCCACTTAAACTGCTTGGTTGATTGAAACCATATTACATTTGGAGTCTCTATGGGAAGGGAGGACACAAATTTGTTCGTAATGACTGGCTCACATGACCAGTGTGGCCACCAGGCCCATAATATGGTAACAACCTTTAAAAATCTTCTTCTTTGGAACCAAATGGCCGATAACCTTGTAACTTGGTATGCAGTATCAGAGACTTGAGGCCCTACCAATTTTGTCCAAATGTTGGCCTTTGGTTGACCTTGACCTGTTTTATGTCAAAGTCAGATTTGGACACTTAAACATTTGTATGGTAAAAAAGAAAAAAAAGTGGACATTTCTGATTGCATGGCAGCCTGTACGTTGCATCAGAAATATTCTTTGCAATCAGCTGAATGTAATTTAATCAATTCCAAAGGTCAAGGTCATTATTGACTCTTGTCTTGGATGGCTCAGATTCAGTATTTTTATCTTCTTCTCCACTTAAACTGTTGTTTTTTTTTAAACCAAATTACATTTGGAGCCTCTTTGGGAAGTGGGGACGAAAGTTTGTTCATAAGGACTAGCTCACATGACCAATATCAAAGTACTCTCCTCCCAAACTCAATTACCAGTGACGTTCAGACTTGGTTTATAGTATTAGGGACTTCAGTCCTATAAATTTGTTCATATGATGACCTTTGGTTGACCTTAATCTGTTTTATGTCAAGGTCAAATTTTGGTCACCTAGACATTTGTATGGGGGGGGGGGGAAGGCAAAACGGTGGGTTTTTCTGATTCTATTGCAGCCAGTGGCATCAAAATTGATCTTTGCAATCAGCTGAATGACAGTATATCAATTTCAAAGGTCAACTCATTTACTGATCTTTGTCTTGGATGATTTCCATTCAGTATTTTTATCTTTTCCCCCACTAAAAAAATGTCTGTTCAGACTGGTAACTGTTCTAGTTACCATATATATTCAGACTTTTAGCCACTCATCCAACAACATCGTAATTGAATTGAAGTTGTTCAAATTTTGGAACAAGTATGGTAAAGAGTTGAGATGTCTGAATATTTTGTATGGTCTGAGTATTTTGGTAAATATGGTATTTGTCTGGTAATTTTTTTTTAGGTTTATTTGCAAAAATCTACTAGAATATTCAGGGTTTTTTTTTTCTTCTTTTTTTTTTCAGATCATTTCTTCCCTCCTCGAAAACAGATGTAAATTTTTTATTTACCCCTAATCTAAGGAAAACAGATACAGGTGGAAAATTATCTGCCATTTTTATAAGGGAGACAACTTTTCGGACATCCAGTGTTTGCTGAAAAATTCTATAAAATGAGCTATTCTGACAAAAAGGATATTTTCTTTAAGAGAAGACCTCTATTGATAAGGGAGAAAAGGGAGACATTTTTTGACAGTTTTCTTTGTTGGATGAGCATATAATACATTGCTTCTCTTCATTCAGTTTTGTAAACAAAAACACAATCTGAGACCTTATATAGGCATTTGGTTTACCTTTCAGAAAGCACACATCTTTTTTTTTTCTTTTTTTTTGGTTGACATTGAAGTGTTGCAGGGCTGAGACAATTGTGTGTCAAGGGAAATTAAAATGGAAATGAAATTGGCCTCTTGAGAGGAGATGTTAATTGTCAGAGATGACAACTAGCAATGCTATTACCATCTTAATCACCGGCCCCGATAGCTCAGTTGGTAGAGTGTCCGCTCCGGGGAACGGGAGGTCATGGGTTCGATCCCAGGCCGCAACATACCAAAGTCGTTAAGAATGGCACTAGCTGCTCCTCGCTTGGTACTCAGATTTAGGGGGTAGAGCTAGGACTGGTTGACCCAGTGTCAGGATAATGTGACTGGGTGTGGTATCATGTAATGTGTCTGGGACATGATATTTCAGTGAGGCAGCACTATAAAAGTGAGCATTGAGCTCCCTGTCTCAACCAGACACCATCATGATATGACTAAAATTTGTTAAAAGCGACGTTAAACCCGAATTCACACACACATTGGTACAAAAAGGGTTAATAATGTCAACCGTCGAGATTGAAACATAAACCCTGATCAATCCCTCTTTTATAATACCATTGCTGCAGTCCAAAGCAGAACTTTGTTTGTATTTGAGTTTAACGGCCCAGTCAACACCATTTAGCTCATTTTTTGAGCCGGTCAGTTTACCTATCAACACTTTTCCGGGGCAGGCTTATACGTAAGCAGTTAACCAGTACAGTGCAGTCCAGTACTTTCGCCAGAAACTGACAACTGCCCTTCTTCAATCAGCGGAAGGGAGAGCAAACTTTTTATCTCTGTGTTTCTCCATTAGACTTATCCATTTTGTTATAAAGCACAGTAAGCTTTTCATCCACGTGACTTCTTATGAATGGGTAAGAAGGTTATCTATGGAATCTAATGAATCTGGACTGGAATCCTGATTTGGGATTGGGAAAAGGTTTAGAGCAAGATCAGGGTCTACACTTTTTGCTTAAAAAAACTTGAATAACAGTTTTATTATTAAGTCCAGGACTATTTTCCCAGCCTTCACTCAGAGACAATCAACGCACCAGTACTCTCAGTGCTTTGATTAAGGGGAATGGGAACACCTTCAGGGGAGGCAATTCCTGCAAAAGTATTTTTGTCTCCCTTGTCAATAGGGGTCAACTCTTAAAGGAAAGAATTTGCTCCTAGTAGACATTTTTGAGTGGACCAGGGCTTATAGAAAAGCAAACAGGAAGTCCAGAAATTTGTCTCCCTTTGAAGAATGGTGAAAAAAAAACTGCCAAGTGTTCCCATTCCCCTTAAATTGCATATAATCAGATTTTGAGCCATTTCATATAGTTCTACACTGCTTGGCTGCCTTTGTCAATCTACATGGTTGAAAGGGTTGAAAAAAGAAGTTGCAAAACTTGAAGAGGAATACCTCCACCTCTGCAGAGAAAAAGGAAGCTAGAATCATCCAGCAACTCTGAAATTTTTTTACGGTCCTTGAAGAAATATATGGGCTGCATGATGCTTCCACGCAGAGCTGAAACCGACCCGCACACGAGTACTGGTAAACAGCTTAGTGGATCTAAGCCTGCCCAGGCAAAGCGGTGCAAGTTGGCCCGTCCATGCTTATAAACCCTATTGGTTTAATTGGGCGGCAGGGCTGGAGATGTCATTTTATCTCAATCTCGGGTAAAAAGTCCCACAAAATTGGAAGCAATGTCTCCAAAATGACCTTTACAGCATTGACAGGGACATTCAACCTCAAATCAAACAAACAAATCAATTGGATTTTATATTGTAATCTTTTATGGTGCAAAGTTTAAAAATGAAAACTCTAGTGAGAAAATTGATATTTGAAGCTTTAGTGCCATTATGGTAATTTACAGAGTTGCCTCTAGTAATTCAAGTTTTATTTATAATTCTCTTGAGGCAATTAATAGGTTGAGAATTAATTGAATTGCTCTTTATTTTAGCTAATTTCCATCCAGTTTTCCTTGTTGTGTCATGTTACAGCCAGTGAACTACCAGAATACCTCTATGACTATACCTTTTATCATCATCATCAAGGGATTTTGATTAACATGCTGGTACAGGGGCAACGTCCACACAAGTGGGCCCCCTTCCAGGTAGCTGGCTTGCTGCACGCATGGCAGATCTTACACCAGATCTCCTGGCTTGTCTATCATGAGGATCAATGGCAGAGAGCTTGCATTCTCTGCAATCTCTTTCTCTCAGCTGCTTCTAGGTCATCTTTTGGCCTTCCAGGCCCCCGCTTTCCATCTACCTGCATGTGACAGGCAGTCTTAACTGCACCGTTGGAGCGTTCCACATGTCCATACCTTTATGGAAGATAACTTGTAAGAACCGTTGTCAGTTCTTAGATTGTCTGTTCAAAATGAAAACATCATGAAATACTGAAATGTTCATGGATTTTAAAACCCTTTAATATTTAATATGTTTAATTTGATGCAAAGCTACGTTATGTTTTTCTGAACGAACGTCTTATGACGTCGCCACGCTTCAAATGTGATTACCTTGACAACAAGTTAAGACGTACCATAGTGGTCAACATTTTAAGGATTTCGAGTAACTAAAAGGTTGCAAAGTCGGTTAGAGACATTCTAATATTACCAAATGATAATCTAGTTTATTGAAAAATGCATTATTAAAGTCAGGAATAATGCTAAGTTCATTTAATCCTTATCTTGCTGAATATTAATTTAAGCCACACCCATTTCTGTCTGTCAACCAATCAAATTACTTGATGTAATTTATTGCTACAAATTCATAAACATAATGCCAAACAGTGTAGAACCTTTCAGAAGCCATCTGATCTGGATCTACACTGTTTTCAAAGATAGGGGTTGTCGTGAACAGCAAGATAAATTTAAGATAAAGGATTAAATTTTGGAATGCAAATTAAAGATCATCTCCTTATATCGTTGCGCGGGTAAAATAGAGATCAACATGAGTTAGTTGAAAATTAACTGTCTATAATTGAATTCTGTTTATTATGTAGTTCTGGAATTTTATTTATTTTTATCCATAATTCCAGAGAATTGCTGTTACAACGCCATTAGAATGCCATTACAATGATGTTACAACGATAATAAAAGAATAGAAACGATATGGAGGCACATGTCTCGCATATTATTCGTTGTTAGACCCAAAGTCCTTACATAACTCTTTCAAACCTTTTTTCTTCTCCCTAAGTAAATACCAATTAGGGTATACTTTGAAAGGAAAGAATTTGCTTTAGAGAAAACCCCTCTCCCTTAGCAAAATGAAATGGCATTAAAATTCCATTGAATCAACATTATTCTAAAACCACTAAAACACCATTGAAAATCCATGTTCCAATCATTGGTCATATTTCTACACATAATAGTGCAAACATTGAAACTGCATTGAAATACCCCTGAAATACCATTCAATATTACTTTAAACAGCCTTTAAACACCATTGAAATGAGCCGAATTATGCAAATAAGCATTGAAATTTGGACTTGAGAAATGAGGTTTAAATGGTACTTGTTACATGTGGGTTTACGGCGTCCCGCAAACCCCCATGCTGACAAGACAACCGAGCGTGATCTCTGACAGGTGTACGGGCAGCTGTGGGGTAAGGCACAAGAAAGATGTTAAATGAATGACGTGAATTATTTACAGTATCTACATACAACACTTACTAACACAAAACATCACAATTTGTTGCTTCTGTAGCAAACTCACGACGTCCGCTCCGAAGGCAAAACACTGTTCTGTGCTCGGAACGGGTGACGTGAATACCTACAGAAGCAAACAACAAAAACAACAACAAAAACAAAAAAAAGAAACAACACAAGACGCGACTGGCCAGTTTATAACTTAGGGTGAATCCCCCACTCGCGTGACACTTCCTCTCGCGAACTAGTAAAACTAGTCTATCAACATAGTTGATAATCCTAGGATTAGCGATCACGTTTGCTGATCAGACGTTTAGTGATCGTCCAAATAAGGTAAGTTGACCTCTTCCATGATCACATTTGTTTACAACGAACAATGATTTAGAAGAATCTGCTTCTATCCTGGTAGGCGCTGATTACGGCGGTCTGTCCGCCCTTGCTGGACCCTAACGCCTAGCGTCGTACCAGTACCTGCTGCTATGAAGCAGGGAGCAGCAGGTCACACATTGTTGTGCCTGCAAATTACGATAACGGGACTAGAAACGAGTCACAAAACATACATGCTATATCATGATCCCCCTCCCGGAGAAGTAAGAATATGTTCATGCATACACCGTTATTGCGCATGCGCCGACCAGACATACAGGCTGATTAGTGCATGCGACAAATAACCGTACAGCAGAACTCAACTTGACTGTGCATCAAATTATCAGCACCCAGCGCTTGACACAATAATACTCAAAGTTCATGTTTCCTTACTGAGCACTACAGAAATCAATTAATGCTCACTACTACTGAGCATGATACTCATCAAATTTGTGCTCACTACATTATCACAAGTAAGAGGCAATTGAACAGACCACGCCTTTGCGCTACCTGGTCAGCTGCCAATTACAGGAAACATAACAATCTCTATTTCATATCCTTCTCCGCGACACGGCTCACAAATATAGCTATTCACAAATTCAATACATTAATAACAGATAGAAACTACAACAGAAGATTTTCATCTATAATCCACCACATTTGTTAGTGTCTCATAAGGGCCAACACTGTTTGCCGTAAATTCTCTCTGTATTTGGTAGGCACCCCGTCACAACCGTCCTCGCGACGCCGATGACGCAGCTGACGTCATCCCCGCCGCTCAGGCCGTTATGACGTGTGGCGACCAAATACTCCCACTTATCATCATCACGTTCTTTATATGTACATACATGCACAAACTGAGTTATCAGACAAAAACGGCATCATTACAAAATGAACTAGTAATTCTTCTTGAACGAAATTATTTCTAATCAACGTGAACATGCTTGTAAAATAAAATTCATTACGGTTCATCATCACGGATAACCCAACAGGCTCTTGTAAGAGTTTGCCCTGATGATGAAGATATGGTTAAACCCGTCTTAAGTTTACGTCCCCTCTACACCTAATATCATATTGGGACGGAACCACGGTTTTCTAACCACAGCTAATCAAAAGTCATGGATCAAACAAGTGACCCGGCGTTTATTAATTACATTCTACAAAAGGGGTCTAAAAGCCTAAATGAATCCAGAATGAGCGGGTGTCCAAACTTTTCGTCTCACCAACATCTAGGGTCAGCATGAGACAGGACCTCACTTAGAAAGACTCATTCTACTACTGGAGAAGCCTGGGATCAATTCTGCGACGTCTAGCTGGCAAAGCTAGTAGCCTAATCACTACAGGCCACAACAGTGAATTCAGAATAGGCTTCAGA
The DNA here is from genome assembly GCA_963580285.1 of Lucinisca nassula. Taxonomy (NCBI): domain Eukaryota; kingdom Metazoa; phylum Mollusca; class Bivalvia; order Lucinida; family Lucinidae; genus Lucinisca; species Lucinisca nassula. The sequence continues at coordinate 137,349,284 of OY757015.1, forward strand.
AAGTTGGGATATACTAGAGGTAAACCCCTCCAAAACCTACAAGCATGTTCATACAAAAATAATACTAAACATAGATTTAACATACCTTTCAATATACTTTCTATTTCCCCGTCACAATGTTGTGTTCACTCTTTACAATTTGACCTGCTGCTAAAGTGTCCGCTTTTTTCAGGGTTTATATATCTATGAATACTACCGGAAAATCATGCCTACTCGTATTACCCTGCTTTGTTCGTGGGGAAGTGGAGATACCGGCCACAAACAAAGCTAGATAGCAAAAATCGAGTAGACAATGGATTTGCGTTCAAATAGTATATTTCCCATAGGAAAAATTGATGAAACGACCCTATAATCAATGACATGACTCCTGTCAAAACGAACACCCACACAACACGTGACGGGAATAAAAATCATATATGGAACAATTTGGCGGTTGGCGATTTTTAGGCAAATTCTATAGGACTCGGCCTTTTAGCGGCCCCCTGTATTGTAAAAACAGCTCTCTATAAACCACTCATGCATACATCGTATGATATGTGCATGACTTGTTCATGGAGCCGCACAGTTTGCGTACCATATTTCACCTAAAATATTTCACTCGCACCGCCCTACCATATATCTACTAAAATAATTTAGATGTGCATAAGCACCAGAGAGGTTTCCTATTCCATCTCGTAACAAAGGTTTCCCCTTTTGGAAAAAAAACAATCAGAAATGTTTTTTCTTTGTGTACAGAGATGGAATAGGATGAACCTATCTAAACAAGACAGCTATTTACACAACAACCGTGCGAAGAATTACCTACTAAGGTAGTCTGCCCCCAAATTTTCTTGGCCCCGAATTGCAACAATCCGAAATCTATACGGCTGTAGTTTCATTGCCCAACGCATAATTCGAGGATTGAGAACTTTTGCTGTTTGCATATAAGACAAGGGCTTGTGGTCTGTCTCAAGCAGGAATTCTACTCCGTAAAGATACTTGCGAAATTTCTCAACACCCCAGATAATAGCCAAACATTCCTTCTCTATTACAGAATAGTTTTTCTCACGAGGCAAAAGTTTCTTGCTGGCATAAGCAATGGGAAGTCGTCCTTCCCCTTCAAACTCTTGGAGCAAAACGGCTCCTATACCAACATCAGAAGCGTCCGTCCGGAGTATGAACGGATTCCCATCATGAAAGATAGGAAGACGAAGAATAGGACTAGACGTGAGTCTATTCTTCAGGGTCTGAAAAGCCTTTTCATGATGGTCCTGCCAGTCTGTGATCTTGTTTGGTCTACTTTTCTTAGTTAAATCTGTCAAAGGGGAAGCAATAGATGAGAAATTTGGAATGAAACGGCGGTAGAAACCAGCCAACCCAAGAAATGACTTTATTTGTCTCTTAGTAGAAGGTCGAGGAGCATCCTTTATAGCTTGTATCTTGTCTTCTTGCGGTCTAACTGACTGAGCAGCTACACTGTGACCAAGACATTCGATACTGCTATACCCAATCATACACTTGGAAGGTTTTGCCGTCAACTTGGCTGTCCTAAGTCTATCCAAAACTTCACGTAATGACGTCAAGTGGTCTTTCCAAGTTTCGGTAAAGATCCACATATCATCGACGAAGCTATCAACGTTGGAAAGTTCGGACAGAATCTTTCTCATCAACCTGCAAAATGTTGCTCCTGAGTTTACCAAACCGAAGGGCATAGTTTTGAATTGAAACAAGCCTTTGGGGGTTTCGAACGCAGTTAGGGGTTTTGCCTTAGACGTCATTTTTACCTGCCAATAACCTTTTGACAAATCTAATTTGCTAAAGTATTTGTGCCCCGACATTCTATTTATAACCTCCTCCATATTTGGCATTGGTTCTGCATCGAACTCCGTCACCTTATTAAGTTTACGGAAGTCAATGCAGAACCGCACCGAACCATCTTTTTTAGGGACAAGTACTACAGGGGATGAGTATGGAGATATTGATGGCTCAATAACTCCTAAATCTAACATATCTTGAATTTCCTTTTCCATTACATCCCGTACTTTATATGGTATGGCATAACCTTTTGACCTCACTGGTTCCGTCGTCAGCAACTTTATGTCGTGTTCTATTTGGTCAGTTCGTCCAGGTACACAGGACAGTACGTCCGGGTATTCTTTTATCAACGTCTCTATTTCTTTACGCTGATCCTGCGTTAACATTTCTGAAATATTGACGTCCTTAAACGTCTCTGGTTGCTTTGCAGTAGGAAAAGCGCAATCTTCCAATGAGAATTCGTCAACGTCATCATTTTCAGTTGACGGAATGGACTCTACAGAAAGCAAGCAATGTGACGTCACATTTTGACGTTCCACATATTGCTTCAGTATGTTAGCGTGATATGTGTTAACATTTCCATTGACGTCAATCTTATAATCCATTCTGTTCACTACCTCAACCACTTCATAAGGACCTTTCCATTGAAGCAATAATTTATTACTGTCTGTCGGTAGTAACAACAGTACTTTATCGCCGACGTCAAATTTACGCGACCTCGCGCCTTTATCATAATAAGCTTTCTGCTTAATCTGAACCTTCTTTAAATTGTCACGCGCTAATTTGCATGTCTGCTCTAACCGTTCCCTAAGCTCAATAACGTATTGATACGTCGAAAGAACTTGCTCATCGCGTATCTCTTCAGCCCATAATTCTCTTAATATTGCCATTGGACCTCTGACGTTACGTCCATATAACAACTCAAAAGGGGAGTATCCTAAAGACTCTTGTGGGACTTCCCTTACCGCAAATAATAAAGCTGGAAGATATTTATCCCAATCTTTTGGACGTTCAGCACACATGCGACGTAACATTTGCTTTAACGTAGCGTGGAAACGCTCTATCAGTCCGTTGCAAATTGGGTGTCTCGGACTACACGTTAACTGTTGAAGAGAAAGAAGTCTGCTGACTTCCTTCATTACCTCAGCAGTAAACTGTGATCCACAATCAGTCAACATTTCATCAGGAATGCCAACCCTACTAAACATTTCAATAAGCGCTTCCGCGACACGTTCCGTCTCAATACTCGGTAAAGCTATCGCCTCTGGATACCTTGTCGCATAATCTATCATGGTTAAAATATACCGAGATTTCCTATCAGATCGAGGCTCAATTGGACCAACTATGTCCACTGCCACCCTCTTAAATGGCGTATCAATCAATGGCATTTTTCCTAGAGGTACTTTAGTGACCCGACCTTTCTGAATAGTTCTCTGACAAATATCACAAGATTTACAAAATCTAGCGACATCACCGCAAATACCGGGCCAGTAAAACTCAGTTACAACTCTATCCAATGTCTTCCTAATACCCATATGTCCAGACATAAGCGTTTCATGAGCCAGTTTCAACACCTTTCCTCGGAAACTTTGAGGGACCACAAGTTGGAAAGAGACTTTGTTACCCTTGGTGAACTCCCTATATGCCAAACCTTTTTTCTCAATAAACCTAGTTTCACCTCGGTTTAAACCACGACTCACAGTCTTGTTCCCAGATACAACCCTTTTCCTGATGTTTTCCAAAGTTGGATCATCAACCTGAGCTTGCTTGAAAGCCTCCTTGTCATCGTTAATGATCTGATCGGGAACCTTAAGTTTTCTGTAAGGCTTCTCATCCTGCCTAGTTTGAGACCTAGTTACAGCCGCAGCTGAGAAATGAGACATATCAGGAAGTTTTGATCCATCAATGTTACCGATAACCAAATCATACAACGTATCATCCATACACAAAGCTTCAGTTTTCCCAGTGAAAAAAGGACAATCAATGTCAATCATTGCCAAAGGATACCTTTGTGTGGATTCATCAATCAACGTAACATTTGATTCCTTTCCTATTAACTGACTATCCGAAACCAAACTTCTCCGAACGACACAGCCTGTACACCCAGTATCTCTTAATACAACCACCTTTTTATTATTAACCAAACCTTGTGCCGTCGGTAACCTTGCCTTTAAGAAGTAACAGACACCTTCCCTAGTTTCCTTATTACACTCCTCCCTATCCGAAATCAAAGGATCACCAACCTTATTTTCAAAAATACTTCCAATCTCATCACCTTTCCTAGTTACTTCCGTTTGACAAAAACTAACTTGGTGTGCTGCGCCACGTGGTGTGCTATTATTTTTACCGCGTCCGCGAAAAGACCCTCTAAAATTACCACGACCACGTGTATAACCACGACCTACATTCTGCGTATTCTCACTCTTAACCTGAGAACCTTGAGCCTCTACGCGCGTGTTAAAATTTTCCTTAACACCGCTATCCCCAACTCCAGTTGCTCCTACCTCTGCGCTATACAATTGTTTCCTGTCGGGGTTCTTAAAACATTTAATTGTTAAATGCCCCTTACCGCATATGCTACACTTGATATCCGGTCTACCACTCGGTTTGTTCGAGTCAACTTTGTCCTGTTTACCCTGCGCTGCGCCTCTATTATCGCGTTGCCCCTTATTAATGCAACTATATACGCCCCCGCGCGCTTCTGCAAACAAATCTGCCTCCCTAGCCATTTCATCTAAATTACCAAACTGTTTTGGCTTCAGATGTACATACAGTTCTCTATTACATGACTCCAGGAACTGATCCCTTGCCATGAAATCACAGACAGCCGGAAAAGATTTTTCTATCTTTGCCATATTAAGCCATTTTTCTAAATAACTTCTCAGTCTACTACTGAACTGTATGAACGTTTCTGATTTCTCGGGCCTACTATAACGAAACTGCTTCCTAAATCCGCGCTCTGTCATGTCAAAATTCTTTAATAAAGCGTCCTTTAACTTTTCATAATCCGCCGCATCCTCATTTGACAACCGGTCATATACATCAAGTGCGCGCCCTTTGAGCAATGCACTTAAATACGCGGCCCAAACACTCTTATCCCATTTATTAGCCGTAGCATATTTCTCAAATCTAGATAAATAACTATCCATTTTATCTTTACCCTCTTCAAAATAAGGTAACTTAGGATCCCGGGCATGAGCCACCTTCTCAGCTTTTTGCTTTTCAAATTCTAGCTCGAGCTTCGCTCTCTGCATTTCTAACTGATTCCTTAATTCTTGGTGCTGTAGCTCAAACCCATGTTTTATTTGTTCTAAATGGGCCTCACTAATCTCTTTTGCCTCCCTTTCAGTCTTAATGCGTGCCATTTCAAGTTCCTTATTAACATTCAACATAGCTAGTTCATGTGCCCTTTCCTTTTCCTTTTCCTCTAACTTAGCTAGTTCATGTACCCTTTCCTTTTCTTTTTCTGCCCTTTCCTTTTCCTTTTCTTCAGACCTTAACCTTTCTAAATCCCTTTGCTCTTGCCTTTCTGCCCGCTCAATATCTTGCTGCTCTTTAACAAAACCTTGTAACTCCTTCCCCTCATAACCTAAGTCCTTTCCCATTTGCATTAAACGCTCCATTATTGATAACGTAAATCTCACGTTACTATCAAAACCACTATAAACTGATCAGTTATGATCAGTGATGATTGAATGGGCTTAACTAAAACGTTAAGATATGTGTTATACGCGTTAATCTAACTAAAACGTTAGTTATTAAAGCACACGCGATTTGAAATGTCAAATGCTTTCAGCACAGTATGACGTTGCGTACTGGTAGTCTAATATGACGTCATAAACTGACGACGTTTACAGTAAAATGCTACAATCCGAAGTTTCATCACATTACAAAACTCCGATCATAACAAGTCACCATTAATGTTTCTATTACGTCATACCTAACCTCAAGCCACAGCGTAAATATTAACGCTACCGTTATGTCAACGTCAATAAATTGTTAACGTCACTACGTCAGAACCATGTGTGGGTAAGATCAATTAGTAACTCCAGTTTAACTTAGTAGAATGTCAGGTAACACAATTAAGTGGGGTCTACTTAAATTTTTCGTTACCAAGAAAAAGTGGGGTTTGCCTTGCCTTCCTGCTCAGAAATTATCGACTTGTCAGTATCCATTCAGTTGAATACATGGGTTTCGCACTTCATCAACGCAGGAAGGAAGATTAAAGTTAATTTCTAAATGTGGCTGTCAATGCATTATTTTTTTTTTTTTCTAAAGTTGATGATTCAGAGTATCAATGTGCTGTTCCACAGCCGGGAACACCAGCCAGAGATCAAATCCTCACTTCACTGACACCAAATGTTACATGTGGGTTTACGGCGTCCCGCAAACCCCCATGCTGACAAGACAACCGAGCGTGATCTCTGACAGGTGTACGGGCAGCTGTGGGGTAAGGCACAAGAAAGATGTTAAATGAATGACATGAATTATTTACAGTATCTACATACAACACTTACTAACACAAAACATCACAATTTGTTGCTTCTGTAGCAAACTCACGACGTCCGCTCCGAAGGCAAAACACTGTTCTGTGCTCGGAACGGGTGACGTGAATACCTACAGAAGCAAACAACAAAAACAACAACAAAAACAAAAAAAAGAAACAACACAAGACGCGACTGGCCAGTTTATAACTTAGGGTGAATCCCCCACTCGCGTGACACTTCCTCTCGCGAACTAGTAAAACTAGTCTATCAACATAGTTGATAATCCTAGGATTAGCGATCACGTTTGCTGATCAGACGTTTAGTGATCGTCCAAATAAGGTAAGTTGACCTCTTCCATGATCACATTTGTTTACAACGAACAATGATTTAGAAGAATCTGCTTCTATCCTGGTAGGCGCTGATTACGGCGGTCTGTCCGCCCTTGCTGGACCCTAACGCCTAGCGTCGTACCAGTACCTGCTGCTATGAAGCAGGGAGCAGCAGGTCACACATTGTTGTGCCTGCAAATTACGATAACGGGACTAGAAACGAGTCACAAAACATACATGCTATATCATGATCCCCCTCCCGGAGAAGTAAGAATATGTTCATGCATACACCGTTATTGCGCATGCGCCGACCAGACATACAGGCTGATTAGTGCATGCGACAAATAACCGTACAGCAGAACTCAACTTGACTGTGCATCAAATTATCAGCACCCAGCGCTTGACACAATAATACTCAAAGTTCATGTTTCCTTACTGAGCACTACAGAAATCAATTAATGCTCACTACTACTGAGCATGATACTCATCAAATTTGTGCTCACTACATTATCACAAGTAAGAGGCAATTGAACAGACCACGCCTTTGCGCTACCTGGTCAGCTGCCAATTACAGGAAACATAACAATCTCTATTTCATATCCTTCTCCGCGACACGGCTCACAAATATAGCTATTCACAAATTCAATACATTAATAACAGATAGAAACTACAACAGAAGATTTTCATCTATAATCCACCACATTTGTTAGTGTCTCATAAGGGCCAACACTGTTTGCCGTAAATTCTCTCTGTATTTAGTAGGCACCCCGTCACAACCGTCCTCGCGACGCCGATGACGCAGCTGACGTCATCCCCGCCGCTCAGGCCGTTATGACGTGTGGCGACCAAATACTCCCACTTATCATCATCACGTTCTTTATATGTACATACATGCACAAACTGAGTTATCAGACAAAAACGGCATCATTACAAAATGAACTAGTAATTCTTCTTGAACGAAATTATTTCTAATCAACGTGAACATGCTTGTAAAATAAAATTCATTACGGTTCATCATCACGGATAACCCAACAGGCTCTTGTAAGAGTTTGCCCTGATGATGAAGATATGGTTAAACCCGTCTTAAGTTTACGTCCCCTCTACACCTAATATCATATTGGGACGGAACCACGGTTTTCTAACCACAGCTAATCAAAAGTCATGGATCAAACAAGTGACCCGGCATTTATTAATTACATTCTACAAAAGGGGTCTAAAAGCCTAAATGAATCCAGAATGAGCGGGTGTCCAAACTTTTCGTCTCACCAACATCTAGGGTCAGCATGAGACAGGACCTCACTTAGAAAGACTCATTCTACTACTGGAGAAGCCTGGGATCAATTCTGCGACGTCTAGCTGGCAAAGCTAGTAGCCTAATCACTACAGGCCACAACAGTGAATTCAGAATAGGCTTCAGAAAGTTGGGATATACTAGAGGTAAACCCCTCCAAAACCTACAAGCATGTTCATACAAAAATAATACTAAACATAGATTTAACATACCTTTCAATATACTTTCTATTTCCCCGTCACAATGTTGTGTTCACTCTTTACAATTTGACCTGCTGCTAAAGTGTCCGCTTTTTTCAGGGTTTATATATCTATGAATACTACCGGAAAATCATGCCTACTCGTATTACCCTGCTTTGTTCGTGGGGAAGTGGAGATACCGGCCACAAACAAAGCTAGATAGCAAAAATCGAGTAGACAATGGATTTGCGTTCAAATAGTATATTTCCCATAGGAAAAATTGATGAAACGACCCTATAATCAATGACATGACTCCTGTCAAAACGAACACCCACACAACACGTGACGGGAATAAAAATCATATATGGAACAATTTGGCGGTTGGCGATTTTTAGGCAAATTCTATAGGACTCGGCCTTTTAGCGGCCCCCTGTATTGTAAAAACAGCTCTCTATAAACCACTCATGCATACATCGTATGATATGTGCATGACTTGTTCATGGAGCCGCACAGTTTGCGTACCATATTTCACCTAAAATATTTCACTCGCACCGCCCTACCATATATCTACTAAAATAATTTAGATGTGCATAAGCACCAGAGAGGTTTCCTATTCCATCTCGTAACAAAGGTTTCCCCTTTTGGAAAAAAAACAATCAGAAATGTTTTTTCTTTGTGTACAGAGATGGAATAGGATGAACCTATCTAAACAAGACAGCTATTTACACAACAACCGTGCGAAGAATTACCTACTAAGGTAGTCTGCCCCCAAATTTTCTTGGCCCCGAATTGCAACAATCCGAAATCTATACGGCTGTAGTTTCATTGCCCAACGCATAATTCGAGGATTGAGAACTTTTGCTGTTTGCATATAAGACAAGGGCTTGTGGTCTGTCTCAAGCAGGAATTCTACTCCGTAAAGATACTTGCGAAATTTCTCAACACCCCAGATAATAGCCAAACATTCCTTCTCTATTACAGAATAGTTTTTCTCACGAGGCAAAAGTTTCTTGCTGGCATAAGCAATGGGAAGTCGTCCTTCCCCTTCAAACTCTTGGAGCAAAATGGCTCCTATACCAACATCAGAAGCGTCCGTCCGGAGTATGAACGGATTCCCATCATGAAAGATAGGAAGACGAAGAATAGGACTAGACGTGAGTCTATTCTTCAGGGTCTGAAAAGCCTTTTCATGATGGTCCTGCCAGTCTGTGATCTTGTTTGGTCTACTTTTCTTAGTTAAATCTGTCAAAGGGGAAGCAATAGATGAGAAATTTGGAATGAAACGGCGGTAGAAACCAGCCAACCCAAGAAATGACTTTATTTGTCTCTTAGTAGAAGGTCGAGGAGCATCCTTTATAGCTTGTATCTTGTCTTCTTGCGGTCTAACTGACTGAGCAGCTACACTGTGACCAAGACATTCGATACTGCTATACCCAATCATACACTTGGAAGGTTTTGCCGTCAACTTGGCTGTCCTAAGTCTATCCAAAACTTCACGTAATGACGTCAAGTGGTCTTTCCAAGTTTCGGTAAAGATCCACATATCATCGACGAAGCTATCAACGTTGGAAAGTTCGGACAGAATCTTTCTCATCAACCTGCAAAATGTTGCTCCTGAGTTTACCAAACCGAAGGGCATAGTTTTGAATTGAAACAAGCCTTTGGGGGTTTCGAACGCAGTTAGGGGTTTTGCCTTAGACGTCATTTTTACCTGCCAATAACCTTTTGACAAATCTAATTTGCTAAAGTATTTGTGCCCCGACATTCTATTTATAACCTCCTCCATATTTGGCATTGGTTCTGCATCGAACTCCGTCACCTTATTAAGTTTACGGAAGTCAATGCAGAACCGCACCGAACCATCTTTTTTAGGGACAAGTACTACAGGGGATGAGTATGGAGATATTGATGGCTCAATAACTCCTAAATCTAACATATCTTGAATTTCCTTTTCCATTACATCCCGTACTTTATATGGTATGGCATAACCTTTTGACCTCACTGGTTCCGTCGTCAGCAACTTTATGTCGTGTTCTATTTGGTCAGTTCGTCCAGGTACACTGGACAGTACGTCCGGGTATTCTTTTATCAACGTCTCTATTTCTTTACGCTGATCCTGCGTTAACATTTCTGAAATATTGACGTCCTTAAACGTCTCTGGTTGCTTTGCAGTAGGAAAAGCGCAATCTTCCAATGAGAATTCGTCAACGTCATCATTTTCAGTTGACGGAATGGACTCTACAGAAAGCAAGCAATGTGACGTCACATTTTGACGTTCCACATATTGCTTCAGTATGTTAGCGTGATATGTGTTAACATTTCCATTGACGTCAATCTTATAATCCATTCTGTTCACTACCTCAACCACTTCATAAGGACCTTTCCATTGAAGCAATAATTTATTACTGTCTGTCGGTAGTAACAACAGTACTTTATCGCCGACGTCAAATTTACGCGACCTCGCGCCTTTATCATAATAAGCTTTCTGCTTAATCTGAACCTTCTTTAAATTGTCACGCGCTAATTTGCATGTCTGCTCTAACCGTTCCCTAAGCTCAATAACGTATTGATACGTCGAAAGAACTTGCTCATCGCGTATCTCTTCAGCCCATAATTCTCTTAATATTGCCATTGGACCTCTGACGTTACGTCCATATAACAACTCAAAAGGGGAGTATCCTAAAGACTCTTGTGGGACTTCCCTTACCGCAAATAATAAAGCTGGAAGATATTTATCCCAATCTTTTGGACGTTCAGCACACATGCGACGTAACATTTGCTTTAACGTAGCGTGGAAACGCTCTATCAGTCCGTTGCAAATTGGGTGTCTCGGACTACACGTTAACTGTTGAAGAGAAAGAAGTCTGCTGACTTCCTTCATTACCTCAGCAGTAAACTGTGATCCACAATCAGTCAACATTTCATCAGGAATGCCAACCCTACTAAACATTTCAATAAGCGCTTCCGCGACACGTTCCGTCTCAATACTCGGTAAAGCTATCGCCTCTGGATACCTTGTCGCATAATCTATCATGGTTAAAATATACCGAGATTTCCTATCAGATCGAGGCTCAATTGGACCAACTATGTCCACTGCCACCCTCTTAAATGGCGTATCAATCAATGGCATTTTTCCTAGAGGTACTTTAGTGACCCGACCTTTCTGAATAGTTCTCTGACAAATATCACAAGATTTACAAAATCTAGCGACATCACCGCAAATACCGGGCCAGTAAAACTCAGTTACAACTCTATCCAATGTCTTCCTAATACCCATATGTCCAGACATAAGCGTTTCATGAGCCAGTTTCAACACCTTTCCTCGGAAACTTTGAGGGACCACAAGTTGGAAAGAGACTTTGTTACCCTTGGTGAACTCCCTATATGCCAAACCTTTTTTCTCAATAAACCTAGTTTCACCTCGGTTTAAACCACGACTCACAGTCTTGTTCCCAGATACAACCCTTTTCCTGATGTTTTCCAAAGTTGGATCATCAACCTGAGCTTGCTTGAAAGCCTCCTTGTCATCGTTAATGATCTGATCGGGAACCTTAAGTTTTCTGTAAGGCTTCTCATCCTGCCTAGTTTGAGACCTAGTTACAGCCGCAGCTGAGAAATGAGACATATCAGGAAGTTTTGATCCATCAATGTTACCGATAACCAAATCGTACAACGTATCATCCATACACAAAGCTTCAGTTTTCCCAGTGAAAAAAGGACAATCAATGTCAATCATTGCCAAAGGATACCTTTGTGTGGATTCATCAATCAACGTAACATTTGATTCCTTTCCTATTAACTGACTTTCCGAAACCAAACTTCTCCGAACGACACAGCCTGTACACCCAGTATCTCTTAATACAACCACCTTTTTATTATTAACCAAACCTTGTGCCGTCGGTAACCTTGCCTTTAAGAAGTAACAGACACCTTCCCTAGTTTCCTTATTACACTCCTCCCTATCCGAAATCAAAGGATCACCAACCTTATTTTCAAAAATACTTCCAATCTCATCACCTTTCCTAGTTACTTCCGTTTGACAAAAACTAACTTGGTGTGCTGCGCCACGTGGTGTGCTATTATTTTTACCGCGTCCGCGAAAAGACCCTCTAAAATTACCACGACCACGTGTATAACCACGACCTACATTCTGCGTATTCTCATTCTTAACCTGAGAACCTTGAGCCTCTACGCGCGTGTTAAAATTTTCCTTAACACCGCTATCCCCAACTCCAGTTGCTCCTACCTCTGCGCTATACAATTGTTTCCTGTCGGGGTTCTTAAAACATTTAATTGTTAAATGCCCCTTACCGCATATGCTACACTTGATATCCGGTCTACCACTCGGTTTGTTCGAGTCAACTTTGTCCTGTTTACCCTGCGCTGCGCCTCTATTATCGCGTTTCCCCTTATTAATGCAACTATATACGCCCCCGCGCGCTTCTGCAAACAAATCTGCCTCCCTAGCCATTTCATCTAAATTACCAAACTGTTTTGGCTTCAGATGTACATACAGTTCTCTATTACATGACTCCAGGAACTGATCCCTTGCCATGAAATCACAGACAGCCGGAAAAGATTTTTCTATCTTTGCCATATTAAGCCATTTTTCTAAATAACTTCTCAGTCTACTACTGAACTGTATGAACGTTTCTGATTTCTCGGGCCTACTATAACGAAACTGCTTCCTAAATCCGCGCTCTGTCATGTCAAAATTCTTTAATAAAGCGTCCTTTAACTTTTCATAATCCGCCGCATCCTCATTTGACAACCGGTCATATACATCAAGTGCGCGCCCTTTGAGCAATGCACTTAAATACGCGGCCCAAACACTCTTATCCCATTTATTAGCCGTAGCATATTTCTCAAATCTAGATAAATAACTATCCATTTTATCTTTACCCTCTTCAAAATAAGGTAACTTAGGATCCCGGGCATGAGCCACCTTCTCAGCTTTTTGCTTTTCAAATTCTAGCTCGAGCTTCGCTCTCTGCATTTCTAACTGATTCCTTAATTCTTGGTGCTGTAGCTCAAACCCATGTTTTATTTGTTCTAAATGGGCCTCACTAATCTCTTTTGCCTCCCTTTCAGTCTTAATGCGTGCCATTTCAAGTTCCTTATTAACATTCAACATAGCTAGTTCATGTGCCCTTTCCTTTTCCTTTTCCTCTAACTTAGCTAGTTCATGTACCCTTTCCTTTTCTTTTTCTGCCCTTTCCTTTTCCTTTTCTTCAGACCTTAACCTTTCTAAATCCCTTTGCTCTTGCCTTTCTGCCCGCTCAATATCTTGCTGCTCTTTAACAAAACCTTGTAACTCCTTCCCCTCATAACCTAAGTCCTTTCCCATTTGCATTAAACGCTCCATTATTGATAACGTAAATCTCACGTTACTATCAAAACCACTATAAACTGATCAGTTATGATCAGTGATGATTGAATGGGCTTAACTAAAACGTTAAGATATGTGTTATACGCGTTAATCTAACTAAAACGTTAGTTATTAAAGCACACGCGATTTGAAATGTCAGATGCTTTCAGCACAGTATGACGTTGCGTACTGGTAGTCTAATATGACGTCATAAACTGACGACGTTTACAGTAAAATGCTACAATCCGAAGTTTCATCACATTACAAAACTCCGATCATAACAAGTCACCATTAATGTTTCTATTACGTCATACCTAACCTCAAGCCACAGCGTAAATATTAACGCTACCGTTATGTCAACGTCAATAAATTGTTAACGTCACTACGTCAGAACCATGTGTGGGTAAGATCAATTAGTAACTCCAGTTTAACTTAGTAGAATGTCAGGTAACACAATTAAGTGGGGTCTACTTAAATTTTTCGTTACCAAGAAAAAGTGGGGTTTGCCTTGCCTTCCTGCTCAGAAATTATCGACTTGTCAGTATCCATTCAGTTGAATACATGGGTTTCGCACTTCATCAACGCAGGAAGGAAGATTAAAGTTAATTTCTAAATGTGGCTGTCAATGCATTATTTTTTTTTTTTTCTAAAGTTGATGATTCAGAGTATCAATGTGCTGTTCCACAGCCGGGAACACCAGCCAGAGATCAAATCCTCACTTCACTGACACCAAATGTTACATGTGGGTTTACGGCGTCCCGCAAACCCCCATGCTGACAAGACAACCGAGCGTGATCTCTGACAGGTGTACGGGCAGCTGTGGGGTAAGGCACAAGAAAGATGTTAAATGAATGACATGAATTATTTACAGTATCTACATACAACACTTACTAACACAAAACATCACAATTTGTTGCTTCTGTAGCAAACTCACGACGTCCGCTCCGAAGGCAAAACACTGTTCTGTGCTCGGAACGGGTGACGTGAATACCTACAGAAGCAAACAACAAAAACAACAACAAAAACAAAAAAAAGAAACAACACAAGACGCGACTGGCCAGTTTATAACTTAGGGTGAATCCCCCACTCGCGTGACACTTCCTCTCGCGAACTAGTAAAACTAGTCTATCAACATAGTTGATAATCCTAGGATTAGCGATCACGTTTGCTGATCAGACGTTTAGTGATCGTCCAAATAAGGTAAGTTGACCTCTTCCATGATCACATTTGTTTACAACGAACAATGATTTAGAAGAATCTGCTTCTATCCTGGTAGGCGCTGATTACGGCGGTCTGTCCGCCCTTGCTGGACCCTAACGCCTAGCGTCGTACCAGTACCTGCTGCTATGAAGCAGGGAGCAGCAGGTCACACATTGTTGTGCCTGCAAATTACGATAACGGGACTAGAAACGAGTCACAAAACATACATGCTATATCATGATCCCCCTCCCGGAGAAGTAAGAATATGTTCATGCATACACCGTTATTGCGCATGCGCCGACCAGACATGCATGCGACAAATAACCGTACAGCAGAACTCAACTTGACTGTGCATCAAATTATCAGCACCCAGCGCTTGACACAATAATACTCAAAGTTCATGTTTCCTTACTGAGCACTACAGAAATCAATTAATGCTCACTACTACTGAGCATGATACTCATCAAATTTGTGCTCACTACATTATCACAAGTAAGAGGCAATTGAACAGACCACGCCTTTGCGCTACCTGGTCAGCTGCCAATTACAGGAAACATAACAATCTCTATTTCATATCCTTCTCCGCGACACGGCTCACAAATATAGCTATTCACAAATTCAATACATTAATAACAGATAGAAACTACAACAGAAGATTTTCATCTATAATCCACCACATTTGTTAGTGTCTCATAAGGGCCAACACTGTTTGCCGTAAATTCTCTCTGTATTTGGTAGGCACCCCGTCACAACCGTCCTCGCGACGCCGATGACGCAGCTGACGTCATCCCCGCCGCTCAGGCCGTTATGACGTGTGGCGACCAAATACTCCCACTTATCATCATCACGTTCTTTATATGTACATACATGCACAAACTGAGTTATCAGACAAAAACGGCATCATTACAAAATGAACTAGTAATTCTTCTTGAACGAAATTATTTCTAATCAACGTGAACATGCTTGTAAAATAAAATTCATTACGGTTCATCATCACGGATAACCCAACAGGCTCTTGTAAGAGTTTGCCCTGATGATGAAGATATGGTTAAACCCGTCTTAAGTTTACGTCCCCTCTACACCTAATATCATATTGGGACGGAACCACGGTTTTCTAACCACAGCTAATCAAAAGTCATGGATCAAACAAGTGACCCGGCATTTATTAATTACATTCTACAAAAGGGGTCTAAAAGCCTAAATGAATCCAGAATGAGCGGGTGTCCAAACTTTACGTCTCACCAACATCTAGGGTCAGCATGAGACAGGACCTCACTTAGAAAGACTCATTCTACTACTGGAGAAGCCTGGGATCAATTCTGCGACGTCTAGCTGGCAAAGCTAGTAGCCTAATCACTACAGGCCACAACAGTGAATTCAGAATAGGCTTCAGAAAGTTGGGATATACTAGAGGTAAACCCCTCCAAAACCTACAAGCATGTTCATACAAAAATAATACTAAACATAGATTTAACATACCTTTCAATATACTTTCTATTTCCCCGTCACAATGTTGTGTTCACTCTTTACAATTTGACCTGCTGCTAAAGTGTCCGCTTTTTTCAGGGTTTATATATCTATGAATACTACCGGAAAATCATGCCTACTCGTATTACCCTGCTTTGTTCGTGGGGAAGTGGAGATACCGGCCACAAACAAAGCTAGATAGCAAAAATCGAGTAGACAATGGATTTGCGTTCAAATAGTATATTTCCCATAGGAAAAATTGATGAAACGACCCTATAATCAATGACATGACTCCTGTCAAAACGAACACCCACACAACACGTGACGGGAATAAAAATCATATATGGAACAATTTGGCGGTTGGCGATTTTTAGGCAAATTCTATAGGACTCGGCCTTTTAGCGGCCCCCTGTATTGTAAAAACAGCTCTCTATAAACCACTCATGCATACATCGTATGATATGTGCATGACTTGTTCATGGAGCCGCACAGTTTGCGTACCATATTTCACCTAAAATATTTCACTCGCACCGCCCTACCATATATCTACTAAAATAATTTAGATGTGCATAAGCACCAGAGAGGTTTCCTATTCCATCTCGTAACAGTACTTCAATGGTTAAAAAAATGAGGTTTCAAGGGTTTTAAATGGTATTTCAGTGGTTTAAAAATGAGGTTTTAAATGATATTTCAATGGTTAAAAAATGATGTTAAAATGGTATTTCAATGGTTAAAAAATGAAGTTATAATGGTTTTAAATGGGTTGGCCACATACTTAACATGGTGATTGATCATAAAATCTTTTCTACGGTCATTCTCTCCCTTCCACTGATTCAAGAAGTGCAGTTGTCAGTTTCTGGCGAAAGAATGTGCACTGTACTGTTTAACTGCTTACGTATTAAAATCAAAAATGAGTTCCTTTAAGAGCAATGAAAACATTCATAAGAAAGAAGATGGGTCATACTACGTAGTTTCGGCTAATAAAGCCTCATCAGTGACCCTGTAATGATCCGACAACGAAAGCCAGAGGAAACATACTGCACTTTTGCGAATTTCGAATAGGCAGTCGATTCAAAGACCGATATAAATCAAAATGGGCCAGGAAATGTGTAGATAAACTGACCGGCCCAAATACCTTTCTCCAAAACACTGAACTTGAAAGTGTGCCAGCTGCAAAGTACCTTGGGGTCACCATATCTGATGACCTCAGCTGGGGAACGCACATAGATAATATCACAAAAAAGGCAAACCAAACCCTCTGCTTCATCAAAAGAAACATCAAAGTACAAAACCAAGACCTTAAGTCCACAGCATACAAAACTCTTGTCCGACTGCAATTGGAATATGTTTCCAGTGTCTGGTCACCCCATACAGCTACAGATATCTACAAAATCGAATCTTTCCAGTGCAGAGCTGCCAAGTGGGCCACACGAGACTATAGGTACACATCAAGTGTTACAGCTATGCTTGGCAAACTCTAGTGGCGTCCATTAGATCAGAGACACATTGATAATTGCCTCATCAGGTTATACCAGATCACAAACCAACTTGTTGCAATCCCTGTTTCAGGTTACCTCATACCAAATTGCAGAGAGTCGAGATTTATCAACCTTTGGCATACAAGCATATCCCGACCCAGAACAACTATTACAAGTATAGCTTTTTCCCCAAGATCAGTTATATACTGGAACGCTCTCCCAACCTGTATTGTCATGCTACCAACCTTGGCACAGTTTTGTCATGCTGTCTGCCAGGTGGTGCAAGTGTCCCAGACTCTGTTTTTACCTTTTAACTATACTAACCTTCTTTTCGCACTCACCTACAGTGCTTATCTTTTATGTCAGTTAACCTCCTTTAGCACTTGGACGCCCTTCTGAAGTCCTCTGATGAGGTTAAGAAGTAATGGAAGAAAGAAAGCATGTACATCAAAAAATCTTATAGTCCAAAAGTTTGAACAACAATAAAAAAGCATATGCATTTTATAGTCCTTTTAACCCTGAAACGTTTCGAACACTGCAGATTCATATGAATGCTTATTACGAGGACTGTTCAAATATGAATGCAAGTAGAACGTTTTCTCATGCACTAATGCAAAAATCACCTGGAAATAAATATCACAGCGTAGAAAAACATTAATTTTACCTATACATTGATACCAAACCTGTTAAAATCTGTGCACTTTAGCCATGTATATCGTTCAATAAACACTGTCTACTCTTGTATACTAATACAAAACACGGTTGGAAGAAGGTCAGAGTACGCCGTTGAAATACAGTCCTATATGAAGAATCGTTGTATTCTTGGTATACGGTGCAAAGACATTTTTGATGAAATATGTTCGGTTTATGGGCATAATGAAATGTCTTTTCCGACAGTTTTTCGTTGGTGTAAGAAATTCAGCTGTGGGCTAGGCTCAACAGAAAATGCACCACATGATCGTCAGCCAAAAAGAGCAACATCTGCCAAGATGGTTGCTAGATTGAAAGAAATAGTTGCTACCGATGCACGATACACCACTAGGCAAATAGCTAGTATGGTTGGCATCTCATTAGGAGCAGTTCATACAATTCTGAAACTGGATTTGAAAATGAGAAAGATCTGTGCTAGATGGATTCCCCATCTGTTGACAGTTGAGCAGAAAAAGACACGCGTTCAGTGCGCCAAGAAGTTGCTTAAAAAGTTTCCAAATTACAATGCACGGTCTTTCGCTAATGTCTCCACAGGTGACGAGACATGGGTTCACTTTTATGAGCCAAAACGAAAGATTCAGAACAAAATATGGGCAACAAAGTATTGCAAAAGACCATGCTTTGCAATGGGACCATGAGCGTCAAGAAGGTAATGTATGCCATATTCTTTTCAAATCAGGGCCCTGCTATTCAGGTTGCTGTGCCTAAAGGCAAATCTGTAAATGCGAAGTTTTACAAGAATAAAGTTCTTCGAAAATTGAAGAAATATTTCAAAGAAAGAAGACCCGCAACTGGTTTGGCCAATGTCAGATTGCTACATGACAATGCGTCATCGCACAAGGCGTTCATTGTGCAAGACTATCTGAAGCAGGAAAAGGTTGTTGAACTCCCTCACCCCCGTTTTCCCCTGACCTTGCCCCGTGTGACTTTTTTTGGTTCTCGCGGCTGAAAAAAATACCTTTCTGGTCGAAAATTTGAACAGTCCTCATAGTCCCTGTTCAGATGCTGTGTTCTGCGGCGTCTGATCTGGGCCTACACTGTTACCCAACTACCCATTTTGGGGTTTCTGGTACATAATGGGTCAAGGGTTAAACAAACAGTCCAAGTCTCAGTTAAGGAATATTTTCCCAGTATACACTCCACCAGTACTCTCAGTACTTTGATTGTAAAGAAATGTCTTGTTTTCCTTCAGCTGCGGTTGCAAAAAATCAGTTAATAAACAATTATGAGATGTCCAAACAATTAAAAAAAAACAAGGGATTGGCAATGTTTTCTCTCTAATAATTGTCTCATTAATGTATCAGATGTTCATCGGGAATGGTATTACAGATGATGGCTGGCTTTTCAAGGCTGGAAAATTCCACTCGGCCACTCGCCATGACGAGTAAAAATTTTGGAGGACAAGTAAAACTTTGTCTCTTCCTATGAAATTTCCCAAATCTACATGCCCTTGGTCATGCAAGATGAGGGAAATTTTCAAGAATTTTGCAGCCCTGCAGTTTTGTTGAAGAAAACCTAGCTCCATATAAAGAGGTGTAACAAAGATAATTAAGAGATACAGTATTCAACCTATTTACCACACATGCTCCTATAAGCGCACACCCAACCTTTTTCTGGAAAAAATACACAAGTGCACACTTTACAGTAACCAGTCCCAACAAATTCATATTGAGTTTTGCTGCATCTTAGACCCGGACAATCATATGTATATGTGGTGAATCCCTATGCTGAAATTCAACTCTATAAAATAATCATATCGGAAGCTTTTTTTAATTTTTTTTTTCGTATTGAGTGTGCGCTTATTAGGTAGATTTTTCACCACAATATTTTCATACAATTTTGAAAAAACTAAGCGCACGGTGCAGTAAATAGGTTGAATACGGTATTTTTTTTATTTCTTCATCAAGCATGTGGTTTCTTTCTCACCCCGTTAACAGCCCATCGGGGCTTGAAGAAATATATGGGCTGCATGATGCTTCCACGCAGAGCTGAATCTGGCCTGCACACTAGTACTGGTAAACCGCTTAGAAGATCTAAGCCTGTCCAGGAACCGCTGTGCGAGGAGGACCATCCATGCTAATAAACCCTATTGGTTTCATTGGGCGACAGGGCTTGAGATGTCATTTCATCTCAATGTCGGGTAAAAGTCCCACAAAATTGGAAGCAACGTCTCCAAAATGACCTTTACAGTGTTGACGGGGACGTTAAACCTCAAATCAAACAAACAAAACCCCGTTAACAATGGGCATATATTTGCTAAAGACCATTCCCTTGGAATTTCACCAGAATCAAGTGACTGTTGAAAAAGGCGTGCGAAAACCGGATCTAATTCAACTGCAAGCTCCTTTAGGACTCTGGGATGCAACTCATCAGGTCCTATTAAATGCTTTTGAAGGGTTCAGGCCTTTCAGAAGTTTGATTACACCTTCTTTAACTACAATGTTCTCCATGAAGGGGGCCGTCCTTTCAAGCAATGGAACATGGTTGTGCTCTTTTGTGTTTAACACATCTGTGAACTGACCGTTTAATTCCTCTGCTTGCTCTGCCTCAGTTTCAGTGATGCCTGTTTCATTTCGTTTTTATGCCCCCAACTTCGAAGAAGTTGATGTGGCATATTGGTTCTGTCTTGTCCATCTGTCAGTCTGTCCGCTTCCACCCTGTAGGAAACTCAAGAATGGTTTGAGCTAGGATCTAGAAATTTCATATATGGAATGTGCATGAAAACTAAGCAGACACATTTTTTTTTTTTTCGCCAGACTTGTCTTTGCAGTGTTACGCCCCTTTTCGGACTTATGCATTGTGGCTATGGGGAAACCTTGTGAGCAAGATATCTGGAGAACCACTTGAGCTAGGCTCATGATATTTAGTAAACAGTTTGGGTCTAAGGTGTAGATGACCTGATTAACTTTTGACAAAATTCTGAAAATATTTAATGGAGTAACGCCCCTTTTCGGACTTATGCATTGCGGCTATGGGGAAACCTTGCGAACAAAATATCTGAAGAACCGCTTGAGCTAGGCTCATGGTATTTAGCAGAGAGTTTGGGTCTAATGTGTAGATGACTTGATTAACATTTAATGAAATTCCGAAAATATTTAATGGAGAAACGCCCCTTTTCGGACTTATGCATTGTGGCAATGGGGAAACCTTGTGAGCAAAATATCTGGAGAACTGCTTCAGCTAGGCTCATGATATTTGGGTCTAAGGTATAGATGACCTGATAAACTTTTGATGAAATTCCAAAAATATTTAATGGAGTTGCGCTCTTTTTCGGACTGTTGGGAAACCTTGTTTAATTATGTGTGTCTATTAGTGGCAAGCATATGGTTGGGGGCATAGTGTTTCACTAACACATTTTCTAGTGCCTCATGGAGACGAGTCTAACAGTACTTCTGACAAAGAAAATTATCCCTTAATTATCTTTGTCTGGAGCTATGAGAAATAAATAAATTCATAGCATGAGGAGGAGTAAATTGTTTCTTTAATTTCTTTAAAAAGAAAAAAAGAAATACCAGTAGTTTGTAATATTTCATCAAAGAAACCCAAGTCCTTTGAAGAATGGCTTTAAGCCATTGACATCATAAAGAAGCAGCAAAAACTCTGATATAATCTATAAACACTAGTTAACCTGCAGGCATCTTATTTATCTGAAAGAACAATTCGAAATCTAAAAGCATGAAAGAGGAATGAAGACTTTGTATCTAAACAGTTGCTTTTATGGTTCTTTGAAGTAAGAAATTTTAGGGCAATAATTTATTATCTTTGCTCAGAAGAACATATATCATATTATATTTTTGAAATGAATATTTACCCCTAGGGTAAGGGGACATATTGTTTTTGGTGCAGATTGGGACTGGGCCATTGAAAGTAAGGTCAATGTTACCAAAATCTAATCAAATATTTGGTTGGTTGAAATGATATGAGCAAAATTCAATAATGAGTTCACGAGATCAAATGAAACCCTTTTTAGCTCACCTGTCACGTAGTGACAAGGTGAGCTTTTGTGATCACATTTCGTCCGTCGTGCGTGCGTACGTCCGTATGTAAACAATTTCTTGTTAGCACGATAGCATCTTCATTTATGATTTGATTTTAACCAGACTTGCACACAACTTGACAACTTGTACCACCATGAGATCTGGGTTCCTTTCTTGAACCAGCCATATCCCATTATGTGTTACGGAGTTACAACCCCTGAAAGGGCAAAAATTGCCTATTTTGGTCTTGTCTGCATGATAGCTGTTTCATTTATGATTTGGTTTTAACTAAACTTGCACACAATTTGTACCACCACAAAATCTTGGTTCCTTTCTTGAACCAGCCATATCCCATCATGGTTACCAGAGTTATGGCTCCTGAAAGGGCAAAAATTTCCTATTTTGGTATTGCCTGCACAATAGCCGTATCTATCATTTGATTTTAACCAAACTTACACACAATCTGTACCACCACAAGATCTTGGTTCCTTTCTTGAATCAGGCATATTACATCAAGGGTACCAGAGTTATGGACCCTGAGAGGGCAAAAATTGGCTGTTTTGGTCTTGTCTGCATGATAGCTGTTTTGTTTATGATATAATTTTAACCAAATTTACACACAACCTGAAGCACCATAGGATCTTGGTTCCTTTGTTGAACCACCAATATCCCATCATCTATTCCAGAGTTATGGCCCCTGAAAGGGCACAAATTGCCTACTTTGGTCTTATCCGCACAAAAGCCATTTCATTTATGATTTGATTTTAACCAAACTTGGACACAACTTAAACCACCATAAGATCTTGGTTCCTTTGTTCAAGTTTATATATGGGTCATGTTCAGTCGAAAATGAGGTCAGTAGGTCAAATCATAAAAAGACCCTTGTGAACACTCTAGAGGCCACATTTTAAGTCCATTCATCATGAAACTTACTCAGAATGATTGCCTTGATGAAATCTTGGCCAAGTGTGAATATGGATCATGTCAGGTCAAAAAGGAGGTCAGTAGGTCAAACCATGGAAAAACCTTGTGAACACTCTAGAGGCCAAAGTTTTAGTCTGATCGTCATCAAACTTGCTCAGAATGATCATCTTGACAATATCTCGGTCAAGTTTGAATATGGATCATGTCGGGTCAAAAAGTAGGTCAATAGGTCAAATCATAGAAAAACCTTGTGAACACTCTAGAGGCCACAGTTTTGGTCAGATTGTCATCAAACTTGCTCAGAATGATCGTCTTAACAATATCTGGGCCAGGTTCGAATATAGGTGATGTTGGGTCAAAAAGTAGGTCAGTAGGTCAAATCAGAGTAAAACCCTGTGAACAATTAGAGGCCACAGTTTTGGTCCGATCATCATCAAACTTGCTCAGAATGATTATCTTGACAATATGTCGGTCAAGTTCGAATATAGGTCATGTAGGGTTAAAAAGTAGGTCAGTAGGTCAAATCGTAGAAAAACCTTCTGAACACACTAGAGGCCACAGGTTTGGTCCAATCATCATCAAACTTGCTCAGAATGATCATCTTGATAATATCTTGGTCACGTTTGAATATGGGTCATGTCGAGTCATAAAGTAGATCAGTAGGTCAAATCATAGAAAAACCTTGTGAATACACTAGAGGCCACAGTTTTGGTCCAGTCATCTTGGTCAAGTTCGAATATGGGTCATGTTGGGCCAAAAAGTAGGTCAGTAGGTCAAATCAGAGAAAAACCGTGTGAACACACTAGAGGCTACCGTTACGATCTGATCATCATCAAACTTGCTCAGAATGATAGTCTTGACAATATCTGGGTCAAGTTTGAATAGGAGTCATGTCGCTCAAAAAGTAGGTCAGTAGTTCAAATCATAGAAAAACCTTGTGAACACACTAGAGGCCACAGTTTTGGTCCGATCATCATCAAACTTGCCCAGAATGATCATCTTGACAATATCTAAGTCAAGTTCAAATATGGGTCATGTTAGATCAAAAAGCAGGTCAGTAGGTCTAATCATAGAAAAACCCTAGAACACACTAGAGGCTACAGTTTTGGTCCTATCATCATCAAACTTGCTCAAAATGATCATTTGACAATATCTCGGTTAATTTCGAATATGGGTCATGTCTGGTCAATATGTAGGTCAGTAGGTCAGATTGTTGAAAAGCCTTGTGAACACACTAGATGCCCCAGATTTGGTTCGATCATCAACAAACTTGCTCAGAATGATCATCTTGACAATATCTAGGTCAATTTGAACACTCTAAGAGGCCACAGTTTTAGTCAAATCATCATAAAACTTGCTTAGAATGATAATCTGGACAATATCTCAGTTAAGTTCGAATATGGGTCATGTCAAATCAAGAAGTAGCTCAGTAGGTTATTTTGTCATAACTTTTGAACCGTTTGAGATAGAGCCTTCATATTTGGCATGTAGGTTCCTTGTGACGAGGGCTTCCCATTTATATAAAGATTTCACCTATGACCTTGACCTGTGACCTACTTTATCATACCTTTTGAACCATATGAGATAGAGCCTTCATATTTGGCATGTATGTTCCTTGTGACAAGGTTTTCTCAACCATTCAAAACTTTTGACCCTTGACCATTGACCTACTTTGTCTTAACTTTAGAAGCATTTGAGATACAGCCTTCATATTTAGCATGTAGGTTCCTTGCGACAATTTTGCTTAGAATACCCTCCACCAAAAAGGCTAAAACGATCCCACTCCTATGAACAAAATGGCCATCGGAGCTAAAAAAAGAAAAATATTGTAAATTTGATTCAAAGAGAAACTCCACCTAAACCCTAAGGCCAATTTGATTCAAAGTTCACAGGAATGTTGCCAAGGTTACTCCCTACCAAATAAGCTAAAAACACTCTGCTGATGAACAAGATGGCCACCAGAGCTTTAAATAGAAAATACTCCAGGCAGTGACACACAGGTGAGCGAACCAGGGCCCTCTGGGCCCTCTTGTTAAAACTAGAGGTCACAGGTTTGACCCAATTTTAATGAAACTTGATCAGAATGGTCGCCTCTATGAAATCCGAGTCAAATTTAATATTAGGTCACTTAGAATGAAAAACTAGGTGAGAACAAAGGAAAACATTGTAAACAATCTATAGGTCATAGTTTTGATTAATTTTAATTGAACTTGCTCAGAATGTTTGCTTCTATGTAATCTGTCAAGTTATTACTGGGTCACTTGGGACAAAACTATATCACCAGATCAAATCAAAGGAAAACCTTGTTAAAGATTTAGAGGTCACAATTGTGACCCAATTTTGATGAAATTTGCTTAGAATGTGTACCTCTATGAAATCTAGTTCAGTTTGATACTGGATCACTTAGGGTAAAAAACTAGGTCACCAGGTCAAATCAAAGAAAATCTTGTTTACGATGTAGAGGTCACAGATTTGACCCAATTTTAATCAAACTTGATCAGAAAGTTTTCCTCTATGAAATCTAGGTCAAATACATTACTGGGTCACTTGGCATCAAAAACTAGGTCACCAAGAGAAATCAAAGAAAATCCTTGTTAACACTCAAGAGGTCACAGTTTTGATCCAGATTTAAAGAAACTTTCTCAGAATGTTTGCCTCTATGAAATCTAGGTCAACTTTGATACTGGGTCACTTAGGTAAAAAACTAGGTCACCAGGTCAAATTTAAGGAAAGCCTTGTTAACATTCTAGAGGTCACATATTTTAAGTAATCATTGTCATAATTGTTCCAAATGTTTGTCTTGATGTTTCCTAATTCATGACAAAAAACTAGGTCACTGTGCCTAATTAAAGGAAAACCTTGTTAACACTCCAGTGGTCACATTTATGAAGTAACCATCATGAATATTGCAAAAAAGATGTTTATTTGGGTGGTTTCTAGGTCAAGTTCAAAACTTGGTTAATTGGGGCTAAAAATGAGGTCACTGAGCAAAATCCGACAAAAGCCTTGCTCACACTCTAGAGGTCACATTTATGAAGTAATGATCATCGAATATTGCTCGAAATGTTCATCTTATGATTTCTAGGTAAAGTTTGAAATTGGGTCACTTGAGGTCGGAAACTAGGTCACCAGGCCAATTTAAAGGAAATCCATGCTAACACTCTAGAGGTCACATGTTTTATGTAATTATTATCAATATTGCTCTAAATGATTGTCTTGATGATTACTAGGTCAGGTTCAAAACTGGGTCACTTGGAGATAAAAATTAGGGCACTTGGCCAAGTCAAAGGACAACCTTGCTAACATGCCAGAGGTCACATGAAGTGATCATCATGAATATTGCTTAAAATGTTTGTCTGGTTGATTTCTAGGTCAAGTTCAAAACTGGGTCACTTCAGATCAGAAACTAGGTCCTGAGGTCAAAGCAAAGGAAAACCTTGTTATCACTCTAGTTCAGAAATATATCAGCTCCAGCGGTAATTTTTAGCTCAACTGGGCTGAAGGCTCCAGGGGAGCTTATAGTACAATGGGTCATCCATCCATCCGTCCATCCATCTGTCCATCCGTCCACATTTTTGACCAGTTATTCAGGTTTTACATCCTCATCAACACTATTAAGGTCATTTTGGAGATGTTGTTTCTAATTTTGTGGGACTTTTACCCGACATTGAGATGAAATATCTTAAGTGCTGCCACCCAAACAAACCAAAAAGGTTTATGCATGGAAGGTCCGACTTGCACCACTTTGCCTGGGCAGGCTTAGACCTCCAAGCGGTTTACCAGTTCTAATGTGCGGTCGGTTTCAGCTCTGCCTAGAAGCATCATGCAGCCCAATCTATTTATCCGAGCCCTGATGGTAGGGGAATAGTCTGTCGTCTGTCATCTATCATCTGTTGTACGTCTTTCATTAGCTTTTCATATTTTCAACATCTCCAGAACGAGCTGGTACTTATTTGGAGGCATTGGGGCGACATGGACACTCAGAATGGCTAGAATTGTTGCATTCTGATATTCAAGATGGCTGCCATCTGCTTTCTTATGTAGAGGATTTTGCCAGGGGCTCAAGAATGGGTTCGACACATCCATGGCAAACGAGCCATCGGTGTTCCAGCCATTGAAGTTCTACTGTATATCCATGACAACTGCCATGGCAGCCATTTTGAAATTCTTTAAACTCATGCCAGAACTGTGCCATTCCTTGATGGAATTTGAAATCAATTTGCAGAAGATACCTGTCACGGTCAAAACACCAAGGTCAAAGTCAAACTTAGAGGTCAAAGGTCAAGAAAAGCATCCCTGATCGATTTTGAAATGAGTACCACCAGAAAATGATGTGGGGAGCACAGAACTCAGGTCAGCAACTCTAAGGTCAAGGCCACATGTACAGATCAAATGTGAAAGATGAATTTAGAAATCAGTTTGCAGAAATGTTAGCTCCAAGGTCAAGATCACACTCAGAGGCCAAAGTTCATAAATAGGGACTATTTTTAGGCAGGGGCAGCCATGTACTATGGACGCAATTATAGTTCTAACACTTAAAGTCATGGAAAAAAATAACCATTTTTGGTATGTTTGGATGGGGCAGACAAAAGCAGTGGTTTTATATGCACCAACGTCCACCCTTTGGATTATGGCAGGGTTATAAAAATATAATCCAAACATGTTTGTTTGGATATATTACGGTTAACAAAACTACAGTGAAATTCTGCTATTAAGGCCACCTAAAATTAGGACTAATTCTGCTATAAAAAGCTTATTTTGAAGGGTACACTTAATTTTTAGCTAGCCTGTACGAAGTACATGGAGAGCTATTGTTGTCACCTCGGTCGGTGTGCGCATTTGCGTTCCCGTCACACTGCGTTTAAGTTTTTCAAAAGCTTATATCTCAACAGTCACTCATCACAGAGCACTCATATTTGGAACTTTAGTACCTGGGAGGGTTTACTGATGTTCAAAGGGAACAGACCCCTGGGGTCATGCCCCGGAGTGGAGCTAGGGGTCAAAATCTAGAACACCTATGTAATACTGTGTTAAAGTTGTTGAAATGCTTATATCTCAGCAGTCACTCATCACAAAGCATTCATATTTACAACTTGGATACCTGGGAATGTCTTCCGAGATTCCAAGACAACACACCCCTGAGTTCATGCCTGGGAGTGGGGATGGGGCTTGGGGTCAAAATCTAGGACAACTTTGTAATTTGTTGTATACCTTTCCCTTATGCTAACAAGTTATAGACACAATTGGTTATACATCAGCCAACCAAGTGACATTCGTTCAAGTGTAAAAGGATGAAGGTCATGGTGACCTACATTTCACAGTCCAGTAGTTTTGCCTTATATCTTGAAGACTATTTATTGGAGAAATGTCATACCTGGGATATTAGTTCGATGTGACCCCATGATTGACCTCAAAATATATCTAGGTCACTGTGACCTATATTTCATGGTTCAATGATTTTGCCTATTATCTCGAATACTATTTGATGGAGAAATGTCATACCTGGATTAATAGTTCCATGTGACCCAATAATTGACTGCAAAATATATCTAGGTCAGTGTGACCTATATTTCATGGTTCAGTGATTTTGTCTATTATCTCGAATACTATTTGATGGAGAAATGTCATACCTGGATTATTAGTTCCATGTGACCCGATAATTGACCGCAAAATATATCTAGGTCAGTGTGACCTATATTCCATGGTTCAGTGATTTTGCCTATTATCTCGAATACTATTTGATGGAGAAATGTCATACCTGGGTTATTAGTTCCATGTGACCCGATGATTGACCGCAAAATATATCCAGGTCAGTGTGACCTATATTTCATAGTTCAGTGATTTTGCCTATTATCTTGAATACTATTTGATGGAGAAATGTCACACCTGGATTATTTATTCCATGTGACCCCGTGATTGAGCTTGAATTATATCCAGGTCAGTGTGACCTAAATATCATGGTTCAGTGATTTTGCCTATTATCTTGAATACTATTTGATGGAGAAATGTCTCACCTGGATTATTAGTTTCATGTGACCGATGGTTGACATAGAAATATATCTAGGTCATTGTGACCTATTTTCATGGTTCAATGATTTTGCCTTATAATTCAGACACAATTTGATTCTGAAATGTAATATCTGGAATATATGTTCCATTTGACCTGATTATTGATCTGAAAATATCTCTAGGTGAGTATGACCTATATTTCTATGAACCTATGGTTCATAAATTTTACCTTATATCTTGAAGCCGCAAAACAGACAAGCTATGCTGTCATGTGACAGCTCTTGTCCTTTGTGTTTTCTGCCTACAATGTCCTCTGGTCAGGGACCACCATTGGGACTGTTCAAAAGTGGTCTTTAAGACCACTTTTGAACAGTCCCAAAGGTGGTCTTAATATAGGAATTTTACTGTATGTTATGGGGTGATTATAGTTTACATTACTGAAAAAACACTGCATTGGACCTCAACAACATGGTGTATCTATGTCATCTGAAAAAAGATGTGAAAAAAGCATCATATTTTATATATATATGTATTTCATTTGGATAATAAAAATTGATCAGAGAAGACTTATAGTAGTGTTCAGTAGCTGCTTCAGGAACTGTTCCACAATCCTGTATATTTGTCATATTGCATTAGGTAGATGCTAAGTGGTTTTAGTGGAATAGTTACTCAAGGCAAAATACTTAGGAGTACTTAGATATTTTCTGTCAAAAATGTATTAGTCTCTCATGTCTATAGGGTTCTACCCTTACAGGAAAGAATTTGTTCCTGAAGACATATATAGACCCTTTTTTCAGAGGGACTACTTCTATAGTAAAGGAAACTACAAATCCTGAAATTTGTTTGCTTCCTTTGTGAAAAGAAATAGCAGAAACTACGTTATTAATCGCCATTCCTCATAAAGAATCACAGCAAATCAAGCTGATGGAGTACAAAAGGTCATTAGGATAACACTGTCATAACACAGCCATGTGATGCAGTGAATTATTCTCTCATGAATTTAAAAATATCACTTTTTAGCTCCCCTGAGCCTACTGCTATATGATGGTAGGCCTCCATCATATCCGTCTGTCAAGCATTTTCGAATGTCTTCTTCTCTGAAACCACTGAGCCAATTTCAACTTCAATTCATATGCAGCCTCCTCGCAATTGGGGAACAAAATTTTGCAAGTATGGTCCAGGTTACATGACCAAGGTGGCCGCCATGCCTAAATATGGTAAAAACTTTGAAAAAAATCTTCTCTAGAACCACTGTGCCAATTGTCTTGAAACTTGGTATATAGCATTGGGTGACTGAATACTTACAGGTTTGCAAAACTGATGACCCTAGGTTGATCTTGACCTATTTTATGTCACAGTCAAATTTGGTTCAATAAAACCGAGTCTGCATTTTTTTTTATTTGGTGTAGTCCTTGCTTCCAAAGGCTCTAACTATTCAGAATTTATTTATCTGCAATGCAACTGGGGTTGTGCTGTGTGGCAACTGTAAAAGGTCTCCCCTTACATCTATATTTTATGGTCCTTTTGGGATCATTGAGTTCATTTAGAATTATTTTGCTTAAGCCGGTGCTAGAGGGCATAGCCGGTGTGGCACATTTCAGTACTGGTCATGAGCAGACTCAATAAAACTGAGTCTGCTTTTTTTGTTTATTTGGTATATTCTTTGCTTCCAAAGGATCTAACTATTCAGAACTTATTTTCCAGGGGAAAAGGTAAAACAATGCATTTTTCAAAAAAATATTGTGATCTTTTACATGAGAATAGGTAAAGAATGAATGTCCGTGAATGTTGAAGGTCAGGGCCATTTGATGACCTTGGCTCAAGGTCACTTTGACCTTGGCTCAAGGTCACTTGGATTGTAGGTCCATTGACTTTCAAAATACATTTTCTCTGAAACCACTGAGCCAATTTCATGTAAATTTTATATGCAGCATGTTAACAGTGGGTGAAATTGGTCCAGGTCACATGACCAAGATGGCCACCATGCCCAAATATGGTATAAACCTTAAAAATTCGTCTTTTCCATAACCACTGATTGTCTTGAAACTTTTTATGTAGCATTAGGTGACCTGAGTACTACCAATTTTGCAAAAATGATGACACTAAGCTGACCTTGACCTATTTTACACCAAG
Source organism: Lucinisca nassula (assembly GCA_963580285.1). NCBI lineage: Eukaryota > Metazoa > Mollusca > Bivalvia > Lucinida > Lucinidae > Lucinisca > Lucinisca nassula. The sequence continues at coordinate 137,380,631 of OY757015.1, forward strand.
GTCAAATTTGGTTCCTTAGGCTTTTCAGTGGGAAAAAACCTAAAACAATTCTTTTTTTTTTTTTAAATATTGTGATCTATGACATGTTTTGTTTGTTTGATTTGAGGTTTAACGTCCCCGTCAACACTGTAAAGGTCATTTTGGAGACGTTGCTTCCAATTTTGTGGGACTTTTACCCGACATTGAGATGAAATGACATCTCAAGCCCTGTCGCCCAATGAAACCAATAGGGTTTATTAGCATGGACGGTCCGCCTCGCACCGCGGTTCCTGGACAGGTTTAGATCCTCTAAGCGGTTTACCAGTACTAGTGTGCGGGCCAGATTCAGCTCTGCGTGGAAGCATCATGCAGCCCATATATTTCTTCAAGCCCCTATGGGCGGGGGCGAAATCTATGACATGAGAATAGGTACAAAACGAACATCTATGAATGCAAATAGTCACAGTCATTCGGGGGACCTTTGCCCAAGGTCACTTGGATTGCAGGTCCATTGACATTTCAAAATACACCACTGGATCAATTTCAATTTAATTTCATATGCAGCCTCCCGGAAATGGGGGAACAGAAGTTTTTTAAGTATGGTTCAGGTCATGACCAAGATGGTAAAATCCCTAAAAAATCTTCTCCACTTTTCTTAAAACTTGAATTCCGTCTGTAACCTTGATTTAGTCAGTACAACCCCCTTCAACCTCGTAGGTCAACACAGAAAAAATCAATGGTATTTAATTTAACCCTATTTGTACCAAGTGGAATCTTCCTCCTAATATATAGCAGAAGTTCATTTCAAGATTTAGGGGTGTCAGGTTGTGTTTTCTTTAAAATTAATTAGGAAAATGGCTGAACTTTTAGCAAAGATTGGAGGCCCTGATCAGATGCCGCGTTCTGTGGCATCTGATCTGGGTCTGCACTGTTTGCCAAGGTACCCCTTTAGGGGTTTCTGGTACTAAATTGGTTAACTTAAGGACTCTGTGACAATGACAGTCAGATGCCAGACACATTAATCTTCATATTGTTTTATGTGTGGTCAATTAGGAAAATAAAATATTTCATAGTATCTCATAATCAGTGATTCCTAAGAGAATCATTTTATGAGACTGTCAGTTTTTATTAGTTCACCTGTAGCAGAGCTCAAGGCCGACTAATTATGCAGTGGCCGGCCTGTTGTTCCAGGGTTGTCCATCTGTTAAATTTTTTACATTTTCCACATATCATCCAGAACCATAAGTCAGATTGAGAGGATGCTTGGTGGGTGTCACCATGAAGATTCAGTGATAAAGTAACCAAGATTGCTGCCATGGTTGCCGGCCATCTTAACAGTTCTTCCAACTATTTCCTCACAACCGAAAGTAGGTAGGGAGGCATCAAGGTGACATGGATTGCTAAAATTGTTCCATTTAAATATCAAAGATGATGGTGGCCATCTCCTCCCAAACCAGAAGTCATATTGAGCTGAAACTTAATTGGAGGCATCAGGGCAACAATTGGAAATTCAGAATTGCTAAAATTGTTGCGTTTTGATAAATGGTGGCCATCTTGAAATTCTTCAAACAACATCTGCCAAACTAAGTCAGATTGAGCAGAAAGTTTATGGTATGAAAAAGGGTGACATGGAGATTCAGAATATATTTGTACATTTTGCAAGCAGTGTATCTCAACCTGTACTGTTTGCCAGTATCCTGTCTAAAATGGGTCAATTACTGTTGTTTGAAAAAACAAAACAAAACAAAACAAAACATAGAAGCGCAGTTTCCTTATGTATTGTTTCATTGATCATTGTGAACAAGGCCAGCCAGATGTTACCTATCAGATAGGATTAATTGTGCCACAGCAGGGCAAGATATGTCTTTGGGTATACAGTGAAATTCCTATATTAAGACCACCTTTGGAACTGTTCAAAAGTGGTCTTTAAGACCACTTTTGAACAGTTCCAAAGGTGGTCTCTTTCTAGAAGACACTAAGAGCAGAAAACAAACTGAAAGAATCACTGACAACTTTCAAATATGCTTTCTAAACGAGAATTAGTCTTAATTTTAGGTGGTTTAAATAGTTGAATTTCACTGTATACTGCACAGTATTATCGTCTGTGAAATCTAGTAGGGATATTTTCTGTGTGTTGTTTGGATGCCTCTAATGACTCGAATGTTTATCATGATGATGTCCAATCAAGTTCTGCTGGCTGATCTGAGTCTTTGCTGAACAGGTTTGTCTGAAGAAACATTTTTCACTTGCCATGGCTCAATTAAAGTTGCATCAAATGAATCCATCTTTTCTTTGCCAAATTATCAGAGACTCATAATGGCTTGTTTACCAGGTTTTTGGTGTTTTTTTACCACTTTGGCTTTGAAGCTTGACATATATAGGGTAGCAATAAAAAAAATATATAGATATTTGTGTACATGTACTAGGTCAGACAGAGCCTGTCCTGAATTTTCTTACATGCTATAATATATTTTTCTTTGTATCTGGCTCATTTGCTTCAGTTTATTTAGTAAATTAAATCAATTGTCATTTCAGACAGTTTGAAAGGTCAAGAATTGCCAGGATAAGCAATATTTAGAATACAAAATTATTTAAGGGGAAGGGTTGCACCTTCAGGGTCGGCAACTTTGAAGAAGTGGTTCAACCATACCCTTGAAGGAAAGAATTTGTTCCTCACTATAATTATGCCTTGTCAATATTTTTCTATTCATTAAAGCAATTGCTCCTGATGCCTTGACAATATGTTGGACTGATGCCTTGTCAATATTGTCTACTCATTGAGGTAAGAATTTACTCCTGATGCCTTGACAATATTTATCTACTCATTAAGGACTGATGCCTTGTCAATATTTGTCTACTCATTAAGGACTGATGCCTTGTCAATATTTGTCTACTCATTAAGGACTGATGCCTTGTCAATATTGTCTACTCATTGAGGAAAGAATTTACTCCTGATGCCTTGACAATATTTGTCTACTCATTAAGGACTGATGCCTTGTCAATATTTGTCTACTCATTAAGGACTGATGCCTTGTCAATATGGTCTACTCATTGAGGAAAGAATTTATTCCTGATGCCTTGACAATATTTGTCTGCTCATTAAGGACTGATGCCTTGTCAATATTTGTCTACTCATTAAGGACTGATGCCTTGTCAATATGGTCTACTCATTGAGTAAAGAATTTACTCCTGATGCCTTGACAATATTAAATTTTGTCTACTCATTAAGGAATGATGCCTTGTCAATTTTTGTCTACTCATTAAGGACTGATGCCTTGTCAATATGTGTCTACTCATTAAGGACTGATGCCTTGACAATATTGTCTACTCATTAAGGACTGATGCCTTGACAATATTGTCTACTCATTAAGGATTGATGCCTTGACAATATTTGTCTACTAATTAAGGACTGATGCCTTGTAAATATTGTCTACTCATTAAGGACTGATGCCTTGACAATATTGTCTTCTCATTGAGGAAAGAATTTACTACAGATGCCTTGACAATATTTGTCTACTCATTAAGGAAAGAATTTGCTCCTGATGAATAGAATTTGCTCCCAAATTCTTTCCTTTAAAAGTAGATAAATTGCTCCTTTTTATGAAAGACTTTGCTCCTAAGGAGCAAATTCTTTTCTTTATAATGAGTATACAAATATTGACAAGGCATATTGTGGAACAAATTCTTTCTATCAAGAGTAGACCCTTTTAGGAGAGACAAAGTATGCAGAAATGCAAACAGGAAGTTCTAGAAGTTGTCTCACAAAAGATGGTAGAAAATATGCCCCCGAAAATAAAAATTAGTTTCCCTTAAGTTCCTTATGGCAAACTGCTACTTTAACTGAGTTGGAACTAACTTTGAAAAGATATAACTGTAGTAAATAAGAAAAACATCTTGTGTTCTAGTGACTACAGGATTTGTTTTCTGTTAATCAGATGGAATGGTGAAAGTGGTATTTACCATTTAGTGAACCCCCAACTCTTCAAACCCTTTGATATTTAAAGGAAATGGATACCCCTGACATATTTTTTTGCCATTTTTAACCCTTCTCTTGCTGAATATTCAGTTAAGCCACACTCGTTTCTGACTTTGAACCAATCAGATTACTTGATGTAATTTATTCCTACAAATTCATAAATTGAATGTCAAACAGTGTAGATCCTGATCAGATGGCTTCTGCAGAAGCCATCTGATCTGGATCTACACTGTTTCCAAAGATAGGGGTTGTCGTGAACAGCAGGATAAGAGTTAAGTCGCTTGGACTGGGTCCAGGAAGAGCCATTTCAGTAAAAGTCAGTGCCACAGTCCGCATTGGGTCCACATTTACCTTAAGTTTTTAGCCTCCTGAGCACAGGGTGCACAGTGGGAGCTTTTGTGATCACCCTGTGTTTGTCATACATCTGTCATATCCAGCCTTTATAAAACTTTATGAGAATGTTTGTCTTGATAATATCACAGAGTTGAAAGTGGGTCATGTCAGATTAAAAACTAAGTCAGTTAGTCAAATTGTTTTAAAACATTGTGTGCACCCTAGATTTGTCACCATTTTGCTTCAAACTTTATTGAACATCATCAGAATGCTTGTCTTGATCAAGAATAATTGTGGTTGTGTGGGTCTCTTTGTCAGATTTCATTAAAAGTTAGTGTGCACTCTAGAGAACAGAATTTTCTTTCAGACTTTTATGAAACTTCATTAGAATATTTAATTGTCTTGATGATATGATCAAATTGGAATAGTGTCATGCTTGGTGTAAAACTACCTCAGTAGGTCAATTTGGCTCACATTTGGTATGCTGATAGGTATTGGTCCAAAGTTTTAAGCTCATACCCATAACCTGAAGGTCAAGGTCACAGACTTGGAAATTTTACATTAAATGTGAAACTATATGATGGCTTTGGTTCATAATTGGTGTACTGGTAAGTATACATCCAAAGTTTTAGTCAGCAATGCTTCACTGCCAGATGGTCTGGAATTGAGAAAGGTTTTGATTGTAGTTTTTGTTTAGTTTAAGTTTTGAACAGCTTGTACTATGATGGATTTGGTTTATATTTGGTATGATAATAATATTTATTCAGCATTACCATAACCTTATTGTCAATGTCACAGACTAAGAATTGTTATCTTTTAAGTTTTTGTGCTTATCTTGTTAACAGGTCATATTCTCCAAACCATTAGATAGATTTAGTTTGATAGGTATCGATCTTGTAATACCCCCATCCCCAGCTCAACCCTGCCTATTAGCTTAGGGACTTACAGTATTTCATGCTACAGTTTTTAATTAAACTTTTAACAGCTCACATGATGAAATGTAGTTTATATAGATGATAGATTTAATTCTGAAATTTTTCTTCAGCAATAATCCCACCCTGGTCCATTGACCGCAAAGTCACAGACTAAAACACCTTTGGAGGTGAGCTATGCTGTCTGGTGAAAGCTCTTGCTTCGAGACAACATTTAAAAAAGGAGCAGTCTCTATAAGGCTATTTTCATGGCCACAACCGATTTCCTTTAAACTTTGTAGCTTCAAATTGGTACATGTTGGCTGTCTAATGGTGAATTTTTAGACTCTTTGGTCCACTGGTTTTTGCTGTATACACTATTTAAGTGGGTGGGGTAATGTCACCCCATCAAGGGTATACCAACAAAAATGCTATTATTTTTGTTCAAAGTGCATGACTGGAGGCGATGTTTGCCGTATGCTTACTACCCTTTTAGGCATAACAGCCGGTGATAACAGTCTTATAAATATCAAACAAGAGAAGAGTTTAAACGCGCTTGTAAGTTGTACCCAAATATCAGTAATTTTAATTCCCCAACTTTACGAAAAACCACAACACCTTTGCAGTTTTCAACTTATTTCAAAGATCTTTCATAAATATGATGTTGATATAATAGTCATTCTAGGTATATGTCAGAATTATTTTTAGTTCATAAAACTTAAGAGTTACCTGCTTCTGAAATTGAATTTTACCCATTTTTTTAATCAGAGTGCATTTATCCGTTTGTAGTACTCACAACTTCATTTGGGAGTGAATAAACCGATTCCATGCAAATATAATTAAATAGATGTGGACAAAGAAGTCATTTGATTTAATAGTGCATGCTAGCAAGCACATGAGCACAACATCCCACGGTACGAGCGCCACTTCTTTACCAACAGTACCATCCAGTGATTGGGTTCAGTCCTTGTGGTCTAAACACATTGCAAAACGAGCAAACAATTCTTACATAGTCGCCAACATATGGTATTTTACTATTGGATATTTTGTTGCTAAGCCTTCCACTTTGTAATTCTCCCATTAGCTGATTCGACAACCTATCTCACTTTGTACCTAGCCTTGAATCATTCGCCTCTTCAGTCGTATATTGCTTCTGAGATTTGATTAGGAAGTGAAGCATATGAGAATTGATTTCATAACCCTTTAGTATTTCTCTAACATCCCTGAATCATACATCAACTTTTGCAAATGTCCTATTTGGGGATTCAAATTCTGATGTTGCAATCGCAGTGGCTGATGGAACATACATATGTATTGAGAAGAGTGGAAACTACTTATTTCAGAGAAGATCTTATTCCGTACGTAAAGGACAGCCTTTGCTGGAACCTATGATGCTTGTGGCCACTGATGTTTACATTTTGACTGTGATGGGACCGTATCTTGCAGATGGGAAAAACACAGATGCTAAGATTACCGAACACATGTTAAAGACTAATGCAGAAAATATTACTGACTGGTTTGAAAAAGATGATGTTCTCGTTGTAGACCGCGGTTTCAGGGATGCTATAGATATACTAAAGGATTTTGGAATCAATTCTCATATGCCTTACTTCCTAAACAAATCTCAAAAGCAACATACGACTGAAGAGGCGAATGAGTCAAGGCTAGTTACAAAGGTGAGATGGCTTGTCGAATCAGCTAATGGGAGAATTAAAAAGGGGAAAGCCCTTAGCAACACAATGCCCAATAGTCAAATACCATATGTTGGCGACTATGTAAGGATTTTTTGCTCATTGTGCAATGCATTTAGACTACCTTTGGTAACAAGCAAAGATTCAGGCAAAGTAATTGCTAGAAGAATGATGGCCCTAGCAATAGCTCCAAATTAGCTGCCGGATAAGGTCGTAACAAGAATTCCGCCGAAGGCTATGTCGCGCATGTGGCGCGCAAAGTCATCGAACCATGATATGTAGGTCAAGGTCAAACATAGATGCTTGCTCAAAAGATCCCATTCTCAAATGCAAGCTTGTACTAAGTATCATTAATGAAGCTCTAATAATTATTGAGAAATTAACTTAACCATTAGGGTAAACGCTAGGGTGGTCACATTATTTTACAAAGTCAGTGAACCATGAAATTTAGGTCAAGGTCAAATATGGATGCTTGCATGTAAGTTGTCATCCCCAGATTCAAGTTTGCACCAAATATCATTAAGGAAGCTCTTATAAATCTTCAGAAATAAACTTGACCATTAGGGTGAACGCTAGGGTGGTCGCAATATTTTACAAAGTCAGTGAACCATGAAATTTAGGTCAAGGTCAAATATGGATGCTTGCATTCAAGTAGCCATCCATAGATACAAGTTTGTACCACATATCATTAATAAAGCTCTTATAGTTCTTGAGAAATAAACTTGACCATTAGGGTGAACGCTAGGGTGGTCGCAGTATTTATAAAGTCAGTGAACCATGAAATGTAGGTCAAGGTCAAATATGGATGCTTGCATATAAGTTGTCATCCCCAGATACAAGTTTGTACCAAGTATCATTAATGAAGCTCTTATAGCTCTTGAGAAATAAACTTGACCATTAGGTCGCAAATGTTGAAGCCTTGACGAACGGACGAACGGACGGAAAACCGGGCGCCTATATCGCGCCATGCTAATGGCAGGCGCGACAAAAAATGGCTGGGATAAAAAACGGGTTATTTGGATAAAGATCGATGATGAGAAACTTGAGAATTTCCCAGAGATGACTGAGGATGAACTCGGGGATTTGAAACTGGGTATTTACCAGCTGAAACAAGCCAAATCCTACACAGATGAACATTTTGACGACAATGGATCATATGAGATAATGGCACACAAAGAAAAAGATGGTGTTCTCAAAGCACAGATACGTTCTTGCCACACGTCTAATAAAACATATAACATGTGGGTTGAATATACACAAGGACTGAACCCAATCACTGGGTGGTATTGTGGGTGCAGAAGTGGAGCTCGTACCGTGGGATGTTGTGCACATGTGGCTTCTGTTCTCTGGTATTTGGGATATTACCGGAACATAACAGAAAATAGTGAAGCAAAACCAAGTCGGGAACATATTGATTTTGTTTATGATGCTGCTGTTGACACATGGAGTACATCTAGCGATTCAGAGGAAGATCAGTAAATTAACAAATTCTTAAACATGTCTTGAGACCATACAGGTTTATATTTAAGCACAGTATCAGTCTAAAATGAGGTTCCACAACATGAGCAAAGCCTGCTTTGGTGGTCAAAAATGTTTGACAGTTGACAAATGTTCCATTTGCACCTGGAAATTAAGAGTTCATATATAACCCCCCACCCAAAAAAAAGGAAATACTAGCATGCACTATTAAATCAAATGACTTCCTTGTCCACATCTATTTAATAATATTTGCATGGAATCGGTTTATTCACTTTCAAATGAAGTTGTGAGTACTACAAACGGATAAATGCACTCCGATTTAAAAAATGGGTAAAATTCAATTTCAGGGGCAGGTAACTCTTAAGTTTTATGAACTAACAATAATTCTGACATATACCTAGAATGACTATTACATCAACATCATATTTATGAAAGATCTTTGAAATAAGTTGAAAACTGTAAAGGTGTTGTGGTTTTTCGTAAAGTTGGGGAATTAAAATTACTGATATTTGGGTACAACTTACAAGCGCGTTTAAACTCTTCTCTTGTTTGATATTTATAAGACTGTTATCACCGGCTGTTATGCCTAAAAGGGTAGTAAGCATACGGCAAACATCGCCTCCAGTCATGCACTTTGAACAAAAATAATAGCATTTTTGTTGGTATACCCTTGATGGGGTGACATTACCCCACCCACTTTAAAAGTGTATACGGCAAAAACCAGTGAACCAAAGAGTCTAAAAATTCACCATTAGACAGTCAATATGTATCAATTTGAAGCGACAAAGTTTAAAGGAAATCGGTTGTGGCCATGAAAACAGCCTTATAGAGACTGCTCCTTTGAGTAACATAATTTCAAGATAATTCAAAGGTAATACCAAGAAGCAGTACAGTTTGTTTGTTTGATTTGAGGTTTAACGTCCCTGTCCACACTGTAAAGGTCATTTTGGAGATGTTGCTTCTAATTTTGTGGGACTTATACCCGACATTGAGATGAAATGACATCTCAAGCCCTGCCCCCCAATGAAACCAATAAGGTTTATAAGCATGGAGGGTCCGACTCGCACAGCTTTGCCTGGGCAGGCTTAGATCCTCTAAGCGGTTTACCAGTACTTGTGTGCGGGTCGGTTGCAGCTCTGCGTGGAAGCGTCATGCAGCCCATCTATTTCTTCAAGCCCCGAGAGGCAGTGCAGTTATTAAAGAGACATGATGCCAAATGTAAAAGTAAAGTTATGGGTTCCATAAAATACACTAGGTCTCACACTCAGTGAGAATTGTAATGTCTTTTAAAACTTAAATGTGCTAACTTGCAATTTACTCTAAATTGTGCAGACACTGCCTTCTTTCTTCTACCCATTTCTGACAGCCAGATTTTCAAATGTCTATGATGAGAGAATATTTTAACACCTCTCTAGACAATCTAGTGTTTCAAACAAATATACTGGAATGAAAAAACAGAATTTTCTTCCAGACTTTTAACTTGTAGCCCGAGAACATTTAATTTGATGTGAGCTTATGAAAATGAAAGCTTATCAGGGAAGAAGCACTGATAATGTGGACAGGCTTGGCATCTACCATTGGTAAAAAGGATGGACCAGACTGAAACTTGGCCTTCTGAAGTGCCTTTTATAGCAGATGTGATGAATATTTTATGGATGAATGGCAATAGCCAGAAGATTTTAAGACATTACAAGGGGAATAGATATACCTTCAGGGAAGGCAACTCCTTTAAAAATTCCCCCCACCCCCCCCCCCCCCCCCCACCCCCACCCCAAGCAATAGGGTTCTACTCTTTAAGAAAAGAATTTGCTCCAGAAGGGGTCTACTGGTACTCTTTAAGAAAAGAATTTGCCCCTGTTGGGGTCTACTAGAAAAGAATTTGCTCTTTAAGAAAAGAATTTGCTCCAGTAGGGGTCTACTCTTTAAGAAAAGAATTTGTTCATTAAGAAAAGAATTTGCTCCAGTAGGTGTCTACTCTTTAAGAAAGGAATTGGCTCTAGGAGGGGTCTACTCTTTAAGAAAAGAATTTGCTCCAGTAGGTGTCTACTCTTTAAGAAAAGAATTCGCTCCAGTAGTGGTCTGCGGGTACTCTTTAAGAAAAGAATTTGCTTCAGTAAGGGTCTACTCTTTAAGAAAAGAATTTGCTCCTCAGGAGCAAATTCTTTTCTTAAAGAATAGACCCCTTTCACCAAAGGACTTAACTGTCAGTTAAGTGAAGAGGAAGTCTCGAAAGTTGTCTCCCATTTAAAACTTGCAGAAAATATGCTTGATGTATCGAGGCATAATCCTGGTTTTATTTTGCTTATATAATAACAGCAGTGTCATAAGTGAGTATATCTAACAGCATGGGTCTGCACAGTCTGATCTGGTTTCACACTGTGCCCTATTAAGAATATTCTTCTGGACTTTCTACACAGTTGTGATCAGGCTTTGCAGCTACCCATGCTGGCCTGGGTGTATGTTGGACATGTGACAGGTTTTCTAATAAGCTGACCTAGTATTTGAACAGCTTCATCATTTCTTCCCATTAGCTTAATGGAGAATAAACATGGGTTCTTAATGGCTTCGAATGTCAACACTGTGGATTAAAATTGTTTCATGAAGTTCTAATGAAATATTTACTAGGAGTTAGAGACCTATACAGTTATTCTATTTGCTTTTCCAAAAAAATAAAAAACACCCCAGTTTAGTCCTGTTGTCAGAGGAGTTCTCTGTAAGGATGACAGCTGAGAGAGGCAGAAAGATGGTGAGTAGGAATTTATTTTTTTACTTTTATACTTGACCTTTTAATGCCAAATGGACTTTCTGACTTCTGGTTTTGAGGGGAATTTGTTTGTTTGATTTGAGGTTTAACATCCCAGTCAACACTGTAAAGGTCATTTTGGAGACGTTGCTTCCAATTTTGTGGGACTTTTACCCGACATTGAGATAAAATGACATCTCAATCCCTGCCGCCAAATGAAACCAATAGGGTTTATAAGAATGGAAGGGCCGACTTGCACCGCTTTGCCTGGGCAGGCTTAGATCCTCTAAGCGGTTTACCAGTACTCGTGTGTGGTCTGCGTGGAAGTATCATGCAGCCCATATATTTCTTCAAGCCCCGATGGGCGGGGGCCAGGTTTTGAGGGGAAAGGATACTTCTGGTGCATTGTTTGCCATTTTGTTTACAAGAGAGTTGAGTTTGTTTTTTTTTCTGATTTTATGCTTGCTTTCCCATCTACTGATTCTCTTTAGAAGGGAGTCAAAGAATTTTACTCATTTGGATTTAGGAGCAGATTCTTATATGAGACATTGGCTCACCATTTTGATCCAGGATCTGCTTGTTTTCCCATCTACTGATTCTCTTTAGAAGGGAGTCAAAGAATTTGCTCATTTGGACTTTAGAGCAGATTGTTATCTATAACCCTTCTTGTACCATACAGAATCTTCCTCTTATATCCATTTGACAATTTAGCGGTGTCAGTTTGTGTTTTCTTCAAAATTGATTTGGAAAATGACTGAACTTTTTATGTCCCCGGTAGCGATAGCGGGGACATATTGTTTTTGCCCTGTCTGTTTGTTTGTTTTGTTTGTTGGTTTGTACCTGGACAACTTTAACGTTGGCCATAACTTTTGAACCGTTTGAGATAGAGCTTTCATATTTGGCCTGAAGGTTCCTTGTGACAATACCTTCACATTCATGCAAAAAAATTTGACCTGTGACCTTGACCTTGACCTTTGACCTACTTAAAAGAAAAAAATAACATTGGTCATAACTTTTGAACCACTTGAGATACAGCCTTCATATTTTGCATGTATGTTCCTTGCGGCAAAAGCTTTACATTCATGCAAAAAATTTTGACCTTTGACCTTGACCTTGACCTTTGACCTCCTTAAAATAAAAAAATAACATTTTGGTCATAACTTTTGAACCGTTTGAGATAGAGCCTTCATATTTTGCATGTAGCTTCCTTTTGACAAGAGCTTTACATTCACACAAAAAATTTTGACCTGTGACCTTGACCTTGACCTTTGACCTACATTAAAGAAAAAGTTAACATTGGTCATAACTTTTGAACTGTTTGAGATACAGCCTTCATATTTAGCATGTATGTTCCTTGTGACAAAAGCTTTACATTCATGTCAAAAATTTTGACCTGTGACCTTGACCTTTGACCTACTTAAAATAAAAAATAACATTTTAGTCATAACTTTTGAATGGTTTGAGATAGAGCCTTCATATTTTGCATGTAGGTTCCTTGTGACAAGAGCTTTACATTCACACAAAAAATTTTGACCTGTGACCTTGACCTTTGACCTACATAAAAGAAAAATTTAACATTGGTCATAACTTTTGAATCGTTTGAGATAGAGCCTTCATATTTTGCATGTAGGTTCCTTGTGGCAAACGCTTTACATTCATACAGAATTTTTACCTGTGACCTTGACCTTTGACCTACTTAAAAAATAAACATTTTTGGTCATAACTTTCCAACCGTTTGGGATAGAGCTTCATATTTGGCATGTAAGTTCCCTGTGATTAGAGTTTTTCATACATGCAAAATGTTTGGACCATGACCGTGACTTTTGACCTACTTAAAAGAAAAAAATAAAATTGTTCATAACTTTTGAACCGTTTAAGATAGAGCCTTAATATTTGGCATGTAGGTTCCTTGTGACGATAGCTTTACATTCATGCAAATTTTTTTGACCTGTGACCTTGACCTACTTTAAAGAAAAAATATTATTGTTCATACCTTTTGAACCATTTAAGATAGAGCTTTCATATTTGGCATGTAAGTTTCTTGTGTCAAAGGCTTCCCACACAAACAAAAATCTTGAACTGTGAGCAACTTTGAATAAAAAATGACCATGCCCGGGGACATGTTCGTGTTTCACAAACACATCTTGTTGTAAACAGTGTTGGCCCTGATCAGACACCGCATTCTGCGGCATCTGATCTGGGCCATCACTAATTGCCAATTACCTGTTTGGGTTTTCTGGTACAAAATTGGTTAAGATCCAGGATGAGACATTTGCTCACCATTTTGATCCTGGATCCAAGTTTCAAACCAAACATCAATGGAAACATCTTGTGTCTCTGCCTCCCAATAAGTTCGAGAAAGTTCCATCAGTCTGCAAGGAAGGGGACTGGGAGGGATAAAATCATTCACTAGATCTTTTATATTTGCATCAGAATTGCGACAGCTGTTAAAGGAAGCAACCAAAACTTAACCCTTTTTGTATCAGAAACCCCAAAACGGGTACCCTGGCAAACAGTGCAGGCCCAGATCAGACGCCGCAAAATGTGGCATCTGATCAGGGCCTACCTACACTGTTTTGCAAAAAGTTCAGCTATTTTCCGAATAGTTTTTTGAAGAAAACACAACCTGACACCCCTAAATGTAGGAGATTCCGTTTGGTACAAAAAGGGCTAAAGCTTGATCAGGCATTCTGTTGCTAGACGGCCCAGAATGACAAAAGCTGACTGTTGCCCCATGCCCCTTACTCACCAGATTCGGCATCATCTGGATTTAAGTCCTTATCTCACATAGTCGATATAGACTGTGACCAGTAGTAATGCACTGGACAAGAATGAAAACTCTACGACTTTTCTAGGTTTCTCCCCTGAAGCATACATTTATATGTTATTGTTTGATTTGAGGTTTAATGTCCCCGTCAACACTGTAAAGGTCATTTTGGAGACATTGCTTCCAATTTTATGGGACTTTTATTACCCGACATTGAGATTAAATGACATCTCAAGCCCTGTCGCCCAATGAAACCAATAGGGTATATCACATGGACAGTCCAACTCGCACTGCTTTGCCTGGACAGGCTTAGAGCCTCTAAGCAGTTTACCAGTAATCGTGTGCAGTTGGTTTCAGCTCTGCGTGGCAGCATCATACAGCCCATCTATTTCTTCAAGCCCCGATGGGCTGGGGCCAATTATATACATATTATAATTCTGCTCTTCTTTGAGGCACTTTGATAATACACAGTATCTGGTAGTTGGACTATTTTGACACTCTCCTTTTCTAGGTATCTGCCCTGAAGCCAGAATGATAAAATTGATAAAATGGACAGAACCTTTTGCATCCCATAATTTCACTTCCCATTTAGATATTATAGCAGGGATGAAGACTAGGGCCAGTATAAAGGCAGTGGACAAGAAATGTGAATCTGATTTTCTTCCTTTATAGCTCACATGAGCATGAAGTGCTCATGATGAGCTTTTATGATCTGTCAATGTGTGTTGTGTGTCATGTCGTGCGAAGTCAACAATTTGCTTTAAATGACAACTCCTCCTAAAACCTAAGGCCAATTTCAATCAAACGTTACAGGAATGTTGCCTAGGTGGCTCCATACCAAATAGCTAAAATTGTTATGCTCCAATGTACTAGATGGCCGCCAGAGCTTAAAATAAAGAAATCTTAAAATAGAGAAGAGACAAATCTTCCTATACCCATGTGTCTAATATCATTCAAACTTCATGAGAATGTTGCCTTGGTGATGGTGTACTAGTGCAGCTAAAAATGGTTGCTCTAAGAATGAACAAAATGGCCCCCAGAGCGAAAAAAAAAAAAAAGATAGAAAAACCTTGAAATAACAATGCAAACTTCACAGGAATGTTGCTTCAGTTACCCTACCAAAATAGCTAAAATGAATTTAAAAACGATGGCTGCGAGAGCTTTAAAATAAAAAAAAAAACAAACTTGGAATGACAACTTCTCCTATACCTTTAAGACCAATTTCATTCAAACTTTTTAATGAAAATTAAACCAAAGCACTGACAGCACTTCTTGATTGATGGTCTCTGCGTGTAGGCTGGATAAATGGTTCTCGACAGGCACTAAGACTGTTTCATTTTACCCTTAAACATTAGTCTGTACTTCAAGCAAACAGTGCAGACTCTGATCAGACACTGCATTCTGTAGTGTCTGATCGGAGTTTACACTGTTTGCCAATGTCCCAGTACATGAGCCCAGTCCTGATACCCATTTCATACAGCGATCTAACGCCACATGGAGAATAGGGCTGCTATAAACACCGGTTACCTGGAATTTGTACATGGACAAGGGACAAGAGCAGATTTTATCACAATGTCAGGTTTTGTTTGTTCGATTTGAGGTTTAACGTCCCCATCAACACTGTAAAGGTCATTTTGGAGACGTTGCTTCCAATTTTGTGGGACTTTTACCCGACATTGAGATGAAATGACATCTCAAGCCCTGTCGCCCAATGAAACCAATAGGGTTTTTAAGCATGGACGGTCCGCCTCGCACCGCGGTTCCTGGACAGGCTTAGATCCTCTAAGCGGTTTACCAGTACTAGTGTGCGGGCGGATTCAGCTCTGCATGGAAGCATCATGCAGCCCATATATTTCTTCAAGCCCCTATGGGCGGGGGCTTACAATGTCAGGTAAAAGTCCCACAAAATTGGAAGCGACTTTACCAAAATGATCCATCGCCCCCGCCCATAGGGGCTTGAAGAAATATATGGGCTGCATGATGCTTCCACGCAGAGCTGAATCTGGCCCGCACACTAGTACTGGTAAACCGCAAAGAGGATCTAAGCCTGTCCAGGAACCGCGGTGCGAGGCGGACCGTCCATGCTAATAAACCCTATTGGTTTCACTGGACGACAGGTCTTGAGATGTCATTTCATCTCAATGTCGGGTAAAAGTCCCACAAAATTGGAAGCAACGTCTCCAAAATGACCTTTACAGTGTTGACGGGGACGTTAAACCTCAAATCAAACAAACAAAAACCAAAATGATCCTGGTTCTAGCAAACAAAGACCTGGTTTGGGGTTGCCCATATAAAATGTGTTTAAACAGTTGAGAATTAAGTGATAATAGATTGGTAGATTTGATGGTCGGTTTCCCCAACAGAGTATCCTTGGCACTCTTACCTGGCCACTTTCATCTTTTGCTGTCAGGTGAATCAAACCAGTAGGTGTAATCTTGGG
This sequence comes from Lucinisca nassula, assembly GCA_963580285.1. Classification (NCBI taxonomy): domain Eukaryota; kingdom Metazoa; phylum Mollusca; class Bivalvia; order Lucinida; family Lucinidae; genus Lucinisca; species Lucinisca nassula. The sequence goes on from OY757015.1 coordinate 137,396,950, forward strand.
GTTTACCATGTTTACCGTATGTATTGGGACAGCCTGAGCAAACACTGTAGACAGAACACAATGTCTCATCAGCGCCACTCATCCATCCTATTTTGAGACACAAAATTCAGTATAAATTGTATTTATTCAAATTTTAGAACAGGTATGCTATTTGGAGTTGAATTGCCTGGGTATTTAGGTAAAATATGGTAACGCTTTGAAGCACCAAAAAAAATTGTGAGGCAGAGATGATATTTATTTTTTTTTGAGAAATTGGGCTTGATATTTCTTTTATCATATGACATCGCGTCTGAGAGTGTAATAACGTCATGTATTATTTTCGATAATCCACTAGTGGATTAAATATGCAAATTAGCTAGATACGTCCCGTAACGTTACATGTACGACGTCCTTAACAATGCGGCATTTACTAACGGCAGAATATTGACATTTTTGTAAATAATCGTGAATAAAATGAGTTTAAAATGTCATATGATAAATAGAATCTCGCATTCGTGCTCGTATTATTGAATTTATTAAACTCGTTGAGGAAAAGGGTTAAAATGCTCGACACAGCCTCGCATTTTATCCCTTTTCCTCAACTCGTTTAATGAATTCAATAATACATGAACACTCATGTAAGATCCTCTATGTAATTCACAGATGATTAAAATAAATGTCAAACCATGCTTTCTCGTACAAAATAAGAAAACAATGTACAGCGAATTTCAATGACTCAAACATCAGTCACTAACGTAGCAGCGTCACAGAATTCTGTTACGAACTGTTTCAGTCTGTTTCATACCAGAGTTGTAACAAAAACAAGAAAACGTGTATGTTATAGTTCTGTTTCGTAAAGTTACAGAAAAACGTGTCCACCTCTAGCGCTGCATAGTCTGATCAGGGTCTACACTGTTTGACATTCTGTCTGCACCTTTTGGACTCTTTGCTGAAACGTTCTCCATTGTTGCTAAAAATTTTGGAGAATTACAGCAAGTACTCAAGACGTCTGAATTTTTTTACTTTTACGGTAACCCTCAGTTGCTTGAACTACCCCTAACTTTAACAAAACTCCATGGTCCCCATTGAATTTGACTGTATTTGAAAATGATTTGTTTGTTTGTTTGATTTGAGGTTTAACGTCCCCGTCAACACTATTTAGGTCATTTTGAAGACGTTGCTTCCAATTTTGTGGGACTTTTACTCGACATTGAGATGAAATGACATCTCAAGCCCTGTCTCCCAATGAAACCAATATGGTTCATAAGCATGGACGGTCCGACTTGCACTGCTTTGCCTGGGCAGGCTTAGATCCTCCAAGCGGTTTACCAGTACTCGTTTGCGGTCGGTTTCAGCTCTGCATGGAAGCATCAGGCAGCCCATCTATTTCTTCAAGCCCCGATGGGCTGGGGCTTAATTTGAAAATGATGTCTGAAACAATCATGATTAATGGATTAAAGGTTAAAACCGGGTAATTCAGTTCTAAATAATAATCATTGCCTGGATTTTACATGAATGCCATTTGTATGGTCCCTGATAAACAACATAACTCTAGTTTCTATTGTAGCTTTGGGTTAATCGGTAAACTCACTCAAAAACCTGTAAATACCCAGACACACACTCTACAAGAACAACACACTTAGATTTGCCATATCAACAGGAACCTCTGTATGACCCTATTGTTTAGGTCCAAAGCAGAAACTTTGTTGGTTTATCATTACATAGAAAGACCATCTATAATTATAGAAAAATGACCATTAATTGTCATTAATGGTCAGTTTTCTATAATCTATACATTTTTGGATCCAGATATCCAAAATCATGTTTTAATGTTATAAGAAGGGCTGTAACGATACGATACATATTGCGATAATACCTCATGATACAATACGTATCCTGATACTTTAGTACAAACTAGAATGAAAGCAAACCAGCCAGATCCGCTATAAAAGACTGCAGTACGGTCTACAAACATGTTGCAAAGTGTTGGTGGCAATTAGGAAAGGCTCATTTGTAAAAAGTATGCTGAAATGTCAGAACAAATTTAATTGTCAAGGAACCAAAAAGATTGGCAATAGATAAAAGCAAAATACTGGCAACAGAACTAGAATTTACCAGTGATCCTCTTCAAATTCTGCTTATATCCCCACACATGCCCTTCACCTCAAGGTTGAATATTATTAATATTATTAAGGTCAAGGTCACAAACTTAGAAATTTTCAATGTTAAAGACTCAGGTTAAGGTATTTGTACTGGGTAGAATCTGAAATTTTACAATGGATTTGGTTCATATTTGGTATGATGATAGATATAGATCCAATGCTTTATTCAGCACTCCCATGCCTATGACCTCAAGGTCAAGGTCACAGACTTTGGAATTTTTAATGTTAAAGATTTTAAAGAGCTCAAGTTTTCCAAACCATATTATGGATTTGGCTTATATTTGCTATGATGATAGCAACAGGTCCAAAAAATTATTTGGCTATACCCCTCTCTCATGGCTATGGCTTCAAGGTCAAGGTCACAGACTTAGAAATTTTTAGATATTTTAAGAGTTCATTTAATTCTTTGGGTTTATATTTGATATGGTGATGGATACCACTCAAAGTGATATTCAGCAATACCCCCATTGGTCCATGCACATGACCTAAAGGTCAAGGTCACAGACAGATTTTTTTTTTTTAATTTGAAGTTTTAAGAGCTCCTGCTTTTCAAACCATACCATGGATTTGCTTCATATTTGGTATGATGATAGTTACAGGTCCAAGGTTTTATTTAGCCATACCACCACCCCTGACCTCAAGATCAAGGTCACAAACTTAGTTTTTTTTTAAGTTTTTAGTCCTCTTATGTTCCAAACCATATTATGGATTGGCTTCATATTTGGAATGATGATAGATACAGGTCCAAACCACCGACCCTGTCCATGACCTCAAGGTCAAGGTCACATACATGTGCAGAAAATTTTTGGTGTTAAAGTTTCTAAAAGCTCATATTTTTCAAACTATTTAATGGATTGGGTTGGTATTGGATATGAGTATTGTTATTTGTCCCAAGGACACATTTGCAGGTGAGCTATGCTGTCCTATGACAGCTGTTGTTGCTTTGTTTTTTTTTTTCAGGATGAGCTAGGCCCCTGTGTTGGGGTATCTGTGTGGTATTGACAAATTTCTAGTTTTGACTATTATTTCATTTGAGAATCTGCTTAAATGTAAAAATAAAAACAAAGTGTCAAAGGGAATAATCTAGAAATATTAGATTTGTTCATAGAAAGCGAGGCACAATTTCTGGCTGAACTTTCTATGTTGAGAGTGCATTTTGCCGAAACGGTATACGGTAGTTGCAGATTGTTTAGATATAGTAGGATTATGCAAGACAAAATAAAGAAAGAATTGTTTTTGAAAGTTGATACTTGTATCAACTTTATATGTCATCGCATTTCTACTTCCGGTACTGGACCGCGTTGCTACACTTCCGCTGTTCGTTCGCTGCATAAAATAGTCCAAATTAAGCACTTGCCTCATTTCCTTTTCCAGCGCATTGATTTCTTAACATTTACGCTGAATGCGGACTTGATTCCACAGGTGTTCCTTCCCTTTCACCCCTCAGTTGCCGAACTGGACTTTTCCAGCTTTAATACTCGGTGTATCCTTTTATATCAAGGCGGACTTGATTCCACAGGTGTTCCTTCCCTTTCACCCCTCGGTTTCCGAACTGGACATTAGCCCATATATAACTATCGTCACTTTTTATGGCATGTAAGTATTGTAGGCCCAGATCAGACGCAGCACAACTTGGCGTCTGATCTGAGTCTGCATTGATTGCTAAAAAACATATATTCTTGCAAAACCTACCTTTAAGAAAACAACTCTGACAATCCTGTTCCGAACTTATTTGTTGGAAGATTCCATTGTCATATATTGGTTAAGCAAATTCAGAAGCCACTGATCAGACACCTCATTCTGTGATCTCGAATCAGACCCTTCAGTGCATTTTTGGGTGCATATGCACTCGTTTTATAGACACTTGGGAAGACGAATCTAAGTCGAAGCGTCTCCACTTTTTAAAATGTAGAAATTAAAGGGCTCTGCTGTAACGTTTCCGAAAGCAATGTACACTTCATTTTTGGAGACCCATGACTCGCCGAAAGAAAGCAATAGGTTTTAAAGTTCACTCCCGTCCAGTGCTCCAGATAAACAGCGTATTTGCGTAAGTACTCAATTAATCAAAGTGCTGAGAGAACTGGTGGATCGATCGTCTCTGAATGTAAGTTTGGAGAATAGTCATGAACTGAGAATCGGACTGTTCGTTTAAGCAGGTACATTAGATCTGATCGGACACCGCATTATGTGGCGTTTGATTAAGAAGGTTCTGTTTGCATATGGCCAAATGCACGAGCACAGTCCTACCGCCCCCGCCCATCAGGGCTTGAAGAAATAGACAGACTGCAAGATACTTCCACGCCGAGCTGAAATCGACCGCACAAGAGTACTGGTAAACAGCTTAGATGATCTAAGCCTGACCAGGCAAAGTGGTGCGAATCGGACCGTCCATGCCACAAACCTATTTGGTTTCATTGCGCGACAGGCTTGATAATTATGTCATTTCATTTTAGTGTTGGGTAAAAATCTCACAAAATTGGAAGCAACGTCTCTAAATGACCTAATCAGTGTTGACGGGGATGTTAAACCTCAAAACCAGCAAACAAACATACAAATAAACAAACAAACAAGCACAGTCCAGAATTTTCTTCTGACGTTCTGCTCTGACATCTTAGGGGTGTTATCAATAACTAATACCTGGATTTTGTTGTCAGATGGTCAGTGATTGTCACGAGGACAATAACAAGCAACAGGAATTTTTTTTCTTAGTCGAACCTGGTTAAACTCCTTTTTCAATCTTGTTAAAAAGATACTTAGAGAACTGTTTTATCTACCACTACCATTTTATCATGGTGAATATACCTCATAAATCAACTTTCCTCAGTACTTTCAGTACTTTGATTTAACAACATGGTTAGGCACCTTTTTTACTAGTTTGCCAAATTCAGTTAATTGCAAGCTTAAAAAAAGTTCGAACCGAAATAGCAAAAGGGAACCATGAACCAAACCACCGAATCTGTACTGAGGTAAATCCAGTGTTGGGTGAATTGTTACGGTCTGGGAAATGAAGTGTTATAAAGGTTGTTCTGTAGTTCTTTTGTTTCCAAGATATCCTGTAGTACAAAGCTCAGCAAAACATACATTTAACACTGTAACCTGGCCTTATGCCCAGAAAACTCCATGGATGTTTGTTAATCTTGTTTCCTACCATGTTACCTTAAAATATATTTAGAATAAACAAACCCCATTTAAACAGTTGAAGTTTAGATTCTGATGCCAAAAAGTTGTCTTACCTAAAGAACTGTGAAATGAATTTCCACCTCGTTTCTACATAGAACTTACCTTAAAAATCCTAAAATTTCGGACACCTTGAGAACTTGCTGTAGGTCTCCTAAAAATTTAACAAGGTTGTTCCATGGTCCAGCAAGGACTCCAAAAACTATAGACGGAATGGCAAACAGTGTAGACCCTGATCACACTGTTCCTTCGGGGATCAGACTGCTCCTTCAGGATCAGTCTGATCTGTGTCTGCACTGTTTTCCTGTCCTACCCTTAAACCAAATAAAGGAAAGAATTTGCTCCTTAGGAGCAGATTCTTTCCTTTAAGAGTTGACCAGGGCACATGGTTTTAAGGTTACAGTCCACAAAATACTAATAGAGTTATCCCCCTTTGAAAATTCTCTGTAAAATTTCCTTCTGGCAAACTCCTCTTACAATTTTACTCTGATTGAGCTTAATTAGTCCATTAACCCTTATCTTGCTGAATATTCATTTAAGCCACACCCATTTCTGTCTATCAACCAATCAAATTACTTTATGTAGTTTATTGCTACAAATTCATAAACTGAATGTCAAACAGTGTAGATCCAGATCAGATGGCTTCTTCAGAAGCCATCTGATCTGGATCTACACTGTTTGCAAAGATAGGGGTTGTCGTGAACAGCAAGATAAGGGTTAAGTGGAACAGCACATATTGTTTCAAGGTTGCTGTCTACCAAATACTAACTGTTATCCCTTTTGAAAATTTCTACCAAATTTTCATTTCCGGCTTACTCCTCTGATAGTTTACATCCAGCAAGCCGAAACTTAGTAAAAAGTTACACTGTGGTGTGGAACTGTGCATATTATATATTGTTCTACCAAATATTAGCAGTAAGTTACTATGAATTGCAGAAAAATTTAGCAAACCTAGTGACACATGCTACACTTAACATTTTGTCATGTGGACTGTGTGTTATTGAAGCTATTTTTGGATTGAAATTTAGAGCAGTCATTATAGCCTGCTTACCAAACTCGACAACTGTGAACAAATATCAGAAGTAACAGTAAGAAATGCTCTGGGAATGATAGTCCCAGTTTCTGAATCATCACCCTTCTCATTCCCAGAAGTCCAAGCTACGGGTTGTTCTCTCGCATCTGGGCATTTTATCTATGAGAGTTAAATTTAGCAGGCGATTAATCAAAATATAAAAACTGACCATAGCTAACCATCTGTGACACGCTTGCACAAAACTACTTCTGATTGGTCAATATTTTTGGACAGTATGATGCTATATAGCTATTAGGGACAAACTTTGATTTATTTACAGTTACACATGCTGAAAAGTTTCAAGTTGTCTGGCATTGGGGCTTGAAGAAATATATGGGCTGCATGATGCTTCCATGCAGATCTGAATCCGGCCCGCACACTACTACTGGTAAACAGCTTAGAGGATCTAAGCCTGTCCAGGAACCGCGGTGCGAGGCGGACCGTCCATGCTAATAAACCCTATTGGTTTCATTGGGCGACAGGGCTTGAGATGTCATTTTATCTCAATGTTGGGTAAAAGTCCCACAAAATTGGAAGCAACGTCTCCAAAATGACCTTAACAGTGTTGACGGGGACGTTAAACCTCAAATTAAACAAACAAACAAATCCAGCTGTCTGGCTGTTTTGCTAAATCTTTTTGGCAATGCATATTAGGTCCCTTTGAAAAAATAAACTATTTGTTTCTGGCTAACTCCTCCTGTAGTTCTGACAGGTGGAACTCAGCAAATAGTTAAACCATGATGTGGTGCAACAAATATTATTTCGATCCACCAAATATTATCAGAGTTGTGCCTGTTTGAAAATTTCTGTAAATTTTTTGTTCTGTAAACATTTTATTTCCGACTAACTCCTTACAATTTACAGCTGACAAAGCCCAAACTTGTTTTATAATGTGGAGAATACAGACCATGATGGAGCAGATCATACTGTTTCAAGGCTACAGTCCAAGAACACTGACAGTTTTATTTGCTACATCTTAAGACTTGACATGGTCATATGATACCCTACTGGCAAAGCTATTGTTGATGTTATTGGCCATGATCTTCCAAATGCAGTACCTTCTGTTTGTGACTATTGGTTCAATGTGCATGTTATGTGAATTCTGCTAGTAGAAACTCTCTGTTAGAAGTTTTCTTTTCACAGTCTTATTGATTGATTGGTTGATTGGTTGTCTTAGAAAGGGGTGACGACTTAAAAGTTGTCAGTTTAAAACCATTGTATGAATTGTCTTTATGTCCAGCAACTCCTACCTTAACCCTTGTCCTGCTGAGCCCGGATATGCCTTATTTTCCAAACAATGAAGATCCAGATCAGATGGCTTCTGACGAAGCCATCTGATCAGGATCTACATTGTTTGCCATTCAGATTGTGAATTTGTTGCACTAATTTGCATCAAGTAATCTGATTGGTAGATAATCGGTAGTGGGTGTGGCATATATGAATATTCAGCAGGACAAGGGTTAAATAATAAGCATAGCTTACATGTTTATAACCAATCTCTGACTACTACATCAAAGAGTCAGCTCTTTGGACCCAAAGTGTCAGCTCTTGAGATTAAGATGTGTGGTCTGGGTTGGAATCAAACGGGAAGCAGGGATTTTGAAAAAAACAAAATAGGCCTGACACCCCTTATATGATAAATGGACTTGTCCAACATATAGCAATGGAAGAGTCCACTAGTATAGAATGGGTTAAGACAAAAATTTCTTCCACACCAGATAAGGAAATCCATTCTTTTGGCTTGGGATAGAAATTCTGTTCTAACTCTGGTGTTCTTACCCAAAATTGAATATTCTTGCATGTTTGATAAATGCACTGGTTGAATACAACCGCATATGTGCCGTCGTTAAGTTTGATGTCACAGCACTTCACTAAACATTCCTGTAGTGTCATCACAATATGGCGGATGTCGGTAACCGAACTGACTGCAGCATTAAAAATCTGCACTAAGAAATGGAAGGTATGCAAGAAAAAGAATCTTATATGGGTGTGAGGGGTGGATAGAAATATCCATCGCTCAGGATCACTGTCCGGCATCACTCGGCAAGCCTCGTAATGCCGGACAGTGACCCTTCGGGCGGATTTTTTCATCTACTCCTCACACCCATATAAGATTCTTATATTCAATTCCTTGGTTGCACTCCATTCTGGCTCAAAGTTTCTGTAATCTGTCAGCTGTCATTTGATGCAACTTTTCCACCTCAGTGGTGTTGCTTCAGTCTAACAGGGCTTAAAAATTCAAACTTCAGTGAAAAAATCAATGCCGTAGAATGCCTGATACTCAATATTGGATGTTCATAAGATTGTGCCTTGCATAGCATTCTGTTGGGCCAATATCTCAATAAGTTTGTCTTCTCTGTTTAGACCTGTATTATATAGACTATATGTGGAGAATTCTGAAGGATATTTCTATTCTTGGATTGCTATAATTACATTAGACCGCTGCTGCTATTTTTAAAAACATGTTGCTAACCTTCGGTGTTATTTGTGGTGACTTTATCGGAAACTCTGAGTCGATTTAACTCTTCATGTGCTAATCAGTTAGCATATTGCATTTTCAAAGCCTTTTTTATTCTGATTTTTTTAGACAAATTAAGGATTGACATTACATGTGAATCATTTGCTGGGGAGATTTACATGAAATGTCAAGCCTTTTTTGAAAAATAGAAAGAAGAAAGCCAAAAAAATAGATGGTCTTCTGCTATAGAATTTTCCATAGTGATTGAAGGGTTAAGATTTTGTCTTTATCATTTTCATTTAATGGCAGTATTACACTGAAATGATGGAATCTATGGTGGCATGTAGCTGCCATCGAGATGCGAGATATTAAGTATACTTATTATACAGATAAAACAACAAAAGTACCATTAAGTCTACATAATTTTTTTGTTCATTGAGATATTTTAAGTCTACATGAAATATGTTCTCTTATATTTAGTCGACATAAAATATGTCGTCTTATATTGCTGTCATTATTATCTAAATTTTCGTTAAAAATGAGCGAGATAGTGCTTTAATATGACATTCACAAACTTGAAAAAAAGTAGCTTATAAGGCGCCTTGCGGAACAGGCAAGTCGACTTATTTTAAAAACGACACTTTATTTATTTATCTTTTTAGTTCACTACAAAGTCGTCTCAGTGCTTTAAACTGACATGAGAATAAACCATGTAGCATTTAAGGAGTATAAAAGCCGGTATTAGGTCGCCGTTAAATTTGAGAATGAAACAGAATAGAATAGATTAAATATACCCAAAGTATGGATTATAGGCAAATCTTCAGAATAACAGAATACGTTCAGAAATGGAGACCTTATGTGTGTATTATACTACGTCCTCGTTGCACCCAACGAAAGTATAAAGACTCTTAAGCCACAGCTCCACTTTCACGTCTTGCGCGTTAGCTTTTATTTAGGAAACAGATTCGTGCTGGTAGTTGCTTTATATATCACTGGCAGGAAGTCACTCGGAAAAGTGAAAAGAACACGACGCACGCGAGCGATCTATGCACTTACGACTGACCGACAGCCAGCACGTTTTTTTTTCTAAAAGTTTTTATTGTATGTAATACAAGTTCATATTATGGATGTGACAGTTTCGAAAGTTAAGTATATGAATATGAAGTATATGAATGGGTCCCTTTTTTCAGAGTACAAGTATATGAATGGGGTATGTTTTCAAAATCCTGTCCGCTCACCCATACCAAATGGCCCTTAGTTCCCCCACCCCCACACGAGACTTCAACTCAGGGTTTGTATCTGGCATAATAAAACACGCTCGTTTTCCATAAGAAAAATAGACGTGTAGCGGTCATAGATATTCGGGATTTAAAAACATAAAAAAAAACCTAAGTCGACTTAACCTATCATGATGTCATTACAAAGCAATAATCACAAAAATTACAACGAGTTTATGTCAACATAGTAAGTAACACTTCGTTGTAAAAATATCAATGAACTGGGTGTCATTGTAAAGCAGTTTCTGGGCTAGTTAATGAAAATCGAGATATGTTTTATCATAACGATAAACAAACCAAATATGTCGCCTTACACTAGTATGTCAACATAAAATACATCGACTAAGTAAGTAGGATCTCGCATCTCGATGGCAGCTACATGCCACCATAGGAATCAAAGAATTAAAGTTGCGAGGTTCCCTGAGGATGGGAACATGTAATTAAATTTTATTGACAAATAGTGACAGTTTGTGGTGGCTTTCTTCAACAAGCTTTGTGAATTGTCAGGAAAAAAATGGTACCTTAGAAATCAGTATTTTGGGACTTTTTATTTTGTTCACATGAGTCTTGACAGACTGTTTACTGTTCACATAAACCTTAACCCTTCTCTTGCTGAATATTCATTTAAGCCACACCCATTTCTGTCTATCAACCAATCAGATTATTTGATATAATTTATTGCTACAAATTCATAAACTGAATGCCAAACAGTGTAGATCCTGATCAGATGGCTTCTTCAGAAGCCATCTGATCTGGATCTACACTGTTTGCAAAGATAGGGGTTGTTGTGAACAGCAAGATAAGGGCTAACAGCGTCTTTTCTGTTCCCCTGAGCCCTGATAGAGGTTTAACTGAGGGATTTTACTCTTCAGGATTTGGTAGAGCTTTTACTGTTCAAAATGAGTCTTTGCAGAGGCTTTACTGTTCACATGTGCCTTGGCAGAGGCTTTACCTGGTAGAGCCTCTTCTTCACACATAATAGAAGTGAAGGCAATGATCAGGAATCAATACAGTTAACACACAGCTCCCATCAGTGACACCAAGGGAAAGAAACACAAACATGAAACAACTATACCCTCATGTAAACATCACTAGCGGAAAGGAAAGCCAAAAGGACAGTTACTTTCCCACAAAATGGCCAATTGGCTATCCAAAACAAAATAATATAAGTAATACATACACTCAAAGACAAGCCATAACAAAAACAAACCACGACAGAAGAACCGCCTTGGAATGATCAGTGAAACGAATTCTACTGGGGGGCTTAAATTGATTTTATGTTGCCTTTATAAACCTTGGCAGAGCCTTTTCTGTTCACATAATCCTTGTCAAAGCCTTTTCTGTTCACCTAAACCTTGGCAGAAAAGGATATTAACTCATTATCCCCTAGAAGCGAATCTCCACTAATTCCCTGGCAAATACTGCTATAGCTAATACCTGTGAGGCTTATCAGTATTTCAGTGCCTATCTCCCTAGACTTTTTCTAGCTATGACTAGAAAAGATTTTTGTAACTGAGGGTTGCAATGCTATTTTATGTATAATTCATTTATTACAAGTTTCTGGACGTTGAAATTTTTCACAATGGTAGATGAAAAAAATATCTACAAGATCATACCAAACGCATGCGAAATTCTGTCAGAATTACATGCAGGGCGGGTGATAAAGAAACTTACTTACTCCACGACTTGAAGGAATAAATCCAAATTTAATCCACATAAAAATAATAAAAAAGAGACAAATTCCACAATGAAATGATTAAGTCATGATCCTTATGACTATTCATTTTCGCATATTATAATAACACATATTCCTCTTCTTTCATAATTTCCATAATTTCAATAAGAATCCCCAGGAATATACTCCAAAAAAAGAGAACAAAACATGTCCGACGAGTCCTCCTCAAAATCGAACAAGTCTGCTGTATGCACACGTGAAACTGACAAATTTCCTTCAATTTCAATGTCACTTCCAGCCCTATCTGCGCCGAAACGTGAGAATTCGCCATCACTAACATCAGACTCCATTATATCACTACCGATTGCAAGCTGTGGTCGCGTATTTTCGCTGTTTTTCATGATTTTTTACCTCAGAATTCTCGCTTTTCCTTCCCGGTAAACACGTGGAATTTTCTATTTTTGGCAAGAAAAATATTCGAACAGTGTTTGTAAACTGCGTTTTTATTGGCTGAAAATCGAACTTGCCGATATTTTTGAGTTTTGTAGTCCAATGGTAAGCGTCACTTATACGCGACGCTCGGGAAATGGAGTACTTGTTTGCGGCCCACTTATAAGCGACGCACGGTGTACCGATAAGAATTTACCTGTCGCTTTTATGCGGCGCTCGGGACTACATCGATATTTTATCGGCCGCATATAAGCGACGCTAGGGGATAATGAGTTAATAGCAGAAGAAAATACCTTAATCCTTTGTTTGTTTGATTTGAGGTTTAACGTCACCGTCAACACTGTATAGGTCATTTTGGAGACGTTGCTTCCAATTTTGTGGGACTTTTACCCGACAATGAGATGAAATGACATCTCAAGCCCTGCCACCCAATGAAACCAATAGGGTTTATAAGCATGGATGGGCTGACATGCAATGCTTTGCCTGGGCAGGCTTAGATCCTCTAAGCGGTTTACCAGTTCTGGTGTGCAGGAGTCCATTTAAAGATTTAGGTAAACCAGGTTGAGATGATTTTAAAAAGGCTGAACGCTTTGCAAACAGTTAAGGCCCAGATCAGACATCACATTCTGTGGGCCTGTACTGTTTGACAGTGATTGGGTTTAGCAGTTTTGGGGTTTTCCGTATTATAAAATGGGTTAACCTGCCCCTTAAAAGTCGTCTTTCTATATTGGTGAAAGGTCACTTCTTGCAGTATTTTGATTTTTTTTTTTTTTTCAATATTCTGCATCAGTGTTTTCCCACATTGCTTGAAACAGATAAACCTTGTTATTTTACTATTCATTATGGCACTTTTTTTGATAAATTGGTTCTTGAAATTAGCTCACCTGAGCACAAAGTGCTCGTGCAGAGCTATTGTGATCTGTCAGTGTCCTTCGTGCGTTGTGTGTTGTGGGGCGTCAACAATTTGCCTTAAATGCTAACCTTCTAAACTGTTCGGCTAATTTCAGTCATACTTCAGAGGAATATTGCTTAGGTGACCCTCTACTAAAATAGCTAAAATTGTTCTGCTCCGATGAATATGATGGCTGCCAGAGCTAAAAACAAAAAAATCTTTAAATGACAACTCTTCCTATACCCTTGGACTAATTTCATTCAAACTTCATGGGAATGTTGCTTATATAATCCTCTACCAAAATAGTTAAAACAGTTTCTCTCTGATGAGCAAAATGGCCACCAGAGCTAAAAATTGAAACACATCAACAATTTGCTTCATTGCCAACTCCTCCTAAACCCTTGGGCCAGTTTCAATCAAGAGTCATAGGAATTTTGTCTAGCCAGCTCTTTATAGTAGTCGCAGATAAGATTGACAAGGCGGAGCTATTCAGGTGTTGTCAATATATGTCAAATTCCCTGAGTCCACAAGAAGATTCGGTAGAGTGCCTTTTGCATGCTTTCTGCAAGTGGATCAAATGGCCATATATATGCCACAGCTTTGTGTTACAACTGAATTCACACAGTAGGTAGACTTGGTTACATTTTTGTTAACAGAACATTCCAAAGGCAGGTGCAAACAATAGCTCCGCCTATAGTCAATCTTATCTGCGACTACTATACCAAACTGGCTAAAACAGTTCCACTCTGTTGATAAGATGGCTTCCAGAGTTAAAAAATAGAAAAATCTTTAAATGACAACTTTTCCAATACCTTTGGGCCGATTTCATTCAAACTTCATAAGAATGTTGCTTAGGTGAGCCTCTACCAAAATAGCTAAAATGGTTAGCTCTGAATAACAAGATGGTCACGTGAGCTAAAAATAGAAAAATCTTTAAACAACAACTCCTCCTAAATCCTTGGTCCATTTTGATTACAGGAATGTTGCTAAGGTGACACTCTACGAAAATAGCTGAAAAGGTTCTCTTCCAGTGAACAAAATGGCTGCCAGAGCTAAATTTAGAAAAATATCAACAATTTAATTGCTTCAAATGCCAACTCCTTAACCAATCAAACTTCATAGGAATATTGCTTAGGCAGTCTATTCCACGACCGTAAACCTTCCACATGTTTTGGAAGGAAAAGCTGTCCAAAACCGTCTTCGCTCAATCATTACACTTTTCTCGGTGATTTCGGCATGTTCGGTTGACTTTTCGGTATTTTTTTCCGACCGGGGATTCCAGAAAAATATTAATAACACTTTTGCGTCATACAGCACGAGTCACGTGATAGTTTTGTGGGGTTTCCCATGAACAAACATGGATGCCAACATGAAGACGCTCGACACTGATGGTAAGAAAATGACAAAATAAAGTTGTTAGATGAATTTTCTCAATGTTGGCACTTGGTAGAAAGGTAGAACATAATTATTATGTCAGTCCATAATTCTATAGTGATTTTAGGACCAAAATATACCGACAACCCTGCGACCGTCGAGCCGGCCGTCTTGGAAAAATTTGAGATTCGAAGCAAGATGTGATAGTTGGACGGTTTTTCGTCCAAGCAAGATGGACGGTTTTTCGTTCCATTTTAGTATTTTTAATGTGTTGGATGGAATAACCATCCTTAATTAAGTAAAAACTTATGGAGGGATAAACCATCCAATGTGGCATTTTTTGTTGGATGGAAATTCCATCCATTTATTATGGATGGTAATTCCATCCATTTATTATGGATGGTAAATCCATCCAAAAGTACAGTTTTAAAGTTCGGATGGTTTACGGTCGTGGAATAGACTGTTAGGTGACCCTCTATCAAAATACAGTGAAACTTCGAAAATTCGAACACAGATCTCTTGTTTACCATGGACAATTCGAATTTGTTCTAGAGCCACAAGAGCATTCTTCAAATCCCTCCAGAAATCCATATATTTGTATATTTTAGGGCGGTTTCTTTGATTTGATCGGTGAAAGGTATGTTGTGTGTATTCATTAGAATTGCCTCAATGAGGAAATTCTAATGAATACACTCAACATACCATTATTTCATAGAAGATTGTAAAAATATTAAAGTGGTCCCCATTACCCATCATGACCTGAAACTATCATTAAGCCTCAGTAGTTCGAATTGCCCCTATTCTGGTCCCAATCGAAGTTTGACTGCAGCTAAAACGGTTCCGCTCCATTGAACTAGATAGCAGCCAGAGCTAAAATAGAAAAAGTTAACAATTTGCCTAAAAGCCCCTTTGGCCAATATCAGTCAACTTTCATTGGAATGTTGCTTAGGTGACCCTTTACCAAACTAGCTAAAATTGTTTTGCTCCGTTAAACAAGATGTCCAACAGAGCTAAAAATAGAAAATCTTTAAACAACAACCTTTCCTATATCATTGGGCCAATTTCATTCAAACTTCATAGGAATGTTGCTTAGGTGAGCTTCTACCAAAATAGCTGAAACTATTTCGCTTCAATGAATAAAATGGCCACCAGAGCTAAAAATAGAAAAAAATGTCAACAATTTGCTTTACATGCCAACTCCTCCTAAACCCTTGGGCCAATTTCAATCAAACTTTAGAGGAATGTTGCTTAGATGACATAAAATCATTTCTGTCTGTTGAACAAGATGGCCACCAGAGCTAAAACTAGAGATCTCTTAATGACAATTTTTCCTGTACCCTTTGGCCAATTTTATTCAAATTTCATACGAATGTTGTTTAGGCGACCCTCTACCAGAATAGTCCAAAACAGTTCTGCTCTGATGAAAAAAGGTGGCCCACAGAGCTAAAAAAAGAACAATCTGTAAACAGCTCCAACTTGGCCAATTTCAATCAAATTTCATCAAATGTTTCTTAGGTGACCCTGTTCCAAATTAGCTAAAACGGTTCCATGCGGATGGGCAAAATGGCCACCAGAGCTAAAAAAAGAAAAATGTCACTATTTTGCTTTAAATGTCAACTGCTTAACCCTTGGGCCAATTTCAGTCAAACTTCATAGGAATGTTGCTTAGATGACTATACACAATCAAAGTACTGAAAGTACTGAGGAAAGTTGATTTATGAGGAATAATTATTATGGTAACAATGCCAGTCGTAGACCAAGCAGTTATCTAGACATTTTGTGAGGGTTAAAAAATTTGACGAAGAAAATAAAAATTATTCATTGATTGTTTTGAGTTTAACGACAGGTCAACCCGTGTGGATCATTTTGTCTTCTCCAAGAGAAAGGGGGGAAAGAGATAGAAGAGAGAGCAGAGGAGATGAAAGTGAGGGACAGAGTGAATGGAAGTGTAGAAACAGAAGAAATATCAACACTCACCATCTAACGTTACCTGCTGCAAGGAGAGCAGGCTTTGCCCAAATGTAAGTCAGTATCAGCTGCACTCCCCAGTGACACAAGAAACACATCACCTGTGCCTCACCCATCTACCCCAACAAAGAAAAAAAGGAAGACAGAGAGAAAGATAAACTTGTCTGCTAATTTCTTCATGGTTTCTAAATTAGCTCAGTACATTCTCTGCTGATCCCATCTGCTAATAATCTTACATAGAAGTTCTCCTAGCGGGCACATTACGTCTTAGCAACGTCTCATCATCGTTGGGTTGATACAACGATGCACATACATTGTGCAGCCGCTTGAAGCTATGTTCCTTCGGGCGTCAGGACATTAAAAAAGGAGAATAACTTGGACGAAAATAAAAAAAAAAGATCATTTTTAAACCAGTTGATTTAGACATTATAACCTTGATCAGAAGCCGCGTTCAGCGAACTTCGACTACCCAAGGCGAATTAAAATATGTGTATTCCAAATAAAAACATTAACCCATAAATGCCAATTGTTTCAATACTGGGACATTCGGAAACAGTTAAGACAGATTAGAGGCCACAGAATGTAGCGTCTGATCGGTGTCTTCTCTATTTGCTAAAAGTACGGAACTTGATGTAAAACTCACAGCTTTCAAAATTATTTTGTAATTAGAGCTCTCGAAAGCAGGTGAATAACTGCGTTTGATGTCGGTCAGTTATGGGTTGTTTAGTCGGTTACTGATAATCACAGAGAAGCGAGCTAACCCTTTTAACCCTGTAGACCGGTGCAGACGCCGAGGTAGAAATACACTGTATCTATGCAAACCTTGAAGATCCTATGGCACGTAGCTAGCACCTCTCGCCAGAATCTACATGTTCACTGTTTAATTGCCATCATGTGAGTGAACTAAACAGAAATCCCTTTCTATTAGAATATATTTAAAGCGAGAAGAGTCCTGTTCAGAAACTCAGGGATGAAAGAGTAAACATAAATATCATCGGAAAGCATGTAGGAAAATAGTCCTAGAGTATTGTTTTCTGTTCAGAGTATGTCTTTTTGAGCCAATTTATATTCAATCCGTGTACAGTCTCGAAAAATGAAATATTTTTAAACACGCTCCGTGCCTGCAAAATTAGTTTTTAAGAGTTCCTTTGGACTATTTTATGCAGCGCACGAACAGCGGAAGTAGAGTAACGCGGTCCAGTACCGAAAGTAGAAATGTATTGACATAGAAACTTGATTTTATAAATCAACTTTCAAAAATAGCTAAAATTTATTCTGCTCTGATGAAAAAAATGGCCACCAGAGCTGAAAATTGAAAAAAATCTTTAAACAACAACTCTTCCTATACCCTTGGGCCAATTTCATTGAAACTTCATAGGAATGTTGCTTTGCTGACCCCTACCAAAATAACTAAACTGTTATGCTCCGATGAACAAGATGGCTGCCAGAGCTAAAAATAGAAAAAAAATCTTTAAATGACAACTTTTAAATTCTTGGGCCAATTTCACTCAAACTTCATAGGAATGTTGCTTAGGTGACCCTCTACAGTTAAACAATTTTGCTGGGATGAAAAGATGGCTGCCAGAGCTTGACTAAATGTCAACTCCTGTATGTTTGTTTCAATTTCATTCAAACTTTACAGGAAGGTTGCTTTCTACCGAAATGGTTTTGCTCCAATGAAGAAAATGGCTGGCAGACTTAGAAATTAAAAAAAAAAAAAATCTTTAAATGACAACCTCCTCTAAACTCTAAAGCCAGTTTCATTAAAAATTTGCAAGAACATTGCCTTGGTGACTACCTAAGTGTAACAGTTATGCTTTACGAAATAAGATGGCTGTCAGTTATCCACATACATTGTACCTTCAGAAGCAATGACATCTTGAAATCAGATGAGAAACTAAGGCCCATCTTGGCTCTCTTGTTTGTTTTCTGCAAATTATATGTCCCAACTACTGCTGTCATAAAGAGGATGTGATGTATTAATTTTGATAATAGCCTGTCTGTAGGAAGGGACATTGTACATTGACTCAGTGTACATTTACCATGAACTCAGTGGACAGTCTCGACATTGTCCATAGATACTCTGGACAAAGTCATTTGGGTCCATGGACCAAGTCCAGACTTGGAAATGCCCATGGACTCATTGGACATTGTCCATGGACTTAGTGGACATTGCCATAGACTCAGTGGTCAGTCTGGAGATTGTCCATGTACACCCTGGACATTGTCCATGGAGTCCAGGCAGACTGAACAGCATTCATGGTTAGTGTCCACTGAGTGCATGGACAAATTCAATCTGCTTTTGTTCAAGTTTGAAGTTGAACTAGCCTCCCTCGAAACTTATAAATATTTATCTTTTTAAGTAAAAATACCAGTTTAACATTTGAATTAATTACTTCCAAACAATTAATTATTTATAGTATTATGTACACAAGAAAACTATAAATACCATTATAGAACTTATATAGGTGGTTTGATTTTGCATCAATACTTTGGTCACCAGTAAGTGATGATTTTCCAGAATGTTATTAACAGAATTTCAATAATACTGTATATTTTGGTATTAAGCAAGTTTATCTACATATATACATGTTGACATTGTATGTCGTAAAATATAAATGGCATATATCCATGCATTCAGTTTGGTTGGATTGCTGTATATTTATAAATTAAATGTAAGATTCAAAGCCAATGAACTTTTATTTCATGAACTAGAATTCAAAGTTCATCAACTTTCTAAGTTCATCGACTTTTTGGCTCATGAGTTGGTCCATGAACTTTTTAATATGGTCAGTCAAATTCAATAAACTGTGATTTTTTCATGAACTTAGATTCATGAACATGGTTTTTAATACTGTGCAAGAATAAATTAAATTACTGTTGATTCATGAATTTTTTTATGAATTATGATTGGAGAGTTCATGAAAGATGCAGCAAATTAGGTTCTTGAACTACTGATGACTTACTTTCATGAATATACTGATAAACATTGATGGAAAGTTCATGAACATGCATGAACAGTTCATGAATATTCATCAGATTCTCAATAGGTGCTTCCATGGCTGAGTGGTAAAAAACACTGAGTCTTAAACATTCTGTCTCTCACTGCTATGGGTTTGAACCTGGCTCAGGTCACATGTGAGACACCAAATGCTGCAACAGAAGGTTTTCTTTGGTTACTCTGTTTTTTTGCCGATCTTTTTAGCTTGTGTGGTACAGACTAATTGTTTGCCATACACCATACATAGTAAAGACACAGAACAATTTTGTTGTGTTGCATGCCATTTAATACATGCTTGGTGCCATTATATTGAATTTCTCCTGATTGAAAAATTAACAAGATTGAATAGAACACCGGATCAATGTTTCATCTTTTATCTGTCTAGAAAAGATTAGCCGCTAAGCCCAGGACGTAGATGATACTGTATAGATTATAATTGTGCAGGCTTATTGATTGTGGGCCTTTGTATTGGCACTGTATGTCCCTCTGAATCTAGAGTCTATCTAAATTGCAAATTGATGTCTTTCAACCACAAGTTTATGACAGGAAAATATTATTGGAGCCCCCTCATGCAATTTCCAACAAAAAGTCATAAATTCAGGAAAATATCTGTGTATGCAGTCTTAACAGAGCATTTGCACAACGCAAATGCTCTGATAAGACTGCATGAAGGCACATGGACTTTTATGGCATTATTTGCATTCTTATGTAATTTTTTAAAAAGTCCTGATCAGATTGTGAGTTCACAGGCTGATTTGACGTTTCCCTGGTCACATACCGGCCGTTTGCTTTTGGAATTCTCAAGAACAGGCACATTTGACTCTGGTCCAGTAACCTCCTGTGATGGAACTGTCATAGTTTATTGGTCTGTATTGAAATTTGATTTATTGGTTTGCTCTTCATCTTCCATGCTAATGGGATAAACTTGTGTCCTATTCAGCCTTTCTGGCTCCTTGCTGTGGATGCTTGTGCTTAACATGATGGTTTGGCCTTAAGGGAAATGGGAACACTTGGCAGATTTTTCTGCCATTTTTCAAAGGGAGACAACTTTTGGGACTTCCTGTTCGCTTTTCTATAAGCCCTGTCCCACTAAAAAAGGGGTACTACTCTTAAAGGAAAGAATTTGCTTTTCGAGTTGACCGCTATTGACATGGGAGACAAAAATGCTTTTGCAGGAGTTGCCTTCCCTGAAGGTGTTCCCATTCCCCTTAAGGTCAATTAATTAAACCCTTTTAGACGGAAATCCAAAAATGGAACATTGGCAAAGTGCAAGCCAAGATCAGTAGCCGCAACATGCGGCACCTGATCAGGGGCTTCACTGTTTGCAAAACGTTCAGTCATTTTCTAAATAAACTTTTCAAGGTAACGACTCCTGAAATTCTTAAATTTTGAAATGGACTCCTGCATAAGTCAGGTTTTGAAATAGACTCCTGTATACACCTGTGGACACAAAAGCGTTCAAACTTTGATGAGCTTCATTTCATTTTGACTTGGAACATCATTCAATATATCCTAACATCCTATCGACAGAAATAAATTCAAAACACAAGGTGGTGTACATTTCATTGCTGACTCCTGCACTGTCCAATCAAAATACATCTCAAATGTCAATCAGAAAATGTTTGCCAAAATGAGACCAATCAATTGCTTGATCTAGTTTTAGAATTATTTGATGAATGACATTTGCTTGTCAAACTAACTTGATGCAAAGAGATTCATTGAAAGTTATTTCATTGGAGTTTGAACGCTTTTGTGTCCACAGGTGTAAGTCTGTATAAGTTCCATTGTGTACATAACTGTCTTTGCCCCAGGTTCTTGGCTTTTATATGATCTCCCAACTATCAACTCCAGTTTGCTAAAAATTCCAGCTGATTGGTCTTTTTTAACCCTTCTCCTCCTGAGCCCGGATATGCCTTATTTTCCAAACAATGAAGATCCAGATCAGATGGCTTATTGTTTGCCATTCAGATTGTGAATTTGTTGCAATAATTTGCATGGAGTAATCTGATTGGTTGATAATCAGTAGTGGGTGTGGCAGATTAAACTATTCAGCAGGACAAGGGTTAAGGGTGCATGTGCTTCTGCCAGTGTTGGCTGAAAAAATTGCCCTTTTGTCAATCATTGGGACAGAAAGCTTCTCTACACTGGTGGGCCACATTAGCTCATACCTCAGGCAGGACGAATGCAGAATACTATTATTAATTTTTGGCTCGCCTCAGCCTAAGGCTAGCAAGGTGAGCTTATAGTATCGCCATGGTCCATCAACTTCCGTTATGCATCATCTTCCCCTCAGCAACCACAGGTCCAGTTGGTGTCAGATTTTATATAGAACATCTATGGCCCTCGCATGAAGAAAAGTCTATGTAATTGGTCCTGGTCAGATGACCAAAATGGCTGCCATGGTTGTATATGGTAAAAACCCTTTAAAGATCTTCTCCAGAACCCTATGTCAAATGACCTTGAAACTTGGCAGACAGCAAAAGGGACTGGAGTCCTACAAAAGTTATATAAATGATGATGCTGGGTTTACCTCCTGGACCTATTTTACAGAAAAGTCAAACTTTTGAATGGGAAAGGGTAAAACGGTGCATTTACCCCAAACATTTATAATTTATGAAATGAAAGTAGGTCTTATATGAGTGTCTATGAATGTCAAAGTGCAAGGTCATCCTGTGACCTTGGCATTGAATGTACATCAACATTACAAACATCTCCTCAGAAACCACCAAGCCAATGGGAGGTGAATTCTATACAGAACATCTGTGCCTCATGGGAACAAAAGTTTATATAATTGGTCCTTGTCACATAATGATAACCAAGATGGCTGCCATGCCCATATATGGTAAAAAGCCTTATAAAAAACTTCTTCAGCGCCTTAAAGGGAAGGGAATTGAGTCCTACAAAATTTATATAAATGATGACCCTATGTTGACCTTGACCAATTTTACAGCAAGGTCAAATTTGGTCCCTGAGGCCTTTATAACAGATAAGTAAAAAGTAAGTTTAGTATGTTGCGAATACATCAGTATACTTTGCAGAAGCATCCAATATTAGTTACAGGCTACACAATCACTTTTCCTGGGCAGGCTTATACGTAAGCGGTAAACCAGTTAAGTGAACATTCTTTCACCAGAAACTGACAACTGCCCTTCCTGAATCAGTGGAAGGGAGAGAATGACCATAGAAAAGATTTCATGATCAATCTCTACAAAAGAATATTGCCAGCCCCAGCAGGTATCGAAATCCCAATAAGGAATAGTATAATAGGACATTTTCCCTCAATTACTCCAAGAAACAAATGTTGTGTACATTCGTTAAAATTGCCTCGCTCAGGTTATTCTAACAAATATCCACAGCATTTGTTTCTTGGAGTATCTTATGATTAAGATAATCTTGAATATCTCAGATCCATCAACCATCTAATCCTTAGCTAAAGATTCGTTCCATAGAAATTGCCATCATAAGTTTTCTTGTTATGTTGGTATAAAGAAGGTTGACTGTAATTGTGAACTCGGCTGCAATTATCCTGTAATCTCAGATTAACCCTTAACTTGCCGAATATTCATTTAAGCCACACCCATTTCTATCTATCAACCAATCAAATTACATGATGTAATTTATTGCAACAAATTCATAAACTGAAGGCCAAACAGTGTAGATCCTGATCAGATGGCTTCTTCAGAAGCCATCTGATCTGGATCTACACTGTTTCCAAAGATTGGGGTTGTCGTGAGCAGCAAGATAAGGGTTAAATGCACATGGCGTCAGCTCCATAAGATACTTTCTTCAGATCATAATCTTTGACTAAATTATATCTGATACTGTGCAAAGTTCCTTTTATTCATAGTATTGATCAGTTTAATGCTTTAACAGAGCAGGAGCCTCTATCAGTAGTTGTACAAATTATTTCATTTGCATGTGGAATTGGCAGTATCTGCCGCTACAGAAAGATCTTCGTGGAACGGTTATTCAATTATACGAGAGTCCTGTTGCCTCAACACTCCAGGCAAATGATATTTACCCTTATCATTCACAGTTAATTTACCCTAAACTTGATTTTTGCTTGATTTTGATTTTATGACAGTTTTTGGAAAGTTTCTGGTCAAAGTTAGTCTTGTGCTTTAACCCTTATCATGCTGTACACAACAACCCCTATCTTTACAAACAGTGTAGATCCAGATCAGATGGCTTCTTCAGAAGCCATCTGATCAGGATCTACACTGCTTGGCATTCAGTTTATGAATTTGTAGCAATAAATTACATCAAGTTATTTGATTGGTTGATAGACAGAAATGGGTGTGGCTTATATGAATATTCAGCAAGATAAGGGTTAAAAGAAAGTATCAGATAAACAAGTCTGTGAAATGAAGACCCTTCTAAACCTCACATTTTATAGAGAAGAGTGGGGTTTACGGGGGTATTCAGTATTTTCCTTAGGTTTGCTCAAAAACATAGATTGTGGGTACTCGTTAGAACCTCCTCAATAAGGCGGTTCTAACGACCACCTACAATCTATATTCAGACCACAAATAAGAAAAATATCAAACATAGTCATCTGAAAAATGCTTGTTCTAGAGATAAGAAAGATGCCATTTTAGTGACCTGTCTTGGGGTTTCCTGTATAAAGTGGGTTAAGTAGGTTTCTCAGACAGGAAAATATATGTTATTATTGGTCTGATAGCCAAAAAGTTTAGGACTAATATTCAGTGCCAAGAAAATCAGGGAAGATTCTGCAGAGATTTCTATGCCTACAGCCTTCTTTGAATTTCACTTCTCGTACTCCTGTAGTATTATGAGGACGTTGACATAAAATTTGCTCTTCAGTTCTCAAAATTGGTTTCCAGTTTACAGTTTACAAAATGAAGATTCTTGGAAAAGTAAACTGGAAAAAGACAACAATCATTTTATGACATTCGGTCTCCATTCTGGTGATTGCTGCTGTGTTATCTCTTTGTGGAGCCCCTTTAAGGATTTAAGTGCGAGATGAATTGAGCTTCAGACAAGGAGCTTTTAACCCTCACAATGCTTCTAGAAAGCCAGCTGATCAGGATCTTTACTGCTTTCCATTCTACTTCTGAATCCCTGGTAAAAATTTTATGCAATGCAAATGGCTGAAATTGGGGAGGAGTGTAACATATTGAAAAACATAGCATGGCAAGGGTTAAGTAGTTAAACAAGTTCATATATTAAATTTTGGTGTTTCATGATTACCCTGTAGATTATTGAGGGCTGTATTTTTCTTTTTGACTGGTGCATTTGTTGTGCAGGGAAACCCATAAATGGGATGCAGGCCCAGATCAGACACCGCAGAATGCAGCGTCTGATCAGGGCCTGCACTATTTTTTCTAATAGAATTTTCTGCCAGAAATAGAATAAAAACGAAAAAATAGGCCTGACAAATGGACTAATCCTGTCCAACAAATAGCATTGGAAGAGTCCATCGGTATACAATGGGATAAGTGAATTGTTGAAGTAAAGCAGATCAAATCACAAGCGTGTAGCATGAGTGATCTTCCCAAATTTTCGCCACTATTGTCTGTAACACATGCATTTACCGGTAAGTCTTTTTGTAACGATGACATTACCCTGCCTTACCAGAACTTTGTGTCGTAAAAAAGGCTTTTCACGTCATGATCCTGAGACGTTGCTTCCAATTTTGTGGGACTTTTACCCGACATTGAGATGAAATGACATCTCATGCCCTGTCCCCCAATGAAACCAATAGGGTTTATTAGCATGGACGGTCCGCCTCGCACCGCGGTTCCTGGACAGGCTTAGATCCTCTAAGCGGTTTACCAGTACTAGTGTGCGGGCCGGATTCAGCTCTGCGTGGAAGCATCGTGCAGCCCATAGGTTTATTCCAAAGTGAAACAAGTTGCCAGGATCCTTATGAAAACACGCTTATACTAAATTAATACATTGTAAATTTAACCGCCAAAAAAATGAAAATATTCCGATAGAAATTGTGAAATTTTTCTTATTTTGGCTCAAAATATAGATTGTGGGTACTCGTTAGAACCGCCTCGATGAGGCAGTTCTTACGAGTACCCACAATATATATTTTAGAGTAGAAATAAGAAAAATAAGGTTTCCCCCTGCAAACCCCAGTTTTACTATATAAAAGTGGGGTTCGAGGGGCTCAGAATTATATAGGCGTATTTTCGTGATGCTTTTGATTGCATGGACTTCCTGGAACCAGATAATGCAACAGAAAATTGAAATCAGTGTGGGCTTAGACAATGAGTTTGGAGGAAAAAGTCTCCATTTGTCGTGCTTTTTCCAGTTTTGAAGTGAGAAAGGGTCATTCAAAGAATATACACGTAAACCTGAAATTTTGATCAGAATAACTTGAAATTCCTACACTGTCCCAAATATTTTGTCTCAGTGACCTCAGATACGTGTCTGACATGATCAGGGGGTCTGGCAACATTCTTTTGTCAAGTTTGATTTTGAAATCTTTTCTAAAGACAGTTCTCCTTTCTGCTGATTAAAGAAGGGCAGTTGTCAGTTTCTGTGGAAAGAATGTGCAGTGTATTGCTTAACAGTATATGTATAAAAATGCCTGGGTGATAGAATGTCGAGGAGATTTCTTTATAAAAGGCAGAAAGTGTGAAAGAAATTATGTTTCCCACATTTCCTGACATCAGTTATTAGCCTGATGTACTTTCATTGGTAATATATGGAAATTCATGGACATAGTTTCCCAAAGGAAATGCGCACAAGAAACTTCTGTTTATCACTGGGAGTATTCGACCAAATAGAACCATTAAAACACCCAGTTGTTCAAAGTATCCCTAGCTTAACCCTTGTCCTGCTGAGCCTGGATATGTCTTATCTTTCAAACAATAAAGATCCAGATCAGATGGCTTCTGAAGAAGCCATCTGATCAGGATCTTCATTGTTTGTCATTCAGCTCATGAATTTGTTGCAATAATTTGCATCAAGGAATCTGATTGGTCTGGCAAGTACAATACCTAATCCACAAATATTTTTGGCTGCAGCTACTGACCTTTTTTTTTCAGCTAAAATACTTTATTTTATTGCTGAAAAAATGTAAGTAGTTTTTTTAGCTCACCTGTCACGTAGTGACAAGGTGAGCTTTTGGGATCACTTTTTGTCCGTCGTCCGTCGTGCGTCCGTGCGTGCGTCCGTGCGTGCGTCCGTAAACTTTTCTTCAAACGACATCTCCTCCTAAACCACTGATCGTATTTTGACCAAACTTCACAGGAATGATCCTTAGGTGGTCCCCTTTCAAAGTTGTTCAAATGGTTCCAGTCCGTTGCACATATAGGTCACAGTAGCCAAAAATAGATTTTTTTCACCGCAATCTTAAAAAATCTTCTTCTCTGAAACCGCAAGGCCCAGGTCTTTGATATTTGGTATGAAGCTTCATCTAGTGGACCTCTACCAAGATTGTTCAAATTATAGTGCTGGGGCCAAAAATGCCCCCGCACGGGGGCCCTTTGGTTTTACATGGGCTTATATAGGGAAAATCTTTAAAAATTTTCTTCTCTGAAACCGCAAGGCCCAGGTCTTTGATATTTGGTATGAAGCTTCATCTAGTGGACCCCTACCAAGATTGTTCAAATTATAGTGCTGGAGCTAAAAATGCCCCCGCACGGGGGCCCTTTGGTTTTACTAGGGCTATATAGGGAAAATCTTGAAAAATCTTCTTCTCTGAAACCGCAAGGCCCAGGTCTTTGATATTTGGTATGAAGCTTCATCTAGTGGACCCCTACCAAGATTGTTCAAATTATAGTGCTGGGGCCAAAAATACCTCCGCATGGGGGCCCTTTGGTTTTACATGGGCTTATATAGGGAAAATCTTTAAAAATCTTCTTCTCTGAAAGTGCAAGGCCTAGGTCTTTGATATTTGGTATGAAGCTTTATCTAGTGGACCCCTACCAAGAGTGTTCAAATTATAGTGCTGGATCTAAAAATGCCCCCGCACGGGGGCCCTTTGGTTTTACATGGGCTTATATAGGGAAAATCTTGAAAAATCTTCTTCTCTGAAATCACAAGGCCCAGGACTTTGATATTTGGTATGAAGCTTCATCTAGTGGACCCCTACCAAGATTGTTCAAATTTTAGTGCTGGGACAAAAAATGCCCCCGCCACGGGGCCCTTTGGTTTTACATTGGCTTATATAGGGAAAATCTTTAAAAATTTTCTTCTCTGAAACCGCAAGGCCCAGGTCTTTGATATTTGGTATGAAGCTTCATCTAGTGGACCCCTACCAAGATTGTTCAAATTTTAGTGCTGGAGCTAAAAATGCCCCCCACACGGGGGCCCTTTGGTTTTACATGGGCTTATATAGGGAAAATCTTGAAAAATCTTCTTCTCTGAAACCGCAAGGCCCAGGTCTTTGATATTTGGTATGAAGCTTCATCTAGTGGACCCCTACCAAGATTGTTCAAATTATAGTGCTGGGGCCAAAAATGCCCCCGCACCAGGGCCCTTTTGTTTTACATAGGCTTATATAGGGAAAATCCGGAAAAATCTTCTTCTCTGGAACTGCAAGGCCCAGGTCTTTGATATTTGGTATGAAGCTTCATCTTGTGGACCTCTACCAAGATTGTTCAAATTATAGCCCTGGGGCCAAAAATGCCCCCGCTCCGGGGCCCTTTGGTTTTACATAGACGTATATAGGGAAAATCTTGAAAAATCTTCTTCTTTGAAACCACAAGGCTTAGGTCTTCGATATTTGTTATGAAGCTTCAGCTAGTGGACCTCTATAAAGATTGTTCAAATTATAGCCCTGAGACCAAAAATGCCTCCGCCATGTGGCCCTTTGGTTTTACATAGACTTATACAGGGAAAATCTTTAAAAATCATCTTCTCTGAAACACAAGGCTTAGGTCTTTGATATTTGTTATGAAGCTTCAGCTAGTGGACCTCTACCAAGATTGTTCAAATTATAGCCCTGGGGCCAAAAATGCCCCTGCTCCGGGGCCCTTTGGTTTAACATAGACTTATATAGGGAAAATCTTGTTTTACATAGACTTCTATATGCAGGGTAAACCTTTAAAATCTTCTTCTCTGAAACCAGAAAGTCCAGGTCTTTCATATTCGATATGAAGCTTCATCTTGTGGACCTCTACCAAAATTGTTCAAATTATAGCCCTGGGGCCAAAATTGACCCTTCCCGGGGTCCACTTGTTATACATTGGATCAGGTGAGCGAACCAGGGCCCTCTGGGCCCTCTTGTTTTTTTTTTTGTTTTTTTTTTTAATTTATGATATTAGCAGATCCAAGTTTCATTTGTACCATATTGATCCTTAGTATTGAGATAGACATACCTAAGCAAACTGTGCAGACCCACATCAGACTGCTCCTGAAGTAGGAGTATGATCAGGGTCTACACTGTTTGTCATTGTGTCTCCACTTTTGGGACTCTTTGCTGTATCGCGAAACAAACAGCCCAGATTTTCACCTGGTGTTGCAGTTGAAAGAGAAACACATTTTGCACAGATAAAATTGCCGTCTGATCATATCTACACTGTTTGCAAGACAAGGGTTAAATTTGTGAAAGTTGCTGTAACCTGTGAAAGTGTGTAATATGTATAGATTTTAATAAAAATTGTAATAGAAATGATGTAGACAAGACCATGCTGAAGATCATCAACCGCAAAAAGAACAAGTTTTTGAAAGCCTATTAACTGTTTGAATTATCTTTTTGGCAGTGGGACCTCAGTTTTGGATCACTTGAAAATACATCAGCAAAACTGGTCAGATTGATGTGTTTTTATAATCAGGTCAATAGATTTCACAGAACATGGTTAGATAAAAACAGGATTCTCTGGCAAGATTCAACTGTAAACTCTTTTCCTGCTGAACAAGACAACCTCTACCCTTGCAAACAGTGAACATCCAGATCAGAATACTGATGGCTTCTTCAGAAGCCAGATCAGATTGTTTCTTCAGAAGCCATTTGATCAGGATCTGCACTGTTTGCAATGCAGTTCGTGAATTAACCAATTACATTATATTATGTCAACTTGGACTGTTTCATTAAATCATTAACCCTTGTCCTGCTGAATATTTAAATATGCCAAGCCCACTACTGGTTATCAACCAATCACATTTTTTGATGCAAATTATTGCAACAAATACACAATCTGAATGACAAACAATGCAGATCCAGATCAGATGGCTTCTTCAGATCTACATTGTTTTCAAAGCTAAGGCATATCTGGGCTCAGCAGGATAAGGGTTAAATAACAGTATTTAAGTATAATAAGTAGACCCTGATCAGACCCTGCATTTTGCTGTGTCTGATCTTCTTGGTCTATGTTTTTTTCCCAGTGTCCCAGTACTCGAGCCCAGTACAAAGCACTCAATATCTGACATCACCTGAACAAGAATAGTGTGGCTATAATTTAACCCTTGTCCTGCTGAATATTCATATATGCCCCACCCACTACCGATTATCAACCAATCAGATTACCTGTAGCAAATTATTACAACGAATTCACAATCTGAATGACAAACAAGTAGATCCTGATCAGATGGCTTCTTCAGAAGCCATCTGATCTGGATCTACATTGTTTCAAAGAAAAGGCATATCCGGGCTCAGCAGAACAAGGGTTAAATAACTGTTACTAGCGGCCAATTGTTCAAAATTAACCTCCAGCATACTGTATACGTAGGCAACTAAAGTGGCCCGTCGCCCAAGCCAAAGGGGTGGTCCAAATTGAGCAACTTATCACGCTCATAAGAAAGCAAGTACACCCCATAGGATGAGGTTCTCCTATACCGGAGGGATCGTTCTTTCTTACAAGGGCACAGGTTTAAATTACCCACATTACCGGCTGTTTGATTTTACACCCGGAAATGATGTTAAAAATTGACAATTTTTCAAGTAGCAGTCTTTAACAAATGACAGGTGTGTGTGTGTGTGTGTGTGTGGGAGAGGGGGGGGGGGGGGTTATAATTTCTCTAATTTTTAAAAGACATTTCACCCACAGCCAAGATAAAAAGAAAGTTATCCCCAAATAATATATATTTGTTATTCTTCCTTATCTTGACCCATGAAAAGAGTGTCTTCATACCACAGAATGACCTTTCTTTGAATGAAGACGGGCAGAAAATTAAATTACAAGTGTTTGGCAACAAATGCCATTGCAGTCCTAAATTTCCCAGAAGATTTTCATTACTCATTTTAAAAAGTCTGCTTCACCAATCATCTGTCACTGTCTGAGCAAATGCCACCTTCTAATACCAGTTCCCCTACTATGTTTGGCTGGGGTACAAAATACTGTATGGTTTTGGCTAGAAGGCACAAAGCTCTATACTCATTCCAATTGTCTATTGTAGTGTACTTGTCAAAGAAACAGAAGTATGGCAGAAATTCAAAACAACCAGATTGTGGCTGCAACAAAATGTGCTTTATCATAATTACTGGCAAATTGTATTATACAAAATGTTTTTCGAAATTCAGAACTTATCAAAATACAAATGAAGTGGCACTAGTGAAAAGGGCAGTTAAATTATGGCTAAATGCTCAATGCAGGAACAATATCAACAGGATGTTCACTTCGTTGGGGCTTTTTTGTCTGTTTTATTTTTTTTTTCAGACTGACTGCACTAAGTGTTTTTAATCATATTTGCCCGGCAAAGACTCAGATCAGCCTGCACAGTCAACTGCGCAGGCTGATCTGAGTCTTTTCTGGGCAGTTTATTCTGATTGAGTGCACAAGCAGTATGATTTTTTTTTTCCTTCAGTGAGTACACATGCCCGAAGGTCCCTTGTTTCTATTACTAGCTGAAATTGGCTGGAACTGCAAGTTGCAGAAAAAAAAAGGATTTTTGGCTCATAATTATGTCACTATTACAAAGTTGTTGGTTGTATGAACTTGTTAAAAAGTGTTTGTTTGATTTAAAACCTACATCCCTGTCAACACTATATAGGTCATTTTGAAGGCGTTGTTTCCAACTTCTTGGGACTTTTACCCGACATTGATGAAATGACATCTCAACCCCTGCTGCACAATGAAACCAATAGGGTTTATATGCATGGATGGTCTTGCACCACTTTGCCAGGGCAGTCTTAGATCCTCTAAGCGGTTAACCAGTACTCTTGTGCAGTCGGTTTCAACTGTGCATGGAAGCACCATGCAGCCCAGTCTATTTCTTCAAGTCCCAATGGGAAGGTATGTCTGCACAATCTGATCAGTCTTTACTGTTACAGTTTGTATGAACCTTCTATAGCTGCAAGGCTATATGAATTAGAGGATGCAAAGAATTTGGTACACAGGCTGTTCTGAAATTTTTGCTGGTTGTATAGATTTTTCTGTACATTTTATCATGATCTGGCTTTCATACAATGATCTGTATCTAGATATACAATCTAACAGTTGGGCTGAAGTTTTGGCTATAGGCCCATGTTTTATCAAATTGAAGGTCCTGACAGGACTGTGCATATGGTCAAGTGTGCCTGAAATTAAGGTATTTGCCTGTCTGATAATAAAATTGTTTAATCCTTATCCTGCTGTTTGTGACAACCATCACCTTTTTAAGCAGTGTAGATCCAGATAAGATGGCTTCTGAAGCCATCTGATCAGGTTCTACACTGTTTGACATTCAGTTTGCGAATTTGAATGAATAAATTACATTTAGTAATTTGATTGGTTGAAATGTAAATGGGTGTGGCTAAATTAATTTATACAGCCGGATAATGGTTAACCCATTTTAGACACGAAACTCCAAAATGACCAGATCTTATGTCATCACGGAACCTGGGGCTGATCAGAGACACTAACTGACACCCCTAAAAGTTGAAATGGACACCTGCTATAATATAAAGTGGAATATTCTATTCAAGATAAAATGAGTAAAATGTACAGCAGTTCTTGTAGCGGATGGAATAAAAGAAAAACTATGCTTTGTCATAAAAATGTTAAATGAAGAAGATCAATATTGGAATTCTTGAAGGAATCATAGCCATCAATAAATGTGACAAAAATTCGGTCTTTGAACAAGTGTCATGGAGAAGACATCAGATTAAGCAGTATCGGTATCAGTTAATCTGACAAAACATTAATGACTGATTCTGTAGAGGAGAAATACTAGAAAAGTCTTAATAAATAGTGGTAACTTCGGAATATGATATAAATGGATTTGGATTAGAGTTGTTGGGAAGGCTTGGAAATAGTTTTGTTTTTCATGCTGTGGGAATAATGTTTGTGAACTAATTGGACCTACGTTGATTGTTAGCCGTATGATTATAGTGACAATGCAATCCTTTCTATCACAGATAGCAGCCTGCTACAGTCATATACAGAGGACTTTCTCATCCAGCAGAGGGGAGGAAGAGAGGGCCAGTCAGCAGCTTATCAGGCTCTGTGGTAAGTTTATGTTTTGTTGTTTTGTTCAGATACCTTAGGTTCAGTTAAGCCTTTTTGTACCAAATGGAATTTTCCTCCTTATATATGGCAGGAGTCAATTTTAGGGGTGTCAGGTTGTGCCATCTTAAAAATTTATTTGGAAAATATCTGAACTTTTTATGCCCCGCCATTCCAAAAATGGTGGGGTATTATGTTATACCCTACGACGTTTTCAGTGTCAATCCATCAGCGCCTCATAGTTTCGTGTCCACTCCATAACTCTGATAGTATTTGAGATATTTTCACGAAACTTCAGAGATATGTATAGAGCACTATTAAACCATGTGCAGAACATATAAATCGTAACTCTGATTTTCCTTCTTTTGAACTTGTTGCCCTTTGAACTTTGAACATAGCCATTTCTGTCATAGTTTCGTGTCTGCTCTGTAACTTAGATACCATTTGAGATATTTCCATGAAACTTCACAGATATGTAGAGCACCATGAGATGACTTGCAGAACATATGAACCGTAACTCTGATTTTCCTACTTTATAGTTATTGCCTTTGGAACATAGTTGTTGACGGGGACGTTTAACCTCAAATCAAACAAAAAAAATCTGGACCTACACTGGTTGCATAAGTATTTGTACAAGTCTATAGGGTGTAAGTGTTTAGGGGTTGTGCATGTATGGTTTAACATTATGGATTCCCTTCTCATGAGTTGGCAAACAAAAACTGATGGCTTTCCAAATTAAACTTTGCATCTTTTTTCGTAACTTATTAAGAGCTTTAATATAATTACTTAATTAGTTAAATAGTTTTGTTTGTTTGATTTGAGGTTTAACATCCCCATCAATACTGTATAGGTCATTTTGGAGACGTTGCTCCCAATTTTGTGGGACTTTTACCCGACATTGAGATGAAATAACATCTCAAGCCCCATCACCCAATGAAACCAATAGGGTTCGTAAGCATGGATGGTCCGACTCGCACCGCTTTGCCTGGGCAGGCTTAGGTCCTCTAAGCGGTTTACCAATACTTGTGTGTGGTCTGATTTAGCTCTGCGTGGAAGCATCATGAAGCCCATCTATTTCTCCAAGCCCCGTTGGGCAGTCAATTACTACTCATGGCATTGTTATATAGTCAATCCAGTTAGTACTCGACGCGTTGTTACGCAGATCATACACTTATATTGTTATGCAGGTTTACCCTTTTATAAAATTTGAACAAGTACAATTTTAACATGTTATTATACCCCCACAAATGAAATTTGGGGGGGGGGGGGTGTATATAGGAGTGAGCTTGTCGGTCGGTCGGTCTGTTGACTTGGTTTCCAGACGATAACTCAAAAAGCGCTTCACCGATTTTTATAATTTTTGGTACACTGATGTAACATCATAAAATACAGGTCAAGTTCAATTTCCACTACAATTCGTCAATTTTCGACATAGTTATGGCCCCTTTCAAGTGAAAAAATTGCAAAATGGCGCTGTTGTACTATCAAGGCAGTTTTTGTGGGGGTATTCATCACCTTTAGTGATAGCTCTAGTATTGTCTAAAAATAGTAGCAAACCGTGTAGACCCTGACGAGTCTTGCGGTTGTGCGGCATCTT
Organism: Lucinisca nassula; assembly: GCA_963580285.1. Classification (NCBI taxonomy): domain Eukaryota; kingdom Metazoa; phylum Mollusca; class Bivalvia; order Lucinida; family Lucinidae; genus Lucinisca; species Lucinisca nassula. The sequence continues at coordinate 137,431,375 of OY757015.1, forward strand.
ACTGGGTATAAACTATTTGCTGAGGTCTGTCTGTCCGAATACATATGGTAGGGACTAGGTCAGAATACACATAAGCCTCTTTTTAACACTGTTCATTATAACATGATTTTGGATATAACACAGTTCGAAGATTGATCCCAAAAGTGTATAGGTCATGTAGAAAAATGACCATAAATGGTTATTTTCTGTATAATCGATACATTTTTGTTTCGATATAACATGGTTGTTTAGCCCATTTTGTACTGGAAACCCCAAAATTGGTAACTCGCAAACAGTGCAGTCCAAGATCCAACACTGTGTCTGATTAGGGCAGTGTTTGCAAAAAGTTCAGTCATTTTCCAAATAAAGTTTGAAATGGACTCCCGCTATGTATAAGGAGGAAGAGATTTTATTTGGTACAAAAAGGGTTAACTGACCTGGTTTCTTTTTTGGACCCCAACAATAGTGTTATAAAGAACTTAACCGATTTTGTACCGGAAACCCCAAAACGGGTACCCTGGCAAACAGTGAAGGCCCTGATCAAGACGCCGCATTCTATAGTGCAGGCCCAGATCAGATGCGCAGAATGCGGCGTCTTGATCAGGGCCTTCACTGTTTGCTAAAAGTTCAGTCATTTTCCAAATACATTATGAAGAAAACAAAACCTGACACCCCTAAATTTTGAAATGAACTCCTGCCTGCTATATACATTACGATAATACATCCGTGCGACCATGTGCATTTTTCACATCTCCAAAATGGCTACTTTTCTAACAAAAACCCATCATACATTTCTTATTTATACTGCAAACATAAGTTGTGGGTGCTCGTTAGAGCTGCCTCATTGAGGCGGTTCTAACGAGTACCCACAACCTATGCATTGGATCTGGAATAATAAAAGTAATGTACACCCCTTTTATCCCCAGTTTTTGCGATATAAAATGGGGGTTAAATGGGTGTTCATTTCACAGACTTGTTCGCGTGATGTATAAGGTGGAAGATTCCATTTGGTTGAAAAAGGGAATCATTAGGTTTCTTACTGTTGTGGTTCCAGCCTGGCTTGGGACACCTTTGAGGTGCCAAGTTCTGCAACGGAAGTTCAGGTGGTTTTTCTCCAGGAAGTCCGGTTTTTACCCACCTCTGATTAACGATTGGAAAAATGTAACGAAGTTGTGGCATACCATGGAATCTTTATATAAAACTAAACGGAGGGAAAACAGACATTTATTAGTTAGATTCTTTGAATCGGTAATCAACCTTTTGCTGCTGCAACTGATCACTTTTGTTTTTAGAAAATAAAATGTCTTTTTGACATGCAGATTGTATTGATTAGAAATGGAAATTCTTTGAACCTTGTTCCATATCTTCATGCCGTTGGACTGATTAAATTGTCTTAGTTTGACAATCAAGTAAATACAACTGGTTCTTTAATAATTCAAGACTGAATATGGTAGAAAATATGATAGATGTTTCCATTCCCACTTGCTTGAACTCTTTTAGTATCTGAGGAAGTGTTGGATAGCCACACTTTCAGAAAATACAAATACCATAGTCTGTAGCATTAAGGAATTAGAGAGTGATCAGGCACAAGAACAAATAGTTTCAGTGCACATGATTAACCCTTCCATCATCACTGTTTCTGACATTTATGAAATACAAGTAAAGATCAGACTGTATATCTGTGCAGTCAGACTAGCACCTTTATGTTTTCTGCCCTAAAGAGTATTTATTTCGTGTACGCCATGTAAGGAAATCCATAGTTTTAGCTTGGGATAGAAATTGTGTTCTAACCCTGGTGTTCTATATTCTTGCATGACTCGTCGTTAAGGTTGACATCACAGCACATTACGTGATGTCACTTAACAGTCCTGTAGTGTCATTACAATATGGCGGGCGTCTGTAACCGAAGTGGCCGTAGTATTCAAAAGCCGTGCTAAGAAATGGAAGGTATGCAAGAAAAAGAATCCTATATAGATTGAGGGGTGGATAAAAAATTCTGTCCCTCTGGATCACTGCCCGTCATCACTTGGCAAGCCTCGTGATGCCGGACAGTGACCCTCGGGTCACATTTTTCAAGCCACCCCTCACACCCATATAAGATTCTTATAAACTATAATATCAAGACTCTTGCTCGTCAGTATAGCTGAGCCAGTTTGTGTCTTACCTGGTTTAACCCTTCTCTTGCTGAATATTCATTTAAGCCACACCCATTTCTGTCGATCAACCAATCAAATTACTTGATGTAATTTATTGCTACAAATTTATAAACTGAATGCCAAACAGTGTAGATCCTGATCAGATGGCTTCTTCAGAAGCCATCTGATCTGGATCTACACTGTTTCCATAGATAGGGGTTGTCGCGAACAGCAAGATAAGGGTTTAAACCCCAAACACAAGTTTTCTCCTTATGGGGTTCATTGTTTTGTTTGTTTCCCCGTCAACACTGTATAGGTCACTCTGGAGAAGTTGCTTCTAATTTTGTGGGACTTTTACCTGACATTGAGATGAAATGACGTCTCAAGCCCTTTACCCAATGAAACCAATATGGTTTATATGCATTGGAGGTAGGACTCGCACCACTTTGCCTGGGCATGGGCAGGCTTAGACCCTCTAAGGGGTTTACCAATACTCGTGTTCTGCATTGAAGCACCATGCAGCCCAATCTATTTCACCAAGCCCCGATACATTGGGGCCTTTGTGGTTCATATACAAAGTTGAGTTTTGGATGGATAAGGTGTCTGACATTGATGCAAGAGGTTTAAGTGCTTATAGTCATTTGAGGTAGGTATATTCGTGTCATATCCCCAATCAGATGGCCATAATGTGCATAGAATACATGTACTTATATCACTGTGTCTCTTTGACATGGGAAGTCATTTAACCCCATTGTTCCTCAGTCTATCCAGCTGTAAGTGATTACCTAAAGAAGCACCCCTGGATAGCTTGGGGTTGACACGTCGTTAAACACGAAATCATCATTATCATCTGGATAGCTTGGGGACAGGCCAAACCTGCCAAAGGTAAGGGATGTCTCAGCTTGATAAAATGGGTGAATATCTTAAGCCCCTGTTGGTCTAGTAACCCATTTTATACAGGGAATTGGGGACATTGGCAAATGGTGTAGACCAAGATTTGTCACAGCAGAATGCGGTGTACATGTCTGATTGGTGCCTTCAGTGTTTACAGAAAGTTCAGCCAATTTCGGGAAAAAAAATCTAGAAATGACTGAACTGGACACCCTGAAATTCAAATGAATTGTATATTTATTTATAAGGTGGAAGATTTTGTTGACATTTTGCCCTATGTGCCATATTTTTTATGTTTTCAGACAGACAGGCCTGAGCAAACAGTGTAGACCCATATAAGAGTCACAGAAAGTGGCATCTCATCATTGTCTACACTATTTGCCACTCATCAAGTTATTTTTTGGACACAACATGGAGAATTAAATTGTACTTGTTCAAAATTTAGAACAAGTATCGTAAGGAGTTGAAGTGTCTGAATACTTAGGGTAAATGTGGTATTGATTCATTTCAGGAGAGCTGTATGATCAAGATGCTGCCAAACTTCAGTTAAAAGTTACCAAATATGTAAGTATGAAATTACGTACTGGAATTTTGAAGCAAAAAAAAAAAATTGCACATGAAAGTTTTTATTTAGCCATACCCCATAACCTCATTATAACATTGTTTAGGGCTGCCACGATACGCTTACCTCACGATACGATACGTATCGCGATACTTGTCTCACGATACGATACGTATCGCGATACGTTTTATGAAGGATCACTGGTTGGAAAACAAAGGTGAAAGTGAAACAAAACTAAATTTAAAGTAACAATAAACTTTAAAAACTTAAGTAAAATTCTATAGGTAAGTATGGGTATTTGGTGATGATTGAAGGATAAATTTGAAACTTGTCTTTTAAAAGTTAGCAATGACTAGCTTATACACGTGAGGTCTGAGTTGTAATATCCCTGAAACACAGTATGTTTTACCCACAGACTTGACCCCATTTTGTTCTTTTTTTTTCGAATCCGAAATGCTGCCAGACAACGGATTTAAACTTTGCTGGTGCATCTTCTATTTCACGAGTTTCCCTCACTCCCCGGTCGGCCATTTTCCGATTTGAATACCGCTCATGTTACGAAAAAATCAATAATTATTTTTTCTTTTTGGACATAAATTTTATAAAACTGAGCCTTCTTACATCAAAAATATATAAGAAGATCGACAAACATTATTATCCGAGCTGTTTCGAAGGCAGATCTTCGCTAGATTTATTTCTTTTTCTTCCACTAATTGATTTAAGCGGCCGGACATTTGGGCCCTGACATTCAAACCGAATCGTACCGAAAATTAAAAAAACAATATCGTGAATCGAACCGAAGCCCTTGTACCGCGGTGAATCGAGTTTTCGGTGAATCGTGACACCTCTAACATTGTTCATTATGTCTCCCCCCGAATTTTTATGCCCCCGCATCATATGATGCCGGGGGCATATAGTTTTTCGGTTTTCCGTACGTGCGTACGCGTGTACGTACGTACGTACGTACGTGATCCTGTAACCACAGGTTAAAGTTTTTGTAACAGGTAGAGCCTGAACTTTTAGAACTCATATCTTCCTAAGCATTTGATGGAACTGGTTCATATTTGGTATGATGATAGATATAGGTCCAAAGTTTTACTAAGCAATACCCCCACCCATGCCTGTGACCTCAAGGTCAAGGTCACAGACTTAGAAATTTTCAATGTTAAAGACTCAGGTTAAGGTTTTTGTAACAGGTAGACTTGAACATTTTAGAACTCATATTTTCCAAACCATTTGATGGAATTTGTTCATATTTGGTATGATTATAGATATAGGTCCAAAGTTTTATTCAGCGATACCCCCACCTATGCCCATGGCCTCAAGGTCAAGGTCATGGACTTAGAAATTTTCCATGTTAAAGACTCCAGTTAAGGTATTTGTACCTGATAGAACCTGAACTTTTATGATAGCTTTGGTTCATATGATGATAGATATAGGTACAATGTTATATTCAGCAATACCCCCACCCATGCCTATGACCTCAAGGTCAAGGTCACAGACTCAGACAATTTTAATGTGAAAGATTTTAAAGAGCTCAAATTTTCCAAACTATATTATGGATTTGGCTTATGCATGCTATGATGATAGATACAGGTCCAAATGTTTATTTGGCAATACCCCCACTCATGCCTATGGCTTCAAGGTCAAGGTCACAGACTTAGAAATTTTTAATTAGATATTTTAAGAGTTGATATTTTCCAAATCATGCGATGGATTGAGTTGATATTTGGTATGATGTTAGATACCTGTCCATTTTATTCAGCGATACCCCCACCCATGAGCTCAAGGTCAAGGTCACAGACTTAAAATTTTTTAATTATCCCCTCGCACAACATAGCTCTAGCGTCTATATTTCTTCACTGATTTCAATATAACTTCACACAAATGTTCCTTATGACAATATCTCTAGCGAGTTCCACTTTCAAGGTCATGACCTCAAGGTGAAGGTCACTGGGGCTATTTTTAGAAAAACTGTGTCATTGCTCTAGCGCTTACATTCTTCACCTATTTCAATATAACTTCACACAAATGTTCCTTATGACAATATCTCTAGCGAGTTCCACTTTCAAGGTCAAGGTCACTATAGCTATTTTTAGAAAAAACTTTGTCATCGCTCTAGCGCTTACATTTCTTCACCGATTTCAATATAACTTCACATTTCTTATGACAATATCTCGAGCCATTTCGACTTTCAAGGTCAAGGTCACTGTGGCTATTTTTAGAAAAACTTTGTCATTGCTCTAGGGCTTACATTTTTTCACCAATTTCAATATTACTTCACACAAATGTTCCTTATGACAATATCTCTAGCAAGTTCCACTCTCAAGGTCAAGGTCACTGTGGCTATTTTTAGAAAGACTTTGTCATTGCTTTAGTGCTTACATTTCTTCACCGATTCCAATATAACTTCACACAAATGTTCCTTATGACAATATCTCGAGCGATTTTGACTTTCAAGGTCAATGTCACTGTGGCTATTTTTAGAAAAACTTTGTCATCACTCTAGCGACTACATTTCTTCACTGATTTCAATATAACTTCACACAAATGTTCCTTATGACAATACCTCGAGTGAGTTCGACTTTCAAGGTCAAGGTCACTGTGGCTATTTTTAAAAAAACTTTGTCATTGCTATAGCGCTTATATTTTTTCACCAATTTCAATATAACTTCTCACAAATGTTCCTGATAACAAGGTCACACTTAGAAAATTTTGTTGCAACATGGATTTTTGGGGTGAGGCGGGGCCCTTGGCGGGGGCATCTGTGTCGTCTGGACACATTTCTAGTTTTTTTCGGAGAGACATACTGTTTTTCCCCCGGGCGTCTGTCACAAAATCGTGTCCGCTCTATAACTTGAAAACGGTTAAAGCTATCTTCACGAAACTTCATATAGTTATTAATCAATATTAGATGACGTGCAGAGCACAAAAACTACAACTCTCACATTTATACTTTTTGAGTTATCTCCCTTGGAAGTTTGTATATTTGTATGTATGGGCAAATCGTGTCCGGCCAATAACTTTCTTATTTTTAGATGGATTTTGAAATTACTTGGCAGAAATATTAACCACCATGAGACGATGTGTGGCGCGCATGACACAGGTTGGTACCTCAAAGGTCAAGGTCATACTTAGAGGTCAAAGGTCATAAAAGGGTCCCTTTTTCCGTGTTTGGTCAATAACTTTATAATTTTTAGATGGATTTTTAAATTACATAGCAGAAATGTTAACCATCATGAGACCATGTGTTGCATGCATGACCCTGGTTGATACTTCAAAGGTCAAGGTCATACTTAGAGGTCAAAGGCAAAAAAGGGGCCTTTTTTTTGTGTTTTGTCAATAACTTTCTTATCTTTAGATAGAATTTGAATTTACTTGGCAGAAATGTTAACTACCATGAGACGATGTGTTACACATATGATTCAGGTTAGTACCTCAAAAGTCAAGGTCATACATAAAGGTCAAAAAAGTTGCTTTTTTTCGAGTTTGGTCAATAACTTTCTTATTTTTAGATGGATTTTGAAATTGCTCGGCAGAAATGTTAACCACCATGAGACGATGTGTTGCGCGCATGACCCAGTTTGGTACCCCAAAGGTCAAGGTCATACATAGAGGTCAAAGGTAAAAAAGGGGCCTTATTTGTGTTCGGTCAATAACTTTCTTATTTTTAGATGGATTTTGAAATTACTTTGCAGAAATGTTTACCACCATGAGAGGATGTGTTGCGTACACAACCCAGGTTGGTACCTGAAAGGTCAAGGTCATACTTAGAAGTCAAAGGTCAAAAAGGGGCCTTTTTTTGTGTTTGGTCAATAACTTTCTTATTTGTCGATGGATTTTGAAATTACTTGGCAGAAATGAAAACCACAATGGGACGATGTTTCTCTTGCCTGAGCCATGTTGGTACCTCAAAGGTCAAGGTCATACTAAGAGGTCAAAGGTAAAAAAAGTGGCCCTTTTTAGTGTTCAGTCAATAACTTTCTTATTCCTGGATGGATTGTAAAATTACTTGGCAGAAATGTTAACCGTCATGAGACGATGTGTTGTGCGCTAGACCCAGGTCAGTACATCCAAGGTCAAGGTCATAGTAAGAGGTCAAAGTTAAAAAAAAGTCTTTTTTTAGTGTCCAGTCAATAACTTTTTTATTTCTGGGTGGACTTTTTAAAGTAACCTTGCAGAAATGTTCACCTTCATTAGACGATGAGTCGTGTGCAAGACCAAGGTTCATACCTCCAATGTCAAGGTCATACCTAGAGGTCAAAGGTAAAAAAAGGGTATTTTTGTGTACAGTCTATAACTTCCTTATTCTTTGATGGATTATGAAATTACTTGGCAGAAATGTTAACCATCATAAGACGATGTGTTGTACTTCAAAGGTCAAGGGCATACTTAGAGATCAAAGGTAAAAAAGGGCTTTTTTGTGTACGGTCAATAACTTTCTCATTTCTCTCTGAACTTTTCAAAGTTATTTTGCAGAAATGTGTTGCAAACAAGACCCAGGTCAATACCTATAATGTCAAGGTCATACTTAGAGATCAAAAAGGGAGAGACATCTGTGTTTTTGTAGAAAAACAAATTCTAGTTATAACACAATTTTGGATATAATACAGTTTCAAGATGGATCTTAAAAAAAGTATAGATTATATAGAAAAATGACCATAAATGGTCATTTTTCTATTGAATCTTTACATTTTTGTGTGGCTATAACATAGTTGTTTAACTAGCACAGTTTCTGCTTTTGACCCCATTTATAGTGTTATAAGGAAGTTGTGGTGTATGTGTGTATGTGCATAGCGCCCCAAAAATGGGGCATTGGCAACAGTAGATACCCAGATCAGACACTGTCTTCTGATCAGGTTCTTCACTGTTTGCTTAAATCATGGAATTTTTTGTAAAAAAAAAAACATGCCTGTCACCTATTTAATTGGAACTGATCTGTCTTAAGCTGCTAGATAGAAGATTCCATGTCATAAAAGGATAAATGACTTAGATTAATAGGTTATTGATCCCTAGAGCTGCCTTTTTGCAGGATAAAAAAAAGAGAATATTGCTGGAGCTTATCCCTGCTGAAGCAGGATATGTCTGTCTACCTTTGTAATCAGTATGGATACAAATCAGATGGCTTAGACAATCTACACTGTTTGACATTCAGTTTGTGGATTTGTCTGTCAGTTTGTAGTTTCTCTTAGGTAAGGTTTACCAGTATAAATAGATGGGGGCAGTAATGAAATTCTTTAAACAGAATCTCCTACTGAACCAAAAGTTAGATTGAGCTGAAATTTGTTTGGCGGCATTGGGGCATCATTTTTTAGATTCAGAATTGCTTAATTTTTTCTGTTCCATTATTCAAGATGGTTGTAATGGCAGCCGTCTTGAAACTCTTAAAATAAAAATTCCTCCCGATGGCTGCTATCTTGAAAATCTTCAAAAGACATCTTATCCTGAACCAAAAGTTGAATTGAACTGGCATCGGGGCCACATGGAGATTCAGATTTGTTAAATTGTTTTGTTCTGATATCCAAGTTAGTCACCAAGGTGGCCATCTTGAAATTCTTTGAAGGACATCTTCTCCCAAACCGAACTTGATGGAAGTCGTCAGGGTGATGTGGATAATAAAGTATTGCTAAATTCATTCAGCCAAAATATCCCAGATGGCTGGTGTGATGGCCCTCTTGAAAATCTTCAAAACCTCATCAGCTTCTATATGGTAAGCAGAATTGAGCAAAAAACTTGGTAGGAGGAATTGGGACGACATGGAGATTCATACTTATTAAAATCTTTCTGTGCCGAAATCCGAGATGGCCCCCAAAGTGACTGTCTACTAAAAAGTTTTCAAATGACATTTACTCCCACATTGTAAGTTTCATGGAGCTGAAACTTCATTGAGCGCATTAGTGGAGCATGATAGCTCAGTGGTTAGTGCTTTTGCCTCTGATGATAGAGGTCTCGGGTTCAATCCCCAGAAGCGGCGATAAAATTTCGGTGTCTGAACACACTCCATTGACATCATTTGCAGGGGATGGATGTCATAAAGTGCACCAGCCTTCGGATCGGGACGTTAACTGGAGGCCCTCTGTGCAGGGAGAAACATCCCCTGTGCAGGTTAAAGACCCCTTACATGATTACTGTGTACGCTTTCATCCTGCAAAACCTGAAGTGTATGTAATGTACACCTGCGAGTAATGGCCAAATGTGACCGATCGCAGTATCAGTCGAAAGAAAGAAAAAAAAAAGGGTAACAAAGGTTCTTATGCCGCTGTTTGTTTTTGTTGAAGTTTGTCTTTGCTTGTATGCATCATTTTTAGCTCACCTGTCACGTAGTGACGAGGTGAGCTTTTGGGATCACTTTTTGTCCGTCGTCCGTCGTGCGTGCATCCGTAAACAATTTCAAATTAGTATATCTCTAATACCCCATGGCCAATCTTTATCAAATTTCATGTGAAGCATCAGAAGGTAGGGGGAAAGGCTGCATAAGGTTTTTGGGCTGATCAGATTGGAATTCTGGTTGCCATGGCAACATATAGCTCCCATAGACTTATAAAGGGAAAATTTTTAAAAATCTTCTTCCCTGAAACCACAGGGCCCAGAGCTTAGATATTTAGCATGTAGCAAGGGCTAGTGGTCAACTACATAATTCCTGCCAATCATGCCCCTGGGTTCCAAATGGGCCATGACCCAGGGCCCCTTAGCTCCCATAGACTCATAATGGAAAAAAGGTTCAAAAATCTTCTTCTCTGAAACCACAGGGCCCAGAGCTTGGATATTTAGCATGTAGCAATGGCAAGTGGTCACCTACATAATTCCTGCCAATCATGCCCCTGGGTTCCAAATGGGCCATGGGCCGGCACCCCTTGGCTCCCGTAGATTCATAATGGAAAAAAGCTTCAAAAATCTTCTTCTCTGAAACCACAGGGCCCAGAGCTTATATCTTTAGCATGTAGTAACGGCAAGTGGTCACCTACATAATTCCTGCCAATCATGCCCCTGGGGTCCAAACGGAACATGCCCCAGGGCCCCTTAGCTCCTATAGACTCATAATGGAAAAAAGCTTCAAAAATCTTCTTCTCTGAAACCACAGGGCCCAGAGCTTAGATATTTAGCATGTAGCAAGGGCAAGTGGTCACCTACATAATTCCTGCCAATCATGCCCCTAGGGTCCAAACGGACCATGCCACAGGGCCCCTTAGCTCCTTTAGACTCATATTGGAAAAAAAGCTTCAAAAATCTTCTTCTCTGAAACCACAGGGCCCAGAGCTTATATATTTAGCATGTAGCAATGGCAAGTGGTCACCTACATAATTTCTGCCATGGTCACCTACATAATTCCTGCCAATCTTGCCCCTGGATTCCAAATGGGCCACACCCCAGGGCCCCTTCGCTCCCATAAACTCATAATGGAAAAAAGCTTCAAAAATCTTCTTCTCTGAAACCACAGGGCCCAGAGCTTATATATTTAGCATGTGGTAACGGCAAGTGGTCACCTACATAATTCCTGCCAATCATGCCCCTGGGGTCCAAACGGACCACGTCCCGGGGCCCCTTTGCACCTATAGACTTTTAATGGAAAAAAGCTTCAAAAATCGTCTTCTCTGAAACCACAGGGCCCAGAGCTTAGATATTTAGCATGTAGCAAGGGCAAGTGGTCACCTACATAATTCCTGCCAATCATGCCCCTGGGTTCCAAATGGGCCATGCCCCGGGGCCCCTTTGCTCCCATAGACTCATAATGGAAAAAAGCTGTAAAAATCTTCTTGGGCCCAGAGCTTAGAAATTTAGCATGTAGCAATGGCAAGTGGTCACCTACATAATTTCTGCCAATCATGCCCCTGGGGTCCAAATTGGCCACACCTCAGGGCCCCTTAGCTCCTGTATACTCATAATGGAAAAAAGGTTCAAAAGTCTCCTTCTCTGAAACCACAGGGCCCAGAGCTTAGATATTTAGCATGTTATAACGGCCAGTGGTCACCTACATAATTCCTGCCAATAATGCCCCTGGGTTCCAAATGGGCCATGGGCCGGCGCCCCTTGGCTCCTATAGACTCATAATGGAAAAAAGCTTCAAAAATCTTCTTCTCTGAAACCACAGGGCCCAGAGCTTAGATATTTAGCATGTAGCAATGGCAAGTGGTAACCTACATAATTCATGCCAATCATGCCCCTGGGGTCCAAATTGGCCACTCCCCGGGGCCCCTTAGCTCCTATATACTCATAATGGAAAAAAGGTTCAAAAATCTTCTTCTCTGAAACCACAGGACCCAGAGTGAGTGAGTGAGTTTTAGTTTTACGTCCCACCAACAGCTAAGGTCATACGGAGACAGGACCTCGGTTTAAAGACCCATCCGAAAGTCTGGAGAAGCCCAGGATCGATCCTGCGATCCCAGGTTTACAATGCGAGTAGCGTAACCACTGCACCACGGAGGCTTCTCACAGGACCCAGAGCTTAGATATTTAGTATGTAGCAATGGCAAGTGGTCACCTACATAAATCCTGCCAATCATGCCCCTGGGGTCAAAACAGGCCACACCCTGGGACCCCTTAGCTACCATAGACTTATAAGGGAAAAAAAGCTTCAAAAATCTTCTTCTCTGAAACCACAGGGGCCAGAGCTTAGATATATAGCATGTAGCAACGGCAAGTGGTCACCTACTTAAATCCTGCCAATCATGCCCCTGGGTTCCAAATGGGCCATGACCCAGGGACCCTAAGCTCTCATAGACTCATAATGGAAAAAAGCTTCAAAAATCTTCTTCTCTGAAACCACAGGGCCCAGGTCACCTACATAAATCCTGCCAATCATGCCCCTTGGGCCAGAATTGGCCACACCCATGGCCCATTAGCTACCATGGATGGACTAAAAATGGAAAAAAACTTAAAATGGAAAAAAAAAACTTCAAAAATATTCTTCTGTGAAACCATAAGGCGCAGAGCTTAGGTATTTAGCATGTAGCAACATGGAGTGGTTGCCTACATGAATCCTGCCTGAGTCTTGCATCTGGGGTTCAAATTTGCCAAATCCTGTGGCTTCTTAACTCCAATAAACTTATAATGGAAAAAAAAACAAAAAAACTTTAAAAATCTTATTCTCTGGAACCATGAAGTACGGACCTTAGATATTTAGTATATAGCAACATGGTTGCCTACATAAATCCTGCCAACCATGCCCTTTGGGTCACAATTGACCTATGGACTTATACTGAAAAAAAAAAATCTTCTCCAAAGCCATAAGGCCCAGAGCTCAGATATTTAGTATGTAGCAATGTCAAGTGGTCTCCTACACTTATGATTTTCTGGTACACAGGTGAGCGATATAGGGCCATTGGGCCCTCTTGTTATTTTGGATAGCTGTTTGGTCATTTTATTGGAAACCAATTATCCTTGTGGCTTTCCGCTTGTGATGTTTTCATTAGGGTTTAGTTGTTTCATGTTCGTGTTTCTTTCCCTTTGGTGTTTCTGATGGGAGGTGTTGGGTAGTTGTATCAATTCCTGATCATTACCTTCACTTCTATTTTGCTAAAATCCTTCTCTTCAGATATCCAAGACAGTGGCCATCTTGAAAATCCTTAAAGGCATTTATTCTGAAACAGTAAAACACACCGTGTGTTCATAATTGTTTTATTGCCCCCTGTGGTATACTATCTATAGCAGCTCAAAGGCGGTCCCTAATAGGGTGATTAGAAGCTCTTGTTGAATCCCCTGACTGAGGTACATAAGGGGAAAATCAATAATATACACTCAAGTCAACAGTTAGTAAATTATTGATTTTCCCCAGGGATGCCCCTTACCTGTTGAAGACAGAGGACTTGTCTTCAGTCAGCACTGAGGGCTACATAATATTATGTAATGAAATGATAGTCCTCAATAATCAAGAATAAATGCCTTTAAACCATGACTGCTCCCAAACAAGCAGTTGGATTAGTTGAAACTTGGTTGGAGGCATTTGGGTGACATGGGGGTTCAAAATTGATAAAATCATTGAATTGTGATATCCATGATTGTTGCCATGGTATCTACACTCTCTGTTCTGCATTTTCTCCTCCTGAAACTTCAACAGAGGCATCAAGGCAACATGCAGATTTTATCTGACTGCAAGGATGGTCACCATGGTGGAATGTACAGTCGAACCTCAGTGACATTTTTGTAATAAAAATGTATGATGTGTGTACTCATTAGAATCACCTCGATGAGGCGATTCTAATGAGTACACACACCGTACATTTGTAAGATAAAAGTAGAAAATCTTAATTATCCCGCACTAGGTCTTATGTAGAGGAATTCCCTAGGAACTTAAGAACGGGTTCGACTCAGCCATGGTGGACGAGCCATTGATGTTCGAGCCATCAAAGTTCTACTGTACCATATAAAGACCAGCCTCATCCTGGTGAGTGATTTCTGAGCATTTAGTGAAAAAGTGGGGCTATACTGGATTTGCCATGATTCTGTCATTCCATGATTCCTTCATTCTGTGATTGCAAAATTAAAATGTATTTTCCTTAAAAACTTTTATGTTTTTGGTCCCACTTCAATGAAATTTATACTTAACTTGGTCTCTGAGGTAAAGAAGGTGTAGTAACAGAAAGTCACCAAGACCCCATAACTCTTGGAGTTATGTCCCACGCTAGTTTTTCAAATTTTGCTATTCTTGAAAATTTTCGTTACATATTTCTCAGGAACTTTGAAAGCTAGAAAGCTGAAACTTCATATAAACATGGACAATGACTTGATGTACTGTGTATTCTGGAATCAAGGTTTGGGGCCGAGAACTCTTAGAGTTTAATCACTTGATAGATTTTATGTTGCCATGTTACCAAGTACTCGTATCTAGTAAGCATGCATTCAAAATATTTCAACAGTATGGGCCTTTCTCCAGCGAAGCTATAGTCAGATCCTCTGACAGCTCTAGTTTGATAAAAGATGGAAAAGATTTTCCTGAATTATGCTCTCTGACTGTGAGCAGATTAACCCTTTTTTGTACCGAATGGGTTAATCTTCAAAAGCTCAAACAACCCCATTTAACAAATTAACAAATTGCCAAAGACCCAAGGGTATTTAAGCCAATGACATTTGACTGTATATGGCTATAAAAATAATTCAACTGAAAGCATCATGTGTTCATTGCCTTTTCTAAACAAATGTTAATTTTGGTAGGCGCGCTTGGAAGGAATAATTTTTTTTGCAAGCAAAATCACATTGTCATATGCTTGGAAAACTTTTACATAATTAATATCTAAATGTCAGACTTTTCTGCCCATCACAAGTGCTTTGCTTAAGAGTGTAGAGAGACCTATGTAATTGTCCTTGTTTATTTACTCATTCATAACTCTTCCATCATTGAAATCTGTCCCAGGGGAGACATCATTGCCAGGTCCTGTCAATATTTTGCAGAAAAAAAAGCTTTTTGTCTAGCCAGATTCAGACAGAGTTTACAGTCTGTGGCGTTTTATGTGCTTATTTTTTCATTTGTCTCTCATGTGGTAATATTTGCCAAGTCTGCTTCTGATTACTTGTGACATTTTGCTAAGTGCTGAAGAATGATCTTACTACCTCCCTAAAACCCCTGTCACACCAGGGCTGCGTTCTAACGGCGTCCAAGAAAAATGCAGAACGCCGAGGTGCCGAAGTACGATCGCAAACATCGCCGTAGCAACGCAGTGGTGTCGCCAATAGACGCGTTGGGATCGCATAGAACGCCAAGCGACGGCGTGCATTTTGAGCATGCTCAAAACAAATGCCGTCGCTTGGCGTTCTGATCAGAGTGCAGTGAGGTCGCCATAAGGTTGCCACAGCAGCGCAGTAAGGTCTCCTACAACGCTACAGGAGCTCGACAGGTGCGCACAGAGGTCTCCTACTCCGCCATATAAGCTCCACTTGTATAATTGATTAACTGATTGATTCATTTGATATTTAACATCCCAGTCAACACTGTATAGGTCATTTTGGAGACGTTGCTTCCAATTTTGTGTGACTTTTACCCGACTTTGAGATGAAATGACATCTCAAGCCCTGTCGACCAATGAAACCAATAGAATTTACACGTATAAGCATGTTTACACCGATAGAGTTTACACGTGTCTCGCACCGCTTTGCCTGGGCAGGCTTAGATCCTCTAAGTGGTTTACCAGTACTCGTGTGAGGTCGGTTTCAGCTCTGCGTGGAAGCATCATGCAGCCCATCTATTTCTTCCAGTTCCGATGGGAGGGGACCGCCCGCTTGTATAAACAGTTGCTAGAGTAGAGTTTGATTGTGGACTGTCCCAAAAAACCTACTTCTGAGGTGACTCATTCCGGGTAAGGTAATTGCTGTGGACTTGCTCCTGCTTGCGGTGATTGTGGTGGACTTGCTTCCGACGGCACAGGAGTACTGGTAAACCGCTTAGGGGATCTAAGCTTGCCCAGGGAAAGGGGCGCGAGTCGGACCATCCGTGGTTATTAACCCTATTAGCTTCATTGGGGGACAGAGATTGAGATGTCATTTCATCTCAATGTCTGGTAAAAGTCCCACAAAATTAGAAGCAACGTCTCCAAAATGACCTATAATGTGTTGATGTGATGTTAAACCTCAAATCAAACAAAACTGTTCGACTGATGAAGATGTCTGTTTACACTTTGAGAACGTCTTCAACATGTGAGCGCCGTAAAAGCGCAGTACACCCATTGATAGTGCCCTAAAAGGGCAGTGCACGCATTGTGAGTGCCGTAAAAGCGCAGAGGAAGCGCCGTGAGAGGGCATACAATCGCCATCAAGAACGTCGCAGGATCGCGATAGATCGCTATGTAAGCTCCGTAGCAACGTCTTCGTCGCTGTAGGGACGCCAAGACAGGTCCATGTTCACAAAAATATCCCATATTTCTTGCGATCTCGCGGCGTTCTGAAAAATTAAACAACGCCGTCCCATCCCAGTGAAAACGTGGCATAGTGTGACAGGGGCTTAACACAGCCGGAAAGCGGAAAGTGCACCTGACTGCAGCTCTGGGTGAGGGGGGTTGAGTTCCATCTGTGGCTGGCTAATCAAAGCTAAAAAGATTATCAGTTATCAGTCGATAATTGATTGGTAATACTAGATTTGGTCATAATTTTACCTTTCTTCATTTCAGTTCGTAGAGTGTCCGCTCCGGGGAACTGGAGGTCACGGGTTGATCCCGGGCCGCGACATACCAAAGTCGTTAAAAATGGTACTAGCTGCGCCTCGCTTGGCACTCAGATTTACAGGGTAGAGCTAGGACTGGTCGACCCAGTGTCAGGTTAATGTGACTGGGTGTGGTATCATGTAATGTGTCTGGGACATGATACTTCAGTGAGGCAGCACTATAAAAGTGAGCATTGAGCTCCCTGTCACAACCAGACACCGTCGTGATATGACTGAAATATTGTCGAAAGTGATCTTAAACCCGAATTCACACACACACACACCTTTCTTCATTTTTGTCCAGAGCAAACAGCTAGTGTAGACCCAAATGAGCTGCTGCAGAATGTACATCTAGGCAGAGACAGTTGTCAACCAATAAAATGCCAATCATGACAATTGTCGTGCCGGTTACTTTAAAAGTAATTTTTGTCACACCTGCTTGTAGCAGGGTGTGACATAGGCGTCCACTTTTCCGTCTGTCCGTTTGTGCATCCGTTCGCCCGTCTGTCTGTTAACATTTACGTCAATGTTCGACATTTACATCAAAGTTTTTATTTAAGTCAACTCCAAACCTCAGCTACCATCAAACCTTACATGAAACATCTCCCTGACCTTCTGACTTTGTAGGCACCTTGATCTGCTGACTTTGACCTATATTTTGAGCTCCAGTGACTTTGATCATTATGTCGAAATTGGACATTTATGTCGGAGTTTGTATTGTAATCAACTAGAAGACTCAACAACCATCAAACCTTTCATTAACATCTCCCTGAGCTCCTGACTAGGCAAGCACCTTGACCCGGTGACCTTGACCTATATTTTATGCTCCAGTGACTTTGACACAAATTACATTGATGGTCCAGATCTCAAATAAAAAGCCTGCAACCATAAAATCTTGCATAGTGCTTCTCTGAGATGTACTGACTCTGCAGGTACCTTGACCCGGTGACTTTATTTTAGGCTCCAGTGACTTTGACACATTTTGCGACGAAGTTTCAGATCTCCTCAAATAGAATTAAGGCCCACAACCATCAAATCTTGAATAATGCTTCTCCTAGATGTACTGACACTGCAGGTACCTTTACCCGGTGACCTTGACCTACATTTTACGCTTCAGTGACTTTGACAGAATTTACGTCTATGTTCCAGATAAGGCCTACCACCACCAAAACTTGCATAGTGCTTGTCCTACTTTTTCTGACTCTGCGGGTACCTTGACCTGTTGACCTTGACCTATATTATGCACTCCTGTGACTTTAACAACACATTTTAGGTCATTGTTCGATATGTCCTAAAATAAATGGCATACAGCCACCAAACCTTGGATAGTGCTTCACTTCGATGTACAGTATAGCTCCAATATATCGCATTCGATATTTCACGATGTCCAATCTATCGCGGTTGGGCCGTGGATCCCGTCTTTTTTTTGTCCCCTTAAAAGTTCATAATTAAAAAAAATAGAGTTTTAAGTTGTTAAAATTTATTTAAAACCAGGTTAAACCAGGCGCCAACAGCATTTGACTTTTCCCGCCCAAAGTCTGCTCTTTGTCGCCAAAACATAACCATTCACTAGATCGCAGAAAAGTCCGTATTATGCAAACATCTACCGTTAGATGTAGCTTATTGTCTGTGGAGCGATTAAATCATTTTCACATTGATTGTGGATTAAATTTTATGATTGGAAGATAAACGCCAATTAGAGACATAAGTTGACCATATTTTCACACCTTATCGACACGCACCGCAGGGTGGCAATTATATCACAGGGATTAACAATAGTGTCATACCTGAGCCGTAATAAATACACAGATTGTTTGTCTCTCAATTGACAGTGCAGCAATTATTGCGATTTTCTTACTTGTCTAGTTTTACACTATTTAAGGACTCAAAAAGACTGACAGTTGTAGACGATTTTTTTTACACTTGCCTGAAATCAAAACACAATAAAATGATAGTTTTGTTGTTGTAAAGTTTTTTGGCCCGTGGTAGACGTTAAATTTTTTTTTTCCAACCGCTACTTTTAATGATTCTTAGATCTGGCAAGCCAAGGGAAACAACTAGAATTGCTTTAGCGCTTAGCGCTTATGGTAGTTGCGCCCCTTGGTCGTCACCCGTTACACACAACCAGCGGAACCTGCAAATCCAAAATGGCGTCCTGTTTTGACATTTTAGCAATCACAGGTTTTCAGACGCAGATTTTCAGCTGTTCTCGAACGTAAGTTAATTGGTAGACATAGTCCCTTTTGTTTGTACTGTCACTGAGTAATTCTGAACCTACTGTAATGGTGAAATACGGCCGACAGCATTACAGACAGCCATTAGTGTGGATTGATAAATGGTTCTCACCAAACTATCACCGTGACTTGTATTGGCATCTGGGCAAACTACCGCGACTTATATGGCGCTCCGACCATATCGCGGTTTTCGGGCTATGGACCCCGACTACCGCGATATATTGGAGCTATACTGTACTGATTTGGCACATACCTTGACCAGGTGACCATGGCCTATATTTTTTGGTCCAGTGACTTTGACACATTTTACATCAGCTATCAACTGCTAAGAATGAAATTTGCTTATTTAATAACTACATGTACGTTCTGATTGTGGCTGCTGTGACTTTTTCCCCCAGCAGGTGTGACGCAGCCTTCTGCGGAATTCTTGTTGCAAACAGTGTGGGCCCAGATCTGACTGCTCCTCTAGGAGCAGTCTGATCTGCAGCCACACTGTTTGCCTGTATGCAAAGATAGCAAGAAAATTCAGCAGACAACATAAGCAGACGACTTTTTCAGATGTAGTTTTTCTGGGTGTCGTTTAAAGGGATATCGAGTGGATAAAAAATCTTCTTTATCCATTGGAACGTATGTCGTAGGTACTTGTCAGAATCACCTCATTTGAGTTGAATAGTCCTGGTCACATGACCAAAATGGCTGCCATGGCTATATATATTATAAAAAAAACTTAAAACCTCTTCTTCTCCAGAACTACTGAGCCGATTTCTTGAAACATTGTATGCAGCTGCAGGTGACATTGTACTACAATATTTTAAAGTAATGACTCCAGGTTGACCTTGACCTATTTATCAGTACCAAAGATCATTGTCATTCAGATGAGGGAGAAAGGAATCAAGTAATACTTGGGGCTCAGGAGAGTGATCAGGACCTCATCGTTCTCTTATTTGAAGAAACCAGCTGATCAGGATCCATACCTTCAGCTTTCAGTTCAGTTTTCCATTTAGCTTCTGAATCTATAGTAAAATTTGAAATCATGCCACACAAAATTTAATGGCTGAAAATCATGTATTGAAATGTTAGGCATTGTGGGTGATAAAGACCCAGCAGGCACATGACATAATTGTGACATCAAATCAATGTCGGTACTACATCATGACGTTTTTGCAACGTCACATCTACGTCGGTGCAACGTCATGACGTTGCACCGATGTTGATTAACGTTGCCTCAGCAACGTGTGCCTGCTGGGGAAATGTCTTTAGTCCAGATGATATACAACAGTGACGTACTTCTACTTTGTATTTTGACAAGCTGTGGATTTTTTTTGGTTGCTATTTATACAAATTTAATGATCAGATGTCATTGTAACAGACTTGCAGCCCGAAAAACTATGGAATAAAATTGATTATATTATTTTACCATTCTCTAGATTAAGATATCAATTTCTGATTTAGGTACATGTGGTCTTAAAGCACTGACATTTATTAGATGTATGTTTAATATCAAAAAGGATTTGATACTTCACTTGGTTAAACTGGTAAAAAAAAAGGAAACAGTACAAGACTTTAAACACTGACATTTATTAAATGTATGTTTAATATCAGAAGAGATTTGATATTTCTCTTGGTTAAACTGGTTTTGTTTGTTTGTTTTGGAGTTCAACGCCCTAGTCAACACTATTTAGGTCATTTTCAAGCCATTCAGTTAACTTCTACACACTTTTCCTGGACAGGCTTATATGTAAGCAGTTAACCAGTACAGTGCACTTTCTTTTGCCAGAAACTGACAACTGCCCTTCTTGAATCAGTGGAAGGGAGAGAATGCGGTGAAGACAAGCTTACCACAATTTTGTACTTGTTCACTTCTTACTCAGGGTAGGAGATACCGGGGTACCTTACTAGTTGGCTGTGCATGGGCATTGAAGAATATAAATTGGAAACTGCTAAAGGCTCTTTTTTCATTGGCTGCCACAAACCTGTTCTCATGTCTTTCCATATAAACCAATGAAATGGTAGAGTTCCTGATTGTGTTTTTTTTTCTGTACTGCTTTATGTGGCATTTTTCCTTGAAATTCTGTCTTCCAATACAGGATCAGAATGATTAAATCAGGCCCATTTGCCAAGATTCTCATCTATTTTCTTTGACATTCTACAGTTTCGGAGGCCATAAAATGCTTTATTCTTCCTTAACTTCACATCAAATCATTGTTTAATAGCTCACCACTAAAAGAGGGCACACAACAAATCAATGAATTATATAAATGGTAGACTTGAAATCACTTTAACTGACAAGACAATCCTGTCTCTGACAAAGACATTTTTATCGAGGCAGACTATTCATGCCACAAACAATTTTTCAGCTGAAACCGGATCTGTACAAATTGTAGTAACAATATCACTGTATTCTGTGGTCTGCAAACTGTAATTATAGCCCCGCTTGAAAAGTGGGGCTATATTGGATTTGCCCTGTCATTCCGTAATTCTGTAATTCCGTAATTCTGTAATTCTGTAATTCCGTAATTCCGTTATTCCGTTATTTTTTCGTCACAGTTTTCCCCGAAACTAAGAGAGCTAGAAAACTAAAACTTTGTATACACGTGGACAATGGGTGCCTCCACGGACCTTACCGAAATTATGACCAAGGGCCCATAACTCTTGGAGTTATCTCCCCTGATAGGTTTTTTTAAATGAAAATGTTTGGTCACAGTTTTCTCAGGAACGAAAGAAGCTAGAAAGCTCAAACTTTGCATAAATGTGGACAATGGGTGGATATAGGGAGCTTACCAAAATAATGGCCAAGGGCCCATAACTGTTGGAGTTATCTCTCCTGATAGGTTTTTTAAATAAATGAAAATATAGGTTTTTTTTAAATGAAAATGTTTGGTCACAGTTTTCTCAGGAACTAAAGAAGCTAGAAACCTCAAACTTTGCATAAATGTGGACAATGGGTGGATATAGGGAGCTAACCAAAATAATGGCCGAGGGCCCATTACTTTTGGAGTTATCTCCCCTGATAGTATAGTTTTTTTTAATAAATGAAAAGGTTTGGTGACAGTTTTCTCAGGAACTAAGAAAGCTAGAATACTGAAACTTTGTATGAACATGAAAAGTGGGTGGATGTATGGCCCTTACCAAAATAATGGCCAAAGGCCCATAACTCTTGGAGTTATCTCCCCTGATAGGATATTTTCTGCAAGTAAAAAAATCATTTCACTTTTCTAACCATCAAACCATGAAAAATATTTTCGATACAGTTTTCTCAGGTACTAAGAAAGCTAGAAAGCTGAAACTTTGTATAAACATGAACATTAGGTGGATGTAAGTAAATAATGGCCAACAACATTACTCTTGGGGTTATCTCCCCAGCAAAGAAAAAAAAAAATATTAAAGTTTTCTCTGGAACTAAGAAAGCTCCCCTGATAGGTTAAAAGCTTTTAGAGTCAATGTGTCTTACTCCTCTGATAGCGCTATAGCGGGGCTATAGTCAGATCCTCTGACAGCTCTAGTTTTAAATTCAAAATGTCAGAATTCAAAGGCTGGCATGTAAAAATGGTCCTCATAGCATATTTGATCAGTGATGGTTTGCTGGAAAAGCGAGTTTCAAATTATGAAATCTGGTGTGAGGCTCTGCCAAGAATGTGACTTAAACCATTCAAACTTTTAGACTGATTCAGATATATATAAGTAAGTAAGTAAGTAAAGTCTTTATTTAACAAGGGTAACAACATTTAGCATAGACATTTACATGTGTTAGCTAATCTTCCATGTGGCCCTCAAGAGTTATGTACATATTTACAAATCAGTGACTCCCACTGACCAGCACAGCACAGCACCCATTTAGTACTGGAAACCCCAAAACGGGTACCTGGCAAACAGTGCAGGCCCAGAATGCTGCATCTGATCAGGGCCTACACTGTTTGCGAAAATTAAAGCCATTTTCCAAATAAATTTTGAAGAAAAAACAACCTGACACCCCTAAATTTTGAAATGGACTACTGGTATACATAAGGAGGAAGATTCCATTTGGTACAAAAAGGGTTAAATTGCAAGCTCTGCTTTGGTCAGTAGATATTCATTCGATCTGTACAATAAAATACAAGAGAAACACACAATAAAATACAGTAAAATCGCTATCAACACAGACAGTGTTGATACAGATGAGATGACTCATAATGAGCTGTTTCATCAGGATCTACACTATTCACTGCAGTAGTTACCTAAGTATTCTGACAGACAGGCCTGAGCAACCAGTGTAGACCCAGATGAGACGCCGCAAAAAGCGGCGTCTCATCAGGGTCGACATTGTTTGCCACCTATTGCCCTATTCTTAGACCCAAAATAGGGCAGTAAATGGTACCTGTTCAAATTTTAGAACATGTCTGGTAAGGAGTTGAGATGACTGAATGATAAGGGTAAATAAGGTAGTCTGTTAAAAATTTTTTGACTAAAAGCAATGTTGGCAACAGCGAAGAAGTCTAAAGCCAAAGATGGAAGTGCTCCATTTCTGAAATTCAGGAATGAAATTTAGCTGAATATAAAGCGTTGTTGTCTCATCCTTTGGCTGCAGGCTTTCTTGGCCTGGAGATTTACTCTTAACCCTTGTTCTGTTAAATATTTAAATATGCCACACCCACTACAGATTAACAACCAATCAGATTACTTGATACAAATTATTGCAACAAATTCACAATCTGAATGACAAACAATGTAGATCCTGATCAGATGGCTTCTTCAGAAGCCATCTGATCTGGATCTACATTGTTTTAAAGAAAAGGCATATCCGGGCTCAGCAGGACAAGGGTTAAAGCACCAGGCTACAATCTGAAGCAGACAACATTTTTGGTGCGGCTGCTTTAAGCATGGCATGATATAGGAATCTGGTTTTCTGTCCTTTTGTCTGCTCATCCATTCATTCGTCAAGCCTTCAACTTTTGTGACCACCCTTACTTTTACCCTAATGTAAGAGTCCATTTCTCAAGAACTATAAGAGGTTCATTACTGATTATTGCTAAGAATGGCAACTTTAATGCAAGCATCCATCTCTGACCTTGACCTACATATCATTGTTCCCTGACTTGGTTCAATTACCCTAATGTAGAGTCATTATAAAAGCTTCATAAATGATATTTAATACAAACTTGCATCTAGGAATGGCAACTTTAATGCAAGCATCCATATTTCACCGTAACCTACATTTCATGGTTCAGTTTGTTATCTATTGCATCAAATCTAACTTCACCCTAATGTAAGAGTCAAGTTCATTAATGACACATTGTAAAAACTTGCATCTAGGAATGGCAACTTTAATGCAAGCATCCATATCTGACTTTGACCTACATTTTGTAGTTGACTGACTTTGTGAATTATTGAGACCTCCTTAACATATTTCCTAATGTAGAGTTCATTTCTCAGGAACTATAAGAGCTTCATAAATGATATTTGGTACAAACTTACATCTAGGAATTGCAACTTTAATGCAAGCATCCATATTATATTTATTATTTCACCTTGACCTACACTTCATGGTTCACTCACTTTGTTAATTATTGTGTGTGTGTGTGTGAATTCGGGTTTAACGTCGCTTTCAACAATTTTTCAGTCATATCACGACGGTGTCTGGTTGCGTTAATTATTGTGTCAAACCTAGCTTCACCGGAATGGTCAAGTGTCAAGAACTATAAGAGTTTCATTCATGATAATTAGTACAAACATCTGTATTTGACCTTGATCTACCTTTCATGGTTCACTGACTTAGTGAACTATTGCGTCAATCCTAACTTTTTCCCCGAATGTGTAAGGTCATCCCCTGAGGACTATAAGAGCTTCATTAATGATACTTGGTACAAGCTTGCATCTAGGAATGGCTGCCCCCGCCCATAGGGGCTTGAAGAAATATATGGGCTGCACGATGCTTCCAGGCAGAGCTGAATCCGGCCCGCACATTAGTACTGGTAAACCGCTTAGAGGATCTAAGCCTGTCCAGGAACCGCGGTGCGAGGCGGACCGTCCATGCTAATAAACCCTATTGGTTTCATTGAGCGACAGGGCTTGAGATGTCATTTCCTCTCAATCGGGTAAAAGTCCCACAAAATTTGAAGCAACGTCTCCAAAATGACCTTTACAGTGTTGACGGGGACGTTAAACCTCAAATCAAACAAACAAACAAACAAAGCATCTAGGAATGGCAACTTTATGCAAACATGCATGTCTGACCTTGACCTGTATATCATGGTTTAGTGACTTTGCACCCTTGACAGAATTATTTTTTTATTATTCAGAAATCAGGCGTGACATTTTGTGTGAATCTGCTAGGAGAAAATTCACATAAACTGTCCAGTAGTATTTTCTTAAAATGCTGTCTTGTTGTAATAGTTGTCGGCTCTGGGGTTTGATAATGCCGACTCTCAATCTTCAGGCTTCTCAGGCTTCTTGTAGTTTCAGACATCACAGACCCCTGGGTGTTTTTTTCATCTTTGATTGGATGTAGGCTGATATAAACAAAATATTCTAGAAAGGCCCATAAAACCCTGAATCAGGAGGTCTTAGTCCTATCAGAGATTCCATTAATACAGGATTAGTTTGATGTGGACTTGTCAACCAGTTACAAATGAACCAGGCTTGGAGAAAACGTGACTTCGAGTACCTCCGACCATGAAAGACTCTGTTCAGCCTTTGTTGCCGAGCCTGGTGGATTGTAGACTTCTTATGGTCTTTTTATTTAAAAATCTTTCATAAGCATCCATGGGGTTTCTTACTGATTCAGCTGATGGGTTTCTGCAAGGTAAGGGAGTTAACCCTTATCCCATTGTTCACGACAACCACTATCCTTGCAAACAGTGTAGATCCAGATCAGATGGCTTCTTCAGAATTATTAAGAATTCAGAATTCAGCTAAATTAATTTATGCAGAGGGATAAGGAGGAGTGATTTGGTCAAATACACATCTGACTGGTGGTCAGGTTCTAAGTTTGATCCCTGCTGGCTCTGGTAACATTCTTTGTGATCATGAAATAGTATCTACAGTCTAGGACTGATGTCAGTTTAATAAAGAATGTGCACTGTGTTTGTTAAAAACTTAGAAGGACTAATCCTAAGTCAAGTTTTCCTGTGATATTACCTAATTATCTGGCATCAAGCTCATCAGGAAAAAAACACAAAACCAATTAAGGTGGTAATTTGAAAAAATATATTGCCTAATAGAGGTCAGCATTAATGATGGTTTTATGGTTTGTAATTAACATAGATAATGAAGTCATTAAGGTTTAAACAAATTCTACCACTTGTATTGCCTGACTAGGAGAGATATCCCATCATTTTATACCTTAATTAACTTTTGAAACCCACATTACTTTTTATGACCTTTCCTTTCCTGATGTCATTACAGATTTAGGCTAATAAATACACCTGAAAAAAGAAAAAAAAAAAACAAGGAAAAACAACAAACCAAAAATTAATAAACAACAAAAACATGCCAATATTTTTCAAAATGAGGGGGAAACTGGCTTTTGCAATATCCAAAGGGCTTCTCTTAACCCTTGTCCTGCTAATCCCGGATATGCCTTATCTTTGAAACAATGTAGATCCAGATCAGATGGCTTCTGACGAAGCCATCTGATCAGGATCTACATTGTTTGCCATTCAGATTGTGAATGTGTTGCAATAATTTGCATCAAGCAATCTGATTGGTTGATAATCGGTAGTGGGTGTGACATATATGAATATTCAGCAGAACAAGGGTTAAAGTTCCTTGACCTACATTTCATAGTTCACTGACTTTGTGAACTGCTGTATCAACCCATGTTCTCAAGAACTTGAAGATAGACTAAAGAGCCTCATTACTGATACTTGGTACAAACTTGAATCTAGGGTTGGTAACTGTAATCTATGCAAGCATCTATGTTTGATCTTGACCTACATTTCATGGTTCACTGACTTTGTGCACCCATGGTTGTGACAGCATTAGGCAGGGATCCATCTAATGAACAGTGTTGTGTATATACTGCCCTTCTAAACCTTGCTTAACCCTTGACCTGCTGAATATTTATATATGCCACACCCACCACTGATTATCAACCAATCAGATTACTTCATGCAAATCATTGCAACAAATTCATAAATTGAATGGCAAACGATGAAGATCCTGATCAGAAGCCATCTGATCTGGATCTGCATTGTTTGAAAGAACAGACATATAGGGACTCAGCAGGACAAGGGTTAATACTCTGCTGTTTGCCCACATATGATATATATGTGGTGGCACAGTTTATAATTAACCCATATATGCCTAGTGGCCCTTTTTTGGGACGTTGGCAAACAGTGTAGACCCAGATCAGACGCCGCGTTTGCTCAAAGAACATACATTTTTGTACAACTTACATTAAACAAAACAAATCTGACACCCCTATAATTGAAAATGGACAACTCCAAATTTATAAGATGGAAGATTCCATTGTCATATATGGGTTAAATTATTACCATTTCTGATGCTACTGGGTAGAGATGTGACAGAACCAGCCTCACAGAAATTAATGGACTGTTTAGAATCGCTGCCAGGGTCACTTGTGTTTTCAGAAATAAGTTGAATATAGGAGAAAGATAGATAATCTTTTACCAATGAATGATAAATGGAAATGGATGACAGATACAACCTAATCATGAAAGCAGTGCTGGATTTAGGAGGATAAATGTCTACTTGTTGGCTAAAAGCTTTATATTGCATTAGTAAGGGGGTGTCATATGTCAGAAGAAAGGCAGATATATTTATGTGTTTGAGTTTTACATCCCACCAACAACTGATGGGACCTTTGTTTAACCCTTTTTGTACCAAATGGAATCTTCCTCCTTATATAAAGCAAGTTCATTTCAAAATTAAGGCATGTCAGGCTGTGTTTTAGTCAAAATTTATTTGGACAATGACTGAACTTTTAGCAAACAGTGGAGGCCGTGATCAGATGTTTGATCTGGGCATGCACTGTTTGCCAGTTACCCGTTTCGGGGTATCTGGTAGACTCACAGGACAGAATCAAACTTTATTATTTAAGGCAAGAAATATGTTACGGTTCTGATTAAGAGCACAATCTCTTAAACACTAGATCTTCCACTACCGTGGGTTCAAACCTCATTTGGCTCTCTTGTGGGACCCAAAGTTCTGAAAGGTAGGTCAGGTGTTTTTTCTCAGAATACCTATTTCAGTTGTCACTCTCCTCTGATTTTTTCTCAGAATACCTACCCCAGTTGTCACCCTCCTCTGATTTTTTCTCAGAATACCTACTCCAGTTGTCACCCTCCTCTGATTTTTTCTCAGAATACCTACTTCAATTGTCACCCTCCTCTGATTTTTTCTCAGAATACCTACTCCAGTTGTCACCCTCCTCTGATTTTTTCTCAGAATACCTACTTCAATTGTCACCCTCCTGATTTTTTCTCAGAATACCCACTCCAGTTGTCATCCTCCTCTGATTTTTTCTCAGAATACCTACTCCAGTTGTCACCCTCCTCTGATTTTTTCTGAGAATACCTACAATAAAAAAAAGAAGAAGAAGAAAAAATACATACTCTTTAGGTCACCAGGGCCCAGTTGTCATCATTAGCTTAATAAGTACATTAAGTGTCAAATTGTCAACTGTTCTAGCAGGTACAATATCTATAATTCTGTTTTTTTTTTTTTTTTTTTTTTTTGCTGAAAAAAAATGTGAGCAGCTTTTGCATGCAAAAGCTGATCACATATTTTTTTCAGCAACAATGTGAGTAAGGTTGCCTTATTAAATGATTGAAGTTTTAACCAGACATTAACTAACAACATTGTTAGTGTCAGTTAAGGGCTTCACCTTTGAGTGCTACAGAAGATTCTGAAGCAGACAACAGATGGAAATTGTGTTCTAACCCAGATGTTCTTACCCAAAATCAAATACTCTTGTATGTTTGATAAATGCACTAGTTGAATACCACCTCATATGCGCCGTCAAGGTTGAAATCACATCATGTTGCGTAATGTCACTAAACATCACTGTAGTGTCATCACAATATGGCGGATGCCAGCAACCAAAGTGACTGCAGTATTAAAAACCCATCTTCAGAAATGGAAGCTATGCAAGAAAAAGAATTCTACAAGCCTCATGATGCCAGACAATGACCCTCGGAACATATTTTTCCATCCCCCCCCCCCCCCCCCCCCCCACACACACACACACACACCCATGGCATCAGGGGACAGTTAATCGCAGCACTTTTTTGTCCGCGCCACACCAAGTTTTTGAATCGTTATCGACAACTCCTGGAGAAAGCGATAACTTCTGTTTTGGTTTCAGAGTGCTCCACACATACATGAAATCAAAACAGAATACCAAAGAAACACTTCTCTGTTTGCATAGGCTGACAGCAGCACCATTTCACTTACCACACCCACTCTTTTTTACATACAAAAAAGCATGACACCACCTCACTTTGACAGATCCTGTGAATTTACTCCCAAAACACCAGTACTTGGCACCTGTTGAAATGTCATGTACACTCGGTAACATGCAAAGAAATAGACAGAAAAGTATACCATAACCAGTAAACTTTTTCAGGAATCCTCTTTGAAAAACAGCCACTTTTTAGTGCCAAAGCTACCTTCGTGAATTCAGATATGCCGCTGGACCTTGAACTTGCACAGCATCAAGACAGCTGGTCTGTTAGTTTCGTATTCCATTTCATAAAAGTACAGATACTCAGCAAATAAGCCCACATTGGCAAAAAATATCCACATATCACAATTTCTATGAGCAACCATGCCATTATTGACCCTCCTACTATAATATTTTGAAAAACGTCCACCCTCAAATGCGAAACTGTCCCCTGATGCCTTAAGTTTGGAAGTTTTCTTTGATTTTCAGCCATTGGTGATCCCACATGGTAATTTGGCTTATTTGTAACAAAAACAAATAAAAAAGGGTTGACTAAAATACATGTTGTTGCTTTCATAGCCCTTTTGGAATTTCATTAATACTGAAGAGCGGCCAAATGCAATTCGGAGAATTGCGCAATAAGTCCATGATGGACGACGCTTTCTGGAGATGGCATTTAATAATACACAGCAATGTGGTTAATAGGGATGTAAACAGTGATGTTTGATGTTAAACATGCAACTGATAGCACTTGCCCTAAATGACTGAATTGGTGGAAATGGGCCGTAAAGTTAAGAACCCACCCCCAATCCCCCAAATTTTCATAAAATGACTGGGACTTTGAGATATTCATTATCTCCCCTTTGCTATTGATCAGAGTCTAAAGTGGACACCCTCTGCAGGAAAGAAAAAGGGAGAGAACAAACCAATTTAAGTCAGTTGTGTCATTTCTTATCTGATAACTGTCTTAGATAAAGGTACTGACAGGCTCTAAAACAATCAAAATCATAAGATTTCTACTGAAGCAGAATTTCGACCAAAACAGAGTTTACAGGTCATGATAAAACAGCAACTATACATACCAGAAACTGCAAAAAAGAGTATTTCAGTTCTGAATGGGTTTGAGAATGGTTCTACTTTGTTTTTGTTACAGTCAAAGAACTATTTTCTGAGTCTTGGGCATACTGCAAGGTAAGAACTGAGTCCCACACTAAAAACATCTCCATAAAGAATCACGGAGGAGTGCAACATTGCACTAGCCTTGTCATTCTCCATAATATAAAATAAAGTCAGCACAAGAAAACACTTTCTGGCTGCAAGAAACTACACTTACTTGAATAAGAAGAACTTCTTAACTTGCACATGTGCTGTAATCACCAACAAGCAGCTAGACCTGGTGAGTATTCTGAGGTAACTAGCTACAGACTGGAAAAGAGAAAGAACTCTATCAGAATAATGTGTCCAAAGTACATTCTTGGACACACAGAAGGTCTTACAGTGCTGAAAAGGACATTGTTGTTAATATTAAGAAGCTGGAGAGGCTTTAGGGGCATTTGCACAGCACAAATTTGAGATCTGTTAATGAGGCAACCTTTGCATCTATAGTGGTCATGGCACGGTCCATCATTTTTACTGAATTACCTATTATTTTTTCACAGAATGTGGCTCATGAGACAGGTCTAAACATTTACACAGAGATGGTTAGGGCCAAAATGTGCAAAATATC
Source organism: Lucinisca nassula (assembly GCA_963580285.1). Lineage (NCBI taxonomy): Eukaryota > Metazoa > Mollusca > Bivalvia > Lucinida > Lucinidae > Lucinisca > Lucinisca nassula. The sequence goes on from OY757015.1 coordinate 137,462,409, forward strand.
ATATTAAGTAGTCCTGTGATAAATATTTAAATGGTCTCGTGCAAAATCAATGCGGTGTAATTTCAGGCAAGGGCACCCATTGCGATGCCGTAAAAGCTTTTCACCAAAACCGATATCATCTGTGCAACCTCGCCAAGCTCAACAACTGTTTTTGTTTAAAATGTCCCTGTTGAAGTGTCTTGGAATGCTGTTAATTGCTTTTTCTGGTAGATTTTAATGCTTGCAGGAATGCCTGTGCCACTGTGGTGTGGACTAGAGCCAAATCTTTGACTTGAGTAAAATTTTCCCCATTTCCCCAATGGAAAATTCATTCAAAATTGGGAAAAATGACCAAAAACAAAGCCAAACTAGCTTAAATTATACTCTTTAAGACCATATTTAGGTGTAAAAATGTTCAAATCCTTGAAAATTAACACTATTTCCATACCCAGTATGTGAATTAAATATTTCAGGGCACAGGCTGCAGTCTGGTGTAAGAAAACTGTTTGTCGGCTTTAAATTGGACAATCATACGGTACCTATAGCGTATCATTTCCGGCGTAAATATGGATTGCGCGATGCACAAAAACATTGTGGGTACTTTTTCGACAAATAATAAGCTTTTCAAATTGCAATGAATAAGACCCCAAAAGTAAAATTGAATTTTTTGCATTTTCGCTTAAGGCATCAGGGGACAGTTAATCGCAGCACTTTTTTGTCCGCGCCACACCAAGTTTTTGAATCGTTATCGACAACTCCTGGAGAAAGGGATAACTTCTGTTTTGGTTTCAGAGTGCTCCACACATACATGAAATCAAAACAGAATACCAAAGAAACACTTCTCTGTTTGCATAGGCTGACAGCAGCACCATTTCACTTACCACACCCACTCTTTTTTACATACAAAAAAGCATGACACCACCTCACTTTGACAGATCCTGTGAATTTACTCCCAAAACACCAGTACTTGGCACCTGTTGAAATGTCATGTACACTCAGTAACATGCAAAGAAATAGACAGAAAAGTATACCATAACCAGTAAACTTTTTCAGGAATCCTCTTTGAAAAACAGCCACTTTTTAGTGCCAAAGGTAACCCTCGTGAATTCAGATATGCCGCTGGACCTTGAACTTGCACAGCATCAAGACAGCTGGTCTGTTAGTTTCGTATTCCATTTCATAAAAGTACAGATACTCAGCAAATAAGCCCACATTGGCAAAAAATATCCACATATCACAATTTCTATGAGCAACCATGCCATTATTGACCCTCCTACTATAATATTTTGAAAAACGTCCACCCTCAAATGCGAAACTGTCCCCTGATGCCCATGTAAGATTCTTATAGTTAGCACTATAAAACAGCGTCTGTCATCCATTTTGTTCTGTTTCTGTATTTCCTCAGAATTTCTTCAGAATTCTTGGGGCCACTTTGCACCAAATTCCTTCTGTAGCCTGTTGTGGGTAGAGAGAAAAGGAAGCAGTTTTTGATTCGAATTGTTATCAGATATTACAGAGAAATAATTATAACTTAGGAACTAAACTTATATGCAACTGATGTTATGATGCCATCATTCCTGAAGATCATGAATAGGGGTCTCCATCTGACCTCTTGGCTTGAGTCATGAACTTGGTAAAATTCACAAGTGAAATCTTGAAAATCTTTAAGAATCTTGAAGAATCTGATACAAATTTTGAGCTGAATGGAATGCTCCACATTGTATATTAGCAGGAGTCCATTTCAAAATTTAGGGGTATCAGGTTGAATTGCTTTACAAAATTTATTTAGAACATCGCTGAGCTTTTTGCAAACAGTGAAGGCCCTGGTCGATGCATTCTGCAGTGTCTGATTTTTGCCTGCAATGAATGCCCATTTCATGATTTTTTATTTCCTGTAACTCTTATCCTGTTACATGGTATATTGTTTTCATGCAAATTCACAAACTGAATGACAAGAAGTATAGCTCCGTTCAAAAGCCTTCTGATCTGGATCAACACTATTTGTCGTGAACAGCAGGATAAGCTGAAAAAAATAATCCAGTGAGTGACTGTTAAAATCTTCTATTACAAAGTAGATTTTTGTTCATTACAGTGGTCTGCAATTGTCCAGCTTGTCAGTATGATGTTCATCTGCAGTGAGAATAAAATGATTGAGACAGTCTAAATAACCAAACTTACTGGATTATGTTTCTGTGGAATGTTCTGTAAATTAGAAGTGGAGGCAATGATCAGGAATCGATACAATTAACCCACAGCTCCCATCAGAAACACCAAAGGGAAAGAAACACAAACAACAGACCCCAATGGAAACATCAACAGCGGAAAGCCAAAAGGACAGTTACGTTCCCATAAAATGGCCAATAGACTATCCAAAATAAAATAATATAAGCGACACAAACAACCCACAATGCATCATCTCAGTCATTGGGTCCATGGGGAAGGGTCCAGTTACTCATACTTGAATACAAAAGTGTCTACGGAGAAGGGTCAAATAACTCTAACTTGAATGCAAAAGGGCACAAACTCTTTCCTTTAGGAGTTGCCAGTTTTTAAAAACTGAAAGGGATTTGGATGGTATGGAACCAGCCTACAGTTATAAAAATGCTGGACAGATTTATTCTGGTATTAACATTCACATTATTTTATGATTAATTGCCATTCATGTTAAGCATTAAAATCATCGACAGTTACATGTATCGTTATTGAATCTTTCAGAAAAACAACATGATTTTGTGGGAAGAACTCTGTTGGTTTGGATGCTAATTGTTCAATAACAGACAGCTTATTATCAGATATTTGTATCTGAAATGAATTTTAAACATGCTTATGATTAATAGAATACATTTATTGATTTCGGTCTTTTTATCTTCACTGTAAATGCTTAGGTTTTAGAGCCTCACAAAATAAAAAGAAAATGGTACAGAATATAAAGAAAATGGAACAGTGGGAGAATTAATCCTGTTCCATTCATTCTTTTTAGCTCACCTGACTGAAGGTCATGGTGAGCTTTTGTGACTGTGAGATGTCCGGCGTCGTCATGCCTCGTGCATCTTGTGTCGTCGATGGGTAAATTTTTATTGTGAACAAACTAGAGGCCACATTTTTGGGCCAATCATCATCAAACTTGGTCATAATGATCATCAGGACAATATCTCGGTCAAGTTCAAAGATGGGTCATGTCAGGTCAAAATCGCCCCTGCCCAACGGGGCTTGAAGAAATAGATGGGCTGCAAGATGCTTCCATCCAGAGCTGAAACCAAGTACTGGTAAACCGCTTAGAGGGTCTAAGCCTGCCCAGGCAAAGCAGTCAGTCCCCACCCATAGGGGCTTGAAGAAATATATGGGCTGTATGATGCTTCCACACAGAGCTGAATCAGGGCCGCACACTAGTACTGGTAAACAGCTTAGAGGATCTAAGCCTGTCCAGGAACCGCGGTGCAAGGCGGACCGTCCATGCTAATAAACCCTCTTTGTTTCATTGGGCAACAGGGCTTGAGAGGTCATTTCATCTCAGTGTCGGGTAAAAGTCCCACAAAATTGGAAGCAAAGTCTCCAAAATGACCTTTACAGTGTTGACTGGGACGTTAAACATCAAATGAAACAAAAAGCAGTTTGAGCTAGACCGTCCATGCTCGTAAACCCTATTGGTTTCATTGGTGGCAGGGCTTGAGATGTCATTTCATCTCATTGTTGGGTAAAAGTCCCACAAAATTGGAAGCAACGTCCCCAAAAGTCCTTTACAGTGTTGACGGGGACCTTAAATGTTGAATCATAGAAAAATCTTTTGAACACACTAGAGGAAACAGTTTTGGTCCGATCATCATCAAACTTGTCGGAACGGTCAGCTTGACAGTATCTCAGTCAAGTTCAAATATGGGTCATCTGGGGTAAATAAAAAAGGTCAGTGGGTCAGATCATAGAAAAACCTTGTGAACACACTAGAGGCCACAGTTTTGGGTCGATCATCAAACTTGCTCAGAAGGATCATCTTGACTATATCTTGGTCAAGTTTGAATATGGGTCATGTCGGGTCAAAAGGTAGATAAGTAGGTCAAATCATAGAAAAACCTTGTGAACACACTAGAGGCCACAGTTTTGGTCCAATCATCATCAAACTTGCTCAGAATGATCATTTTGACAATATCTTGCTCAAGTTTGAATATGGGTTATGTCGGTTCAAAAAGTAGGTCAGTAGGTCAAATCATAGAAAAACCTTGTGAACATACTAGAGGTCACAGTTTTGTTCTGATCTCAGAACGATCATCTTGACATCTCAGTCAAGTTGGAATATGGGTCATTTTGGTTAAGAAAGTAGGCCAAGTGGTCAAATCATAGAAAAACCTTGTGAACAAACTGGAGGCCACAGTTTTGGTCAGATCATCATCAAACTTGCCCAGAATGATCATCTTGACAATATCTGGGTCATCTTTGAATATGGGCCATGTTGGGTCAAAAAGTAGGTCAGCAGGTAAATTTATAGAAAAATGTTGTGAACACTATAGTGGCCACAGTTTTGGTCCAATCATAAAACTTGCTCAGAATGATCATCTTGACAGTATCTGAGTCAAGTTCGAATATGGGTCATGTTGGATCAAAAAGTAGGTTAGTAGGAAAACCTTCTGAACACTCTGGAGGCAACAGTTTTGGTCAAATCATCATAACACTTGCTCAGAATGATTATCTTAACAATATCTGGGTCAAGGTCGAATATGAGTCTTGTTGAATCAAAACGAAGACCTATATGTAGGTCATTTTGTCATAACTTTTGATCCATTTGAGATAGAGCCTTCGTATTTCCCATGTAGGTTCCTTGTGACAAGGGCTTTCCACTCATACTTTGACCTATGACTTACTTTATCATAACTTTTGAACTATTTGAGATAGAGCCTTCATATATGGCATGTATTTTCCTTGTGACAAGGTCTTTCCATCCGTACAAAAATTTTGAACTATGACCTTGACCTACTTTGTCATAACTTTTGAAGCATTTGAGATAGAGCCATCATACTTGGCATGTAGGTTCCTTGTGACAAGGGCTTCCTATTCATACAAAAATGATGTGACCTTGACCTTGACATGTGACATACTTTATCATAACTTTTTAACCATTTGAGATAGAGCCTTCATATTTGGCATGTATGTTCCTCGTGACAAGGTCTTCCCACCCAAGCAAAGATTTTGACCTGTAACCTTGACCTTTGACCTACTTTGTCATAAATTTTTAACCAGTTGAGTTAGAGCCTTCATATTTGGGATGTTGGTTCCTTGTGACAAGAGCTTCCCACTCATACAAAATATTTTGACCTGTGACCTTGCCCTGTGACTAACATAAACATAACTTTTGAACCATTTCCGATAGAGCCTTCATATTATGCATGTATGTTTTTTGTGACACGAGGGCTTCCCGCCCATACAAAACATTTGACCTGTGACCTTGACCTTTAACCTTCTTTACCATAACTTTTTATCCATTTGTGTTAGAGCCTTCATATTTGACATGTATATTCCTTCTGAAAAGGGTCTCCCACCCATACAAAATTTTGACCCATGACCTTGACCTTTGACCTACTTTGCCATAACATTAGAACCATTTCACATAGAGCATTCATATTTGGCATGTATGTTCCTTGTGACCAGGGCTTACCACCCATACAAACAGTTTGACCTGTGACCTTAACAGTTAACCTGTTTTATCATAACATTTGAACCATTTGAGATAGAGCCTTCATATTTGGCATGTACCTTCTGACAAGGCACCGTACGACATTACCTACCATTTCATTTCTACAGCGTGGATCAGGTGAGCAATCCAGGGCCATCATGGTAATCTTTTTCTATAGGGTCTAGTTGTTCAAAACTAACAATCTTATCTTTCCATATTACAAAAAAGACATGTTTTAGCTCACCTGGGGAGCTTGGAGTATAGTCTTCCATCCATCCATTGTCCATCTGTCTGTCCATCAGCACCTTTAACCAGTTATATATATCTCTGTAACCTGCAGGCTGATCCCAGTCAGTTCTCATCTGTAGCATGCCTATGGTGGGGGATTGATGGCATAAGCTTTTTATCAAAATTGAATAAAAACTTTGGTTTCTATGGCAACCACAAGGTCGCATAGACTTACAACAGGAAAATGGTTGTCATTCTTGTGAATGCTCTAGAGACCACAGTTTTGGTCCAATCATCATCAAACTTGGTCAGAATGACCATCATGACAATATCTCGGTCAAGTTCTAATAGAGGTCATTGGGTCATGTCGGATCAAAAAGTAGGTCAGTAGGTGAAATCATAGAAACTTTGTGAGCACTCAGAGGCCACAGTTATGGTCAAATCATGATCAATCTTGCTCAGAATGATCATCATGACAATATCTCGATCAAGTTTGAAAATGGGTCATATGGGGTCAAAAAGTAGGTCAGTACCGTAAAAATTCGGCTATAAGGCGATTCGGCTATAAGACGGGACCCCTTTTTCAGTTTTTCTAAGGTAGGATTTTGCTTATACTCTTTTCTAAGACGGGTCAAATTTTTGCCATATCTGTCGGGGCCTATCTGCTACCGCCAGATGCTGTTTAGATGTGAGAAATCAGACTTTTTTCGTCAGAAAACCCCTCTACTTACCCCTCACGATCCCGGCCGCCCGGGACAAGACTGAAATCGCGCCGGGCAGGTGCACTTTTACCTTATGACGCCCGGTCGGACAAGTAAAAAAAAAAAAAAAAAATCGTCTACAACTCAGTCTGTACGGTAAAACTAGACCAGTAAGTAAATCGCAATACATGTAATTGCTGCACTGTCAATTCAGAGACAAACCATCTGTGTATTTATTACGGTTCAAGTATGACACTATTGTTAATCCCTGTCATATAATTGCCACCCTGCGGTGCGTGTCGATAAGGTGTGAAAATATGGTCAAGTTATGTCTCTAATTTACGTTTATCCTCCAATCATAAAATTTAATCCGCAATCAATGTGAAAATGATTTAATCGCTCCCCAGACAATTAGCTACATCTAACGGTAGATATTTGCCTAATAAAAACGGACTTTTCTATGATCTCATGAATGGTTATGTTTTGGTGGGAAAAGTGGAACGCTATTGTTGTTTATTGACACGGAGCTTCTGGGGATAATTCGGGAGCTTTGCAAAGCGCTGGTTTTCTATCCACCTCTATTCACAACCGTTTAGCTATCCAGAAAATATTTTTTAACGGTTCCAAACATTTTTTATGAAAGAGATACACGCAATGACATTAAACACGTGTTGGGGTACTGGCGTCGGATGACGTCATTTACCGATCACGTGCAGAAAAATGGAAGCGGTGGTTTGTGGACGGCGATTTATATCAATTAAAAAATCACCGATCGGCATTTTCCGTATGTCTGGTCTTCGCCGGACATTGCCGGAAAAAAGCCTGTAGTCCATGACCTCGGCTATAAGACGGGGTCATTTTTTTGGGCTCATTTTGGAGGGAAAAATCCTCGTCTTATAGCCGAATTTTTACGGTAGGTCAAATCATAGAAAAACCTTGTGAGCACTCTAGAGGCCACAGTTTTGGTCCAGTCATCATCAATCTTGCTAAGAATGATCATCATGACAATATCACGATCAAGCTCGAATATGGATCATTTGCCATCAAAAAGTACGTCAGTAGGTCAAATCATAGAAAAACCTTGTGTGCGCTCTAGAGGCCACAGTTTTGGTCCAGTCATCATTAAACTTGGTCAGAAAAATCATCAAGAGAGTATCTCGGTCAAATTTGAATAGGGTCTTATCGGATTGAAAAGTAGGTCAGTAGGTGAAATCAAAGAAAAACCTTGTGTGCGCTTAAGAGGCCACAGTTTTAGTCCAAGAATCATCAGACTTGGTCAGAATGATCATCAAAACAGTAGTATCTCGGTCAAATTTGAATATGGGTCATATCGGATTAAAATGTAGGTCAAATCAAAGAAAAACTTTGTGTGCGCTTCAGAGGCCACAGTTTTGGTCCAATCATCATTAAACTTGGTCAGAATAATCATCAAGACAGTATCTAGGTCAAATTTGAATATGGGTCATATCAGATTAAAAAGTAGGTCAGTAGGTCAAATCAAAGAAAACCCTTGTGTGCGCTTCAGATGCACAGTATTAGTCCAATAATCATCAGACTTGGTCAGAATGATCATCACTACAATATCTCTGTCATATGGGTCATGCTGTGTCAAAATCTAGGTCAGTAGGTCAAATCAAAGAAAAATCTTGTGAGTGCTTTAGAGGCCACAGTCTTGGTCCAGTAAATATCAAACTTAGTCAGAATGATCCTCAAGACAATAACTGGATCAAGTTCGTATATGGGTCATGTTTGGTCAAAAAGTAGGTCAGTAGGTCAAACCATAGAAAAACCTTGCGAGGGCTCTAGAGGCCACAGTTTTGGTCCAATTATCATCAATCTTGCTTCGAATGATCATCACAACAATATCTGGATCAAGTTCAAAGATTGGTCATGATGGGACCATAAGTAGGTCAGTAGGTCAAATCCTAGAAATACCTTATTGGCACTCTTAGGAGGCCACAGTTTTGGTTCAATCATTATTAATCTTGCTCAGAATGACCATCACAATAACATTTTGATCAAGTTCGAATATGGGTCATGTCGGATCAAAAAAGTAGGTCAAATCATAGAAAAACCTTGTGAGTGCTTTAAGAGGCCACAGTCTTGGTCCAGTATTTATCAAACTTAGTCAGAATGATCCTAAAGAAAACATCTGGATCAAGTTCAAATATTGGTCATGTTGGGTCAAAAAGTAGGTAAGTAGGTCAAACCATAGAAAAACTTTGTGAGGGCGCTAGAGGCCACAGTTTCAGTCAAAATTTAATATTCATCAAACTTGGTCAGAATGATCACCACTACAATATTTCAGTCAAGTTCAAATGTGGATCATGTCAGGTCAAATTCTAGGACAGTAGGTCAAATCAAAGAAAAATCTTGTGAGTGCTCTAGAGGCCAAAGTGTTGATCCAGTCATCATCAATAATTGTCATATTGATCATCACGACAATATCTCTGTCTGGTTTGAATATGGGTCATTTTGGATCAAAAAATAGGCCAGTAGGTCAAATCATAGAAAAACCTTGGTTGCGCTCTAGAGGCCACAGTTTTTGGTTCAATCATCATCAAACTTGCTCAGAATAATCATCAAGACAATATGTCAATCAAGTTTGAATATGGGTCATGTTGTGTCAAAATATATGTCAGTAGGTCAAATCATAGAAAAACCTTGTGTGCGCTCTACAGGCCACAGTTTGGTTCAATCACCATCAAACTTGGTCAGAATGATTGTCATGACCATATCTCAATCAATTTTCGAATATCTGTCATGTCATGTCAAAAAGTAGGTCGGTCAAAGATAAACCTTGTGTGCCCTCTAGAGGCCACAGTGGCCACAGTTTTGATCCAGTCATATCAATGTTGGTCAAAATGATCATCACAACAATATCTTGGTCAAGTTCGAATATGGGTCATGTCTGGTCAAAAAGTAGGTCAGAAGGTCAAATCATAGAAAAACCTTGTGTGCACTTTAGAGGCCACAGTTTTGGCCCAATCATCATCAAACTTGGTCAGAATGTTCATCATGACAATATCTGTGTAAAGTTTAAATGTGGATCATATCGAGTCAAAAAGTAGGTTGGTAGGTCAAATGAAAAAAAAAAGAAAAAAAAAAGTGTGCTCTAGTTTTATGTCTCTTGGCATGTGACTTACTTTTAAGAAAAAAATAGCATTGGCAATAACTTTTGAACTGTTTGAGATAGAGCATTCATATTTGTCATGTAGGTTCCTTGTGACTGCCCACATTTAACTCTTGACCTGAGTCTTCACATTTGGAATAAAGGTTCCTTGTGAGAAGGGCTTCTAACTCATACAAAAAATTGACATGTGACATATATTAAAGAAAAAATAGCATTGGTCATAACTTTCGACCCATTTGAGATAGGGCATTCATATTTGTCATGTAGGTTCCTTGTGACTTCCCACATTTTGCTCTTGACCTTGACCTCTGACCTACATTGAAGAAGCAATAACATTGGTCATTACTTATGAACTAAGTAAGGTAGATCCTTCATATTTGATTTTAGGTTTCTTATGACTTGGGCTTCCCACTCCTACAAAAAATTATGATGTGTGACCCTGAACTGTGACCTACTTTATCATTACTTTTGAACCCTGTGGGATAGAGCCTTTGTATTTGGCATGTAGATTTCTTGTGACAAGGGCTTCCCCAAAAAGTGACCTTTGACCTTGTCTTTGACCTGTGACCTACTTTATCATAGTTTTTGATATTGTAGAGAAAGAGCCTTCATATTTGGTATGTAGTTCAGTGTGACAAGGGCTTCACACCCATACAAAAAGTTTGATCTGTAACCTTGACCTTGACATGTGACTTACTTTGTTGTTACTTTTAAACCTTATGAGATAGAGCCGTCATTTTTGGCATGTAATTTCCTTGTTACAAGGGCTTCCCACTAATAGAAAATTTTGACTGGTGACCTACTTTGTCATTACTTTTGAATCATTTGAGATAGAGCATTCATATTTGGTATGTAGGTTTCTTGTGACAAAGGCTTCCCACTCGTACAAAAACTGACCGGTGAGCTACTTTATCTTTACAACTGTTTGAGATAGAACCTTCATATTTTGCGTGTAGCTTTCTTGTGACAAGGGCCTCCCACTCACACAATATATTTAATCCCCCACCTGGAAGCGGAGCGGGGATTATAGGAATGGCCTTTGTCTGTCCATCCACCTGTCTGTCTGTCTGTCCGTAACACTTTCTTGTCTGCTCCGTATCTTCTGAACCCTTTGATAGATTTTCATTAAACGTTGGTCAAATATTCATTTCAGTGAGCTGATGTGCAGAACTCATAAATGAACCATGCCGACTCAAGGTCGTGGTCACAGTTGAAGGTCACAAGTTTGAAACCTTGAATTTTGTGTCCATTCCATATCTCCTCTACCCCTGCAAGGATTCTCATTAAACTGGTCAGTTATCCCCCTCAGAGAGCTGATCCCCTCAGTGAGCTGATGTGCAGAACCCATAAATGAACCATGGCAACTCGAGATCAAGGTCACATTTGAAGGTCACGAGTTTGAATCTTTGAATTTTGTATCCGTTCCATATCTCGTTTTACCCCTCAAAGAATTTATTATACCCCCGACATACGAAGTATGTCAGGGGGTATATAGTTTTCGTCTTTCCGTCCGTTCGTCCGTTCGTTAGTTCGTTCGTTCGTTCGTTCGTTAGTTAGTTAGTTAGTTAGTTAGTTCGTTCGTACTTCCGTCCGTCCCGCCGTTCGTCAACCTTTACGTCAAAGTTTTGCGTTAAACCTTTTTGATAGCTCATATCTCTGTAACCACTTGTTAAATTCTCTTCATATTTGGTAAAGGATATCTCTATAGCATTACCTTTCATATGGAATAACTAAGCCCCTGGGTCAAGCCCCTGTGTGGGCTGTCTGTCTGTCCGTCTGTCTGTTCATCTACTTTTACGTCAAAGTTTTGTGTTAAACCTTTTTGATTGCTCATATCTCTGTAACCGCATGTAAGATTCTCTTCATATTTGGTAAAGGATATCTCTATAGCATTTCCTTTCATATGGAATATCCAAGCCCCTGGGTCAAGCCCCTGGGTGGGCTGTCTGTCCGTTTGTCAACTTTTACGTCAAAGTTTTGTGTTAAACCTTTTTGATTGCTAATAACTCTGTCACCACATGTTGGATTCTCCTCATATTTGGAACAGGATATCTCTATAGCATTACCTTTCATATGGAGTATCTAAGCCCCTGGGTCAAGCCCCTGGGTGGGCTGTCTGTCCGTTTGTCAACTTTTACGTCAAAGTTTTGTGTTAAACCTTTTTGATTGCTCATATCTCTGTCACCACATGTTTGATTCTCTTCATATTTGGTACAGGATATCTCTATAGCATTACCTTTCATTTGGAATATCTTAGCTCGCGGGTCAAGCCCCTGGGTGGGCTGTCCACCCGTCAGTCCGTTCATCAATATTTACGTCAATGTTTTGTGTTAAACCTTTTTGATTGCTCATATCTCTGTAACTACATGTTAGATTCTTTTCATATTTGGTAAAGGATATCTCTGTAGCATAACCTTTCATATGGAATATCTAAGCCCCTGGGTCAAGCCCCTGGGTGGGCTGTCTGTCAGTTTGTCAACTTTTAAGTCGAAGTTTTGTGTTAAACCTTTTTGATTGCTTATATCTCTGTAACCTCATGTTAGATTCTCTTCATATTTGGTACAGAATATAGCTATAGTATTAACTTTCATATGGAATATCTAAGCGCCTGTGTCAAGCCCCCGGGTGGGGTTATGGGTCAATAATAAGGACTTACACATTTTGATCACGTCCAAGTTTTGTGTTAACTGTTTTGGTTTAAACAATATTTTTATTAGAATAAATTCACATATATACATCGCATAATAGTATATGGTACAGGATTTGATAACTGTTTTCATTATACTCCTTGCATACAAAGTATATCAAAGGTTATAGTTTTTGTCTTTCCATCTGTTCATTATTAGTTAGTTTGTTGTTTCTTTATGCTGTGACCCGTGTCAGATTTGTCAGTTTATACATGTATATTGGTCCTAGTGATCTTAGAAACAACAGCGACTAGAACTGTTAAATTTTGCATAATATTTTCTCTTGAAATGCAGACAATAATAAATGCAAGTAATAATAAAAAATGCATTGCTTTATTATGTCATTATACAGATACTTTAATTCAGCAAATGTTCTATGACAGCCTATTTTATGTTTTTTGTTTCCAGTTGAAATTGTTCCAAATTGCAACAAACTTTGAATTTTTATTATTCAGCAAAGACAAGCAGTCTCATCTTTGGATATGATAAATTATTCTATATTTGTTGAAATGCAATAGTTATTCTCAGTGGACTAAATGGAAAGTTTATATGGAAAGGTTCAATGCTACAAACAAATTTTCATTTCCACTAAAAGGGGATGGCACTGGTCGGGGGTATACGTGCCCCACTGGGCACTTTCTCTAGTTAAACTTTGGTCAGTTACCCCCCTGAGTGAGCTCATGTGCAGAACTCATAAATGAATCATGCCGACTCCAGGTCACATTTGAAGGTCACAAGTTTGTAACTTTGAATTTTGTGTCCATTCCATATCTTCTTTACCCTTCAACGGACTTTCAATAACCTTTGGTCAAATATACCCCTCAGTGAGCTAATGTGCAGAACCCATAAATAAAAAATGCCAACTCAAGGCCAAGGTCAGTTGAAGGTCATGAATTTTAATCTTTGAGTTTTGTGTCCATTCCATATCTCCTTTACCTTTGGAAGGATTTTCATTAAACTTTGGTCGAATATCCCCACAGTGAGCTGATGTGCAGAACCCATAAATAAACCATGCCATCTCAAGGTCAAGGTCACATTTGAATGTCACGAGTTGGAAGCTTTGAATTTTGTGTCTATTCCATATCTCCTTTACCTTTGGAAGGATTTTCATTAAACTTTGGTCAGATATCCCCCTCAGTGAGCTGATGTGCAGAACCCATCAACAAATCTTGCCAAAGGTCACAGGTGAAGGGCAGAAGGTTGACCCTTGTAATTAAAGTGTGGCGGGGGATTTGGCCGTCCCTAAGACTGCTTTCTTGTTACTTCTGACTTTGGCCTTGACCTTTGTCCAAGTTTAAGAAAAAAAATGACCTAAGCCTTTGTACTTGTTTTCCATAAGCTGTGAAACATTTTGGACTCAGGTGAGCAACACAAGGCCATCATGGCTGTCTTGTTTATTTTTTTTTTGAAAAATGCTTTCTCCACTTTGTTACTCTGCCAGAAAGAGTTGTCAGGATGATTAATCAAAGCGGAAAATTCCTCAAACATTTCACTTTACCAAAACACAATTATGGCTTAATGAAGCTCCAGGGAGCTTTAAGAGGATCTCATAAGACAACAGCTAACTATGGAATTGCTAACAAGCGCCAAGTTTATCTCGTGAAAACTGCTCTTTTCACGGATATATTAACCCTTGTCCTGCTGAGCCTGGATATATCTGATCTTTCAAACAATGCAGATCCAGATCAGATGGCTTCTGAAGAAGCGATCTGATCAGGATCTTCATTGTTTGTCATTTACTTTATGAATTTGTTGCAATGATTTGCATCAAGTAATCTGATTGATTGATAATCAGTGGTGGGTGTGGCCTATTTAAATATTCAGCAGGTCTAGGGTTAAATATTAGGACAGGAAAGCTGACAAAACAGTGTAGACTAAAACCACTGATCTGGGTTTCACCTTTTGTCATTCCATTAGCCACATCCTTTGTAAGTTTTGTAAAAATTACATTATTGTTATGCATACATGTGATATCTCCCGATTTCGTCGGGATATCCCGATTTCGTACCCCATCTCCCGGTCTCCCGTCCGACGGCCCTAATCTCCCGACACGACAATTTTCCTATAGTTGTTTTCCGCCGACCGACCATTTTAGTGTTTACCGCCGTAAAATACCTATGCGGTAAACCGGTATAACGGTAAATTGCGATACACACCTGCACAGGTATGATATCGCGATATGAAAAAGAACGTATTAAAATGCAACCATCAAACAAGCCGCAAACATGGTGATAAAAAGTGAGAAATTCAATAATGTTTCAAAACAAAGGAAGAAAAGTGATGTTTACAAACATTTATTAAAATTATACTCCCCTGATCGCTGATTTGCTCAAGTTGCCAACACTATTAAACCGTCTACACCCGAGGCGGGCCTTATTGATAAGCCGCCAATAATTATTAACAATGTGGCAAGGTGTGAAAACTAGTCAATCAAGATATACCAGTTATATCTTATTTAATCCCTTTGTAATTGACACGTGTAGACGCTAAATATTATTCCCGCCATAACAGAGCAACGCAGACGCTGTTTTTTTTTCTACGCGTCTGTAAACCGTTATTCATTTATTAATCCTAGAACTGGGGTATTACATAGTAACATTTTCTATTTAAACCCGAGAAAAATATTTTTGCCGTTTTTAACGGCTGAAAGAAATATGCCCCACGTGACATCAATGAAAATTCGTGCATGCTTTTTGGCCTCCGACAGATGAACGCGCTAAATATTTTTCCCGCCAAAACAGAGCAGACGCTGGTATTTTCTAAGCATCTGTATGCAGTTTTTCATTTATTAATAAACATAGAACCGGGGTTTTGCAGGGTGACATTTTCTATTCAAACCTGTTTTATTTTTAGCTTGCGCGAAAAAGTATTTGTTGCCGTGTTTTTAAAGGATCTTTTATGAAAGAAATATGCCCCCAAGTTAAATAAATAAAAATCATGCATGCTTATAAGTTCCAAGGCACGTTTTGGGGGAACGTAACCATGGAAAAGGCATGGGCATTTAAAAATTTAGGCATGACAAAAACTTCCGTACTTCACGATCTTTAGCTTTGTTTACCGATCTACAGATGAAGCTATCCAAACTGCAAGACTATTGCAGTAAGTTCCCTAGATTTGGGGCGCTTGATTGGTCATAAAAGAACAACAAACATTTTGGAAGTTTACTAATTTATTATTCACTGGATAAAAACTAAGTTTGTTGGAAGTTTGTTGTCTGCTGCATTTTCTTCTTCCAAGCTTTTATAACATATTTTTGCATAAAGGCAAACAGTGTGGCCCCTCATCAGACTGCTCTGCAGTCTGATCTGGGCCCACACTGTTTTCAAAAAATGATTTGTAATGCAGATGTCAGACGACAAAGCAGACGACAATTGTCGTGTTGGCATGTTATGGTGAAAAAGTGCTTCAGAGGTAAATTTGAACAAAAAATAACATCACTTTTTACCGCGGAAAAATCTCCCGATTTGGGACCCCAATCTCCCTATCTGAAAATCAAAATCTCCCTATTTGGGTCCAAGAAAATATCACATGTATGTTGTTATGTTGTTTGCCCATGCACATAAAATCTTGGATAATGTGTTGATTTTCATGAGACAATCCTTATTTTTTTGTAACCCGCAACTGTAACATTTAGCCCATCATAGGCAACTCTAGTCACTTAGGCCACAAGTATTACTGATTGGTTGCTGTGGGGAATTGCCTTTATAATATCTTCAACACACGCACATAGTATTATAGCAGTTCTGGAGTGGAGTCTGTGTGTGCTTAGTTGGGCTCCAGTTTTGGAGACATTACATTTAAGAATGTAAGATGTAAAATAACTTAGAATCTAATATGATCATGCTTATTCTATTTTCAGTTGGAAGAACAAACTCAGGCAGAATGTGCTTTCATCCTTCTTGTTGTCCCAGAAACACAGGAACTCTTCTGTCAGGTAAGGTTTAAAATTAATAAAAGTAAGTTATTAATTGACTATCCTGTATTGTTTGGAGGTCACCCATATTAACACTATTAAACACATGTTTTTAATGGCGTCAATTAATAAAATTGTCATTAATCAAGTAATTTCGTATTGGCCCAGTTACAGGTCCTCGGTCAGTTGTATTGGCCTCGGCCTTCGGCCTCGTGCCAATACAGCAGACCTCGGACCTGTACCTGGGCCAATAAGAAATTGCTTGATTAATAACATTATCGTATCAGTAGGTCTTTAATCCGCATCACTTGATCATTAGTAATATGGCAAAAACAGATAATGTCGATTGTTGTACAATATTTACCATACATATTCAGACCGAAAGGTGAAAACCTAGGTGAGACATCGCAGAATAGAGCATCTCATTATGGTCTATACTGATTGCCTGTCATCCAGCTGTTTGATAGAAAATTATATTTGTTCAAACTGGTAAGGAGTTCAGTAGAAAATTATATTTGTTCAAACTGGTAAGGAGTTCAGTAGAAAATTATATTTGTTCAAACTGGTAAGGAGTTCAGTAGAAAATTATATTTGTTCAAACTGGTAAGGAGTTTGGTAGAAAATTATATTTGTTCAAACTGGCAAGGAGTTCAGGTCTGCAAATGTTTAGGGTAAGTATTACAGCAAAATGGCATTGATTAACTAAGTCCTAGAAGCAACAAGCAAAATTGTTTCAGAATAACATTCTAATTTTTTCTTTCCATATTTCAGACAGAAATTGGGGAATCATCTGATTTTGAAAGCCTGATTTTCTATGAAACATAAGAAAAAAAGAAAAAAAAAAAAGAAACAAGAACTGGTATTTGCTACAATTTAGAATTATATGTCACTTGAATGGCTAATATTTTGGAGTGATCACGTGCACCACAATTTAATGGAAATGGATAGATTTGGCAAATGTTCTGCCATTTAAACAAGAGAGACAACTTTTGTGGCTTCCACTGCAGTGTCCTGTCATTGAACTTTTCTGAAAATGGGGGCTACTCTTAAAGGAAACAATTTGCTCCTCGTGTCCTGTCATTGCACTCTTCTGAAAATGGGGTTGGGGGGGGGGGGGGGGGGTACTCTTAAAGGGGAAACAATTTGTTCCTCATGTCCTGTCATTGAACTCTTCTGAAAATGGGGGTCTACCCTTGACGGAAAGAATTTGCTCCTCATGTCCTATCCTTGAACTTGGCCTCCGCCCATCGGGGTTTGAAGAAATAGAGCATGATGCTTCCATCCAGAGCTGAAACGGAACCCGTGTGAGTACTGGTAAACTGCTTAGAAGGCCTAATCTTGCCCAGGCAAAGTAGTGTGAGTCGGACCATTCATGCATATAAACCTATTGGTTTCATTGGGTGGCAGGGATTGAGAAGTCATTTCATCTCAGTGTTAGGTAAAAGTCACACAAAATTGGAAGCAAGATCTCCAAAATGACCTAAATAGTGTTGATTGAAACGTTTAACCTCAAATAAAAAATCTGTCATTGAACTCTTCTGAACATGGGGGTCTACTCTTAAAGGAAAGAACTTGCTCCTCGTGTCCTGTCATTGAACTCTTCTGAAAATAGGGGCCTGCTCTTGAAGGAAACAATTTGCTCCTCGTGTCCTGTCATTAAACTCTTCTGAATATGGGGGTCTACTCTTGAAGGAAAGAATTTGCTCCTCGTGTTCTGTCATTAAACTCTTCTGAAAATGGGGGTCTACTCTTGAAGGAAAGAATTTGCTCCTCGTGTCCTGTCATTAAACTCTTCTGAAAATGGGGGCCTACTCTTGAAGGAAAGAATTTGCTCCTCGTGTTCTGTCATTAAACTCTTCTGAAAATGGGGGTCTACTCTTGAAGGAAAGAATTTGCTCCTCGTGTTCTGTCATTAAACTCTTCTGAAAATGGGGGTCTACTCTTGGAGGTCGTGTTCTGTCATTAAACTTCTGAAAATGGGGGTCTACTCTTGAAGGAAAGAATTTGCTCCTCGTGTCCTGTCATTAAACTCTTCTGAAAATGGGGGCCTACTCTTGAAGGAAAGAATTTGCTCCTGGTGTCCTGTCATTAAACTCTTCTGAAAATGGGGGCCTACTCTTGAAGGAAAGAATTTGCTCCTCGTTTCCTGTCATTTAACTCTTCTGAAAATGGGGGCCTACTCTGGAAGGAAACAATTTGCTCCTGGTGTCCTGTCATTGGACTCTTCTGAAAATGGGGGTCCACTCTTAACCCTTCTCTTGCTGAATATTCAGTTAAGCCACACCCATTTCTGACTTTGAACCAATCAGATTTCTCCATGTAATTTATTCCTACAAATTCATAAACTGAATGTCAAACAATGTAGATCCTGATCAGATGGCTTCTTCAGAAGCCATCTGATCTGGATCTACACTGTTTCCAAAGATATGGGTTGTCGTGAACAGCATGATAAGAGTTAAAGCAAAGAATTCTTTCCTGTAAGGTTAGACCCCTATAGACAAGGGTGACAAAATGGTTGCCTCCCCTGAAGATGTATGTTAACGACAAATGTAAGTTTATAACAAGTGTCCTGCATAACTTCAGACAATTGCAATAGAATGACAACTTAAGAAGTACTTCCAGCAGTAACTCATGAATTGAAATATGCAGTAGCATGCAATGGACAGCTTTATCTGTCTGTTTGATTACTTTCAGCCATGCAAAGTTATCATGCTTTTCTATTTAGCTGTCAAAACAGAGGTTGACTTCCTTGTCAGGGTGCAAGTAGAAAGTTAGCCATAAGAAGTCAAGATTTATCCCCATATTGGATATATTGCAAAGGGAAATAACTTCAATATGCCTGACATGTAAACATCTGTCTCCCTTGTTCGTAAACAAACATGTTTGTTTTCTCTGAGAGCAGATTCTTTCCTTTAACAGTATTCTCCTTGATACAATGAAATCTGTCTTTAATATTTGGCCTTTATAGATATGGGAGAAAAAATATTTTTGAGAGTTTCCTTCCAAAAATGTATCCAATCTCCTTAACCCGTTGTATGTGGGAAGCCCCTAAACGGGTACCTTGGCAAACAGTGCAGGCCCAGATCAAACGCGGCGTCTGATCAGGGCCTGCACTATTTGCTAACAGAATTTTCCGTCAAAAATAAAATAAAAATGAAAAAAATAGGCCTTACACTTCTTATATGACAAATGGACTTGTCCAACATATAGCAATGGAACGGGCCTCCGTGGCCTAGTGGATAAGAGCGCTGACTCTTAGTCATTAGGTCTCTCACCTCCGTAGGTTCGAGCCTCGCTCGGGCCACGTGTGAGACGCCAAGTTCTGCAACGGAAGGTCAGGTGGTTTTTCTCCGGGTACTCCGGTTTTCGCCCACCTCTGATTAACGAATGGCTCGATATGAGTGAAATAATCTTAAAAGGGCCGTAAAACCCAAACCAAAAAAAAAAAAAAAAAAGCAATGGAAGAGTCCATTAGTATACAATGGGTTAATAAAGTAGCTGAGGGGAATCAATGTACATGTATACCATATTTACCGGCAGTATTCAGACACCAACTCATTCTGAATTTTATTATTTATTACCCGATAAAAATAGCAGAAAATGTGGCGACCCTGATGAGTGGCACCCCAAAAAATAGCTAAAATTGTGAACATGTGGCTGCCAGAGCTAAAAATATAAAAATAATTTAATGGCAATGTTTCTTATACCCCGGGGCCAATTATAATCAAACTTCATAGGATTGTGGCTAAGGTGACCCTCTACCAAAACAGCTTAAACATTTCTGCTCTGATCAACAAAATGGCAGCCAGAGCTAAAAATAGAAAAATCTTTGAATGAAAACTTCTCCAGTATCACTCCAACTTCACAGGAATGTTGCTTAGATGCCCTCTACAAAACTGGCTAAACACGTTCGACCACCAGAGCTGAAAATAGAAAAAAAAAATCGTTTAAGTGACAACTTCTACACCTTTGGTCCAATTTTTGCTTCAATGGCTTCCAGAACTAAAAATAGAATAACTTTTAAATAACAACTACTACTATACCTTTCGTTCAAATTCATTCAAAATTCATAGGAATGTTGCTTAAGGAACCCTCTACAAATTCATTCAAAATTCATAGGAATGTTGCTTAAAGAACCCTCTACAGAAACAGCTAAACAGTTTTGCTAGGATGAACCAGATGGCTGCCAGAACTTAAAATAGAAATACACCCGGACCTCGTTATAGCACGATTCGTTACAACACGAATTCGGATATAACAAGGTTTTGGTTTGGACCCCATATTTCCCCCAACCAACATTTATAAATATTATCCAAGGATTGTATCGGGTTTTAAGCACAACAACTTTTTTTCCTCTCACCTTTGACTGCGGTAATACGGTAGCTAACACGGTTTATAACGGTACTTTTTGATATTTATTGCAGGCCTCCAGCAGAGTTGAATATACAGTATATAAACTTGTTTAGCTTGACACGCATGATAAACATGAACTGCCATCGGCACAATCAAAAGTGTTGGCTTAGTGAGATAAAGAGATTAAAGAATATTCAGTTACGCAACCGGAAAAAAATATTTATCACGCTCTGTTAAGGATCACTGCTCAGCAGAATGCAGACGATGTGATCAGTCAACTGTAATAAAACTCATTTTCTAGAGCCGCATGTAAAAGAAAGTCAAATTTATTCCAGCTTAAATGCAAATGATAAAACATATTCAAGATCGATTTTCGCGGTAAAATAATCTTTCAAAGACCATGTGCGCCATCGTTTCAAATGGCTAAAATATTAAGGGTAAGACATTTCAAGGGAAGTAATTCAAATTTCTTGTAAGCGTTGATCATTGTCCGGATCCGAACCCTAACCCGGTAATTTCACCATTGAAATGTATTAACGGTACTGTAGTTCGGTACCGTTTCGGACGCTCAGTAACAACAAATTTAGCCGGGAACCAGCTGTCAAAATGGCGTCATACTCGCTGTCAGATCGGACGATTTCTGGATATAAAACATGGTTTATCAGCTTGTTTCGATTAAAGTGACTTGTTTGACTTGATGGGCCATGGTATTTACTGCCATTGATTAGTTCTAAACACGTTTTAGTCTGGAAATACGGTCATTAACCGGACCGCACATCATCTTGTTTGGGAAACTATTGATCACCATTGTGTCAATGGTTGATCTGAGACAAATACGGTAGGCGTTTATAACACGATTCGGTTAACTAACACGGTCCGTTGGTTGGACCCGGAGTTCCGTGTTATAACGAGGTTGAGGTGTATCTTTAAATGACAAGCCTTATACTTTTGTTTCAGTTTCATTCAAACTTCACAGGAAGGTTGCTTAATTGACCTTCTATCAAAATAGTTTTGCTCCACTGAAGAAAATGGCTGAGACATATCTTTAAATGACAACCTTTTAACTCCTAAGGGGAATGGGAACACCTTCAGGGGAGGCCACTCCTACAAAAGTATTTTTGTCTCCTATATCAATAGGGGTTAACTCTTAAAGAAAAGAATTTGCTCCTGAGGAGCAAATTCTTTTCTTTAAGAGTAGACCCCTTTTTCTGCGGGACAGGGCTTATAGAAAGGCTAACAGGAAGTCCCGAAAGTTGTCTCCCTTGGAAAAATGGCGGAAAAATCAGCCAGGTGTTCCCATTCCCCTTAAGCCAGTTTTATTCAAACTTCCCATGATGTTGCCCAGGAAATGTAACAGGTATGCTTCATGGAATAAGATGGCTTTCAGTTATACAAATATTTTTAAGAAGCTATGTGACTTCATGAAATCAGGTGAGCAATTCAGGGCCATCTTGGTGCACTTGTTTCTAAATAGTTTATATGTTATGTGGCTAGTGGATCTCTTTCAGTATAATCTACATACAGTAGAACTTCGATGGCTCGAACATAGATGGCTCGTTTACCATGGATGAGTCGAACCCGTTCTTGAGTCCCTAGCGAAATCCTTTACATAAGAAATAGTGGGGGATAATTGAGGAGATTTAGTCTTTTATCTTGCAAATGTGTGCTGTGTGTACTCATAAGAATCGCCTCGATGAGGCGATTCTAATGAGTACACACAGCATACAATTTCATTATAGAAAACCGAAAGGATGTTTAAAAGTATCAAGTTATGCCTTTTGACAGTAACCCTCAATGGCTCGAACTACCCCTGTCTAAAACAGATTTTCGAGGTCCCAAAGGTGTTCGAGCCATTGAAGTTCGACTGTATAGTTTTAGGATCTATCTAATCTCATGTCATAAAGAGGTTTAGTTTGTGTGCGTCTTCATGTGATGTGTCGCAGCTCTGTCTGTCTGATAACAAACGCTCTTCAAACGGCTTGTGAGCATTTCCAATTTCGTAATTCCTTTTCCTCTTGAAAACAACTTATCGAGATCTGTTCCAATTTTGTCATTTCTTTGTAGCAAGTAAATTATCAATAATAGCCTGAAGAAGAAACAATTGTCGGGCTGCAGCAAAACAAACAAAATATGGTGCTTTCATTGGGTGCAACTCAGATAAGCTTCTACTCCTAAATCTATAACACTGCAATCATAACAGTTTTGAACATAATACAGCACAAGGATGGATCCGAAAACTGTACAGTTACATTGAAAAATTACCATAAAATTAATGGTCATTTTTCTATGTAATCTACATATACATTTTTGTTTTGATATAACATGGTTGTTTAACTAACTTGGTGCTTTAGATCCCAACAATAGTGTTATTAAGAGGTTGTTTTGTTAGTTCCCAGGTGTAACGAACTTTCGTGTGCAGTCATCTGAGCATGCATAGATCTCTCTCTCTCTCTCTCTCTCTCTCTCTCTCTCTCTCTCTCTCTCTCTCTCTCTCTGATCACCTGAAGATGATCATATTTCATCAAGGTCAGGTCATGCTCGACTGATTTTTTACCAGAGTTATGGCCCTTTTTCAGTTTTAGCCATTTTATCAATAGGGGTTCTTGTTTCCGCAATGTATTTGTCAGAATTTGAATATTTATGAGCAGTTCAGAACTGGTGCTTGTTTGAGTTGAGCATGGTTTGATTCTTTGTCCACAAGTACGCACAATGTAAAAATGTTAACCTTTAACCTGCTGTAGGCGACAACCCTATCTTTGCAAACAGTGTAGATCCAGATCAGATGGCTTCTGAAGAAGCCATCTGATCAGGATCTACACAGTTTGACATTAAGTTAATGAATATGTAGAAAAAAGCTGCATCAAGTAATCTGATTGGTTCAAAGTCAGAAATGAGTGTGGCTTAATTGAATATTCAGCAGGTTAAAGGTTAAAAATTTGTTTTTGTCTCTTTTAGGTGATAGGAAAGAAAGTTCTTGAAACAGAAGTTCGCTTCCCTGTAAGTACATGTATACAACAGGGGCCAGTTGTTCAAAGCATCGTTAGCTTAACGAGCTCGTTAGTGGTCATATTGTTAACTCTTCTAGCAAGAAAAATATCGAAAATTTTGGTATTTTTGCTGAAAAAATGTGAGCAGCTTTTGCGTCCGCAAAAGCTGCTCACATTTTTTCAGCAAAAATTTCAGCATACAGTCAAACCTGTGAACAAAGGCCAGCTGTGGGAATGGACAATTTTGGCCTTTGTTCACAGGTGACCTTTGTTCGGAGGTTAGACAATTTCCATCGGGCTGACAAAGTGACAAAAAATCTTACCTTTATTGATGGAATTGCAAGCTACCACTGGATGAAGAAGCATATACAGTTGTATTTTTAACCAGTTATTGTTTTCCATTTAATGTACATGTTCATTTGTTGCATATAAAATACAGTACTTTAATGTATTTTAAAATGAATAAAAGTTTAAAATAATATGTTGTGTTGTTTATAATAATAACCTTATGATTTTTTGAAGAAGTCACTAATCTTTGATTGTTTTGATGCACTATCCAGCTTCACATCATTTAAAAGGTCATTCAGATTCATAGCTGATTGCAAAATAGCACCTTTGTTGTGATGGGAGGCAAAAGCTTTGATTTTTTGAACATAATGAAGACAATCATTTATTGAACAGACAGCTGGGTCTGTAGCAGGGTCTTTTTCCTCCTCATCATCATCCCCTGAATCAACTTCGCCCCGGATTTCCCTTAGCAACTCATTTGCTGGCCTCTCCCAGTCTTGGGATTCATCAGAACATGTTACCATTTCCTTATCAATGGTAATGAGCTCCTGAAAGTCACAGTCAAAGAGCTGCCTTGCTAGGGAATGTAGTGCGAGAGGATAATTATCAGCATCACCAGCATCATCATCATCATCATCATCATCATCATCATTATCAGCACTATCTGTAGACACTGATTTAAACCCACAGTTAGAAAAACATTTAGTGATAGTGCTACAATCCACTTCATTCCATGACCCAGATATCCAGTACACAGCATCAAGAATACTGATTTCTTTTAGAAGATCAGTTCCAGTTTTACCCTGGCAAAGATCCATTTGGTTAATAACATGCTGCAGTTGTCTTTTGCGGTACTTCAGTTTAAATGCCTGTATGACCCCTTGATCCATGGGCTGACTTAACGATGTAGTGTTAGCAGGAAAATATTTGACTGTGACATTTCTGAGAGTAACTGATAAATGTGACGGGGCATTATCAACAAATAAGAGGACTTGACGACCACGCATCCTTCGATCAAACCATTTTAGCCATTCTTCATACAGAGCACCGGTCATCCATGCCTTTTTGTTCGCTCTGTACAAAACAGGCAAACTGTCTATCGCCACGTTGTTGAAACATCTGGGCTTTTTAGATTTACCGATCACTAAGGGCCGTATCTTCTCACCTGCAACCGAAGGGAAAACACAGTAAAAAACTTACCAAATTCCCCAAAACACGTCAAAATGTCAAAATCGAGGTCAATTTCATGATCAATAACGGAGGCCGCCATGTTGAAAAACAAAATCACATGATCGTCACTTGATGCGGTGTTCGTTTAGCATAATAAACAATAAGGTCAAACGACTTACCGGTGAAACTCGCACAAAGTGCAACTGTCAGACGGTCTTTTGATCTTTTACCGCCGGCACAATCCTCTCCTTTTTTGAAGTAGGTAGACCTAGTTGTGTCCCGAAAGAATAACCCAGTTTCATCCATATTGAAAATATTCCGAAATTCAAAGCCCTCACACAGTGCGGGAAGTCGTGCCTTCCAGTTTTGAACAACGTTGGTATCAACAGCACCACGCTCCCCCGACATTGTTTTAAACACAATGTTATTACGTTTCAAAAAGCTTTCTAACCACCCGTTGGAGGCCTTAAATGACTCAACCCCTAGATCACTCGCAAATTTAAGGGCCTTCTCCTTGAGTAATGGCCCGGACACATTAATACGCCGACCAGTGGCCTCATTAAACCAGCCCAAACAGAGTTCATTAATTTCATCATATGCAGTTGTTCGCCGAGGCCGTTTAGATTCAGCATTAGCATTCCCTTCATATTCATCCATGATTTCCCGTTTTCGTTTCATTATCGTCTGAATTTGCGTCCTACCAACACCCATTTCTTCAGCTATTACTCTGCTAGCTTTTCCAGAATCTGACAGCTGAATAACTTTAATACGCTCCTCCAAATTTAAAAATTTACGTTTAGACATTTTTCTCCACTTTTTAAACAAACAGCTCTCGTGTAAAATATAAAATGTAATGAATTTGTTCAATTCAGCTCACTCACTAACTCACAAACCGTATCATGTTTGACCAGTTTGCCAGTGGTAAGGACAACAATAGCAATCAAGCAGG
Source organism: Lucinisca nassula (assembly GCA_963580285.1). NCBI lineage: Eukaryota > Metazoa > Mollusca > Bivalvia > Lucinida > Lucinidae > Lucinisca > Lucinisca nassula. Next base: position 137,488,459 of record OY757015.1, read on the forward strand.
CCAATTATTTCCTAATCACTGGCGAAACTTGCCTCGAAGCAAAAATCGTGAGCGTGACTGACTCAATTGTAGACCGTTATTCAAGGACAGCAAATGAATTTGGGACTGATTAACGTGACCGTTGACCGCAGTGCGCAGTGGACCGCTATTCCCAGGTAATTTGATGGGGAATTTCGATGGGAGGGGTTGAAACTGGCCGTTGTAATAAGGGGACCGTTATTCGGAGGTGACCGTTGGCACAGGTTCGACTGTATTTGCCATATTTAATGATCAAAGTTTTAATGATACGTTAACTAACGACGTTGTTAGTTTTGAACAACTGGCCCCTGGTTGCATGTTTTGCTTTAATGTTCATTCAACAGGTTAACCCTTCTCATGCTGTTCATGGCAACCCCTACTTTTGCAAACAGTGTAGATTCAGATCTGAAGAAGCCATCTTATCAGGATCTACACTATTTGACATTCGTTTTGTGAATTTACAGGAATAAATTACATCGAGTTATCTGATTGGTTAGATTCAAAATTGGGTGTTGCTAAATTAATGATTCAGTGGAATAAGGCTTAAGATGTGTCTTCAGACATGTGTGCCCACCAGAGACTCTGACTCTAAATTACACACAGAGTCTGATCAGAGTCTTTGTTGTGATTTAAGATTTAACATCCCTGTCAACACGATTTAGGTCCTTTTGGAGATGTTTTTCCAATTTTGTGGGACTTTTATCCAACATTGAGATAAAAGGACATCTCAGCCCATGCCACCCAATGAAATCAATAGGGTTTATATGCATTGGACGGTCCAACTCAAAACAGTTTGCATGGGCAGACATAGGCCTTCTAAGCTGTTTACCAGTATACATGTATATGTGCAGTCGGTTTCAGCTCTGCGTGGAAGCATCATGCAGCCCTGTCTATTTCTCCAAGCTCTGATGGGCTGGGAGCAGTTATTGTTGTCAGCTGTTTGGATAGCCATCAAGCCAAACCGTCTGTGTGCACATTGGGAGGGCTGTCTTCTCTTTCTTCAGTGATTTAGCAGGCTGATTGGACTCTTTGCATACTGCACTTGCTCAAAAACCAATGGTCGATTGTCACAGCTGGTATGGAGACTGAACCTTTATGTTAAAAGCCCCTTCGAAAACACTGAAAAGCAGTTAGCTTTTAAAACAGCAATCAATGCTTTAACAGATGGCATTTGGAATTATTTTTTGTTTGCTTTCCAGAGAAATAAGGCTTGGCATTTCACATGAATTGTCTGCTAGGCAGACAAAGCTAGGCAGACAATTCAAATGAAAATCAAGCCTGATTTTCTGTGAAAAATAACAAATAAAAACTTGCATTAGTGTATGCTTTAGAATTTACCATAGACACTTTAATGGTGAACAAAGAAATAGAGGATTTTACATGAGTGTTCATGTATTATTGAATTTATTAAACGAGTTGTGGAAAAGGGATAAAATGCGAGGCTTCGCCGAGCATTTTATCAATTTTCCTCAACGAGTTTAATAAATTCAATAATACATGAGCACAAATAGAAGATTCTATTTATCATATCCACTTGAAACACCTTTCATTCACGATTGTTTACAATAATGTCAATTTTTCGCCATTAGTAAACGCATCGCCGTTACGGACTTTGTACATGAAACGTTACGGAAAGTATTTAGCTAATTTGCATATTTAATCCACTAGTGGATTATCGAAAATATTACATGGCGTTTTTACACTCTCAGACGCGACGTCATATGATAAAGTAGGTTATCTACTTTTCCATCCTACAGCTGCTGTGAATTTTGGTGAACATTTAGCTAAGTTAATTAAGCTTGATGGTTTTCGTACAGGAAGCGTGGGTTAGTGGGCAGCCTTCAAGTTAATTAGATTGTGTTAGCCTTGACCTTGTTGGGCAGAATGGGTTTTACCAGTTATTGGGGGTGATGGTTGGGAGGGAAGCATACAGGTATAGCTCTCCAGTTTGTGCTGGCCTTGGTGCCTTACTTCAGTGCACATCTGGCTTTTGACCAAGAGGTTAAAGGTCCAAAATCCACTATTTTGGCAACATTGATTTGATATCTTTTCTATGGCCATATTCTTCCATTGATTCCAGAATGGCAGTTGTCAGTTTCTGGGGAACTTAACTTTATTGGGTACCCAATTATATACATCCCCACTCATCGGGGCGTGGAGAAATAGATTTTGCTGCATGGTGCTTCTGCAAAATGCTGGAACTGACCAAACTTGAACACTGGTAAACCGCTTAGAAGGTCTGAGTCTGCACAGTAAAAGTGGTGCGAGTTGAATTGTTCCTTAAACCCTAAGGGTTTCTTTGGGCGGTAGGGATTGAGATGCCATTTCATCTCAGTGTCCTACAAAATTTGGAAGCAATGTCTCCAAAATGATCTAGACAGTATTGACAAGGATGTTTTTTTTTTTTTGTTTTTTTTTGGTTTGGGTTTTACGGCCCTTTCAAGATTATTTCACTCATATCGAGCCGATCGTTAATCATAGGTGGGCGAAAACCGGAGTACCCGGAGAAAAACCGCCTTACCTTCCGTTGCAGAACTTGGCGTCTCACACGTGACCCGAGCGAGGCTTGAACCCACGGCGGTGAGAGACCTAATGACTAAGAGTCAGTGCTCTTATCCATTAGGCCACGGAGGCCCATATTGACAAGGATGTAAAACCTCAACATAAACAAAAAAAAAAAAAAAAAAAAAAAAACATAATATACAAGCCTGCCCAGGAAAAGTGTGTTTGACCTAAATAGTAGTGACTGGGCAATTACCAACCAACTTCATACTTTGTTCAGTTTGTAGCTGATTTCTCATTCTTTTTACAGGGCCATACCAGCAGTTTTGCTGTTGCCTTGGAAACAAACCAACCAGTCCATCTAGATGATATTCCTCAGGTAATTGTAATCTCCATCATATTCTCACAAATAAGCTTATTTTAACCCTTTTTGTACCGAATGGAATCTGCCTCCTTATATATAGCAGGAGTCCATTAAAAAAATTTAGGGGTGTCAGGTTGCCTTTTCTTCAAAATTCATTTGGAAAATGGCTGAACTTTTTGCAAACAGTGTAGGCCCTGATCAGACGTCTGATCTGGGCCTGCACTGTTTGCCAGGGTCCCTGTTTTGGGGGTTTCCGGTTCAAAATGGGTTAAGAATTTTAGAAAAATCAGCAAGTTTCTAAATTAACACAGACTGATGTTCTGTGCTTTTGTTTTCAAACTTTGTTTGTTAAATGAATGTTGTTTATTGGTAATAAGCCTGCCAAAGTGTTCTTGTTTTTTTTTTTTGTCCAGAAAAATGGCTAATGTAGAACTTTTACACATGCAAGCATAGCATCCCGTAAAAGGAACATTGACAAGCAGTGTGGACCCAGATCAGCTGCTACACTGTGGCAGCTGACCAGGGTCTGCACTGTTTGCTGTAGTACTTTTTTATTTAGTAGAACTTGCAAGAAATGAAATTAACCAGATACCGCTTAACTTAAAAGTGGAATTCCCTGACGGTCTGAAGCGGAAGATTTTATTTTGTGGTGCCATATTTGCCCTAAATGTTCAGACACCTCAACTCCTTACCATACTTGTTTTAAAATTTGAACAAGTACAATTTGCTACCTGATGTTGCGTCTAAGAATAGCCGGATGTGTGGCAAACAGTGTAGACCCTGTGGCAAACTGTAGACCCAGATGAGATGCCACATTTTGCAGCATATCATCTGGGTCTACACTGTTTGCTAAGGCCTGTCTGTACGGTATATAGTGAAACTTCAAGGTCCCAAACACTGATAACTCGTTTACCATGACTAAGTCCCGACTCGTTTTTGAGTCCCTAGGGAATTTGTCCCATAGCTGCTGATAGGAAGTAGTTAGGGATAATTTAGGAGGGTATTTTATAATGGAAAGGTACACACAGCATTCCTTTATTATTCATAGGGTTATTTACAGGTTCTTGTAAAGAGGCATAATGCTTCTATAGAAGAAGCATAAGCCTATAATGCTTCTATAAAAGAAGCATAAGCCTATAATGCTTCTATAAAAGATGTATAAGCCTATAATGCTTCTATAAAAGAAGCGTCAGCCTATAATGCTTCTATAAAAGATGTATAAGCCTATAATGCTTCTATAAAAGAAGCAGCAGCCTATAATGCTTCTATAAAAGATGTATAAGCCTATAATGCTTCTATAAAAGAAGCATAAGCCTATAATGCTTCTATAAAAGAAGCATGCTTCTACAAAAGAAGCATTATGCCCCTTTACATGACCCCATGATTCACCCTCAGTGACTCAAACTACCCCTGACTGGAACAGATTTTTATGATCCCAAAGGTTTCTAGTTACCGTATTCGGGTGTGTACTACCCGCATTTGCCTACTACCCGCACCCCCCTTTTTTGCCAAAATCTGGGGGAAAAACTGATATTCTGTTGTATTACCCGCATGGAACATTTGCTGAAATTTTGGTGGATGCGTAAGTGAGAAAAAGTAAGAATTTGGCCAGTTTTTGTAACACACAACGGAACGCGCGATTGTCTTCAAAAGGCGGGAAAATGCACGTGCGTGCTAGTATCACCAGAAAGCATGTATTTTGCATTAAAATATTGAAAAAACTTTACCTGTTCACCATTGTAATTTATTTATTAACCCACATTTGCCCGCAGCCCTTTTTTGGGACATAGGCAAACAGTGCAGTCCCAGATCAGACACCTCAGAAAGGCGCCGCAGACGTCTCTTTTTTGGGACATCGGCAAACTGTGCAGTCCCAGATCAGACACATCAGAAAGACGCCGCAGACGTCTGATTTGGATTTACACTTTTTGATGATTTATAACGGTTCAATTATGATAGTATTGTTAATCCCTGTCATATAATTGCCACCCTGCGGTGCGTGTCGATAAGGTGTGAAAATATGGTCAAGTTATGTCTCTAATTTGCGTTTATTTCCCAATCATAAAATTTAATCCGCAATCAATGTGAAAATTATTTAATTGCTCCTAAGACGAGTTGCTACGACTATTCTACTATCTCGTAATTGGTTATGTTTTGGCGCCAAATAGCAGACGCTTGGCGATAAAAGTTGAATGCTTTAATGTGTGTTAACACATCTGTATGCTGTTGTTGGTATTGACACGGAGCTTACGGAAAACGCTGTTTTCCACAACCGTTTTGCTATCGAGAATATTTTTACCTTTTCCAAACAATTTTTATGAGAGAGATACGCCCCATTAAGATAAAACAATAGACACGTGTGGGGTTGCTGTGTCCGATGTCGTCATTTACCGATCGCGTGCAGAAATAAACTGTAGCGGTGGTTTGTGGGCGGCGGTTTTGATGCCGGAAAACTTTGATGTTCGCATTGAACTTGCTTGTTTATTTCGTTTAAAATCAGAGTTTTAGGAATAATACTCACAAAATCGGGCTTGCTAGTAATGGAGATTGTTATATTACTCATGTGTAAGTAAAATTGAGTGGACAATTAAACGTTTTTTATTTCGGGAATCGTAAAAGGATAGAGCATAACACGAGATGCATCGTATTTTCAGCTGACAAAAGTAAAAATAAAATGGTCCAAAAATAATTCGGGCGGATTACCCGCACCCTGAACTTGGGCCTGTAATTTGAGGGAAAAAAACTGCGGGTAATACACGCCCGAATACGGTATTGAAGTTTTCACTGTATTAACCCATATATGACAATGGAATCTTCCACCTAGTAAGTTTGGAGTGGTCCATTTCCAATTATAGGGATGTCAGGTTTGTTTTTGTTTCTAGCAAGTTTTACAAAAATGAATGTGTCACTCAGTCTGCAGTGTCTGATCTGGGTCTACACTGTTAACCAATGTCAAAAAAAGGGCATATATGGTTTAATTTATTGCAACATGATACAACAGCTGCTTATTACCGAAGAGCTGTTACAGAATTTCTAGATTTATATTAGTTAATTGTAAGCTTTACAGAAACTCCTATGCCGGCCTAGGTAGCTCAGTCGGATGCGCGTCTGACTGGTGATCAGGAGGACGTGGGTTCGATACCTGCCGGGTCGGCAATATTCTTTCGTGGAGATTGATCATGAAATCTTTTCTACGGTCATTCTTTCCCTTCTGCTGTTTCAAGAAGGGCAGTTGTCAGTTTCTGGCAAAAGAATGTGCACCGTACTGGTTAACCGGTTACGTATAAGCCTGCCCAGGAAAAGTGTGGATAGGTAAACTGACCGGCTCAAAAATGACCTAAATAATGTTGAAGGGGCTGTTAAACTCCAATACAAACAAAACAAAAACCCAAACTCCTATAGTTTAATAAAACATTAGAGACCCTGAGCACACACCACATTCTGCAGTGGCTGATCTGGCTCTGCAGTTTTTGCCAATGACCCTTACATGGGACGCTATATTTCCATCTTTTGATTATGTCCTATAGTTTCATAGAGGAGGTAGTAACAATTCAAAATCTTAAATCGAGTTATTATTATGTATATGCCTGTTTGAAAAACAGGAAATACTATTTCACGCAGTATGGCATCCATCTGTCTGTAAACTTTTATGTTTTCATCCTTCCGTTATCTTCTTCATTTCATGCTTGCTCTTCTTACAGTTTCCATCCAATCAAGCTTAAGTTAGACCATGATGTGGTGCAGCACCATATTGTTTAGCGATTACAGTCAACCAAATAGTAGCAGGGTTATGCAGCTTCAAAAATTTCTGTAAACTTTTATTTTCCGGATTTCTCCTCCTGTAGTCATGGCAGCCATCTTTAAATTCTTTAAATTACATCTCCTACCAAACCAAAAGTTGGATTGAACTGAAACTTTATGGAAGGCACTGGGATAACATGGAGATTCAGAAATGCTAAAATTGTTCCATTTTGATCTCCAAGATGGCCACTATCTTAAAAGCCTTCAAACAACATTCGCTCCCATATGGTATGTCAGACTGAGCCAGCACTGGGGCAACATTGAGATTCAGTTTTGCTGAAAGTAGTTTGTTCAGATATCTTAGATGGCATCCATCTTGATAATCTTCAAACCACATCTACTCCGCAACAGGTAATCCCACATGTAATCATGTTTAAATGTAGGTCATGTTGGGTGAAATACTAGAGCACTAGATCAAATTTCCTTAAAAAAGCCTTGTTCACCCTCTAGAGGCCACAGTTTTGCTTCAGTCTTCAAGAAACTCTACCAGGTTGGTTGACTTGGATGATATCTTGGTCAGGTTGGAATATGGGTCATGTCAGATCAAACACAAGGTCACTAGGTCAGTTTGCATTACTACCTTGTACACCATATATAGACCACAGTTTTGCTTCAATCTTCATGACACTACACTAGAATGTTTGTCATTATAAAATGTTGGTCATGTTTGTAGGTCATGTCGGATCAAAAACTAGAGCACTAGATCAAATTGCTTTAAAACCTTGTTCACCCTCTAGAGGCCACAGTTTTGCTTCTAGCTCCTTGAACCTACACCAGAATGTTTTTCTTGATGATAGTTGGTCAAGTTTGAATGGGGGTCATGTCGGATCAAAAACTAAGTCACTAGGTCAGATTATTTTAAAACCTTGTTCATCCTCTAGAGACCACAGTTTTACATCAGCCTTCATGAAACTCTATCAGGTTGTTTGATTTGATGATATCTTGGTCAAGTTGGAATAAGGGTCATGTCAGATCAAGCACAAGGTCACTAGGTCAAATTGCATTAATACCTTGTACATCCTCTATAGGCCACAGTTGTGCTTCAATCCACATGACACTAATCAAGAATGTTTGTCTTGAAGAAATCTTTGAATGTGTCCTGTCAGATCAAAACTTGATCACTGGGTCAAACTGCATTAACACCTCTAGAGGCCAGTTTTGTTTCAGTCGTCATGAAACTTTGCCAGAATGTTTGACATGAGAATATAATGGGTCATATTGGATAAAAAACTAGGTCACCAGGTCAAATTTCTTTAAAAACTTTGTTCACCCTCTACAGGCCACAGTTTTGTTTCAATCTTCATAAAACTTTCCCAGAATTGATAACTTAATGCTATCTTCATCAGATTTGAATATGGGTCATATTGTATCAAAAATTAGGTAACTAAGTCTGATTATTTTAAAACCTTGTTCACCCACTGTTTTGCATCAATCTTCATGAAACTTTCCCAGAATGTTTGTCTTGATGATATATTGGTCAGTTTTTAATATCAATTGAAAAAGTAGGTCATTAGGTCAAATTATTTTAGAACATTGTTTTTGTTTGTTTGATTTCAGGTTTAACATCCCAGTCAACTCTGTAAAGGTCATTTTGGAGACTTTGCTTCCGATTTTGTGGGACTTTTACCCAACATTGAGATGAATGAAATCTCAAGCACTGCCGCCCAATGAAACCAATAGGGTTTATATGTATTGACGGGGCGACTCACACCTCTTTGCCTGGGCCGACTTAGATCCTCTAAGTGGTTTACCAGTACTCGTGTGCGGGATGGTTTCAGCTCTGCGTGGAAGCATCATGCAGCCCATCTATTTCTTCAAGCCCCGATGGGCGGGGGCAGTTTAGAACATTGTTCAGTCACAGTTTCGCTTTGTCTTCATAAAACTTTGTCAGAATGTATTTCTTGATGCTATTTCTATCAAGTTTAAATATGGGTTTTACAGAATGAAAAACCTTTGTCACCAGTTAAAATTTCTTCAATACCTTGTTCACCCATAGTCATGAGAGGCCACAGATTTGCTTCAGTCTTCATACAACTTTACCAGAATGTTAAACTTTATGTTGATGATACCTATTCAAAATTGCTTAAATGGTTCCCTTCAGCTAACAGCTAAACAGATTGCCAACACAGCTTAAAATAGCAGGATTCATAAACTACATCTCCTAGGGCAAATGCCATGTTTCAGACATGTTTCAGAATAATTCCACAGAGCTGTTCCTCTAATGGTCCTCTCTAATGAAAAAGATGGCATCCAAAGCTTAAAATAGAAACCAAATCTTGGTTCACATGTTCTTAAACCAGTGCCTCCTTCTTTTCCATAAGCTATGAAACACTTTGGGCTCAGGTGAGTGATCCTGGGCGATCATGGCCCTCTTGTTTAACCATGCTACTGACTTGTTGCATTTCAGTTTTTCCTAATGTTTCTAATTTCAGGAGAATCTGAAGGGGATTGAAGAGGTGGTGGAGAAATCCTTACAGTCTTTCCTATGTGTTCCTATAACCAGTCGCAGTGATAATACCCTCATAGCTCTTGCTTGTCTTGTAAATAAAACTAATGCAAATAGGTAGGTACTTTGTTTGTTTGTTTGTTTGATTTGAGGTTTAACGTCCCCGTCAACACTGTAAAAGGTAGGTTCTCCAAAGATGCAAATTATTGCCAGTGTATCTCAAATGTTCCAGTATAATTAACCCATTGCAGCAAAGGGGTACCTTGGCAAACAGTGCAGGCCCAGATCGGACGCTGCAGAATGCAGTGTCCGATCAGGGCCTGCATTATTTGCTGACAGAATTTTCCGTCAAAATAGAATAAAAATGAAAAATTAGGCCTGGCACCCCTTATATGACAAGTGGACTTGTCCAACATACAGCAGTGGAAGAATCCACTAGCATACAATGGGTTAACAGTAAGCACAGATATTGGTGATGGGCAATACTATTAAACAACAAGTAACAAATATATAAGGCCAAATGATCTTCAGGGAAACAGCACAGTTACCAGAGTCAGAGGTAATAAGCTTCGAACCTACAGGTTGTTTAAGCAGAGCTATGGAACAGAGAAATATATCTTGCACACCAGACAAGGAGATCCGCGATTTTACCCTGGGATAGAAATTTATGTTCTGACCCTGGTGTTCCGACCCCAAATCGAATATAAGCCCGTGTTTGATAAATGCACTGGTTGATTACGACCTTGTGCGCGCCTTCTTTAAGGTTGACGTCACAGCAACGTCACTAAACATTCCTGCATTGTCAACACAATATGGCGGACTTTGGTAACCGAAGGGACTGCAGCATTAAAAAGCCGCGCTAAAAATGGAAGGTATGCAAGAAAAAGAATCCTATATGGGTGTGAGGGGTGGATAGAAAAATCTGTCCCTCGGGATCACTGTCCGGCATCACTCGGCAAGCCTCGTGATGCCGGACAGTGACCCTCGGGACGGATTTTTCTATCCACCCCTCACACCCATATAAGATTCTTATATTCTTGCATACGGCCAAAACTCCATCATAGTGCTTATGCAAAATTCAGATCTTTAGTAGCACCATTGAGACTAGAAGCTGGCCGTTATGAACAGTTACCAGTGGAGGAAGGTACCTGTTTTAACTGTAATGGATGTGTCAAATCAGAGGAGCTTGTATTATTATCTTGTTCATTGTATAATAATTGAAGGGTATGTCATTTGAAGTCATAACGGGACACATACCAGATTTTGATTAAAATAATTATGAAAAATGTCTGTGATGTTAGGAAACAACATTTTAGGTATAATTAGATTAAGTCCCCAAAACCTGCCATGAAATTCTTGAAAGAAGAACTTTTCTCTACAAATGAATTTTTTTAAGAACATTTATAGCTCTTATATCCTTTTTACGTATAAGTTTTATGATACATTTTATAAGTAAATGTATTCCAGTTTTTAAATGTAAATGTGTGTCTCTATGTCTTTTGATACAGACTCGTCTCTTGTAACAGAAGTGAGACATACGCTCGTACTTGAAACTCGGACTAGTTGTTCATTATGAAAAGGGACTGCAGCCGAGCGTTGGCACAGATTTATCAGTTGTGATGTGGCTCATTTCACATGATTTTTTCTCTATGTTAAGTGGGGTTTAGAGGGTTGTTCATTACCCAGTCTTTCAACCCGTTGCATGCGGGAAATGCCTAAAGGAGTACCTTTGCAAACAGTGCAGGCCCAGATCAGACGCCGCAGAATGCGGCGTCTGATCAGCGCCTGCACTATTTGCTATTAAACAGAATTTTCAGTCAGAATTAGAATAAAAACAAAGAAATATACCTGACACCCAATAAACGACAAATGGACTTGTCCAACATACTGCAATGGAAAAGTCTTCTTTCTTTTCTTTCTTTCTTTCTTTCTTTCTTTCTTTCTATATATACTGCAACACCCCATCACGAGGATTACGTGCAGGTGTGCATTACATACACTCCACAAGCATACAATGAGTTAACCTGTTGAGACAGATTTTCATTACACATGATACTGTTTTTCAGATTTACAGATCGTGATATATCATGTGTACAACAGTGTTTTCGTTACACAGCCACAGTTTTAACTAGTACTATAGCATTCCAGAATGAGCGGAGACTAAAAATACAGACACAGGTATGTGGAAAAATCACTGGGTATATGATTAGGTGAATCTAGTGAACATGAACAGTGGTTAACTCATTTTGTACTGGAAACCCAAAAACTGGTAATTGGCCCAGATCAGACGCGGCATTCAAGAAGATCACCCATTTTCCAAATAAATGTTGAAGAAACCACACTCTGACACCCCTAAATTTTGAAATGGACTCCTGCTATATATAAGGGGGAAGATTCCATTTGGTACAAAAAGGGTTAACCACTAAAAACTGTTTTTGACAGATTAGAATGATGTTGACCATCTCTTATTCCCCAATTCTGTCAAATTTTCATACACCAAGAGTCATTGCTTTGATTCAGAGCTTCCGCAGACTTTCAGATGAGTCTTTAAACCAAAATTTAAAATTTGAATTGGTGCCAAGAAAATTTCATGTCACACTGTACAAAATGTGGCAGTATCTAATTGATATCTGGACCCCCCCCCCCCCCCCCCCCCAAAAAAAAAAAAAAAAAAGACACAAACATAAGATGAAATCATAGAATATCACTAGAATTATGAACACACAGAGGGTAAGGTTTTTTATTCCATAGTAAATTGTAATGGGTCAAGCTCTGTTGTGATGGATTCAAAATCTGGGTTAAGTTACGGACTGAGCCAGAGTTAGCCCAAGTACCTCCTGAAAAATTTTAGCCAGTCTATATTCCCTGATCTATTGACCTAAAGCTTGTTTGCAAAAAGGGTGGACTGTATTCAGACTGAGAAGATGGATGGGCTTTAGTGATTACTGTCAACTTTATACAGTCGAACTTCAATGGCTGGAACACCTTTGGGACCTCGAAAATCTGTTCGAGACAGGGGTAGTTCAAGCCACTGAGGGTTACTGTAAGGAGGCATAACGAGATACTTTTAGACATCTTTTCGGTGTTCTATAATGAAAATGTATGATGTGTGTACTCATTAGAATCGCCTCATCGAGGCGATTCTAATGAGTACACACAGCATACATTTGCAAGATAAAAGACTGAAATCTCCTTAATTATCCCCCACTATTTCTTATGTAGAGGATTTCGCAAGGGGCTCAAGAATGGGTTCGACACATCCATGGTAAACGAGCCATCGGTGTTCGAGCCATCAAAGTTCTACTGTACATTTTTAGCAATTAACAAAATGAAATTTCTCACATATTGTTGCTTCCTTTCTCATTGGGACTACCATACTGATCCTAAGTATTGGGACAGACAGGCCTAAACAGTGCAGACCCAGATCAGACTTTTATGCTTTTCACCCCAACAGCATTGTTATAAAAGAGAGATGTACGTACAAATTGTGCAGCTAGTTTTAAGCTTTCTCAGCTGCCATTAAGGCCTAGGATTTGTATTGGATTGATTTTACAGATTTTGTAATGTCTAAGCTGTGTTACATAAAACATATTATCCTAAATACTGCTTATTTCCATGCCAACATATTTCAGGAAATATATTTCATTGCCGTCTAACATTTTTATGGATTTTTTGGTGATTTTTTTTATGTCAGGGGGAAAATAACAATAAAAACGAAAAACAAATAGCGACAGATAAGTAAGTTTGTCCATTTGATTGCTGTTACTTGGTTCTTATGACAGTAGATTATTGCTACATTTCCGTTCCCACAAATGTCAGACAATGTAATGTATTTTATATTGCGTTTCCAACATTTTATTTTGTTAGATAAGACCTGAAAATAATAGACATTAAGGTAAATCTTGTCTGACCTCATAGGATATTCATTGCTTTTTTTTTTCTCTATGATAGTAAAATTCAGTATATTCACATTGTTAGAGAGTGTTTTGCAGCAAGTCAGAAAGGAATCATATGGAAATTATCCACTTAGGCTTAGCTTTCATTACACATGAGCATAGCGAGAAATATATGCAGAAAAGAGCAATTACATTGAAATTCTACTATTAAGACCAGGTAAAAGTAAGACTTATTCTGCTTTAATTTTGAAAATATTTGAGGGTCACTGATGAGGCTTAATTGGCCAAAACTAGCTAGTCTGGCCCAGGAAACTTTTAAACTCCATACTTGTCAGTTCTATAACTAGCTTCCAAAGGATAACCCTTTTCTAGAACATATTTAGTAGCATATTAAAATGTTTCAGTTATTGATTATTTGTGTTTTCTATTCCCAGTGTCTTCTAGTAAGAGACCACCTTTGGGACTGTTCAAAAGTGGTCTTAAGACCACTTTTGAACAGTCCCAAAGGTGGTCTTGATATAGGAATTTTACTGTACCTAAATACCAGCCTCAGTGGCTTAGTTGGATATGGATCTGACTGGTTATTAGGAGCCTGTTGGTTCAATACATGCCAGATCGGCAACATTCTGTCATGGATATTTATCATGAAATATTTTCTGCGGTCATTCACTTTCATTGACTCCCTTCAGCTGATTTAAGAAGGGCAGTTGTCAGTTTTTCTGGTGAAAGAATGCACACTGTATTGGCTAACCACTTATGTATATGCCTGCCCAGGAAAAGTGTGGTTAGGTAAACTGACCAGCTCAATATGACCTAACTAGTGTTGACTGTGTTGTTCAATTCCACAAACAACCCTGAATACCAAGCCAGGGTGTCCACGGTCAGGGAAAAAGTCAGGGAAAAAAATATTTTTTCAAGGTCAGGGAATTGTCAGGGAATTTTGAAATTGGTCAGGGAATTTTGAAATTTTAGCAAAAGTCAGGGAAAAGTCAGGGAATTTTGAAAAAATATGTTCATGAATGATAAAAAAACATCAAAAATAAAGGCTAACACAGTTTCTTCATGTTTGGCTTTTACCTTCATGAAAATAATAATAATTATAATAGCAATAATGTCTTGTCTTCTTCTTAAGTATTGCATTTGGTAAATTATTCTTTGAGAAGAAACTAAAGGGTGGTAAGGGTTGGCTGTAGGGGAGGAGGAGGCCAACGGATGTTAGAACCAAATGCGCAAAATATCAAAAACCTTGGTCAGGGAAATTTGATCTTAGTCAGGGAAAAGTCAGGGAATTTTGCTTTACTCAAATTGTGGACACCCTGCAAGCATACTCCATCCCACTTCACTGGAGTCCTTGAAATAAACACCCCCCCCCCCCCCCCCCCCCTAAACCCCACTTTATATAGAGAAAACGGGTTTACTGGGGTAAACATTATTTTTTCTTATTTCTGCTCCATGACATAGGTTGTGGGTTCTCATTAGAACGGCCTCAACGAGGTGGTCCTAACGAGCACCCACAACGGCCTCAACGAGGTGGTCCTAACGAGCACCCACAACCGATGTTTGCAGTATAAATCGGAAAATTATCACAGATTTTTATCAGGGAAATAGCCATTTTGGAGATGTAAATATGCACTCATTTGCACGGGTATGTTATCTTAATGATAACTAGGTTCATCTCTGTATATTGTTGATGCTTATTAGAACCATCTCTGTGCAGGGCATCTAAGACATACCTACATTCTATGCTCTTGAGTAAAAAATAAAAATAAAATATTTTATATGCTAGTAAACTTTTTATACTCTAGTAAACTCCAGTAAAATCGCTTGACGTGGCCCAATTTGAAACTTGCAACATTATTCAGACATTCAATGAACATATGCATGAAGGAAAGGCCATTTTGATTTGTCTTCATCACAGAATTATGTTCCCTTTATATTTGGCCATATATCAGCATGTAAGAGGTTGCAACTGTCAGAAGCAGGGATATTCATTCTGTTATGGGTTATTTAGTTGTTGACTATATTATTGATCACAATTATTGTAGACTATATCATATATCACAATGTTTTGCAAATAGCATCTCTAACTATATAATTGGTGGGCAGCAAAGGTCTTGATCAGCCTGTGCATCTATCAGAACCTTAACTGCCCCTATTTGTTGTTCAGTCAAATCATTTATCACAATTTTCATGTTGGCCGTGCCCTTTGTCATATTTATATTTCAGCTGTATCATTTGTGACAACTGATTATTCTTGCAGTGACATCCCCAGTAGAGTTAGCTGAGTTTTCAGGGGTTCAGAAGTAATTCTCACCAATAATTAATAGTTAATATCGCTTATGTGATAACTTGAGATGTGGGGCTTCATTTTCTTGCAGTTTTAGTTACATAGTCTGTGCACATGAAGTGGTGCAACATGTCGTGAAGGACCATCAAAGATTGAAATCCACTACCTTAGTAACTTCGCTTTTCACTCTGTCAGTCTGACAGGATCCAAAATTACTCTTTCTAAGTATAAACCAATGGTTCTTTTTTTATATATAATCTATAAAATTTTTGATCCCAAAAATGTATATTTAATATGGAAAAATTCCCATAAAGGTCATTTTTCTGTATAATGTAAACATTTATGTTTGAATATAACCTTGTTGTTTAACTGCCTTGTATCCAACAAAAGTGTTATAAAGAGGTTTTGGTGAAGTGTAAAGAATGAACAGACTGCGCAGAATTTGTTGGTCTCACATATGGTAACTTGCACCTTTTCGTGTGCACAAGCTAAGTTATAGTCTTCTGCAAATCCATTTTGTACTTGTCAGGTCAGACTATTTTAACAAAGTCAAAAACATTTTATACCTTATTTATCATATGACGTCGCGTCTGAGCGTGTAATAATGCCATGTAATATTTTCGATAATCCACTAGTGGATTAAATATGCAAATTAGCTAGATACATCCCGTAACGTTACATGTACGACATCCTTAACGACATCGTCTTTACTATTGGTGGAAAAGTGACATTTTTGTAAACAATCGTGAATAAAATGCGTTTTAAATGTCATATGATAAATAGAATCTTGCATTTGTGCTCATGTATTATTGAATTTATTAAACGAGTTGAGGCAAAAGGGATAAAATGCGAGGCTTTGTATTATTGAATTTATTAAACTCATTGAGGAAATGGGATAAAATGCTCGGCAAAGCCTCGCATTTTATCCCTTTTGCCTCAACTCGTTTAACAAATTCAATAATACATGAACACTCATGTAAGATCCTCTATATACCTTATATCTGAAACTTTTTCTCTCTTACTCCTAGGTTTGGTTTCCAGCAATAGTTTTATAAGAAGGTTGTGGTATAGTTTAGAAAGTTTGATGTATTTTTGCATACAAGTATTTACAGTTATTTAGATAACTTACCTGTAAAGCCTCTTTCGGGTCACGTGTGAGACACTAAGAAGGTCAGGGGCCAGTTGTTCAAAACTTAACGACAGTGTTAATTAACAAATCATTAAAACTTTGATCTCTTAATTTGGCCAATATACAATTATTTTGGCTGAAACAATGTGAGTAGCTTTTGCATATACAAAAGCTACTCACATTTTTTCAGCAAAAATACCAGCATTTTACATATTTTACTCTCTATAACACACTAACAATGCTAACAATGCTTTGAACAACTGGCCCCAGGTTTTTTTTTCAAGTATTCCAGTTTTCTCCCAATTTCGATTAACCTGATTAACCATCAGCTAGATATTAGTGAAATATATCTTGAAAGGACCTTAAAAGCAAAATAACAAAAAAACGAACAACTTAAACTGTAATCAAATAGTCAGACGGCCATGTGCAGAGTTGCTGTTTCCCACTACACATTCATCCGTCCCACATGCCCACCACAGCCAGGCCCAGTGGCTGGGATACACTTCTGACTGGTGATCAGATCACAAGTTTGATCCCCTCCAGGTCAGGCAGTATTCTCTAATAGAGATTGATCATGAAGTATTTTCTACGGTCATTTTGTCTCGTTGGCTGATTCAAGAATAGCGGTAGTCAGTTTCTCGCATAAGAATGTGGACTAATACTAAATAGGTTAACTGCTTATTCAGGAAAAAATGCTGTTAGTTAAAGTGATTGGCTGTTATACTTCAAATCAACCAACAACTTTCACGTCAAACAGATATACCGAATGATCCTAAGTATTAGGACGGACAGGCCTAAGCAAACAGTGGCGACCCAGATCAGACTGCTCCTGAAGGAGCAGTCTGATCTGAGTCTACACTTTTTGCCATTCCATTTGCACCTTTTGGACTCCTTGTTGGCTTGTGAAACAAATTTGTTAAAATATTTGGAGAATTACAGCAAGTCCTTAAAGTGTCCGAACTTTTAGGATTTTACGGTACTTCAAATCAAGGAACCATGCCTACCTCAAACAGATACACCTCAGCTGTAGAATTTTAGTGTCATTTCCTCTGGTACAAGGTAATTCTTGGCAATTTGGTAAACGATCTATGTTATAAAGCTTTTATACATATTATATATCAGTATTAGTTTTTATTTATGATAGTAGTATTGTATAAGGAATCATATGTTACATTTTTATTTCTTTAAAGGCTGGTGTCATTTATACTATGCAAGACAAATGCCAGACAGTATAGATCTCTGTATTATATGTTTATTTTTAAGTATTTGTAGCTACTGGCCAACAGAATATATTATATCGGCGTCAGACATGTGTAAGAAATTCAGTTTCCTTTATTTTTAGACATGATTTTTTGTCGCCCCTGCTTTAAGCATGGAGAGATATAGGAGTCCGGTTTTCTATACATTCATTTGTCTGTCCATCCATTTGTCAGTTTGTCAAGCTGTCAACATTTGCAAGAACCCTACTAGTGTTCATCTTTATATAAGATTCCGTTTCTCAAGAACTGTAACGGCTTCATTAATGACACTTGGTACAAAGTTGCATCTAGTATTGGCAACTTTAATGCAAGCATGTCTATTTGACCTTGACCAATCTTTTGTGTTTCACTGACTTTGTGAGTTATTGCCTCAACCACAGCAGTCACTATGAAAGAGTCTGTTTCTCAGAACTATATGAGCTTCTTTAATGATTTTTGGTACAAACTTGCATTTAGAGATAGCAGTTTCTATGCAAGCTTCCATATTTGACCTTGACCTACATTGCATGGTTCTCTGACTTTGTGAATTATTCCATCAGCCCTAGCCTTTACCCTAATGTTCAGTTCACCTCTCAAGAACTGTAAAAGCTTCATTATTGATACTTGCATCTAATGATGGCAACTTTAATGCAAGCATTCATATTTAACCTTGACCTACATATCATGGTTCAGTGACTTTGTGAACTCTTGCATCAACCTCAGTGTTCACCCTGATGTTCACTTCGATTTCTCAAGAATTTTAAAGGTTCCATTAATGATACAAACTTGCATCTAGGGATGACAACTTTTATGCAATCACCCTTGATTGGCCTTGACCTAAATTTCATGGTTCAGGGACTTTGCCTCCCCACAGGCATGACATAGCTTTCAGCAGAATTCTTGTTTTAGCATGATGGTATTTTTGTAGGTATTAGCTTTAAAGCTGCCCCCACTCATTTGGGCTTGGAGAAATAGATTTGGCTGCATGGTGCAGAGCTAAACTGACCATACAGGAGTACTGGTAAACTGCTTAGAAGGTCAAAGCATGCCTAGGCAAAGTGGTGTGAGTCGGCCCATCCATGCATCTAAACCCTATTGGTTTCGTTGGGCGGCAGGGCTTGAAATGTCATTTCATCTCAATGTCGGGTAAAAGTCCCAAAAGATTGGAAGCAATGTCTCCAAAATGACCTAATGAGTGTTGACGGGGATATTAAACGTCAAATCAAAGAAGTCAACACATCTTCAAAAAATAACTTCGCTTGAAACAATTAGTCAACACATCTTCAAAAAGAAAAAAATGACCTTGCTTGAACCTGATATCCTTTCTTATTTGGGTCGATTTTTTGTCAACTGATACTTAGCACAGTAGCTTTTTTTTTGTTGATGTCCACATGACTATCTGTGTTTATAGCAAATAGCTGCATTATTCTTATGGCAGTGAGGTCAGAGTGTTGAGTAAGAGTGTTATCTATAGAATCTAGACTGGTTGCATTGGCAGACAGTGTAGACCCATGTCAGACACCACAGAAAGCAGCGTCTAATCAGGGTCTACGCTGTTTGCTTATAGTACAGAAATTTTACAGTTAAATGAAGTCTGTGTCCCAATTCTGGGCCTTTTTCTAGCCAGCATCCGGAGAATCAACCCACCAATGCTGTCAGTGCTTTGTAACACTTGGTTTCTGTATCACTTAGATACATGTACCTAAGTTTCTTCTTTCTTTTGCAGGCCTTACTGCAGGTAGCAAGACATTTATTCACAAATCTAGGTGAGTACAATTTGAGCCCAAGTAAAGATTTAGACAATTTCCCCTGGATGAGATCTAGAATGTGTGAGGTAAACTTGTATGGTACCTCAGCCACCAAGAGTGTAAAGAGAGATAGATACATTCCCTTTTGTAATTGTCAGATTGTGGATGATGATAGTTTTGAATGGAAGCGTCCAGTTAGATGTGGACTGGATGTAGATGGAGAGAGTATTCATTGTCCCAAAAATCTGAAAATTTTGGCATTAGACTGTTTAAAGTTCCATATAGATCAAAGCAAATCTGCATGTATTCCTGTAGTGAAAGATGGTAGCAATAAGATAGCACATGATAATTTATCAGAGCAAGATAATGTTACAGAATCAAGTCTAATATATGATAAGACAGATGAACAGAATTTGGAAGGTAACCAAATGAGTGAGACTGTATCTTCAAAAGACAGGGACTTACAGAAAAGTTATGAATCACCAAAGGAGGCAGCTGATTCACAAAAGAAAGAGACTAAATCACCAAAGTCACCATCTAAAGGATTTTTTGGAGGCTGGATGTTTTACAGGACAAAGGGAGTTGAAGAAAGTGATAGTGACAGTGTTGAAGAACAAGACACACTCATAGAGGACATAGACAGTTTTAATGAAGTTCAGCTGTCTCCACAGTCAATGAAGTCAGACTCGCAAATGTCTTGTATCTCTTACCATACAGCCAATGGATTAGACTTAGAAAATGAAATAGCCTCTGATTACGAACAAGAGAAAGATGCAGATGAAACATTCTATGATGCTTGGGGCATTCTTAGTTCGCCTTGCAGCTTGAAGGGAAGCTACAGCGATTATTTAGCCAGTATAAATGGGAAAGATCAACTTGGGATCAACAATGAGGATTCAAATGATTTTACACCAGTCCAATTACATAACACTAGTAGCCATGAAATACATGTGGAAGATGCTGATACTGGACAGGGTCATTTGATTCTGAACACATCCCAGCTTGAAGTTAATCAGTCTTTCTCTCTTGATGACATATTGGAAGCAGATTCAGGTTTTAACAGTGTTACTTATGCAAACAGCAGAACAGACCAATCAAATTACACTTTGCAATTGCCTGAAAATGATATTCAGCAGAGTGGTCTAAAAGCTAGTGAAATGCCACAGATAGAAAAGCCTGAGTCAGCCGATGACAATAAAGAGGAGGAGGTTGTAACAACTGTAAGTGTAGTTGATCTCGCCGGTCTGCAGTGTCCTGTAACAGACTTAGTGCCCTTTACTCAGAGTAGGTCACAATGTTCACACCTTAAGTCTTCTGAAAAGCAGTGTTACAGAGTTAATTGTCCCTTATCCTGCTGTTCAAGACAACCCCTACTTTTGCAAACAGTTTAGATTCAGATCAGATTGCTTCTTAAGAAGCCTTATCCTGCTGTTCACGACGACCCCTTCTTTCCCAAACAGTGTAGATCCAGATCTGAAGAAGCCATCTGATCAGGATCTACACTGTTTGACATTCAGTTTGTGAATTTGCAGGGAGAAATTTCATCAAGTAATCTGATTGGTTCAAAGTCAGAAATGGGTGTGGCTAAATTAATTATGCAACAGGATAAGGGTTAAGAGACAGCTGAAGATTAATAAGGATGTGCTTTTGGTGCAGTTTGCACATATAAGGCTTTGAATCCACAAATGTGAGCTAAAATAGACACCTTTGCAGTTAGCAGCCCGTCAAGATCTAAATTAAAATTAGAAAAAAAAAATGCACATGAATCCGTATAAATGTTGCGGTATCGCTGAACAGTGCAATACTTGCACATTAGCTGGGAAAATAAATATCTGTGTGTAAGCATGACAAAAAGGGTCTTATCGTTCAGCCATTGGGGAATCTCTTGATCTCAGGCATGTCCACTTAAGGCAGATATTTTGATATTTCTTTTGCAAAGAAAGCATCTTTTGTGGATGTTGAAAGGAACAGTTCGATACATTTTACATTTTATACAGGAAAACGCCTCAAACTTGTCACTGACAAACGGTGCAGGTCCATATCAGATGCCCTAGAATGAAGCCTATGATCAGGGCCTTCACTATTTGCAGAAATTTTACCCATTTTTAATCCCCCACTGCGAAGCGGAGCAGGGATTATAGAAATGGCCTTGTGGACATTTGTTAGAAACACCTCGCCTAGGTGATTCTCACAAATTTGCATGGAGGATTAAATAATTACAATATTCTCAAAATCTCTATGAATCCATTAATCATCACATCTTGAGCTAAGGATTCGTTCCATTGATTTTGTCATTAGAACGAGTTTTGTCGTTATATCGCATGTCTGTATAAAGAAGGTTGGTTGTATATGTCACTTTTTTTTAATTGCTAATGGAATTACGGAAAGTACCATACAAAACAATATTTTTGGTTCACTTTACCATGAAAATTGGTTGTTTGTTTTTTTTACTTCACTAGAAGATACTGAATAATGTAGCACTGCTTTTCAAAGATATAAGAGGTTGTTTCAAAGTTTAAGTTTGAGTTAGAACCTGGTTGTTTTTCCCCAGGTACTTTTGACTTGTTCTGGATGAAGAATTGAGTTGTGTTTGACCAAATTGACCTTGTGATTATGTTACTTTAAATTCAGTTAGAATTTATAAGTTTGGAAGTTCAGTTAGAATTTATTAGTTTGAAAGTTGATTGTTTTTTTACACAGTACCAGAAATGGGCAGTAGTGCCTGAGCAAACAGTGTACCATAATGATCCCCAGTTTTGGGACAGACTGGCCCGAGCAGACAGGCCTGAGCAAACATTGCAGACCCAGATCAGACTGCTCCTGAAGGAGCAGTCTGATCAGGGTCTACATTGTTTGCCATTCCGTCTCCACGGTTTGGACTCCTTGCTGGATTATGAAACATATTTGTTAAATCCTAAAGGTGTCCAATTTTTGCGGTAGACACAGTTAGGGAGGAGTAATATGGATAAATAAGGGATAATTTTCCTTAATTTTTGTTAGATACATGCCTTGTGGGTACTAGAAACTACGCAGCCCCTGCCCATCGGGTCTTGAAGAAATAGATGGGCTGCACGATGCTTCCACGCAGAGCTGAAACCGACCACACACGTGTACTGGTAAACCGCTTAGAGGATCTAAGTCTGTCCAGGCAAGGTGGTGTGAGTCGTTTGGCCCTTGCTTATACACCATATTGGTTTTATTGGGCGACACAGCTTGAGATGTCATTTCAACTCAAAGTCGTCAGCAACGTCTCCAAAATGACCTATACTGTGTTGATGGGGACATTAAACCTCAAATCAAACAAACATACTAGAAACTACATTATGGTTACTTGGTAGAATGACCTTGTTGAAGGGATTTGAAAAAGTATATTCAAAATTTGTTTTTGTGAAGAAAATTGTCCCCTTTACTTCTCCTTATCTGGAAGAATGAACATTGGTAGACACAAAGTCGTCTGATCATGGTCTTCACAATTTACAATTTGTCTTTCCTGCCAAAACTGTTGCACAAGAAGATTATAACAATGAGAGGGTAAAATGTCCCAGTCTTTAGAGTAATTACCAGACTTAAATTTTATGTTGCTCTCACTCAGAAACTCAACTGAAATGTAAATTGCATTGTTAAATGTAGGTGTAGGAAGTAACTATATAGTGAAGACCTAGATCACATGATTTTGGTACCAGTCTTACCCCATTCTACACTGTGTGGATATTTTGAGTACATTTCAATAACACTTTCTTGCGCTAAAAAGCATCTTTGGTATCCCTGGAACTAGCATTTTTAGATGAAAAGGTTTGATATTTTTCTTATTTCTATTCCAAAAATAGTTTGCAGGTACTCATTAGAACCACCTCATTGAGATGGTTATAACCAGTATCCACAGTCTATGTTTTTAGCAAAAAAAAAATAACAAAAATAATGTACACCAATTTATCATATGACGTCACATCTGAGAGTGTAATAAAGCCATGTAACATTTTTGATAATCCACTAGTGGATTAAATATGCAGACAAGAGGGCCCAGAGGGCCCTGGTTCACTCACCTGATCCAATGTGTAATAAGTGGGCCCCGGGCGGGGTTAATTTTGGCCCCAGGGCTATAATTTGAACAATCTTGGTAGAGGTCCACACGATGAAGCTTCATATCGAATATGAACAACCTGGGCTTTGTGGTTTCAGAGAAGAAGATTTTAAAAGGTTTACCCTGCATAAAGAAGTCTATGTAAAACAAGATTTTCCCTTAATAAGTCTATGTAAAACCAAAGGGCCTGAGAGCGGGGGCATTTTTGGCCCCAGGGCTATAATTTGAACAGTCTTGGTAGAGGTCCACTAGCTGAAGCTTCATAACAAATATCAAAGACCTAAGCCTTGTGGTGTCAGAGAAGAAGATTTTTAAAGATTTTCCCTATATAAGTCTATGTAAAACCAAAGGGCCACATGGCGGGGGCATTTTTGGTCTCAGGGCTATAATTTGAACAATCTTGGTAGAGGTCCACTAGCTGAAGCTTCATAACAAATATCAAAGACCTAAGCCTTGTGGTTTCAGAGAAGAAGATTTTTGAAGATTTTCCCTATATAAGTCTATGTAAAACCAAAGGGCCCGGGAGCGGGGGCATTTTTGGCCCCAGGGCTATAATTTGAACAATCTTGGTAAAGGTCCACAAGATGCAGCTTCATTTCAAATATCAAAGACCTGGGCCTTGCAGTTTCAGAAAAGAAGATTTTTAAAAGATTTTCCCTAAATAAGCCCATGTAAAACCAAAGGGCCCTGGGGCTGGCCCCAGCACTATAATTTGAACAATCTTGGTAGGGGTCCACTAGATGAAGTTTCATACCAAATAGCAAAGACCTGGGCCTTGAAATTTCAGAGAAGAAGATTTTTAAAGATTTTCCCTATATAAGCCCATGTAAAACCAAAGGGCCCCGGTGCGGGGGCATTTATCATATGACGTCACATCTGAGAGTGTAATAAAGCCATGTAATATTTTTCATAATCCACTAGTGGATTAAATATGCAAACAAGAGGGCCCAGAGGGCCCTGGTTCGCTCACCTGATCCAATGTGTAATAAGTGGGCCCCGGGCGGGTTCAATTTTGGCCCCAGGGCTATAATTTGAACAATCTTGGTAGAGGTCCTCACGATGAAGCTTCATATCGAATATGAACAACCTGGGCTTTGTGGTTTCAGAGAAGAAGATTTTAAAAGGTTTACCCTGCATAAAGAAGTCTATGTAAAACAAGATTTTCCCTTAATAAGTCTATGTAAAACCAAAGGGCCTGAGAGCGGGGGCATTTTTGGCCCCAGGGCTATAATTTGAACAATCTTGGTAGAGGTCCACTAGCTGAAGCTTCATAACAAATATCAAAGACCTAAGCCTTGTGGTGTCAGAGAAGAAGATTTTTAAAGATTTTCCCTATATAAGTCTATGTAAAACCAAAGGGCCACATGGCGGGGGCATTTTTGGTCTCAGGGCTATAATTTGAACAATCTTGGTAGAGGTCCACTAGCTGAAGCTTCATAACAAATATCAAAGACCTAAGCCTTGTGGTTTCAGAGAAGAAGATTTTTGAAGATTTTCCCTATATAAGTCTATGTAAAACCAAAGGGCCCGGGAGCGGGGGCATTTTTGGCCCCAGGGCTATAATTTGAACAATCTTGGTAAAGGTCCACAAGATGCAGCTTCATTTCAAATATCAAAGACCTGGGCCTTGCAGTTTCAGAAAAGAAGATTTTTAAAAGATTTTCCCTAAATAAGCCCATGTAAAACCAAAGGGCCCTGGGGCTGGCCCCAGCACTATAATTTGAACAATCTTGGTAGGGGTCCACTAGATGAAGTTTCATACCAAATAGCAAAGACCTGGGCCTTGAAATTTCAGAGAAGAAGATTTTTAAAGATTTTCCCTATATAAGCCCATGTAAAACCAAAGGGCCCCGGTGCGGGGGCATTTATCATATGACGTCACATCTGAGAGTGTAATAAAGCCATGTAATATTTTTCATAATCCACTAGTGGATTAAATATGCAAACAAAAGGGCCCAGAGGGCCCTGGTTCGCTCACCTGATCCAATGTGTAATAAGTGGGCCCCGGGCGGGTTCAATTTTGGCCCCAGGGCTATAATTTGAACAATCTTGGTAGAGGTCCTCACGATGAAGCTTCATATCGAATATGAACAACCTGGGCTTTGTGGTTTCAGAGAAGAAGATTTTAAAAGGTTTACCCTGCATAAAGAAGTCTATGTAAAACAAGATTTTCCCTTAATAAGTCTATGTAAAACCAAAGGGCCTGAGAGCGGGGGCATTTTTGGCCCCAGGGCTATAATTTGAACAATCTTGGTAGAGGTCCACTAGCTGAAGCTTCATAACAAATATCAAAGACCTAAGCCTTGTGGTGTCAGAGAAGAAGATTTTTAGCTCACCAGAGCCGAAGGCTCCGGGGGAGCTTTTAGGATAGGCAGTTGTCCGTCGTCGTCTGCGTCGTCGTCGTCTGCGTCTGCGTCTGCGTCGTCAACACTTTCAAACGACATCTCCTCTGAAGCCACTGGGCCGATTGAGTCCAAATTTCATCTGTAGCATCCTTGGGTTGGGGGATTGAAAGTTTGTGTTTTTTATGAAATTCGGCTCATTGGTTTGGTTGCTATGGCAACTTAGAGTTTCCATAGACTTACAATGGGGAAAATTGAAAAATGGCATTTACTGCCAAGCCACTGCAGATATTTTGACAAAACTTTCATAGAAATATTCCTTAGGCAATCTACTATCTGCCATATGATTTTAGGCCTACTGCTCATTTGTATTGGTTGCCATGGAAACCAAAATGAAAAAATAGAAAAAAAAAAATACTTAAAAAATCATCTCCTCAGAAACCGTATGCTCTATGAGGCTGAAAGTTTATGGAAATATTCACCATATTTGCCTTTACAGGTTTTGTGTTTTTTATGAAATTCGGCTCATTAGTTTGGTTGCTATGGCAACTTAGATTTTCCATAGACTTATAATGGGGAAAATTGAAAAATGGCATTAACTATAAAGCCTTTGCAGATATTTTGACAAAACTTTCATAGAGCCTGAGAGCGGGGGCATTTTTGGCCCTAGGGCTATAATTTGAACAATCTTGGTAGGGGTCCACTAGATGAAGTTTCATACCAAATAGCAAAGACTTGGGCCTTGAAATTTCAGAGAAGAAGATTTTTAAAGATTTTCCCTATATAAGCTCATGTAAAACCAAAGGGCCCCGGTGCGGGGGCATTTTTAGCTCCAGCACTATAATTTGAACAATCTTGGTAGGGGTCCACTAGATGAAGCTTCATACCAAATATCGAAGACCTGGGACTTGTGGTTTCAGAGAAGAAGATTTTTAAAGATTTTCCCTATATAAGCCCATTTAAAACCAAAGGGCCCGGGTGTGGGGGCATTTTTGGCCCCAGCACAATAATTTGAACAATCTTGGTAGGGGTCCACCAGATGAAGCTTCATACCAAATATCAATGTCATGGGCCTTGCGGTTTCAGAGAAGAAGATTTTTAAAGATTTTCCCTATATAAGCCCATGTAAAACCAAAGGGCCCCGGTGCGGGGGCATTTTCGGCCCCAGCACAATAATTTGAACAATCTTGGTAGGGGTCCACTAGGTGAAGCTTCATTCCAAATATCAATGTCCTGGGCCTTGCGGTTTCAGAAAAAGAAGAGTTTTTAAGTTTTCGATGAAAACAATCTATTTTTGGCTCCTGTGACCTATATGTGCAATGCACCTTAGGATCATTTCTGTGAAGTTTGGTCAAAATCTGATCAGTGGTTTAGGAGGAGATGTCGTTTGAAGAAAAAGTTTACGGACCGACGCACGACGGACGACGGACAAAAAGTGATCCCAAAAGCTCACCTTGTCACTACGTGACAGGTGAGCTAATTAGCTAGATATGTCCCGTAAAGTTACATGTACGACGTCCTTAACGACGTCACATTTACTAATGGCGGAATATTGATATTTTTTAAAACAATCGAGAATAAAATGCGTTTTAAATGTCATATGGTAAATAGAATCTTGCATTCGTGCTCATGTATTATTGAATTTATTAAACAAGTTGAGGAAAAGGGATAAAATGCGAGGCAAATGTATTATTGAATTTATTAAACGAGTTGAGGAAAAGGGATAAAATGTGAGGCAAAAAACGAGTTGAGGAAAAGGGATAAAATGCGAGGCTTTGCCTCGCATTTTATCCCTTTTCCTCAACTCATTCAATAAATTCAATAATACATGAACACTCATGTAAGATCCTCTATGTATTATATAAAATGTGGTTTACAAGTATTTTCATTACATGGACTGGTTAACATCGTGAAGATAACTGTTTTTGCCATCTGTGAACATTAGTAAACATGTTAACCCTTGTCCTGCTGAACCCGGATATGCCTTTTCTTTGAAACAATGTAGATCCAGATCAGATGGCTTCTGAAGAAGCCATCTGATCAGGATCTACATTGTTTGTCATTCAGGTTGTGAATTTGTTGTAATAATTTGCATCAAGTAATCTGATTGGTTGATAATCGGTAGTGGGTGTGGCATATATGAATATTCAGCAGGACAAGGGTTGAACTTTGATCATTTAATAAAGTGGGTTAAAGGAACCTACTACCTACCTTATCTACCATAAATATTCGGACACCTCAACTCTTTACCATACTTGTTCTAAAATTTGAACAAGTACAATTTACTTCCCAAGGTTCTGTTTAATTATAGCTGGATGAGTGGCCCTGATGAGACACCACATTCCGCAATGTCTCATCTGAATATTTGCCCTGGTCTATCTCTCTGAATACATACGCTAAATACAGTATGATAGAAACTTTAAAGGAAAGATGTTACAGTGGTTCTCTCAAGATTAATTACCTGTTGGTCTACAGGACCAATTTACTTCAACTTCTAAAAGTCCAGACACTAAAAGGCACACAAAATTTGAAGCAACATCTCCAAAATGACCTAGAAAGTGTTGATAGGGACATTAAACCTCAATCAAACAAACAATCCATTATGTTTCATGATTAATTTGCAGAATCTTTTCATGTGCTGCAAATGCTGATTAAATTTAAGCCTAATTCTCAATTTTCATTTTTGCAGAATGTTAGTAAATTGTGAATAAAGATTAGATTCCAAGTAATGAAAATCAAATAAAGGAGTAACTAGAGCTGGTTCATGTTGGAGGAATTGATGCAATCTGTTTGATAAATGCAAACTTAATTTGTTACAAACCATATCCTCCGAGACAGAATGTCTTGTGTGGCGAAATCAATTTCTTGTTACTTTTGAAAGCAGGAGAAATTCAGTCCAAATATAGACATTTTGACGTGTTTTGTCTGACAATTCTTTGTAATCCATTTCAAATCCAAGCTATGAAATTGGATAGGCAGATTGGCAAACAAAACTTTAAGTTCCAGAGGTTACTCAAAATCTTGTTTATCCTGGAATTAATTACCTCTCACATATGAAAAACCTTATGTTATGAATGTTTGCTTTGAATGACTTTTGTCCTATGGACAGTTTGTTTTGGAGAAAGTAGTCCATAACCCCAGATAAGGGAGAGTAACAAGATAATTTAGGGATAATTTCCACATTTCTTATTTTATTTCTTTTAAGGATAATTATGGGGAAAGGATAGCAGATTTTTCACCAGTTTTTAAAGGGAGACAACTTACAGGACTTTCTATTAGCTTTTGTACAAACTATCCCACTACTGTTAAAGGAGTTGACCCTTATTGTCATAGGAGACAAAAAATCTTTTGCAGGAGTCACCTCCCCTGAAGGTGTATCCATTCCCCTTCAAAGATAATTTTCTTGTTTCTCACTGAGGCGAGTCTATTAAGTACTAACAACATTTACGTTTCGATGGAGAAATAACTTTAAAACTTGAAAAGGTTTGTTATAAGTTCACATTAGAATAACCTCAGTGAGGCAATTCTAATGAGTACACACAAAATATCTTTACTTAATAAAAGATAAAGAAATCAATCCCTTAAGGGGAATTGGAACACCTGGCAGATTTTTCTGCCATTTTTCAAAGGGAGACATTTTTTGGGACATCCTTTTGGCTTTTCTATAAGGCCAGTCCCACTGAAAAAGAGGTCTACTCTTAAAGGAAAGAATTTGCTCCTCAGGAGCAAATTCTTTCCTTTAAGAGTTGATCCCTATTGGCAGTGGAGACAAAAATACTTTTGCAGGAGTTGCCTACCCTGAAGGTGTTCCCATTCCCCTTAAGACGTCCCCATAACGCCTCATGCTCTGGCACTATGATTAACCTTGAAGACTGGACCTAACCCCCTATCTCAAACAAATGTTCATTGTTCAACAGGTGTCCTTGAAGTATGTATATAGTTCGAACAAATTGACCTGAGACTGGTGAACTCTGTTTACAAAAGCTGCCCTATTAGGGGATAGGATTGACTAATTTATTCCTTGCATAAAGGTCAGTCTCATGTAAAATTGTTCAAACTATATGTATGTATATTTTCTGTTAACTTTCTGGTAAAACAGTATTTTATATGACTTCAAGCTGTAGCATTATTAAGAGACTTCATTTTAATCCCTTTCTTACATTTGATCCTTGGGACTGGTCATTTTGGGCTGTTGAGTATTTAATTAAAAATATTTATTATAGCTGTACTGTGATGTCAGTTGTACAGATCCTTCTTTAAATGACAGTGTTTGTCCTCTAACGTTTTACCATAATAAAGAATTTCCACTATAGGAGTAGGTATAATTGGTAATAAAGGGCCTTTACCCCTCAGTTACTCTAAGAAAAACAAATGTTGTGGACATTAAACAAACGTTGTGGACATTTGACTGACGCGATTCTGACAAATATCCATAATGTCTGTTTTTTTTTGTTTTGTTTTGTTTTTTTGAGTAACGAATTCAAAATTCTTGAATATCTTCATTAACCATTCCCATCTTGAGCTAAGGATTCGTTCCATTGAAATTGTTGTTGTAACGAGTTTTGTCATTACGTATATAACAATTTAGCCCCGCCAAGCGAATTTGTGTCTTCGAGCATTCCGTCATGACAAATTTTAACTGCGCATGCCCAGCCATTCAGAGGGGCCAGGGATATGGCTTTCTGTCTGAAGGTTCCTCTTGATTCACTGCTTTTATGAGCAAGCAGCGAAGGTTCTGGCGAGACTGCGAGGATGCGCAGGCTCGCCTGAACCTTCGCTGCTCGCATAGGCGATAAGTACCAAAATTGCTTGACGGGGCCCAATTGATGGAATAAGAAGGGTTATCTTTAATATTATGATAATGTCCATAAGTGTAGCACTCATTATTAATTAACAATCATGAATTGTTCGGAGGTCATCCATATTAACACTGAGGTCAAAAATCAATAATCATGTTTTTTATGGTGTCAATTGATAAAATTGTCATTAATCAAGTAATTCCATATTGGCACAGTTACAGGTCTGAGGTCTGCTCTACTGGCCTCGGGCCAATACAGCAGACACTGGTCCAACACGAAATTACTTGATTAATAACATAATATTACAGATACCTTGTATGCATGTAATTTCTGATATATCCCTGTTGGCAAAGGAGACAAAGAACACTTTTTAAAAGAGTTTGCTCCTCTGAAGGTGCATCCAATCCCCCTAATTTTGCTCAAACTGCACCTCTGCTGTCTTAATTGAAGGTCTACTTACTGCGCTACTCTGCTAATATGGTTACTTATCTCTCTTACAGATGATCTAACTAAACTGCTCCGAGAAATTATGCAACAGGCAAGAAATCTTACACATGCTGAAAGGTATGTTGTCCTACATAAAAGTTCTGTGAGAAAAGTTTTTGGGAGAAAAGCCATGATCAGACCACTCAGTCATCTCAAACCATTCAAAGAAGAATGGAAAGACTAAGTGAAGGCACACGCCAGAATCACAACACAAATTTACACAGCAGCAGATAAGGTGGGTATTTTGTGATATTGGTATATTGTTGTTGGTATTCAATAGATAAGCCTTGCCGAGGCAGTTCTATTGAATACCAACAACATATGTTTTTATGGAGAAATAAGGAAAATTATTAATCATCACAAAATACCCACCCTATCTGTTGCTATGAGTCAATACACACACCAATAACTCAAAGCTAGTCAACAGAAAAAGTGCTAACAGCACTGATTTGTTGCTTGCCTCTTCTAGTAGGCTTGGAAAATGGTCTTGAATGAAGACTGTTTTGTTTAACCCATAAGGAGAACACATGTTTCCACCATTTTTCAAAGAGAGACAACTTTCGGAACGCTATAAGCCCAGTCCCACTGAAAAAAGGGGTCTACTCTTAAAGCATTTGCTTCTCTGCAGCAAATTCTTTCCATTAAGAGTTGACCCCTTTTGACATGGGAGACAAAATACTTTTGCAAAACTTATGGGTTTTAATGGGGAATAATCAGATATCATAGCAGAACAAAACATCATGTTAATATGCGCATGAAATGGGACCCCTCTAAATCCCACTTTATGGTATACATTATTTTGCTTATTTTTTCTCCAAGTCATAGGTTGTGGGTACCTGTTAGAACTGCCTCAGGTGGTTCTAACGAGCACCCACAACCTATGTTATGAATTGAAATGATTGATTTTATGGGTTTTAACAATATGTCAACCCCTATGGGTCATTTTGTGTCGTCATGAATTTAAATAAAAAAAATATCACAAATTTTCATCAGAAAAGTAGCCATTTTTGGGGATATGAAACAATGCTCTATGTCACATGGGTGTGTTATCCTAATGATCCAGGTCATGAAAATTTTGAATATTATCTGCTGTACAATTTTTCTTGGTGCTTTATGAGTTATTTATTCTGTGTTTTTTTACGAAAGAACAAAACTTTCACAGTAAGCTTTTATCCTTTCAGTAATTATACCCCCGGCGTATGCCATGGGGGTAAATAGTTTTTGTCTTTTCCGTCTGTCAAAGATATGTCAGGAACTGCTTCACATAGAAACTTGAAATTTTGCACACATGATCAGTATGACTACTTGTATTGTGGGAAAGAAAATAAGGGCCAAGGGGTCAGGCCTTTTAGAGTTATTTCCCTTTGTAGTTCGGCACTGGCCGGGGGTATACGTGCCCCACTGGGCACTTTTGTCTAGTTCGAAAATACAGTTTTGATTCTATTTATTCAAGAAAAGCAATTATCTGTTTCTGGTTTTCTAGTAGAAGAAATTTGCACTGTATTGGTTAACCACTAAGTCTAAGCCTCTACAGAAAATAGATAGCTGGGCAGCATAATATGTCCTAAAATAGTGTTGAATAGGCCTTTGAATTCCAAAACAGTCTATCAATTTTAGTTGTAATGATAAAGTTTACACACCAAAACATTTGCTTGTTAACCCATGTCCTGCTGAACATTTAAATATGCCACATCCACTACTGAGTATCAACAAGTCAGATTACTTGATGCAAATTATTGCAACAAATTCAAGGACTGAAACACAAACAATGAAGATCCTATTTGATCTGGATCTACATTGTTGGACAGTTAAGACATATCCGGGCTCAGCAGGACAAGGATTAATGACGCATTGCTTTCCTTTCAGATGTTCTGTGTTTTTGATAGACAAGGAAACAGATGAGTTAGTGGCCAAAGTCTTTGATGGCATACAAGCAAATGACAACGAAAATGAAGTAAGTCACACATTAACCCATCTGCAATACAATAAAACTTCAGTGGCTTGAATACCTATGGCTCATTTACCATGGTTAATTCGAACTTGTTCTTTAATCCCTAGAGAATTCTTTCAACAGTTCTAGATCCGATATATTTAGGATACATCACAAAAAAACGCCTATATTATTTTGACCTCCTTAAACCCCACTTTTATACAGAAAAACTGGGGGTTTACAGGGTTATACACTTTTCTTCTTATTTCTGCCCAAGAACATAGATTGTGGGTACTCCTTAGAACCACCTCTATGAAATTTTTAGCTCACCTGGGCCGAAGGCTCTAGGGGAGCTTATAGTATAGTGGGTCGTCCGTCCGTCTGTCGTCCGTCCACACTTTTGAGCAGCTATATCTCTGTATCCTTCAGGCTGATCTCAATCATTTCTCATCTGTAGCATGCCTCTGGTGGGGCATTGATGACATAAACTTTTTTTTGAAATCGCTCTAAAACTTTGGTTCCTATGGCAACCACAAGGTCCCATAGACTTACTATGGGAATATGCTTGTCATCACCATAGCGCCTTCAGTTTTGATCGGATCTTTCTGAAACTTATATGTAAGGTGGCTGTGGATAAAATCTCGGATGAGTTCGAAAACCGGCCAAGTCGGCCCATTTATCATAGAGTTACATCCCTTTGATTGCTGAAAATGCACATTTTCGACCTTGTCATCACCGTAGCCCCTTCAGGTTTGATCGGATCTTTCTAAAACTTATATGTATTGTGGCTGGGGATAAAACCTCGAATGAGTTCGAAAACCGGCCAAGTCCGCCGATTTATCATAGAGTTACGTCCCTTTGATTGCTGAAAATGCCGATTTTTAGCTCACCTGAGCCGAAGGCTCATGTGAGGTATTAGTATACCACGAGCCGTCGTCCGTCGTCGTCGTCGTCGTCCGTCGTCCACACTTTCAAAGAAGTATATCTCCGGAACCAGTGGGCCAATCTTGATCAAATTTCATGTGAAGCATTATCAGGTAGGGGGAAAGGCTGCATACTGTTTTCGGGCAGATCGGATTGGAACTCTGGTTGCCATGGCAACAAATAGCTCCCATAGACTTAACATAGGAAAAAGTTTGTCATCACTCTAGCTCCGTCAATTTTTTTCTGTTCGACTTCATTCTTGCAGATAACGAGGACAGGCATGAAATCTCGATCAAGTTCGATTTTGGGCTGAATCGGATTATTCACTCAGGAGTTACGTGCCCTTGAGCGTTAGGAAAAAGCTTGTCATCACTCTAGCTCCGTCAATTTTTTTCTGATCGACTTCATTCTTGCAGATAACGAGGACAGGCATGAAATCTCGATCAAGTTCGATTTTGGGCTGAATCGGATTATTCACTCAGGAGTTACGTGCCCTTGAGCGTTGAAAAAATTGCCTATTGACTTAACATGGGGAGAATGTTGTCATCACCGTAGCTGCTTCAATTATTTTCAGATTGGCTTTATTCTTGCAGATAACCAGCACAGCCATGAAATCTCGGTCAAGTTCGATAACTGGCAGAATCGGATCATTCACTTAGGAGTTACCTGCCCTTGTGTGTTTTTGCATTAGGGTTAATGGGAATTTCAAAAATGTATATCTTAAAGACTACTTGGCCAACTTTGATCAAATTTCATGTGTCGCATTATTGGGCAAGTGGAAAGGCTTCATTAGGTTTTCAGGCAGATCTGAGTGGAACTCTGGTTGCCATGGCAACATCTAGCTCCCATAGACTTCACATAGGAAAAAGCTTGTCATCACTCTAGCTCCGTCAATTTTTTTCTGATCGACTTCATTCTTGCAGATAACCAGTACAGGCATAAAATCTCGGTCAAGTTCGATTTTGGGCCGAATCAGATAATTCACTCAAGAGTTACGTCCCCTTGAGCGCCCGAAAAATTGCCTATCGACTTAACATGGGGAAAATGTTGTCATCACTGTAGCTAGTAACGAGGACAGGCATAAAATCTTGGTTAAGTTCGATTTTGGGCAGAATCGGAATATTGACCTCGGAGTTACGTGACCTTGAGCGACAAATAATTTGCCCATAGACTTAACATAGGGAAAATGTTGTGACTACGATAGCGACTTGAATTTTTTTCAGATCGGCTTCAAACTTGCAGGTAACGAGGACAGACATAAAATCACGGTTAAGTTCGATTTTGGGCCGAATCGGATTATTTGCCTTGGAGTTACCTGCCCTTGAGCATGAAAAAATACGTTGTGACCACGATAGCAACTTTATTTTTATTCAGATCAGCTACAAACTTGCAGGTAACGAGGACAGGCATAAAATCCTGGTTAAGTTCGATTTTGGGCCGAATCGGATTATTTGCCTTGGAGTTACCTGTCCTTGAGCATAAAAAAATACGTTGTGACCACGATAGCAACTTTATTTTTATTCATATCAGCTTCAAACTTGCAGATAACGAGGACAGGCATAAAATCTCGGTTAAGTTCAATTTTGGGCCGAATCGGAATATTGACCTCGGAGTTACGTGACCTTGAGCGACAAAAAATTTGCCCATAGACTTAATTAGGGAAAATGTTGCGACTACGATAGCGACTTGAATTTTTTTCAGATCAGCTTCAAACTTGCAGGTAACGAGGACAGACATAAAATCTCGGTTAAGTTCGATTTTGGGCCGAATCGGAATATTTGCCTTGGAGTTACCTGCCCTTGAGCATAAAAAAATACGTTGTGACCACGATAGCAACTTTATTTTTATTCATATCAGCTTCAAACTTGCAGGTAACGAGGACAGGCATAAAATCTCGGTTAAGTTCGATTTTGGGTCGAATCGGAATATTGACCTCAGAGTTACGTGACCTTGAGAGACAAAAAAATTTGCCCATAGACTTAACGTAGGGAAAATGTTGTGATAGAAATAGCGACTTGAATTTTTAGCTCACCTGAGCCAAAGGCTCCAGTGAGCCGATAGTATACCAAGGCTCCGGAGTCCGTTGTCTGTCGTCCGTCCATCCGTCGTCCACACTTTCAATGAAGCATATCTCAGAAGGCAGTCGACCAATCTTGTTTAAATTTTATGTGTAGCACCATTGGGCAAGGGGAAAGGCTGCATTAGGTTTTGGAGCTAGTCTGGTTCATTTGTTCCTTCATTCTTCTTTCTCTCCATATAGAGACAATAGACCAATGTTAAATTTTTAATCAAAGATTTCTCAGGAACTATAAAAGCTAGAAGCATCAAATTTGGTATTCAATAGAATAATGATGACTTATTTTGTGTAAGAGACATTGGGCTTTCTCAGCTTATTTGTTCATCTGTTCTTTCATTCTTCTTTCTCTCCATTTTGACCAATGTTAAATTTTCGTCAAAGATTTCTCAGGAACTATAGAAGCTAGAAGTCTCAAACTTGGAATGCAATGCAATAATGATGACTTATATCCTGTAAGGGTCAATGGGCTGGATTCTATTAGCAGATTTAGTAGTCAAGTCTGTGAATTGTTAAAACTTAAGTTCCTCAGGTGAGCGGTTTAGGCTCATTGAGCCTCTTGTTGACCTTGTCATCACCGTAGCCCCTTCAGTTTTGATTGGATCTTTCTGAAACTTATATGTAAGGTGGCTGTGGATAAAATCTCGGATGAGTTCGAAAACCGACCAAGTTGGCCCTTTTATCTTAGAGTAACGTCCCTTTGATTGCTGAAAATGCTGATTTTTGACCTTGTCATCACTGTAGCCCTTTCAGTTTTGATCGAATATTTTGAAACTTATATGTTAATTGGCTGGGGATAAAATCTCGGATGAGTTCGAAAACCAGCCAAGTTGGTCCATTTATCACAGAGTAACAACCCTTTGATTGCTGAAAATCCGATTTTTTCCAGTGTCATCACCGTAGCCCTTTCAGTTTTGATCAGATCTTTCTGAAACTTATATGCAAGGTGGCTGGGGATAAAGCCTCGGATGAGATTGCATACCTGCAAAGGTGGCCTATTTATCATAGAGTTAGGTCCCTTTGATTGCTGAAAATGTTGATTTTTGACCTTGTCAACACTGTAGCCCCTTCAGTTTTGATCGGATCTTTCTGAAACTTATATGTAAGGTGGCTGGGGATAAAACCTCGGATGAGTTCGAAAATCGTCCAAGTTGCCCCATTAACTTTATAGTTATGTCCCTTTGATGGCTGAAAATGTCGATTTTTTACCTTGTCATCACCGTAGCCCCTTCAGTTTTGATCGAATCTTTCTGAACCTATATGTAAGGTGACTGGAGATAAAACCTAGGATGAGTTTGAATACCGGACAAGTTGGCCCATTTATCATTGATTTACGTCCCTTTGATTGCTGAAAATGCCGATTTTTGACCTTGTCATCACCATAGCCCCTTCAGTTTTGATCGGATCTTTCTGAAACTTATTTGTAAGGTGGCTGGGGATAAAATCTTGGATGAGTTCGAAAACAGGCCAAGTCAGCCCATTTATTGTAGAGTTATGTCCCTTTGATGGCTGAAAATGTTGATTTTTGACCTTGTCATTACCGTAGCCCCTTCAGTTTTGATCGGATTTTTCTGAAACTTATATGTAAGGTGGCTGGGGATGAAACCTCGGATGAGTCCGAAAACTGGCCAAGTCAGCTCATTTATTTTAGAGTAACATCCCTTTGATTGCTAAAAAGGCCAAATTTTGACCTTGTCATCACCGTAGCCCCTTCAGTTTTGATTGGATCTTTCTGAAACTTATATGTGAGGTGGCTGGGAATAAAATCTTGGATGAGTTTGAATACTGGCCAAGTCTGATTGGATCTTTCTGAAACTTACATGTAAGGTGGCTGGGAATAAAACCTCAGGTGAGTTTGAATACCGGCCAAGTAGGCACATTTATCATAGAGTGACGTGCCTTTGATTTCTGAAAATGCCTATTTTCGACATTGTTATCACTGCTGCCCCTTTAGTTTTGAACGGATCTTCATAAAACTTACAAACAAGGAAGTCAGGCAGAAAGCTTGGAGGAGTTTGAAAACTCTTGTTTTTGAACTTGTCATCACCATAGCCACTTCAGTTTAGATCGGATCTTCTTAGCAAGTCAGGAATAAAAGCTTGAATGAGTTTGAAAACCGGTGAGGTCAGCCAGTTTATCATTGAGTTACATTCTACTTGATTTTCAGAAAATGCTTACCGTCATCACCATGTCCTCCCATAAAGCCTTCAGTAAAGGTTGGCACTTCCTTAAACTTTGAATCTGTTGGCTCAGGTGAGCGATACAGGTTTTTATCTGAAAATGTTCATTTTTTGCTGTCCGATAAAATTTTTAATATACTTGAATAGGCGTGTGTTTGGAATGAATTTAGAGAGGTTTTTCTTATTATAGCCCCGCTTGAAAAGTGGGGCTATATTGGATTTGCCCTGTCATTCCGTAATTCTGTAATTCCGTAATTCTGTAATTCTGTAATTCCGTAATTCCGTTATTCCGTTATTTTTTCGTCACAGTTTTCCCCGAAACTAAGAGAGCTAGAAAACTAAAACTTTGTATACACGTGGACAATGGGTGCCTCCACGGACCTTACCGAAATTATGACCAAGGGCCCATAACTCTTGGAGTTATCTCCCCTGATAGGTTTTTTTAAATGAAAATGTTTGGTCACAGTTTTCTCAGGAACGAAAGAAGCTAGAAAGCTCAAACTTTGCATAAATGTGGACAATGGGTGGATATAGGGAGCTTACCAAAATAATGGCCAAGGGCCCATAACTGTTGGAGTTATCTCTCCTGATAGGTTTTTTAAATAAATGAAAATATAGGTTTTTTTTAAATGAAAATGTTTGGTCACAGTTTTCTCAGGAACTAAAGAAGCTAGAAACCTCAAACTTTGCATAAATGTGGACAATGGGTGGATATAGGGAGCTAACCAAAATAATGGCCGAGGGCCCATTACTTTTGGAGTTATCTCCCCTGATAGTATAGTTTTTTTTAATAAATGAAAAGGTTTGGTGACAGTTTTCTCAGGAACTAAGAAAGCTAGAATACTGAAACTTTGTATGAACATGAAAAGTGGGTGGATGTATGGCCCTTACCAAAATAATGGCCAAAGGCCCATAACTCTTGGAGTTATCTCCCCTGATAGGATATTTTCTGCAAGTAAAAAAATCATTTCACTTTTCTAACCATCAAACCATGAAAAATATTTTCGATACAGTTTTCTCAGGTACTAAGAAAGCTAGAAAGCTGAAACTTTGTATAAACATGAACATTAGGTGGATGTAAGTAAATAATGGCCAACAACATTACTCTTGGGGTTATCTCCCCAGCAAAGAAAAAAAAAAATATTAAAGTTTTCTCTGGAACTAAGAAAGCTCCCCTGATAGGTTAAAAGCTTTTAGAGTCAATGTGTCTTACTCCTCTGATAGCGCTATAGCGGGGCTATAGTCAGATCCTCTGACAGCTCTAGTTTTGTATTGAAGAGGTATGTTGTGTGTAATCATTAGAATTGCCTCAGTGAGGCGATTCTAATGAATACACACAGCATACCTTTAGTTTATAAAAGATCAGAATATTTTCCCTATTATATTCCCTGATCTGGTGTGTTAATTAATCTTTAGTAACTCCAACTACTTTAATGAATCCTTAACAAATTTTCATGGTCCCAAAGGTGTTAGAGTTATTGAAGTTTGACTATTGTAACCATATTTTTATTTTTATGTTCACTCTGAATTGAAATAACCTAATTTATTTCTAAGTTTTTGAATGGAAATCTTTTGAAAGAATTTTTATTTACATCCTTTGTATTTCAAATGCTTTGTAAAGTAGGTTTCTTATGAAGGAAAAGCATCAACTTTGGACTTGTGGTGAGATCTACCTTGGTTTCGAAGTAGAAAGCTGATGAACCAAAATTCTGCTGTCTAGTACTTCAAGGCATTGTTAGCTTAACACACTTGTAAGTGGCCAAGGCATTAACTGTTCTAGCAAGCTATATCAAGTATGGTGATATTTTTGTTTAAAAATGTCAGTAGCTCAGCTAATTAGATTTTTTTTCAGCAGAACTGAGATTTTGCCACACTGAATGCTTGTAGTTTTAACGTTATGTTAATTAACATCTTTGTTAGGTTAAAAAATCTTGACCAAAATGAATTACATAAGAAAGGGAAATTATTTGATCAGTCTTTGAAAGCCAGCATCATTTGACAGGGAGAAACATCCATTTAGAATGATTGAATTTCTTGGCTCTTGCCCAAATCTTTTGTAAGCTCACATAAACAGATTAAAAACAGCTTATGGAAGTTTTATACCAGAAACAAGCATCCCATTATGCAGTTTCTGGTATTTGTCTTAAAATGTTGTGTTTGATGGGAAAATAGATTTGAAAATGGGCAAGCACATGACAAAATCTACATTAACCCTTATCTTGCTGAATATTCATTTAAACCACACCCATTTCTGTCTACCAACCAATCA
Source organism: Lucinisca nassula (assembly GCA_963580285.1). NCBI lineage: Eukaryota > Metazoa > Mollusca > Bivalvia > Lucinida > Lucinidae > Lucinisca > Lucinisca nassula. Next base: position 137,528,973 of record OY757015.1, read on the forward strand.
AATTACTTGATGTTATTTATTGCTACAAATTCATAAACTGAATGCCAAACAGTGTAGATCCTGATCAGGTGGCTTCTTCAGAAGCCACCTGATCTGGATCTACACTGTTTGCAAATATAGGGGTTGTTGTGAAAAGCAAGATAAGGGTTAAGACTTGTGCAACCAGTGAAAATTCAGATCAGCCTGCACATCTGCACAGTCTCATCAGATTTGTTGCTGTTCGTATGAGCCATCAATAGCTTCTGGGAAGTCTAGAGTAAGATAAGCGAAAAGAAAAAACTGGCATTGCTCGGCTTGCTGGGTGGAAGAATAGCCTGATCCAGGTCTTTGCCAGTTGCTATGGGGTCTTATTGTAGATTTTGTCTTTTGCTGAATCGAACAAGCCTGAAAATCAGTGTATACCATAAAAATTCTGAAAGTTGGGATACCTTGAGAACTTGCTGTAATTTTCCAAAAAGTTTAGCAAATTTTTTTCATGGTACAGCAAGGAGTCCAAAAGGTGCAGACGGATAAATAAACAGTGTAGTCCCTGATCAGACTGCTCTCAGGAGCAGTCTGATCTGGGTTTGCACTTTTTGGATCCTTTCGATATGATGGACAAAATAGTGCAAGATTTTAACTCTCTGTGAAACAAACCAATGTCAAGAGAAAGGGTGACTTCTGATGGGTACCCTTAGATGACAAAAACAAGCATACGCAGCCACTGTGTTTGACCACAGCCTGTTGTGCCTTCATGGAGAAATTCTTGATTAACAGGCATTTGTATATGGCCAATAAAGGCTGATATTAGTCAAACATCTTCTCAAAAACCACTGGGCCAATTGAACAATTTAATTCAATTTGAAATGGAGCTTCTGTGGTGGGGCAGGGATTAGAGGTGATAAACATGCGGTTGGGGGTTGGGGGGAGGGGAGGGGCGGTGTGGTTTTGCTGTCAGCAATCTACAGGGTACATCTCATATAATATGATCTTGTTTTACAGGAAACAGAGATACGTATGCCAAGTACTCAGGGTATAGCAGGGCATGTTGCCACATCAGGTTTGTCAACAATTGATGTTTGTAAGGCTAAAGAAAATTAACCCATTTTGTACCAAATGGAATCTTCCACCTTATATATAGCACATCCATTTCAGAAGTGTAGCTCCTGATCAGACCCAGTGTTGTGCTAAGTCTGATCTGGGCCTGCACTGTTTGCCAATTACCTGATTTGGGGTTTCCAGTACAAAATAGGTTAATTATTAGAAGCACACCCAAATAAAAAAAAATACCCAACAAATATTTTTAGCTCACCTAGGCCGAAGGCTCCAGGGGAGCTTATAGTATAGTGGGTCCTCCTTCTTCCGTCCGTCCGTCCGTCCGTCGTCCGTCCGTCCACACTTTTGAGCAGCTATATCTCTGCAGCCAGCAGGTTGATCTCAATCATTTCTCATCTGTAGCATGCCTCTGGTGGGGCATTGATGACAGAAACTTTTTTTCGAAATCGCTCTAAAACTTTGGTTGTTATGGCAACCACAAGGTCCCTTAGACTTACTATGGGAAATGCTTGTCATCACCATAGCGCCTTCAGTTTTGATCAGATCTTTCTGAAACTTATATGTAAGGTGGCTGGGGATAAAAACTCGGATGAGTTCGAAAACCGGCCAAGTCGGCCCATTTATCTTAGAGTTACGTCCCTTTGATTGCTGAAAATGCTGATTTTTGACCTTGTCATCACCGTAGCCCCTTCAGTTTTGATCGAATCTTTCTGAAACTTATAGGTAAGGTGGCTGGGGATAAAACCTCGGATCAGTTCGAAAACCGGCCAAGTCAGCCCATTTTTCATTGCTGAAAATGCCGATTTTTGACCTTGTCATCATGGTAGCCCCTTCAGTTTGGATCCGATTTTTCTGAAACTTATATATAAGGTGGCTGGGGATAAAAACTCGGATGAGTTCGAAAACCAGCGAAGTCGGCCCATTTTTCATAGAGTTTCGTCCCTTTAATTGCCGAAAATGCCGATTTTTGACCTTGTCATCATGGTAGCCCCTTCAGTTTGGATTGGATCTTTCTGAAACTTATATGTGAGGTGCCTGGGGATAAAACCTCGGATGAGTTCGAATACTGGCCAAGTCGGCCCATTTATCATACAGTTATGTCCCTTTGATTGCTGAATATGCCGATTTTTAGCTCACCTGAGCCTTTAGGCTCATAGGTGAGCTTATAGTATAGCCATGGTCCGTCGTCCGTCCGTCCGTCCACCATTTTCAAAGATCTTCTTCTCCTATACTGCAGGGCCAATCAAAGCCAAATTTCATATGGAGCCTCAGTGGGATGGGGGAACAAAAGTTTGTTCGCGGGGTCTGGATCACATGACCAAGATGGCCACCATGCCCATATATGGTAAAAAGCCTTCAAAAATCTTCTTCTCCAGAACCATAAGGCCAGTGGCCTTGAAACTTGGCATGTAGCATATGGTACTCGGGCCCATCATGGTTTGTACAAATGGTGACCCCGGGTTGACCTTGACCTATTTTACAGCAATGTCAAATTTGCCGAAGTAGGATTTTGCATGGGGCAAAGTGAAAATAATGGATTTATAGGAAAACCATTGAAGACAGTGTCACCAAAATTTGTAGATCAGGTAAAGTAACTGAATACATGAAGATCTATGGGTCAGAAAGGTCAAGGTCATTCATTGGCCTTAGACCAAGGTCATTCAGGATCCATATTTCAAACATTTTTTTCTCCAAAACTGCTGAGCCAATTTAAGTGAAATTTAATATGGAGCCTTTGTGAGTTGAACAAATGAAAAAATGCCAATACGGTCTAGATCACATGACCAAGATGGCCGTCACGCCTATATATATGGTAAAAAGCCTTAAAAATGCTTCTTCTCCAGAACCGTAAGGCCAATGGCCTTGAAACTTGGCATGTAGCATATGGTACTCAGGCCCATCATAGTTTGTACAAATGGCGACCCAGAGTTGACCTTGACCTATTTTACAGCAATGTCAAATTTGCCGACTTAGGCTTTTGCATGGGAAAAAGTGAAAATAATGGATTTTTAGGAAACCATTGAAGACAGTGCCACCAAAATTAGTAGTTAAGGTAAAGTAGCTGAATACATGGAGATCTATGTGTAAGAAAGGTCAAGGTCATTAACTGACCTTAGACCAAGGTCACGCAGGTTCCATATTTCAAACATTTTTTCTCAGAAACTACTGAGCCAATTGAAGTGAAATTCAATATGGAAGCTTTGGGAGTTGAACAAATGAAAAGCTGCCAACATGGTCTAGATCACATGACCAAGATGGCCACCACGCCCATATATGGTAAAGAAACTTCGAAATTCTTCTTCTCAAGAACCATAAGGCCAATGGCCTTGAAACTTGGCATGTAGCATATGGTACTCGGGCCTATCATAATTAGTTCAAATGGTGACCCTGGTTTGATCTTGACCTATTTTACAGTAATGTCAAATTTGCTGACTTAGGCTTTTGCATAGGAAAAAGTGAAAATAATGGATATTTAGGGAAACCATTGAAGACAGTGTCACCAAAATTTGTAGATTAGGTAAAGTAACTGAATACATGAAGATCTATGGGTAAGAAAGGTCAAGGTCATTCATTGACCTTAGACCAAGGGCACTCCGATTTCATATTTCAAAAAAAAAACATTTTTTCTCAGAAACTAATGAGCCAATTTAAGTGAAATTCAATATGGAGCTATTGTGAGTTGAACAAATGAAAAGTTGCCAGTACGGTCTAGATCACATGACCAAGATGGCCGCCATGCCCATATATGGTAAAAAGCCTTCAAAAATTTTCTTCTCCAGAACCGTAAGGCCAATGGCTTTGAAACTTGGCATATATCATATGGTACTCGGGCTCGTCATAGTTTTTACAAATGCTGACCCTGGGTTGACCTTGACCTATTTTATGGCAGTGTCAAATTTGTCAACTTAGGCTTTTGCATGGGAAAAAGTGAAAATAATGGATTTTTAGGAAACCATTGAAGACAATGTCACCAAATTGGTAGATCAGGTAAAGTAAATGAATACATGAAGATTCATGGGTAAGAAAAGTCATCATTCAGTGACCTGGGACCAAGATTAACCAGGTTCCATATTTCAAACAGTTTTTTCTCAGAAACCGCTGGCCCAATTCAAGTGAAATTTGATATGGATCCTTTATATGATGAACAAATGAAAATTTGCTCATATGGTCCAGGTCACATGACCAAGATGGTGGCCATGCCCATATATGGTAAAAACACTTCAAAATTCTTCTTCTCCAGAACCGTAAGGCAAATGACCTTGAAACTTGGCAGGAAGCATCTGGTACACGGGCCTATCATAATTTGTTCAAATGGTGACCCTGGGTTGACCTTTACCTATTTTACAGCAATGTCAAATTTGCGGACATAGGCTTTTGCTTGGGAAAAAGTGAAAATAATTGATTTTTAGCTCACCTGAGCCTTTAGGCTCATAGGTGAGCTTATAGTATAGCCATGGTCTGTCGTCCGTCCATCCGTTGTCCGTCCGTCCACCATTTTCAAAGATCTTCTCCTCCAAAACAGGGAGGCCAATCAAAGCCAAATTTCATGTGGAGCTTCAGTAGGATGGGGGAACGAAAGTTTGTTCGCGGGGTCTGGGTCACATGACCAAGATGGCAGCCATGCCCACATATGGTAAAAAGCCTGTTAGTCATCAATATTTTGTCCCCACAAGTTGTGTACCCCTGCCCTGCTCTGAGGCTATATACATATATAAAAACATTAAAATGTACACCAGGACCAGGTGTCAGGTGAGCGTTTACAGGACCACTGGTCCTCTGGTTGACCTTGTCATCACCATAGCCCCTTCAGTTTTGATCGGATCTTTCTGAAACTTGTATGTAATGTGGCTGGGGATAAAAACTCTGATGAGTTCGAAAACTGGCCAAGTCGGCCCATTTTTCATAGAGTTACATCCCTTTGATTGCTGAAAATGCCAATTTTTTACCTTGTCATCACCGTAGCCCCTTCAGTTTTGATCAGATCTTCTTGAAACTCACTTACAAGTAAGTCCGATTTAAAGGCTTGGATGAGTCTGAAAACTATTGATGTGGGTCAATTACTGATGGGGTTGTGTCCCCTCCTTTGCTGACAATTCTTATTTTTGATCTTGTTTTTTTTTTTACCATAACTCCTTTAGTTTTCATCGGATCTTCTTGAAATTTATATGTTAGTAAGTTAGAGATAAAAGCTCAGACAAGTTTGAAAACGAGCAATGCCAGTCAATTAATCATGGAGTTATGTCCCCTGCTTGGCTGAAAATGCTTTTTTTCGACCTTGTCATCACTGCTGCCCCATCAGTTTTGATCGGATCTTCATGAAACTTACAAAAAAGTAAGTCAGGCAGAAAAGCTCGGCGGAGTTTGAAAACTGGTGAGGTTCGCCTGTTTATCATAGAGTTACATCCCTTTGATTGCAGCAGTTAATTGCTTATTTTTTACCTTGTCATCACCATAGCCCCTTCAGTTTATATCGGATCTTCTTAAAAGTTACATATAAGCAAGTCAGGAATAAAAGCTTGAATGAGTTTGAAAACCGGTGAGGTCAGCCGATTTATCATAGAGTTACATTCTACTTGATTGCAGAAAATGCTTACCATGTCATCACTCTGTCCTCCAATAAATCCTTCAGTAAAGGTTGGCACTTCCTGAAACTTTGAATCTGTTAGCGCAGGTGAGCGATACAGGACCATCTTGGGACTCTTGTTTTCACTGTTTAAAAAAAAAAAGGGCATCAGCACATGAGAATGGTTCTGCTAATAGTGTGTTGGGATACTGGCAATAGGTAAATTGCTGCATTTAGTCACACCAGCAAAGGTCTGACATTCAGTGCTTGGAAACAAGAAATAGAGCTTGCATACATGTGATATTTTCTTGGACACAAATAGGGATTTTGATTTTTAGATAGGGAGATTGGGGTCCCAAATAGGGAGATTTTTTCCGCGGTGAAAAGTGATGTTATTTTTGGTTAAAATTTACATCTGAAGCACCTTTTCACCCATAACATGCCAACACGACAATTGTTGTCTGCTTTTATCACGGAAATATTTGAAACCATTGAAACGAGGTGTTAAGATCAAAGGTTGAGCACCGCGTGTCAGTCTTTATTACAAGCATGTGATTTTCGTAATAGCGGTAAAGGTATTATTTGTGCTAATTTTTATTGTGAAAGCAGCTGTACATTGGAAAATTAAAACCATTGTTAGTATTGATGAAATTTTTTATCTGAAAGACCGGCGGCATTATTTTTTTCGTTTTTTTTTATTTCCTTCTTTGAATTTCAAAAAAAAAAACAATCCGCACAAATTCTTTGAATTTCATGAATTTCGGTTCGAGAAACGTGGTAGTAAAGTCAATGAAAAATATATTCAGGGACTGAAAATGATGTGCGAGATAGCCCAAGTGTCGACTTAAAAGTAGTTCGACACATGCAAAGTTGCAATACAATACATATATAGGGAACATATACGGGACTTAGAAATCAGTTCGACATAAGTGATAGGGTCGAGATAGGCAAGGTCGAGATAACAAGAGTCAACTGTAGGTATGAGTAAGAATTTCTTCCTGACTGTGATTACAATGAGTTATACTGACATATGATTTTACAAAGAAATAAGGAAACTTGTCTAAGAATTAACATCCAATAGTCTCCTTATCTATTCGTCTGGGAGTTGTTTGTCAATAAACACTTGTAATTCAGCCGACACACACAATCTAACCCTATTATGAAGACAGCGGCCACCAAATTTGTCACCATAACAACTGAGAAGTTGAAGACGACCCCATCCATCAGGAATTACCTTCCTTCCTGGAGACAAGCAGACAGATTTGCAACATAATCAGAATTCCTCTATGCACTGGTGAATATGACACCTAAATTGTTTCAGAAGAATAATTATAGGTTAACTGTGCATCTCCTGTCCATTCATCATACACTATTGCAGACAAAAACAATTTATCATATGACGTCACGTCTGAGACTGTAATAATGCCATGTATTAAATTTGGTAATCCCCTAGTGGATTAACCCTGCTCTTGCTGAATATTCAGATTATCCACACCCATTTCTCAGATTACTTGATGTAATTTATTCCAACAAATTCAAAAATTGAATGTCAAACAGTGTAGATCCTGATCCGATGGCTTCTTCAGAAGCCATCTGATCTGGATCTACACTGTTTCCAAAGATAGGGGTTGTCGTGAACAGCATGGTAAGAGGTAAATATGCAAATTATTTACATATGTCCCATAACGTTACACTTATGACCTCCTTAACAACGTTGCATTTACCAATGGAGGAATATTTACATTTTTGTACTAAAATTGTGAATTAAATGCATTTTAAATGTCATATGATAAATAGAATCTTACACGAGTGTTCATGTATTATGGAATTTATTAAACTCGTTCAGAATAAGATAAAATACTCTGCAAAATCTCACATTTTATCCCTTTTCGTCTTTTTTTTTTTTGTTTGCTTGTATTGGAGTTTAATGGCCCAGTCAACACTATTTAGGTCATTTTTGAGCCAGTCAGTTTACCTATCCACACTTTTCCTGGGCAGGCTTATACGTAAGCTGTTGACCAGTACAGTGCACATTCTTTTGCCAGAAACTAACAACTGCCCTATTTGAATCAGCGGAAGGGAGAGAATGACCGTTGAAAAGATTTCATGATCAATCTCCACGAAAGAATGTTGCAGACTCCGGCAGTTATCGAACCTGCGTCCTACTGATCACCAATCAGAAAGATCATCATTATAACCCAGACTCTACTTCAGGATATATAGCAGAAGCCCATTGGGAACGAAGGGCTGTCATGTTGAGTGATTTTTAGAAAATGGCTCTTTTTTTTTTTTTTTTGTTCAAACAATAAAGGCCCTGATCAGATACCTCAGAATGCAACATCTGATTTGGGCCTGTACTGTTTGTCAGGGTCCCGTTTCGTGGTCGCCCGTATAAAATTGATTATCTATGCATCACCTGTCCATTCATCATGCAAAACTGCAGACAAACACATATTCAAAATGAATGTGTGTGCTGAAACATGACTGATGTGTCCCTAGTGCCAAGATCAGTTGAGATGTCCAGGATTTTAGCAAAAGGGAATGACTTTTACTGATTCATTAAATGGATCTTTGAAAATGTGAACTCAGATCAGACGCCACAACATCGGCATTAGAACTGGCTATACACAGTTCACCACTAAAAGGGATGTGCTTGAAAGTTAACTCTTGTCATGCTGTTCACGACAACCCCTATCTTTGGAAACATGTAGATCCAGATCAGATGGCTTCTTCAGAAGCCATCTGATCAGGATCTACACTGTTTGGCATTAAGTTTATGAATTTGTAGCAATAAATTACATCAAGTAATTTGATTGATTGATTGACAGAAATGGGTGTGGCTTAAATGAATATTCAGCAAGATAAGGGTTAGTTGGTATTTCATAATTTCAGTGGCATCCTTGGCTCAGAATGAGATGATTAAAAGAGATATTCAAGAATATTGTAGTTATTTAATCTGTTTGCAGAACCAGATGAGACTGCTCCTGAAGGAACAGTCTGATCAGGGTCTACACTGATTGCAATTCCCTCTGCACTTTTTGGACTCCTTGCTGGATTGCAAAAAAAAAATGCGAAGCTAACAGTGTAGTCCCAGCTGAGATGCTGCAAGACACCACAGAATGCAATGTTTCATCAGGGACTAAGGTGTCTTGCAGCATCTCACCTGGGTTTACACTGTTTGCTCAGACCTGAATAGATATGGTTTGTTTGTTTGAATTGAGGTTTAACGTCCCCGTCAACACTGTAAAGGTCATTTTGGAGACGTTGCTTCCAATTTTGTGGGACTTTTACCCGACATTGAGATGAAATGACTTCTCAAGCCCTGTCGCCCAATGAAACCAATAGGTTTTATTAGCATGGACGGTCCCCCTCGCACGGGGGTTCCTGGACAGGCTTAGACCCTCTAAATGGTTTACCAGTACTAGTGTGCGGGCCGGATTCAGCTCTGCGTGGAAGCATCATGCAGCCCATATATTTCTTCAAGCCCCTATGGGCGGGGGCGATGAATAGATATGGTAAATACAGTATTTTATGTTTCATGAAAATTGCTCTAAGACAACATATCCAGCAGTTGAATTTGATGTTTCAAAGAAATACTTTATATCATTCTATCAGGTTTGGAAAAAAAAAGGTTGAAAAATCTGTCCACATAAGCAAACAATGTTGAGTTCAGCGGCATTGTGTGGTCACAGCCATACCTTGACTGTGTTGGCTTTCAGGAGAATTGACCCATATTACATATCTGAGTTTTAACCCTTATCCTGCTGAATATTCAATTTAGCCATTCCCATTTCTGATTTTGAACCAATTAGATTACTTGATGTAATTTATTGCTACAAATTCATAAACTGAATGTCAAACAGTGTAGATCCTGATCAGATGGCTTCTTCAGAAGCCATCTGATCTGGATCTACACTGTTTGCAAAGGTAGGGGTTGTCGTGAACAGCAGGATAAGGGTTAAATTCAGTGTTTCAAACAAATTTATTATATCTGTCAGAGTCCTGAAAAAAACAAAAAATGCTGAAAAAACAATCAGCACTATCAGTCTCTTCTAATTCAACAGTATTGAATTTGATAAGATTATGTAAAGGTGGTCTAACATCTGTTACCGTATGTTATGTTTTTCAGGAGAATTGCTCAATATTAGAGATGCGTATTCTCATCCTTTGTTCTACAGAGGTATTGATGATACAACAGGCTTCAAAACAAGGTAACTACAGTAATTATAAGAATCTGATATGGGGTTCTGTTGTAGATGAGCGTTTCCAACCCGAGGGATGACCGTGCTGAGCGGAACCGAGGCTACGCCGAGGTTCCGCTCAGCACGGTCATCCAGAGGGTTGGAAACGCCCATCTACAACAGAACCCCATGTTGGATTCTTTTTCTTGCAGAACACCTCCGGTTAGTTTTGACAGCTCGCACATGTATATTGTTTACAAAATAAAAGTAGTGCGGAAGTAGTTCCGGCAGTTGAATAGAATTGAAGCGCATTTATGTTAGTTGCCTGGGTCGGAACACCAGGGTCAGAACATAAATTTCTATCCCAGGGTAAAATCACAGATTTCCTTGTCTGGTGTGCAAGAAATTCCGCTATTAAGACCACCTAAAATAAAGACTAATTCTGCTTTGAAAAGCTTATTTAGAAGGTTGCCGTTATTCTTTCTTTGTGTTTTCTGCATAGAATGTCCTCTGGTCAGAGACCACCCTTTGAGACTGTTCAAAAGTGGTCTTAAAGACCACTTTTAAACAGTCTCAAAGATGGTCTATTAAAAGTGGTCTTAAAGACCACTTTTAAACAGTCTCAAAGGTGGTCTTGATATAGGAATTTCACTGTATTCACTTCAGAAATCATTTCTCTGACAAATGTGTGCATCAATGGCGGAAATCTTTCTACAGTTCGAACAAATTGGCATTGCTATCTGGCATATTGTATAAAAATGGCTCAGGCCATAGGGAGAGGGCCGTAATTTATGTGAGTAGATGTTGTGTTTAATTTAGTTGGCCCATTTTAAACAGGAAACTCCAAAAAGGGGCATTGGCAAACAGTGCAGGCCCAGATCAGACGCCGCAAAATGCTGTTATGCAAATGCGATGTCTGATCTGGGACTGCACTGTTTGCAGAAAGTTCAACCAGTTTTAAATTGGTTTCTAAAATAAACTCAACTTGGTATCCCTAAATTTAATGCCGGCCTCGTTGGCTCAGTCGGATGCGCGTCTGACTGGTGATCAGGAGGACGCGGGTTCGACTCCCGCCAGGGTCGGCAACATTCTTTCGTGGAGATTGATCATGAAATCTTTTCTACGGTCATTCTCTCCCTTCCGCTGATTCAAGAAGGGCAGTTGTCAGTTTCTGGCGAAAGAATGTGCACTGTACTGGTTAACCGCTTACGTATAAGCCTGCCCAGGAAAGTGTTGATAGGTAAACTGACCGGCTCAAAAATGACCTAAATAGTGTTGACTGGGCCGTTAAACTCCAATACAAACAAACAAACAATCCCTAAATTTAATAATGGACTCCTATATATAAGGTGGAAGTGTATGTAATGTACACCTAGGGGTAGCCCTTATGTGCTTATAGCGCCCGGTTACCTTAAAAACTAGTTCAGTCAGTCAATGTACACCTGTGGTAATGGTCAAAATGTGACCGAGGCAGTATCAGTATACAGACAGACAGACAAGATTGCATTCAGTACAAATGGGTTAATGCATTTTATATTGTCAGTTGAGTCTCTTATGACAACAGTGTTAGGGCACATAGATAAGTTGAGACTTGAATCAATATTGAACTTACATTTATTTGTAAACAGTGTTGATCCAGATGAGATGACTCATAATGAGCCTGTTCATCAGGATCTACACTCCTTGTGAGCCTGTAAGTAATTCTTGTCAAAAACTCCTATTAGCAACAATGGAAGTGTCCAATTTCTAAGATGGAACGGTTCACTTCAGAAACTAAAGGGTATAAAGGTTTTTCAATTGAAGAAAGAAAACAATTGTCTCAAGATACAGCTCACAGCTCTTATGGGTTGAACTAAAATAGTTTTCTTCCAGTAATTATGCATTCATCTTGATAAGAGAATGCAAAAAACTTAATTGAAACTATTTAGAGAAGAATCACAGCTAAGATACTATCTGACAGTGATTTATTACACTTGTGATGCAATAGTCCCAAGATCCTGCAGATGTGATTAATCTAAATATCGGAATGGTTGACTGTAATGTATAAACAGTGTAAACTCAGATCAGGAGCTGTCTGATTGGAGTTTGCACTGTTTGCCATTCAGCTAGAATTGATTTGGCATAAAACTTGGTAGTGGGACATTGTTTGCATTTGAGTTTAACAGCTCAGTCAACACTATTTTAGGTAATTTTTGAGCCAGTCAGTTTAACTATCCCCACTTTCCTGGGCAGGCTTATACGTAAGCTGTTAACCAGTACAGTGCACAATCTTTTGCCAGGAACTGACAACTGCCCTTCGTGAATCAGCGGAAGAGAGAGAATGACCGTAGAAAAGATTTCATGATCAATCTCCACGAAAGAATGTTGCCAACCCCGACAGGTATCGAATAGTAGTGGGACAAAGAAGTAAAATTGTTCAGATCTGCATATTGCAGAGGTAATGGCAGGTTGGTGGAAGTGGTCTGACTGGTGAGCAGGAGGTCACAGGTTTAAACCCCTGCTTATTTGGAAACATTCTTTCGTGGAGATTTTTACAGTCGCCCTATCTCTTGTGCTGATTTAAGAAATGCAGTTGTCAGTCACTGGTGGAATGTGATAAAAACTTATAAGGACTAAGCCTGTTCAGGAAAAGTATTGTAAAGTTAACCGACCTGCTCAACATGACCTAAATAGTGTTAAATGGGCCATTAAAAACCTAAATAATGTTGACTGGGAAAACAACATACAGAAAGATCATTAGTTAGTAAGGTACATGCTAATATTTGGAGTAACTACGATGATAATTCAGCAGCCTCTAATGAAACATTAGGTTGTCTTCTCTTTAACCCATTGTGTACCGGAAACCCCAAAACGGGTACCCGGGCAAACAGTGCATGCCCAGATCAGACGCCGCAGAATGCGGCGTCTGATCAGGGCCTGCACAGTTTGCAAAAAGTTCAGCTATTTTCCAAATAAATTTTGAAGGAAACACAACCTGTCACCCCTAAATGCTGAAATGGACTCCTACTATATATAAGGTGGAAGATTTCATTTGGTACAAAAAGGCAGCCCCCGCCCATAGGGGCTTGAAGAAATATATGGGCTGCATGATGCTTCCACGCAGAGCTGAATCCGGCCCACACACTAGTACTGGTAAACCACTTAGAGGATCTAAGCCTGTCCAGGAACCGCGGTGCGAGGCGGACCGTCCATGCTAATAAACCCTATTGGTTTCATTGGACGACAGGGCTTGAGATGTCATTTCATCTAAATGTCGGGTAAAAGTCCCACAAAATTGGAAGCAACGTCTCCAAAATGACCTATACAGTGTTGACGGGGACGTTAAACATCAAATCAAACAAACAAATTGGTACAAAAAGGGTTAAAATACATAATTTATATTAGTATGTATTTGGGCAGACAGGCCTGACCAAACTGTGAAAACCCAGATGAGATGCTGGAGAATGTGGCATGCCATCAGAGTCCACACTGTTTACCACTCATCCATCACGAAAACACGCCTATTGATTCTGACCCCCTTGAACCCCACTTTTATATAGTAAAACTGGGGTTTACAGGGGTAAACATAATTTTTCTTATTTCTGCTCTAAAATATAGATGGTGGGTACGCGTTAGAACCGCCTCGATGAGGCGGTTCTAACGAGTGCCCACCATCTATGAGGCGCTTCTAACGAGTGCCCACCATCTGTATTTTGAGCACAAATAAGAAAAATATCACAATTTTTCATCTTAAATTTTTCATTTTTTCGGTGATAAAGGTGGCAATGTATTTGTATAGGCGTGTTTGCGTAATGCATCTATTTTAAGACACAACATCAGGGAAGGTACTAAATTGAACCTGTTCAAGGTTTAGAACAAATATGGTAAGAGGCTCAGGTGTCTGAAAACTTAGGGTAAATTTGTATGTGCAAAGATTTGGAGTGATTAGGATGATAATTCAGCAGCCTCTAATGAAGCACTAGGCTTTCTTATCTTTAAACATATCTGTCACATGATTCACATCTGCATTACACTAATATTAAACCATTTATTCAAGAAACCTCAATACAGGCCACTGGCAAACAGTTAATGCCCAAATCAGACACCGCACACTGCAGTGTCTAATCTGTGGCATCCGGTCAGGGCCAGTAAGTTTTGTATTTGAACTAAATGAGTTGTTTTCGCAATGATTTAGCAGAATTCTTGTATCTGTTTCAGTACGTAAAAACATTCCAACATGCAGGGCTCGAGAAAATGCCGGTTTCCCGGTCCTGGACCGATTTTGGGCTTACTGAACCGATTTTAACTGAAAAAGAAGACTAAAAAATCGGTCCATAATTTATTAAAATTTTCAAAAAAATCGGTTCGAAAATTTTCGCCAAGCCGTTATTTTGTAAAAACAAACTGACCTTTTTCCATTGACAATCCAAGCAAGTACACAAAAATGCCTGAAGCGCAAGGTGTTAGACTGGTTCATTATCTAATTAGGTGATAATCGGACAAGTCCACGTCGGGGTCTTTGATCTTATCACAGCGAAATTTGATCCGCGTGTCAAAATCATGTAGTCTGATCTGTCCACTTGGGTGAGCGCAATTTGACCTGTGTGTCAAAATTATTAATCCGTGAAAACTGGCCTGAGGCGTTATCGGCAAGTTGGCAAGGTGAGAAAATAAGGTCAATAAATGCAGGACATACGCTAGTTTGTTTAGACAAGTCATTAATTTATGGCTTACTATAGAACCGGTATTTGAATATATATTTTTTTTTTCACAGGGTGCAATTTTCAATACACACCTGTCATGTCTGAACATTGCGTGTTATGCCTTCAAGGGAAAATGCTTTATTTTACCCATTCTAAACGATATTTTTATTTAAGAATACGCTCCATTGAAACCAATAACATAAACCACGTCATTTGTAGACAAAGCGATTTGTTTCAGGCTTGTGTAATCGTGAAATATGTATTTATATTCTTTTAAACACGGTTCGGCCATGTAAGATTTTCAATGACTCTCGTTCGGCCATGTTTTGTTTCGAGAGTAAAGAAATGTTTTTCGATTTTTTAACCCGTTCAAAACGATTTTTTTAGAAATCACTCTATTAAAATCAATCACTTAAAACAGGTGTGTGGCTGACGTCCTTGACTGCATTAATGTGTATTGAGTAAACGGAAACCGTATGACGTCATTTTCCGACCACATTGCTGCATGTTGTCGCCATTTGTAAACAAAGCAATTTGGGCAAAATAAAATGCGTGAAATAAGAGAAATATTTTAAAGGTTTTAAAAAGGGGGAAAAAAATATAGTGACCATCGAACTGGTCTTTTACTGCCCCAAGTCGGTTGTTTCCCTTTAGCTGTCTTCAGGTTCTGAGTGACCCGGATATTGGGAAAATGAAGGTAGATGAAATCTGGCATAGAAAATGAAAGTAGATGAAATCTGAACGATGTGAGCAATAATTGTTGTTTATAATCGAGATACTGGTGCTCATATCCGTTGACAAGTGTAAGAGCAACATCGGTATGTCATTCGTTACGCTAATAACACATTTTGAAATTGAAAATTGCCAACTGAGTTTACGGAAATTACCGAAACCGATCTGCAATTTCCGTATTTTTTTGGCGAAATCTGGCTGGACCGATTTGGATTCTTCAGTTTCTCGAGCCCTGCCAACATGTATATAAAACTGTTTTTGTGTTCCAAAGCCGAAACCATGTTAGTTGTATCTAAACAATAATGTACATTACACTTTTCGGATCTGTATATCTTCCATAACTGCTTTTTTATCGTATTAAGTCACTGTTATTTAGTGGATAACGTCATGTAATAAAAATGTTATCACCACACATGTAATAACACATCCACACTTGTAACAAGTTGGCTTCCTTCAAAAAAGGAATCCAATACGTGGGCTGGCAATTTTTCTAACTTTGGGTTTCTGATTATTTTTAAAACACATAAGATAATCAATTCACCAGCAGTTTATTTGTAGAAAAAAATAAATAAATACAAAAGTATTAAAACTATTTGTTGTCTAAAGTATTTTAATTGTCTGCAATTAAAGGAAAAGCAAAGCTTATAGAATAGTTATTGGTACTCTTATTAAGCAATAATAATCACATTGTTACAATATCAATACTAAAGCATGATTCGTTGAGAGATATGCTGTCAGATACAATTTAAAATGTTTCAGAAGTTGCTTCTAGATAATTCTTTAAACTGAATGACTTATTACATGCTAAAGTGTATTTTGATAGGATTTTATTGCTAAAGACTAGATTTTGTCTTTACACAAAAGTGTCTTTTGGCTAGATTTGACGTAATGTAAGTACTTACTAATACTAGACCTGTCACGAAAAATGATTCACTTGGGTGGATATAATAATGGAGGATAGGATTCTTGCCAAGATTAATATAAAAAATAGCCACCATTTTTTTCTGTAATTTATAAAAAAAAAAACACACAAGCAAATGGCAGGAATAACTGCACATTATAAAATGCTAAAATTTGCTTAAGTCTCATGAAAACATTTCAATCTTTTAAACCTTCATGTATTTGAAAGTGTTACAAATTAAACTTAACTGCTCTGTACCGTTCAGTCCATTATGTGACTTATTTTGTGCATCGTTTGAGAGCTCTTTCAAAGTCTGACTTAGGCTAAACTAATGTAAATGTTTATTTTACGTCAGTTTTCCTATGCGGTTGAATAGTCTAAATTTATTAGTAGTATTAGTGCCTACGAATTCCCAAACCTTTTCTGCCCATTGGTGAATGAATACTACATGTATCCAGCTTCAATCTCCATTTTTCTATTTATATATATATATATGCATACGTCTCATATCCGAAGATTTGGTTTCATGTTTTACCAAAAGCGTAGAATGGCATCTCGGGTTCGAATTCTTAGTTACATGTTTTACCTAAAGTTTAACACACAGTTACATGTTTTATTTACCCAAAGAAGTAGACAGCTACACAGACCTCTATTTTAAAAACGGACGATTGTAGTGCGTGGCTGATCACGTGATTTGTCCGAGCGCTACTGTAGGTCAATGAATATACATCACAGAATCGTAAAGCTGTCTGATGGCTTCTCTTCGTTTATTTATAGAAAATTACTCTGCAACACCGACAGGGATAAGAATCCAAATACCTACATGAATCTACTCTCACCTAATATGTAAATCATAGTAATGAAGGCAGTTTATAATAAAGGAATGAAATTTTACCGCATTCTGCTTTTTCTGATCAATTTTATGCAGACCTTGTATTTTTCTTAAAAACAAAACGTTTATTCCTTGACATTCCCATCACGTTACAAAGTCAAAGTAATATACACCCCTGCAAACATTTTTTTTATTGAGAGAAAATGTGGAGTGTGCAAGGGGTATTATTCCTCAAAACATTACGATAATACACCCGTGCGACACAGTGCATTCTTTCACATCTCCAAAATGGCTTCTTTTCTGATGAAAATCCTTGATATTTTTTCTTATTTATACTGCAAACATAGGTTGTGGGCACTCGTTAGGACTACTCTGCTAGGCGATTCTTACCCACAACCTATATCTTCGAGCAGAAATAAGAATATAATGTGTACCCCTGTAACCCCAGTTTTCTCTATATAAAGTGGGGTTGAGGGAGTGTTCATTTCACGGACTTTTCATTTTTGGTTTAGTGCGTACATTACACTAACACCCTTGCAGTGAGCACTGCTGTTAAGTAGCTGAGAAGGCAATGATTTATATAATAAAAAGTTGGGATTGCAGAGATAAAGATTAGTATTGTAACTCTGCTAAAAAGAAAGTTTAGAATGGCTTCACTGAGGCGGTTATAGCGAACCTCCAAGGATCGGGAATAAGGAAAAGAAGACGAATTCTAAAACATGCCACTTTTAGTTTTTTATCGCATTTGTATGTTAATTTAACATGGTTTTAAACCTGTATCAGAAATGTAAAGAGTGAACACCAATCGACCCAAAGTTACTAAAAGGCAAATAGAAAAATTATTGTTGTTGCCCACGTGACAATCACTGATTTGGGGAAACCAATATATCATTATAAATAGAAAACGTCGCGCTATTTTTGTCGATGTTACATGTAAGCCAGAGCTATCTATAGAGTCTGGTCAGGAATCGTGTGCTGGGTTTCGCAAACACTGAATACCCAGATCAGAATGTGGCGCGGAATGTGGCGTCTGCTCAGCCGGCTGCTCAGGACTACACTGTTTGCTTAAATACTGGCATTAAAGGGTCAAACGAAATAGGTCAGGCCAATGCCAGGCTGCCTACGTCATGAAAGGAAAACAAAAACAGTATCTTAATATAGCCCGCGCTCTCACGCGACGACTTTCGGAAAATACTATTAATAAAACTGTTAGAAAGAAATGGACGTTTGCGCATATGTATGCCAAACAAAAAAAAAGACAATATAACGTTACTTTTCACACTTCTGCTTATAACATATCTTAGAACCTAGGAATATTTTAGAGCAAAACTTTTAAAGGTGGTATCGTTATTAGACATAAAGCATAGACCCAGATCGGATAGACAGTACATCGCGTCTGATCAGGGTCAGCACTGTTTGCCATACATACAGCAGCATTTTCATTTTAGAACATGATTCAGGTCCGTAAGCAGACTCTATAAAACGTGGGGAGGATGTGAATTCCGGGTAATTTGCAGAATGTGAAATACTGCATTAATTTGAGATAATTTTCCAAATTAGTAGGGGTGGGTGGGGTTGTCACTCCTGCGTATGGGCCTGCATTAACAGGTAGAATGAACAAATTACTTTGTTTAAAAACATTGCACTGAAATCACTGTCATTCAGTTGCTGGGATGCCGTGTGACTGAGCGAGAAAAAGCGAGAGAGGAGAAACTATGGCAGTCTGGATCCTGATCAGCAGAAGCATTTGATGGATCTACACTGTTTGCAAAGGAGAAGTTGGATAAAATGTTATATAACATGCATAACAGAGAAACACTATGATTTTTACCAGACATAATCTTGGTAGTTTCCTTTTTGCTGAGAAAAAATATTTCCTCTTAGCCGGACAAATAAAACTCTTTAGCTGGAACTACTTTATGTACAAGATACAAGATACCGCTTTTGCAGTGACACCGTTATATTCAAACTCGGGAAAGTTTCAGTCACGTCGACGTCAGTCATAACGTCATTGCAATGGTGTCTGGGAATATATCAACAGACGTTCAGAATGAGTGACGTTTGAGTCGGATGCAACTCTTAAACAGAAGAAAACATGGACATGACCATTGAATAGGCTGTAGGTTTTGCTTTATTAAATCTCACATTTTACTTGTTTTATCACTGAAACACTTGGTTTCTTCATTTATGTTCAAAACTGTAGAAAACACTTTCAAAATGGCGGCCATCCAGTTTTTCTTCCAACCTGCTTCTGTAACACTACGCTGATTGAACCGTTAATATGAGCTGTAAACAATCAACTGAACGGAAATTCAGACCCAAAATTCAAGATCCATTCAGTCCTTAAAGTCTATGGAAGTGCATGTAATATAGAGATTATTCATTTCTCCTATTTGAAATGTGGGATTAATAAACGTCGGAGAAACTCGTGCTTCGCAGTCGTTTCTTTATTGGATTGTTCTACCTCCCTCGGTATTTCAAATAGGAGATATACATGTACCTGTAATAACTTTTCCAGCACATATCAGTGCATATTGTCTTGCATATGAGGCTAAGCATTATCAATGAAATATTATAAATCTGTTTAGTTGATTGGATATAAGTGTATACAGAAGGGAAATAAACACATTTACAAATTATAAGTTAATAATTTGGAAATCTTGAAGGAGCATGCTTCCAGGTCAACACCAAGAACGTCATTTATTTTTTTTCACTGAATACTTTTCTTATAATGAAGCGATTTAACGAGTACCCACAATCTACGTTATAAAGCAGTGTTTCTGCTGGTTGTTTTTGTCCGCGTGACTATCGCTGGCTATGAACAAAACCCAGGCAGCAGTGTTTAGTCTTCTCCCTGTGCCATCAGAGCGCTGTGTAAAACGTAAAATCTAGACTGGGCCCATGTACTGGGTATTAACTTATCAATCGACACAAAGAAAATCTGGACTCGGCTCGTGTATGAGGTATTCGCTAATACAGAAACTTAACGCCTACTTTCACAAGTTATCGTCGCTGACAATTAACAAAATCCAAGGACTGGTTGTTTATAGCACCTAAGAGGTCAGAGCGCAGTGTAAAAGTAAATTCTGGGCTGTGCTCGTGCAGGGGGGGGGGCTTTGGTAAATAGTGTATACCTGATCAGACGCCACATAACGCGGTGTCTGATCAGGTCAACTCCTACTCTGCTTGCTGGAATTTAATGGGTCAATGAACAAATCAATTCTCAGTTCAGGATATATTTTCCCAGAGACTATCGACACATCGGTACTCACAGTGCTTTGACTTAATATTTCCCCAACTAAGCTGTTACTGTTACGCCAACAATCTTGCAAATCAACCCAATAAATCTTAAACAATTATGTAGACAGAACACTACTAGAAATGTACCTAGCTATATAAAAGCGGTTGGTTCAGTCCTAATTAGTTTCTGTGTGTGTTCCTACGTTAGAAAGTCTTGCAAACTAATGTGATTTTTAGGGCCATAAAAGAGCTGAAACCGACCCGCACACGAGTACTGGTAAACAGCTTAGCGAATCTAAGCCAGCTGCCCAGGCAAAGCGATGCGAGTCGGCCCAGCCATGCTAATAAACTCAATTGGTTACATTGGACGTCAATCAATCAGGGCCATAAAATACTGCTGCTAAAATATTCCTTTTTTTCAGACCAAACATAGATTTAGATAATATGGATACTCGTTAGAATCGCCTCGACGAGACAGTTTTAACAAATACATATCGATCTATTCAATGCTATAGCAGTAGTAAGGAATTAAGTTGCATTCACCCTTGCGAAACCTGCATTTTTGAAAAGCCCCATTAAATTCAACGTATGCAATGAACTAATATTTTCAGGTTATTAACCCCAAAACGTTTTTGGAAATGACTACCCCCATTTGCCTAGCGTTCCATAAAAGGCCAAAAGAAATATTGAACTAATTTTGCAAACAGTAGAGACAGAAATCAGCTTGCGCATATGCACATTCTGGTCAGGGTTTTTGCTGCTTTTGTCAAAATACATGCAGCGAGAAGACGACAGTTCTTCCGAAGACAGTGAAGCGCTTGGCATTAATGGGTTATTTTTACAGTTCAATGGGAAACACGTTTTATTTATAAACACATTTACCCAGCTGGTCTCTACTAATGAGATAGTCTGTGCAGCAGTCTACCAAAGAAGAAGATAACGACGAGGGAACCAATCTATTGATCCACCTGAAGCAAACGCTTGATTCTGTAGCTGAGAAGCGTCTTGCAAACCTTGATGCTGTATCCAATCTCGTCCATATTCTTGTCCACGCAATAACGAAGGGGAACCAATCTAATGTTTTAAGGGAACCAATCTATTGATCCACGTGAAGCATACGCTTGATTTCGTGGCTGAGAAGCGTCTCGCAAACGTTGATGCTTTACTATAGACAATTTTCAATCTCATCCATATTCTTACCTGCGTGGGCCTAATAGGCCCACGCAATAACACATGGTTAATGGCACATAACGTCACAACGCCGTCGGTGACAACCGTGTGTTTTCTAATGAAATTCTTCTGAACTTCTTTGGCCATGAAATCCGATTTAAAATCATTATATGATAAACAGAATCTAACCCTCCAGGTCATTTCATATGAAATATATGAAACTCGCCTCAGGCTCATTTTATAAAATTCATATGAAATTACCACTTTTGTAAGATCCTCAAAAAAAAAAGCTGTTATTAAAAGATTGTGGTTTATTTTTTTTCTTTCAGAAATATTCTGTGCTTTCCAATAAAAGATGGCAAGGGTAAGTATCATTTAATTTTAACCCATAAATACCAATTATGACAATTTTCATCTGCTTTGTCATCTGCCAAGTACTTTAAAATTGGAACAGTGTGGACCCAGATCAGACTGCTCCTATTTACCTGTATGCAAAAATATTTTTAAAAAGTTTGCAAGAAGATTCAGCAGACGACATAAGCAGACAACATTTTCAGATGTGTTTTTTTTTTCTCGGCATCTTGGTGGTTAATTTTGATGCTTTTACTTCATTATGACCTAAACACAATTAGTAACACTTTCAGGCAGTCACACAAAAGTGCATTTAAGCCTAATCCTTCTGATCATGACAACCCCTACCGTTGCAAACAGTGCAGACAACCCCTACCTTTGCAAACAGTGCCGTTGACACGGACTTTAACCCCAAAATCAAACAAACAAAACAAACTGTGCAGACAACCCCTACCTTTGCAAACAGTGTAGCCAACCTCTACCTTTTCAAACAGTGCAGACAACCCCTACCTTTGCAAACAGTGTAGATAACCCCTACCTTTGCAAACTGTGCAGACAACCCCTACCTTTTAAAAAAGTGAAGAAATCCCCTACCTTTGCAAACAGTGCAGACAACCCCTACCTTTGCAAACAGTGTAGACAACCCCTACCTTTGCAAACAGTGTAGACAACCCCTACCTTTGCAAACAGTGCAGACAACCCCTACCTTTGCAAATAGTGTAGACAACCCCTACCTTTGCAAACAGTGTAGACAACCCCTACCTTTGCAAACAGTGTAGACAACCCCTACCTTTGCAAACAGTGTAGACAACCCCTACCTTTGCAAACAGTGTAGACAACCCCTACCTTTGCAAACAGTGTAGACAACCCCTACCTTTGCAAACAGTGTAGACAACCCCTACCTTTGCAAACAGTGCAGACAACCCCTACCTTTGCAAACATCGTAGACAACCCCTACCTTTGCAAACAGTGTAGACAACCCCTACCTTTGCAAACAGTGTAGACAACCCCTACCTTTGCAAACAGTGTAGACAACCCCTACCTTTGCAAACAGTGTAGACAACCCCTGCCTTTGCAAACAGTGTAGACAACCCCTACCTTTGCAAACTGTGTAGATCCAGATCAGATGGCTCCATCTGATCAGGATCAAACAGTGTAGACCACCCCTACCTTTGCAAACAATGAAGACAACCCCTACCTTTGCAAACAGTGAAGACAACCCCTACCTTTGCAAACTGTGTAGACAACCCCTACCTTTGCAAACAGTGTAGACAACCCCTACCTTTGCAAACAGTGTAGACCACCCCTACCTTTGCAAACAGTGTAGACAACCCCTACCTTTGCAAACAGTGTAGACAACCCCTACCTTTGCAAACAGTGTAGACCACCCCTACCTTTGCAAACAGTGTAGACAACCCCTAAACAGTGTAGACCACCCCTACCTTTGCAAACAGTGTAGATAACCCCTACCTTTGCAAACAGTGTAGACAACCCCTACCTTTGCAAACAGTGTAGACAACCCCTACCTTTGCAAACAGTGTAGACAACCCCTACCTTTGCAAACAGTGTAGACCACCCCTACCTTTGCAAACAGTGTAGACCACCCCTACCTTTGCAAACAATGATGACAACCCCTACCTTTGCAAACAGTGAAGACAACCCCTACCTTTGAAAACAGTGTAGACAACCCCTACCTTTGCAAACAGTGTAGACAACCCCTACCTTTGCAAACAGTGTAGACAACCCCTGCCTTTGCAAACAGTGTAGACAACCCCTACCTTTGCAAACTGTGTAGATCCAGATCAGATGCCTCCATCTGATCAGGATCTTAACTGTTTGTCACTCATTTTGTGAATTTCAATGAATATGGTATATCAAGTGATTTGATTGGTTGCTGATCAGAAATGTGTGTGGCAAATTAACTTATTCAGCAGGATAAGGGCTGAACAAACTGCAAGAAATATGTACCAGCTTATGAGAAAAGGGTATTATCTCATAGGCCCCCAGCAAAGACTCTGGGGCCCATGCAAATAGGTACAGTCACACTAGAGGCATTGCTGCTCACAGAGATTGCAGACATAGCAGTTTTGTAAGATTATTCTCCCTTGATCCCGCCATGTTGGAGACACAATACAGTTTTTATGTCCCCGGTAGCGATAGCGGGGACATATTGTTTTTGCCCTGTCTGTTTGTTGGTTGGTTTGTACGTGGACAACTTTAACGTTGGTCATAACTTTTGAACCGTTAGAGGTAGAGTATTCATATTTGGCATGTATGTTCCTTGTGACAAAAGCTTTACATTCATGCAAATAATTTTGACCTGTGTCCTTGACCTTTGACCTACTTAAAATGAAAAAATAACATTTTGGTCATAACTTTTGAACCATTTGAGATACAGCCTTCATATTATGCATGTAGGTTCCTTGTGACAATAGCTTTACATTCACACAAAAAATTTTGACCTGGGACCTTGACCTTTGACCTACATAAAAGAAAACGTTAACATTAGTGATAACTTTTGAACCTTTGAGATACAGCCTTCATATTTGGCATGTAGGTTCCTTGTAACAAGAGCGTTACATTCATGCAAAAATTTTGACCTGTGACCTTGACTTTTGACCTACTTAAAAGAAAATAATAACATTTTGGTCATAACTTTCGAACTGTTTGGGATAGGGCCTTCATATTTGGCATGTAGGTTCCTTGTGATAAAAGCTTTATGTTCATGCATTTTTTTTTACCATGACCTTGACCTTTGACCTACTTAAAAGAACAAAACTTTTGAATCATTTAAGATAGAGCTTTCATATTTGGCATGTAGGTTCCTTGTGACAAGAGCTTTACATTCATGCTAATTTTTTTTACCTGTGACCTTGACCTATGACCTACTTTAAAGAAAAAAATATTATCGTTCATAACTTTCAAACCGTTTAAGATAGAGCCTTCACATTTGGCATGTAAGTTCATTGTGCCAAGGGCTTTCCACTCAACCAAAACTCGACCTGTGACCTTGACTTTGAACTGTGACCAACTTTGAAAAAAAATGACCATGCCCGGGGACATGTTCTTGTTTCACAAACACATCTTGTTTTTTTTTTTTTGGGGGGGGGGGGGGGGGGGGTTGTGTGTACAATTTTTTTCATTTTTGTCCAATTTTCCCTCAGTGATAAAAATACTTAAGGGGTTAAAATGTGACTGTGGTTGTTCTAAAATGTCATAAGAATAAAATAATTAAGATGTTATCTTCATTTCCCAAGAGACAAGAAATTATATACTGGTATGCAGAAAGTACATGTACATTAAAATTCTGTTGGAAATAAATGTCTTCAGCAAGAAAGATAACTCTAGGTGTGTGATGTTGTCAGCAATCTCTAGTTGAGGACCTTGATATTGGTGTTATAGCCAAAACCATGGTATTATTAACAGTATTATGAGGAGGTATATGTATACAATATCTAACAGGCTGGCATTTTTAAGGGAAAAAAACAAACAAAAACTGCAAATTCTACTCACATTTTTTCACCAAAATAGTAGTGTATTTCCATATGAACTGATTAAATATTTGACATTGCATTGATGTCTTTGTTTGCTTTGAGAGTTTTACATTTAAATTAGTTCTTGATCATTTTACAGGTACCATATTGGGTGTGGCCCAGCTGTGTAATAAGAAAATTGGTCCATGTTTCACCACATTTGATGAAGATGTGGCCACTGCCTTTGGTATATACTGCTGTATTAGCATCAATCATGTAAGTTTTTATCAGTGTTAACATTTTATTATTCAACATTTCTGCATACGGTAATGAACCTAAGTATTGGGACGGGCAGGTCTTAACAAACAGTGCGGGACACAGATCAGACTGCTCCTGGAGGAGCAGCCTGATCATGGTCTGCACTGTTTGTCATTCTGTCTGCACCTTTTGGACTCATTGCTGCATCGTGAAACAAAGTTGTTAAGATTTTAAGAGAATTACAGCAAGTCCTCAAGGGGGTCCAACTTTTTAGGATTTTTACAGCACAACGATACATTACAACTTGTCAGTGTTCTCTGTCTGTCTGAAATGGTTATCTATATAGTGAACACCAAAGACACCGATCAGACTGATCTGAGGTGTTGCTAAGTGCACTTTTTTTGCCTGACATGGCTCAAACAGAAAAGAAGACAGACAGTAAAGTAGCATAGCTGAAAAAATCCCTGGCTCCGGTGGGATTCAAACCTAGGCCACTCGGGTGAAAATCCAATACTCTAACTGAGCCAAAGAATCGACTTTTGGATGCAGTTGTTACAGATTGGTAAGAAGCTATGTGTAACATCACGAAAACACGCCTATATAATTTTGACCCCCTCGAACCCCACTTTTATATAGTAAAACTGGGGTTTGCAGGGGTAAAACTTATTTTCCTTATTTCTGCTCTAAAATATAGATTGTGGGTACTCATTAGAACCGCCCCGATGAGGCGGTTCTAACGAGTACCCACATTCTATATTTTTAGCAGAAATAAGAAAAATATCGTAGTTTTTCATCTTAAAATTTCCATTTTTTCGGCGATAAAGATGGCAATGTATTTGTATAGGCATGTTTTTGTAATGATAAATTGAGCCCCACTGAAAAAGGGATCAACTCTAAAAGCCTTTCTTTGCTTTTAGAATAGATCCCTAATGATAAAGGAGACAAAAATAGTTTTGAAGGAGTCTCCCCTGAAGGTCAACACAAAGAAACGCCTCTATAATTTTTTACCCAACTGGGGTTTACGGGATTAACCTTATTTTTCTTATTTCTGCTCTAAAATATAGATTGTGAGTACTTCTTAGAACTGCCTCAATGAGTTGGCTCTTACATGCACACACAATCTATATTTTGAGCAGAAATAAGAAAAATATCACAATTTTTCATCTTAAAAGTTCCGCTTTTTTGCCGGTAAAATTTACAATGTATTGGTTTAGACGTGTTTTCATAATGTGTTTCCTGTTTAAAATCTCATCTTAAAGACTAGAGGATCAACCTGATGATGCGAGACATATATGCTGTATCACAGCCAATCTTTCCATCTTTTATTGCTGTACATATACACGATAAAGCCATCCTTCTTCATGTGTCGTCTCAAAAGATCAAGAGGTTGCATTTACTTCTGTAGATGTGTCATTATTTATCGTATTAATGTAAATGAAGAGACTGTCTGACTACCAGTGTGATCAGATTGTACAATCTGCATATAAAAGAAGTTCGTGCATAGCATAGATTGTAAGGACAGTCTGCTAGTGGACCTTGACTTCACACTGAAAGTTCATTACAAAAACACCCCTATACAAATACATAAATGTTAGCGCCGGAAAAAGGAAAATTTTAAGATGAAAAATTGTGATATTTTTCTTATATTTTGCTCAAAATATAGATTGTGGGTACACGTTAGAACCACCTCGATTTAGAACCACCTCATCGAGGCGGTTCTAACGAGTACCCACAATCTATAACTTAGAGCAGAAATAAGAAAAATAAGGTCTTACCCCTGCAAACCCCAGTTTTACTATATAAAAGTGGGGTTTATGAGGGTCAAAATTACTATAGGCGTGTTTTCGTGATGTCATTTGAGACAAGTGATTTGAACAATTTTCTTGAGGCATAGACGGCTAAGAGTAGGCTTGTGCCTATAGTATACAGCCTGCCTCGAAACTTTATTGTTGCCACCCATATGTAGTGTGAACCAGAGATTTCTAATATTTTATTATGATTCACAAATGAACCTTCTTCCAAGAAAAGGAAGATGAGTGTTATGTGATTATATCTTTTGAATGCACATGTTGTAACATGACCAGATCAGACTCAGTTCTTCAGAATTACATGTACTGTATTTACTGGTATGTTTTCGGACAGACAGGCCTGAGCAAACAGTCAGGGTCTACACTGTTTGCTACTCATTCGGATATCTTAAGGCACAACATCAGCTAGTTAATTATACTTGTTTAAATTTAAAAATGTATTTGCTAAGGAATTGAGGTGTCCTTATATTTAGGCTAAATACGGTAGCTTAATGAACCTGTTAGTGGACAAATCATTAACTGATCTAGCAAGTACAAAATCTAATTCTCAGATTTCAACAAAAACATTAGTTTATTTGCAATATTAGATGAAGATTTAATGATATGTTAACTAATGGCATCATCAGCATTGAACAAGTGCCTGTGTTATTCAAAAGAAATAAAGTTGTTACTTAACAACATTTAATTAAAACCTTCATACGGAGCCTCCATGGCCTAGTGGGTAAGAGCACTGCCTTTATGCCCCACCACTCAAAAAGTGGTGGGTTATTATGTTATACCCTCCGAAACCTTGAGTGTCTGTGCTTCTGTCAGTTGTTCATAGTTTCGTGTCCACTCTATAACTCTGATACCATTGGAGATATTTTCATGAAACTTCACAGCTTTGTAGAGCACTATGAGACGACATGCAGAATATATGAACAGAAACACTCATACTTTTGGGGTTATTGCCCTTTGATCATTGAACATAGCCATTTCTGTCTTTGTTTCTTGTCCGCTCCATAACTCTGATCCCATTTGAGATATTTTCACAAATCTTGACAAATATGTAGAGCAATGTGCAGAACATATGTACTGTTACTCTGATTTTCCTGCTTTTGGAGCTGTTGTCCATTGAACATTGCAAAGCTATTTCTATCATAGTTTCGTGGCTGTGCCATAACTCTGATACCATTTGAGATATTTTCATGATACTTCCCAGATATGGAGAGCACTATGAGATGTTGTGCAGAACATATGAACTGTAACTTTGATTTTCCTACTTTTGGCTTTATTGCCCCTTGAACATAGAACATAGCCATTTCTAACATGTAGTCTGTTTGAAGCACTATATCTCCTGAACCTATTGATGGAATCTGACTAAACTTGCATGGTTAAATCACTAAGATAATGTAAAAGACCCTTTTGGTATTGAAGACCTTGACCTTATTTTCAAGGGCACATGCCCCCAGAAACTGTCAATGGTGTGTCGGCACCCTATCTCAAGAACGAATCAGTGAAATTTAGTCAAATTTGTACAATATTCATTGCAACTGACCAAAGATTTAATTAAATTTTGGTGACCTTGACCTTATTTCCAAGGACATGGCCCCCGAAACTGTCAATTTTGGCTTTTCTGCACCCTATCTCTTGAATGAATAGATGTCATTTGGTCAAACTTTGTACAATATATCATTGCAACCTACCAAAGATTTCTTTTGCTTATGGTGACCTTGACCTCATTTTCAAGGATACAGGCCCCCAAAAACTGTCAGTTGCTTACTCTTATGTGAGACTTCAGGTTCTGCAGCAGAGGGTCAGGTGGTTTTTCTCTGGGTACTCCATTTTTTTTCTTATCTGATTATTGATTGCCTCGAAATGAATTAAATAATCTTGAAAGGCCCTAAAACCAAGAAAAAAATGTTACAACTTCCAACCTCTCAGTATGGCAAGAAACTCTCAATATTTTTTGCTGAAAAAAATATATGAAGCTACATTTTTTCAGCAAAAATACCACTGTATTAGATATTTCACTTGATAGAGCAACTAATGGTTTGACCGCTAACAAGTTTATTAACCCATTTAAGGCTGGAAACCCATAAAGGGGTACTTGGCAAACAGTGCAGGCCCAGATCAGATGCCGCAGAACGCCGTGTCTGATCAGGGCCTCCACTGTTTACAAAACGATCAGCCATTTTCCTAATCAATTTTGAAGAAAACACAACCTGACACCTCTAAAATTTGAAATGGACTCATGCTATATATAAGGAGGAAGATTCCATTTGGTAATAAATGGGTTAAGCTAAACAATTGCATCCTTAACTGGGGCCAGTTGTTTTAAACTAACAAAGTTGTTTGTTAACATATTGTTTAAAGGACCTTTGATTGTTTAATATGATAAATTTGCTATTATTTTTGCTGAAAAAAAATATGAGTAGCTTTTGCATTTGACTCAAAAGTACTAGATTATAATATACTGTTCTTGGTAAAAGTTTGAATATTGACAACTAGCAAGCTTGTCCAGCTAACTGTGCTTTCAACAACTTGGCCCGGTAATATTAACCCTTCTGTACCAAATAGAATCTTCCTCCTTATATATAGTAGGAGTCCATTTCAAAATGTAGTGGTGGCAGTTCTTGTTTTCTTCATAATTTATTTGGAAATTGGCTGAAACTTTTTGCAAACAGTGAAGGTCCTGATCAGACGCCGCATTCTGCGGCGTCTGATCTGGGCCTGCACTGTTTGCCAACAACCCGTTTTGGGGTTTCCGGTACAAAATGGGTTAAATATGCATCATATAACAATAGCTCTCAGCTTCTTTTTCTTGTGCTCGGGTTCATTTGCAAGTCATAAGAAGAGACTAAAAATTTCAGTGTCTGGTTATGACATTTTAAGATGTCATTTTGTATTATTGCATTTGCATTCTTATTCTGATTGGCTGTTGATTGGTTATTGATTCCAGCCATAGTTTTTTGTTCGTTCTGATTGGCTGTCAAAAGTTTTACACTTGGGTAAATTCCCATATGTAGGAATGTCAGAACCACAGTAAAAGCTTCACTAAAGGTCTCCTCTGTTTAACAGCTGCCTCTCAGCCTCTCTTTAGCAGCCCCAATAATCCGCCAAAAGCATTTCACTATATATTTAACCTCAGCTGAGCAGCCACCTGTCTCCTCCAGCCAGCAGCCATTTCACTAAAATCTAAATTCCCTCTTATAAACAGTCAGAGCTGAGTCAATAGTGAAAAATTCAGATGTTAAAATACAGATTTTATTTCTGGTGTGTTTATTTATCTTGAAATTACCATTGTGATATATGCATAAATGCATGTACAATGTAATATTTAAGCAAATGAAAAGAAAAATAAATGATGGAGAGGTGTCAGATTATTCTTCTTTTCATACATAAATGTTGAGGTATTTTCAGTAATTACTGGTCATCTCAGACATTTTCCTCTGCTGAACAGCCACCTCCCTTCATCAGCCAGTTTGGAGTTTTCCAAGGGTGGCTGCTTAATGGCAGTTACACTGTATTTTCCTTGTGCCAATAATGTTTAATACAGACAGTTGTACAGCCCCCGCCCATAGGGGCTTGAAGAAATATATGGGCTGCATGATGCTTCCACGCAGAGCTGAATCCTGCCCGCACACTAGTACTGGTAAACCGCTTAGAGGATCTTAGCCTGTCCAGGAACTGCAGTGCGAGGCGGACCGTCCATGCTAATAAACCCTTTTGGTTTCATTGGGCGACAGGGCTTGAGATGTCATTTCATCTCAATGTCGGGTAAAAGTCCCACAAAATTGGAAGCAACGTCTCCAAAATGACCTATGCAGTGTTGATGGGGACGTTAAATCTTAAATCAAACAAACAAACAAGAATGTCTATTTACCCTAAGTATTCAGACACCTTAACTCCTAACCATACTTGTTCTAAAATTGGAGCAAGTTCAATTTCCTGCCCCATTGTGCCTAAAAATAGCTGGATGAGTGGCAAACATTGTAGACCCTGATGAGACGCTGCCTTCTGCCGCATCTCATCTGGATCTGCTTGCTCAGGCCTGTCTGTCCAAACTCATAAGACAAATATAGTATACTGTTTTATGACCAGGGCTTGAATATTATATGTATGTATTTATGTCAGTTCATGAGAAAAGGGTACTTGATGTATATGTTACTAGCAAAGGCTTAAACAATTCTGTGCATAAGCACAGTCTCGTCGCACAGTCTTTGCTGCTCACAGATGTGTTGAGAAGACCTATTAGTTTGCTGCAAGAAGCCATAGTCCTTTAAGTTGGCTGCAAAGGGTCTTTTACCTGTGGTTTTATAGATGTTTACTTCAGCCAGTACAATCACAGTCTTAACATCAAGTCCTTTATTAACCCTTATCCTGCCAAACATGAAAACCCCTACACTTGCAAACAATGTAGATCCAGGTCAGATGGCTTCTGATGAAGCCATCTGATCAGGATCTACACTGTTTGTTGTGCAGTTTGTGCATTGAACAAATTCATTAAAGTTACTTGATTGGTTGATCCTCAGCCATGGCTGTGGCTAAATTAATTTATTCAACTGGATAATGGTTAAATATCCATGAAATCCAAATAGTTTACATTCTTGTAACAGCATCATTTCACATATACTGCATACTTCAAACTTATCAGAAGATGAAATAACATTCAGTTTTCATATGTACTATGTATATTGCAGTCAGTGATGTATAAGAAAGTCATGGACTCTCAGGTTAGGAACACCCTGGCTAACGAGTTAATGATGTACCATATGAAGGTAGTTGTCGTACCCGACTGTGAGACCAGACTAGAACATAACCTTCTTGTGTTTGCTTTGTACTTTTTGTTTCGTTGTTTTCTAAGCAAAGCTTTCATGATGGATAAAATATGTTCAACAAGAACACTTCCAACAAAGACATATCCAATTCAGAAATACTTGTTGGAGTGAACATAGCTCCAGATAAGGAGGTGTTAGAGGATAATTTTGGGATAATTTTTATTATCCCACTTCAGAAATTATGCTGTGGATATTTGTCAGAATTGCCTCATTATGCCCTTTACTCAATCAAAGCAATACCTTTACGTAGCAGATTGCATCCTTTCTTGTCTGAAGAAAGCATCTATTTGGGAAATGATATATTCAATAAGGAAGAATATGTACACCGCAACTTCTTTGTAACACTGATGATGGTGTCAAAGGCAGAAACCATGTCAGTTAGAAAACCTGTCCAAACAAAATTGATTCAAAAGGGGTAGTCGTCAGTTTCAAAAAGGGCAGTTGTCAGTTTCAAAAAGGGCAGTTGTCAGTTTCTGGAACTATTCTGATTAGCAAATTAAACAAAAGAAATATCCAAACAAAAACATATAGCTTGCATAGAAAGAAATTCTCTACTTTTCATGAAAGCTTTGTTGATTTTAGTGGTTTTGTTCGATATCAAATCACTCGTGCTTTTTGTTTTCATTTTCAAGTATGTTTCCATTTAGACTAACTATTTCACTTATATTTCTCAGACCATTCACTTGACCTTGTATTTTAATTTTCTTACTGCAAGCTACAAGTTTTTCTGCCATATCCTGTTTTCTGTAACAGTCTGACATATGTCTGTTAAGACAGGTTTTAACTCTTTAACCCTGTAGACCAGTACAATATCTATAAAAATAGTTTAGATCATGATGAAATGGGTTATTTTGGTCTATCTCATCAGGATCTACACTTTATTATTGAGTAAACCTCTTATTTACAGTTATAGATGTGTCAAAATGATTCCACTTCAGAATGTTAGGGATGAAAACCAGTCTCTAAATTGTGTTATTTAATTCTAAATGATATCGACATTGAAAAAAATTCATATTTATCCCGAAGGGAGATAACGGATGTACAGTATCTGCATTCCATCTCATTAGTGCCAGAAGATTTTGTTATACCCCAACAAATGAAATTTATTTGTGGGGGTATATAGGAGTGAGCTTGTCGGTCGGTCGGTCGGTCTGTTGACTTGGTTTCCGGACGATAACTCAAAAAGCGCTTCACCGATTTTTATAATTTTTGGTACACTGATGTAACATCTTTAAATACAGGTCAAGTTTGATTTCCACTACAATTCGTCAATTTTCGACATAGTTATGGCCCCTTTCAAGTGAAAAAATTGCAAAATGCCGCTGTTGTACTATCAAGGCAATTTTTGTGGGGGTATTCATCACCTTTAGTGATAGCTCTAGTTTTTATTTATTTGTGAAAGAATGAAACGCTTGATCCTTTTGAATTTTTCTCTATTTGAAAAATTAAGACAGAGAAAATAATACTGTACCAACATTCCCTTTTCTGACTCAATATGAATATCTTGCCATGAAGAATTGTATTTGTGTACTTTCTCAAGAAAACTCTCAAGTTACAGAGGCAGGAGTGGTTTGATTGAGCTTCTATTTTATGAGCCAGTGCATGACAAACCTACAATAAGACATGTGTGCCCATCAAAGACTCAGATCAGCCTGCGCATCCATATAGTCTAACCAGAGACTTCTCTTGCTGCACGAAGGAGCATTAGGCCCTTAGCTATCCTTAGAGTGCACAACAAAGACTCTGATCAGACTGCACAGATGTGCAGGCTGATCTGAGTCTTCGTTGGGCGCACATGACTTATGGTAGGTTTTGTCATGCGCTGGCTCATATATTTGCTCCAAATATTTGGACAGTTATTTAAGAAAGGAATAAAACCTGACCAGAATGCATTATTATTTGAACTGAGTCATGAGAAAACATGTTTTTATCGCGCCTGCTTTTAGCACAGCCCGACATATGAGTCCAGTTTTCCATCTGTTTGTCCATCTGTCAACAATTGCATTTACCCAAGCATTTACCCTGATGTAAGAGTCCATTTCTCAGATCTATTAGAGCCTCATCAATTATACTTGGTACAAACTTGCATCTTGGGATGAAAACTTAAATGCAAGCATCCATATTCAACCTCGACCTACATTTCATGCTTCACTGACTTTGCAAACATTTACCTTCACCCTAGTGTTCACCTTAGTTGTCTCCCTAATGTTAGTGTCCATTTCTGAAGACCTATAAGTGGCTAATTCATGATGCTGGGTACAAACTTTCATCTTGGGATGGCAAATTCAATGCAAGCATCCACATTTGCCCTTGACCTACATATTATGGTTCAATGACTTTGTAAACTTTTGCGTTCACCCCAGCATTCACACTAATGTTAGAGTCCATTTCTGAAGAACTAAAGAGGTTCATTCATGATACTGGCTACACACTTTCATCTTGGGGTAGCAAGTTCAATGCAAGCATCCACATTTGACCTTGACCTCCATTCCATGGTTCACTGACTTTGTTAACATTTGTGACCACCTTAGGGTTCACCCAAATGGTCAAGTTTATTTCTCAAGAACCATAAAAGCTTTATTAATGATGATTGGTACAAAGTTGCATCTAGGAATGACAAGTATAATGCAAGCATCCATATTTGACCTTGTCGTACAGTTTATGGTTCACTGACTTAGTGAATTATTGTGTCGACCCAGCTTTCACCGGAATGTTAAAGTTCATTTCTCAAGAACTGTAAGAGCTGCTTAACTGATTCTTGGTGCAAGCTTGCACAAGGGAATGTCAACTTTTAAGAAAGTGTCCCTGTTTGACCTTGACCTAGATTTTATTGTGTGGTGACCATGCTACATAGCCTTCGACAGAATTCTTGTTGTCATTTATGAACAACAAAGGGGCTGATCAGCCTGCACAACCACACAGTCTGATCAGCTTTCAAGACTGATAGTTTGTGTGAGTCTTTGTAGACTGGTTTGTGTCTATATGCCCCAGTTGTTCAAAGCATTGTAAGCTTGACAAGCTCATTAGTTGTCAAATTGTTAAGTGTTGCAAAAGCTACTCACATTTTTATAGCAAAACTGTACGTAAAAATGGAAGTATGAACTGCGTTGTTTTCGATAGGTTTACATTAGGCTTTACACTGGAAATGTAAATATTAACCCTTGTCCTGCTGAGCCTGGATATGCCTTGTTTTCCTAACAATGAAGATCCAGATCAAATGGCTTCTGACGAGGCAATCTGATCAGGATCTACATTGTTTGCCATTCAGATTGTGAATTTGTTGCAATAATTTGCATAATGATAATGGGTAGTGGGTGTGGCATATTTAAATATTCACCAGGTCAAGGGTTAACTAATGACATTAGTTTTGAACAATTGGGCCCTGGGTTCAGTAGTTCAAAACAGCAATGTCATTAGTTAAATATCGTTAAAACTTTTATCATTTAATACAGAAAATAAAAAGAGAATAAATGTGATCAGCTTTTGCAGTTGCATAAGCTGATCAAACTTTTCCACAAAAAATACCATTACAGATTGTAGATATAGAACAGTTTACATTTGGACTAATAATGAGCTTGTTAAGCTAATAATGCTTTGAACATCTGGGCCCTTCTCAAACCTTTCTTGTTATGAGACCTGCAGTTCATTACAAAACAAGAATTTTTGTGACGCTGCTCATACTTAAAACTTCGGTGAACCAAATCTGTCTAAATATTTAGAGTAAATAGATTCCTAATTTTGTTTGTGTGTTTTACAAGGCTTGACTTGTGCTTATTCTGTTAGTTTTAGTTTGCCCTATAATTTTCAGTGTCTTATGTACAAGAGAGTAATAGATTCCCAGCACCGCAAATCTCTTGTTAATGAAATCTTGATCTACCATATGCAGGTACGTGTTTGATAGGGTTTCATCATTTGAGCTGCTTTTATTGAACTTTTTCTTTCATTATGAATGTAAGGCAGATTTACATGCCCTCGCTCCCTCCCGCCACCTGCTGCAAGTGAGGATGGGCCATATGTTGTCTGTCATTCACACTATATATTACTGCTTGTATCTCCATAATGCCTCCTATGCTTTTCAAGGTCATGGTTTGAAAATTGCATGATAACTTATGCCACATAAACGATTTCATAGTTATTTGTATAAAATACAAGATGAGTGTGTGTGTGTTTGTGTGCGTGCATGTGTGTGTGGCGTGCATGCATATGAGTGTGATCCTCTGAATTTAACCAATCTTTATTCTTTTCACTGCCTTGACCCATTTAGTACCAGAACCCCCAAAACGGGTACCCTGGCAAACAGTGCAGGCCCAGATCAGACGCCGCATTCTGCGGCATCTGATCAGGGCCTCCACTGTTTGCAAAAAGTTGAGTCATTTTCCAAATAAATTTTCATGAAAACACAACCTGACACCCCTAAATTGTGAAATGAACTCCTGCTTTTTATAAGGAGGAAGATTCCATTTGGTACAAAAGGGTTAAGACTGCATGCGTAGTCTTCATTCTCATGATCTAAATGTCTGTATTCTCCTATTCACCGTTGGCACATAGTTTATTTTTTTCACAAGAATCACCAGTTGCTCAGCAGAGAAGCTTCCAATGCAAGCATTAGAAGCCTCCGTGGTGTAGTGGTTATGCTACTCGCCTTGTAAACCAGGGATCGCAGGATCGATCCCGGGCTTCTCCAGACTTTCGGATGACTCTTTAAACTGAGGTCCTGTCCTCTCTCTGTATGACCGTAGCTGTTGGTGGGACGTAAAACTGAAACACTCACTCACTCCAATGCAAGCATCATTGGTAGAATTGAAGGCATCAGCTTTTTCAAGTTTCAGTTATGTAAATGTTTGAGAAGATTTGTCAAATACACTGATACCTTTCAGGCAAATGACAAAGCCAAGTTACGGCCCCCGCCCATCGGGGCTTGAAGAAATGCATGGGCTGCATGATGCTTCCACGCAGAGCTGAAACCGACCCACACACAAGTACTGGTAAACCGCTTAGAGGATCTAAGTCTGCCCACGCAAAGCTGTGTGAGTGTACGACCGTCCATGCTCATAAACCCTATTGGTTTCATTGGGTGGCAGGGCTTGAGATGTCATTTCATCTCAATGTCGGGTAAAAGTCCCACAAAATTGGAAGCAACGTCACCAAAATGACCTTTACAGTGTTGATGGGGATGTTAAACCTCAAATCAAACAAACAAACAAACAAAGCCAAGTTATGAGTGAATTTTTATATGGAATGAAAAACGGTTCAGTTTCCCGTTTTTAGGATTTTTTTTCAGGGCTTTAATCACATTATCAAGTCCATGAAATAGATACTTTTGAAAACCCCACTATATTATACACACATACAAAATAAAATAAATTAGGCATCTCTGTCGTTATCGGTCAATGTAGTTTTGTATTTCTCTAATTTGAGTCGAGGCCTCAATGACCTTCAATTCAAACCTTAACCCTTATCTTGCTGTTCAGGACAACCCCTATCTTTGCAAACAGTGCAGATCCAGATCAGATGGCTTCTGAAGAAGCCATCGGATCAGGATCTACACTGTTTGACATTATGTTTATGGCTTTGTAAGAATAAATAACATCAATTAATCTGATTGGTTCAAAGTCAGAAATGGGTGTGGCTAAACTGAATATTCAGCAGGATAAAACTTAAATGTTTTACAGACAGCTGATAATAAGCTGTAGACAAAATTTCATTTGTTTTGCTTTAGGAACAAACTTGTATCAGCAGTAGAAATCTGGGGCCAGTTGTTCAAAACCAACAACGTCATTAGTTAATGTAGTGTTAAAACTTTGATCATTAAATATGGCAAATTTGCTGAAAAAAATGTGAGCAGCTTTTGCAGATACAAAAGCTGCTCACATTTTTTCAGTGAGCAGCTTTTGCGGATGCAAAAGCAGCTCACATTTTTTTAGCAAAAATACAAAAAATTACGAAATTGTACTTGCTAGAAGAGTTAACAATATGACCACTAACGAGCTCGTTAAGCTAATGATGCTTTGAACAACTGGCCCCAGAGATATTTTGTCTGTTTCAAATAAGCTTTCCTGTCAACTTCCTACTGGGTTTTTAGCTCACCAGAGCCGTAGGCTCCGGGGGAGCTTATAGGATAGGCAGTTGTCCGGCGGCGTCGTCGTTGTCGTCGTCGTCGTCGTCTGACGTCAACACTTTCAAACATCTTCTTCTCTGAAGCCACTGGACCGATTCAGCCCAAATTTTATCTGTAGCATCCTTGGGCTGGGGGATTGAAAGTTTGTGTTTTTTATGAAATTCGGCTCATTGGTTTGGTTGCTATGGCAACTTAGAGTTTCCATAGACTTATAATGGGGAAAATTGAAAAATGGCATTTACTGCCAAGCCACTGCAGATATTTTGACAAAACTTTCATAGAAATATTTCTTAGGCAATCTACTATCTGCCATATGATTTTAGGCCTACTGCTCATTTGTATTGGTTGCCATGGAAACCAAAATGAAAAAATAGAAAAAAAAATACTTAAAAAATCATCTCCTCAGAAACCGTATGCTCTATGAGGCTGAAAGTTTATGGAAATATTCACCATATTTGCCTTTACAGGTTTTGTATTTTTTATGAAATTCGGCTCATTAGTTTGGTTGCTATGGCAACTTAGATTTTCCATAGACTTATAATGGGGAAAATTGAAAAATGGCATTAACTACAAAGCCTTTGCAGATATTTTGACAAAACTTTCATAGAAATGTTCCTTTAGTAAACTTCTCTCAACCATATGCTTTTATGTCAACCTGGGGGTCCAGTAGGTTGTGCCGGGGCCATACCCCGCCCCCAGTACTTCATAAAATGACTTATATCTCAGAAACCTTACAGATCCCCACCCCTAAACCATATATATTCTTGTTCCTATTGATAAGACGCATTCAGTGACACCAACCTGGAGGTCCTCCGGGATGTGCCGAGGCCATGCCCCACCCCCTCTACTTCATAAAAGGCCCAATATCTCGGAAACCATTCAGATCCCGGCCCCTGAACCCTATATACTCTTGTTCCTTATGATAAGACGCATTCAGTGACATAAAACTGGGGGTCCCCCGGGATGCGCCGGGGCCATGTCCCGCCCCTCCATTTCATACAAGGCCCATTATCTCGGAAACCTTACAGATCCCCACCCCTAAACCATATATATTCTTGCTCCTTATGATAAGACGCATTCATTGACCCCCAAATTGGGGGTCTTCCGGGGTGCGCCGGAGCCATGCCCCACCCCTTCACTTCACAAAAGGCCATATATCTCAGAAACTGTTCAGATCCCCACCCCTA
Organism: Lucinisca nassula; assembly: GCA_963580285.1. NCBI lineage: Eukaryota > Metazoa > Mollusca > Bivalvia > Lucinida > Lucinidae > Lucinisca > Lucinisca nassula. The sequence goes on from OY757015.1 coordinate 137,568,325, forward strand.
AACCATATATGTTCTTGTTCATTATGATGAGACACATTCAGTGACACCAACCTGGGGGTCCCCAGGGATGTGCTGGGGCCATGCCCCACCCCCTCCATTTCATAATATCACAATATCTCGGAAACCTTACAGATCCCCACCCCTAAACCATATATATTCTTGTACCTTATGATAAGACACTTTTATTGACACCAACCTGGGGGTCTCCCTGGGCCTTGCCCCACCCCTGCACTTCACAAAAGGCCTTATATCTCAGAAACTGTTCAGAGCCCCACCCCTAAACCATATATATTCATCTTCCTTATGATAAGGCACATTCATTGACACCAGCTTGTGAGTCCCCTGGGCATGCCCGGGCCTTGCTCCACCGCTTGACTTCATTAAAAGCCACATATCTCAGAAATAGTTCAGATCCCCACCCCTAAACCATATATATTCTTGTTCCTTATGATAAGACTCATTCAGTCACACCAACTTGGGGGTCTCTTTGTGCTGAGGCAATGTGCCCCGCCCTTCCACTTCATAAAAGGCCATATATTTCAGAAACCATTCAAATCCCCACCCCATATTCATATATGTTCTTGTTCCTTATTATTAGCACACCTACTGTAGGGGTGTCCGCAGGGGCCAGTCCTCTCCTTTCCACTTCATGAAAGGATATCTTGGAAACCGTTCAGATTCCCACCCCTAAACCATATATATACTTGGTCCTTATGATGAGACACATTTAGGGACAACAATCTTGGGCTTTCCTGGGAACGACAGGGCATGCTCCAACCCCTCCACTTATATCTCCAGCCATGCAGATCCCTTCTGCTAAACCATATATATTCTTGTTCTTTGTGATAAGACACATTTAGTGATACCAACCAGGGCTCCATTGGGTCCATGCCCCACCCCCTCTACTGCATAAAAGGCCTAATGTTTCATATACTGAGTCCACATTGATGCTCATTTGGATATGGGGGTTCATTTGGCAGATTAAAATGATGTCATGTTAACCCTTGTTCTGCTGAATTTACTATATAGTTCTAGTGCTCCTGGCTGAGTATTTTTTGGTAATCTTGTAAAATGTGGGTATTATGTTTTAGATAAGATTGTTGACAATATTTGATGTTTGGATGTTGACATGTTATATATCATTGTAAAGGTATTATATTGTACTTTGAGAATTTTTATATTTTTTTCATTAATGTCCACTTACCTGTAAAATATTAATTAGTTAATTAAGGTAAAGGTAATAAAAAGTAATAAAATGCAATAAAATGCTGTAAAACCTGTGTTATTTCTTTCAATACCATGCTGTTTTGTGATATTTTTGTGCCCCTTTGATTTTGTGGCCTGTAGAAAAAAATTCGGGTTCTCAGGTGTGACGAGAAAGTCTAGCATCAAAGGTTAAAAGTACAGGTAAGTTAAGTTTTTTTTTCCCAAAATATAAGACATCTGCATATTGAAAAGAGCAATTTTATCCTGCAATGAACCACTAATAAGGTAAAACCTCATGTACATGTGATGCAAAATTGTAAACAGTCCTATTTTGAAATCAGCATGTATGCGGAGACCTTTTACCTGTAGAATTAATTAATTAAGGTAAAGGTATGATAAAATTTGAAAAAACAACAAAATACCTGTCAAAGTTAGTTTTTTTTTCTTCAAAGGCGTGGTATCATTGTGAAAATATAAATACTGTCTTTTCTTAAAATTTTCACACTCATAAAGTTACTCAGGTATGAATGTTCGGTCAAACATCAAAGGAACATCAAAGGAAATACACACAGGTGTGCTAATTGAATTTTTCAGAATGGTAGTTTTTCACTGTGCGAGCCAGCAGACCCATCCTTTGGATTCTTTTTAAAGAAGCCAACTTGTTTTTTCACATTTATGGACTTAGTCGGCAATACTGGGGTCATCTGGCAGCCCCGTAGCCTCGGAAATGCCATGCACACCTGTGAATGCAACCGTAATGGTTGGGCATCTCCTTCGGCCCATATCGACGGAGTCTTCATCCCCGGAATAACGGTCTTCTCTGTCACTATTTATTTTGGCCGATTAAAAGCCTTCATTTCCAACCCGCTGTCGGAATTCACATTTAAATCGGGGGAAAAATGACACATTTGTGTCGAGTATGTCGCCATCTTTAATTCAGGTACGCTTCCGAATTCTAATTGGACGTGACTTACCTGTAAAAACCAATAATATTGTCCGATATGCGGAAACGTTATTTCTGATGTTCATAGCAACCAACCGAAGCGTCAATAGTAGGCGGCGTTTCATTGGTTGAAGGATATATGCGGGTATAAGCCGGTACCGGTGAATCCGGATTATTCCGGGAGCCGCCATACGGCCTGGGCATGTGAGACCGGATTATTCCGGGACCCGCAGAACAAGGGTTAAAATACATGGCTGCAATTTGGCAGTGCCCACCTGAGCTCTGGTGAGCATAGTGGCCCATGGGCCTCTTGTTAGTTAGAAGGGTTTCCTGACAACAAATTATTTCAGTTGAAGCGTGCATCTCTCCTTGACACTACATTAAATGCATTTGTGAACAGTGATTGTAATATACAAAATTACTGTACATTTAACACCGATTCTTAATGGAGATGCTGCATTACTTTTGTCAGAGTGTACATCAGAAAAACTGAGATTTTCAAGGGTTTATATTATTTTACTTATTTCTGCTCCACGATCAAACTAACGATATAGTGAGTTTTGAACAGTCAACTGGGTGCTGGTTTCATAGATTGTAGGTACTCATTAGTTATGCCACAATCTTTGCTCGGAGATCAAATAAGAAACAAGAATTATCATGTGCTAAAGGACATTTTAGACGCTGTGCAATATCCCATTGCACTATATAGGGCAGTTTTCCTGATGTGTACAAATATGTTCTATAAAAGGGTTAACCTTTGGAAGCAAGGAATGCACCACAGAACTGGAAAATATAAAGTGTGCATGTTTTCCGGGCCAGTCTAGCTAGTTTTGGCCAATTAGGCCTCATCAGTGACCCTCAAGTATTTTCAAAATTCCACAATGGAAGCAATGAGACCAAAGGACTAGAAAATATAAACTACACTATGATGTAGGGCAGGGAGACGTTTTACCGCAGCAACACATTCCAAGACACCAGCTGTAGTGACGTTAAATATGTTCTATAAAAGGGTTAACCTTTGGAAGCAAGGAATGCACCAAAGAACTGGAAAATATGAAGTGTGCATGTTTTCCGGGCCAGACTAGCTAGTTTAGGCCAATTAGGCCTCATCAGTGACCCTCAAGTATTTTCATAATTCCACAATGGAAGCAATGAGACCAAAGGACAAGAAAATATAAACTACTCTATGATGTATGGCAGGGAGACATTTTACCGCCGCCTTACATTCCGAGACTCCAGCTGTAGTGACGTTAAATATGTTCTATAAAATGGTTATCCTTTGGAAGCAAAGAATGAACCACAGAACTGGAAAATATGAAGTGTGCATGTTTTCCGGGCCAGACTAGCTATTTTCGGCCAATTAGGCCTCATCAGTGACCCTCAAGTATTTTCAAAATTCCACAATGGAAGCAATGAGACCAAAGGACTAGAAAATATAAACTACACTATGATGTAGGGCAGGGAGACGTTTTACCGCAGCAACACATTCCAAGACACCAGCTGTAGTGACGTTAAATATGTTCTATAAAAGGGTTAACCTTTGGAAGCAAGGAATGCACCAAAGAACTGGAAAATATGAAGTGTGCATGTTTTCCGGGCCAGACTAGCTAGTTTTGGCCAATTAGGCCTCATCAGTGACCCTCAAGTATTTTCATAATTCCACAATGGAAGCAATGAGACCAAAGGACAAGAAAATATAAACTACTCTATGATGTATGGCAGGGAGACATTTTACCGCCGCCTTACATTCCGAGACTCCAGCTGTAGTGACGTTAAATATGTTCTATAAAATGGTTATCCTTTGGAAGCAAAGAATGAACCACAGAACTGGAAAATATGAAGTGTGCATGTTTTCCGGGCCAGACTAGCTATTTTCGGCCAATTAGGCCTCATCAGTGACCCTCAAGTATTTTCAAAATTCCACAATGGAAGCAATGAGGCCAAAGGACAAGAAAATAAAAACTACACTATGATGTAGGACAGGGAGATGTTTTACCGCCACCACACATTCCAAGACACCAGCTGTAGTGACGCTAAATATGTTCTATCACAGGGTTGTCCTTTGGAAGCAAGGAATGCACCACAGAACTGGAAAATATGAAGTGTGCATGTTTTCCAGGCCAGTCTAGCTAGTTTTGGCCAATTAGGCCTCATTAGTGACCCCCAAGTATTTTCAAATTTCCACAATGGAATGAATGAGACCAAAGGACAAGAAAATATAAATTACACTATGATGTAGGGCAGGGAGACGTTTTACCGCGGCCACACATTCCAAGACACCAGCTGTAGTGACGTTAAATATGTTCTATAAACGGGTTATCCTTTGGAAGCAAGGAATGCACCACAGAACCGGAAAATATGAAGTGTGCATGTTTTCCGGGCCAGTCTAGCTAGTTTCGGCCAATTAGGCCTCATCAGTGACCCTCAAGTATTTTCGAAATTCCACAAAGCCTGTCAAAGACATGTTTCACTTTGACAACTGAAAAACATTACGCAAACACGCCTATACAAATACATTGCCACCTTTATCGCTGAAAATATGAAAATTTTATGATGAAAATTGTGATATTTGTCTTATTTATGCTCAAAATATAGATTGTGGGCACTCATTAGAACCGCCTCATCGAGGCGGTTCTAACGAGTACCCACAATCAATATTTTAGAGCAGAAATAAGAAAAATAAGGTATACCCCCAGAAAATCCAGTTTTACTATATAAAAGTGGGGTTCAAGGGGGTCAAAATTTTATAGGCTTGTTTTCGTGATGAAAGCAGTATTTGATGTGACTGGAGGTTAGGAGAATAGTGATGTAATCTTTCACAGGTTTTAAACCTGTTGAAAATTTGTTCATTCTTTTTAGCCTTCTAGCCTTTTACTACTATAAAAACTCAATTACTTAGTTTCCCAAGGAGAATTGCCTTTGTTACGTTACATGTCTATATAAAGAGTTCTGCAAGGCACATCACGAAAACACACCTGTATAATTTTGACCCCCTTGAACCCCATTTTTATATAGTAAAACTGGGGTTTACAGGGGTAAACCTTATTTTTCTTATTTCCGCTCCAAAATATAGATTGTGGGTACTCGTTAGAACCGCCTTGATGAGGCGGTTCAAACGAGTACCCACAATCCATATTTTGAGCAGAAATAAGAAAAAATATCACAATTTTTCATCTTAAAAATTTCATTTTTTCGGCGATAAAGGTGACAATGTATTTGTATAGGCGTGTTTTCGTAATGAAATGGTTTAATTGCAAAGATGACTTAGCCACAGAATTTCATTCATAACTGAAAAGTCAATCAGTGATCTTTCATTCTCATGACAAGCAGTCCCGTGCTATGAGCATTCACTGTCTTTAAGGAATATGATCATTTTTTATGATTTCAAATTAAATAAAAAATTAGTTCTGGCATAATTCTTATTGTTTGATTTCCATAATTAATAAGTTTTAAAATGCAAACATTCTTGTGGAATTCTGTATGTATATCTTAAGCACAAACCTTACACATATTTGTGAAAATTCTGTAGGTGAGTCCAAATGATGTACAGGGTTTAATGACAGTGGACATCCCCCACCCCAGGATGATGAACGCAGACTTCCAACAGTTTACCTACGCACCTAGATTGTTACCAGAAGACAGAACAACACTGGTACTTACATATTCTTACAATACAAATTCTCCATCATTATGTACTTATATATTCTTGCACACCAGACAAGCAAATCCGTGATTTTACTCTGGGATAGAAATTTATGTTCTGACCCTGTGTTCCGACCCCGAATCGAATATAATCGCGTGTTTGATAAATGCACGGGTTGATTACAACCTCATGCGCGGCGGAGTCATGCGTGACGTCACTAAACATTCCTGTCGTGTCATCACAAAATGGCGGATGTCAGTAACCGAAGTGACAGCAGCATTAAAAATCCGTGCTAAGAAATGGAAGGTATGCAAGAAAAAGAATCCAACATGGGTGTGAGGGGTGGATAGAAATATCCGTCCTTCGGGATCACTGTCCGGCATCACTCGGCAAGCCTCGTGATGCCGGACAGTGACCCTTGGGATGGTGTTTTCAATCCACCCCTCACACCCATATAAGATTCTTATATTCTTATAATTCCAATTTTCCATCATTATGTACATTTTGAGCGATTTGATTGGTTGGAATAAAAGTTTTATACTTTGATAAATTCCATGAGCAAGAGTCTCAGATCTGTTTCACATAGCAACAGGTAGTAATATAACATGTTATCAAGAACACATTTGAACCCACTCTTTACGTCATTATATGGGCCCCGTCAAGCGATTTTGGTACTTATCGCCTATGCGAGCAACGAAGGTTCAGGCGAGCCTGTGCATCCGCGCAGTCTCGCCAGAACCTTCGCTGCTCGCTCATACAAGCAGTGAATCAAGAGGAACCTTCAGACAGAAAGCCATATCCCTGGCCCCTCTGAATGGCTGGGCATGCGCAGTTAAAATTTGTCATGACGGAATGCTCGAAGACACAAATTCGCTTGGCGGGGCTCATATATAAACAACGTCAACAGCGTTCGATTAACAGATGGAAAACTATTGAAATAGTAAATTTTAGAAGACAAATAAACTGAGTTTATAGACTTGACATTTTGTTCGTTTGGGTTTCTTTCAACATTGGCAGCTTCTAATTGAAAAATCATTCTGCCATGGTCATTGGTAAGTTCATTATTACACTTTCGAAAAGAATTCCTTAAATGGACCATTTTGTGACATTTTTAGCTCACCGTCACATAGTGACGAGGTGAGCTTTTGGGATCACTTTTTGTCCGTCGTGCGTGCGTCCGTCCGTGCGTGCGTAAACAATTTCTTTAAACGACATCTCCTCCTAAACCACTGATCGGATTTTGACCAAACTTCACAGGAATGATCCTTAGGTGGTCCCCTTTCAAAGTTGTTCAAATGGTTCCGGTCCGTTGCACATCTAGGTCACAGGAGCCAAAAACAGATTTTTTTCACCAAAAACTTAAAAAATCTTCTTCTCTGAAACCACAAGGCCCAGGTGTTTGATATTTGGTGTGAAGCTTCATCTAGTGGACCCCTACCAAGATTGTACAAATTATAGTGCTGGGGCCAAAAATGCCCCCGCTCTGGGGCCCTTTGGTTTTACATAGGCTTATATAGGGAAAATCTTTAAAAATCTTCTTCTCTGAAACCACAAGGCCCAGGTCTTTGATATTTGGTATGAAGCTTCATCTAGTGGACCCCTACCAAGATTGTTCAAATTATAGTGCTGGGGCCAAAAATGCCCCCGCCCCGGGGCCCTTTGGTTTTTAGCTCACCTGTCACGTAGTGACAAGGTGAGCTTTTGGGATCACTTTTTGTCCGTCGTGCGTCCGTGCGTGCGTGCGTCCGTGCGTCCGTCCGTAAACTTTTCTTCAAACGACATCTCCTCCTAAACCACTGATCGGATTTTGACCAAACTTCACAGGAATGATCCTTAGGTGGTCCCCTTTCAAAGTTGTTCAAATGGTTTCGGTCCATTGCACATATAGGTCACAGTAGCCAAAAATAGATTTTTTTCACCGAAAACTTAAAAAATCTTCTTCTCTGAAACCGCAAGGCCCAGGTCTTTGATATTTGGTATGAAGCTTCATCTAGTGGACCCCTAACAAGATTGTTCAAATTATAGTGCTGGGGCCAAAAATGCCCCCGCACGGGGGCCCTTTGGTTTTACATGGGCTTATATAGGGAAAATCTTTAAAAATCTTCTCTGAAACCGCAAGGCCCAGGTCTTTGATATCTGGTATGAAGCTTCATCTAGTGGACCCCTACCATAATTGTTCAAATTATTGTGCTGGGGCCAAAAATGCCCCCGCACGGGGGCCCTTTGGTTTTACATGGGCTTATATAGGGAAAATCTTTAAAAATCTTCTTCTCTGAAACCGCAAGGCCCAGGTCTTTGATATTAGGTATGAAGATTTATCTAGTGGACCCCTACCAAGATTGTTCAAATTATAGTGCTGAAGCTAAAAACGCCCCCGCACAGGGGCCCTTTGGTTTTACATGGGCTTATATAGGGAAAATCTTTAAAAATCTTCTTCTCTGAAACCGCAAGGCCCAGGTCTTTGATATTTGGTATGAAGCTTCATCTAGTGGACCCCTACCAAGATTGTTCAAATTATAGTGCTGGAGCCAAAAATGCCCCCGCACCAGGGCCCTTTTGTTTTACATAGGCTTATATAGGGAAAATCTTAAAAAATCTTCCTCTCTGAAACTGCAAGGCCCAGGTCTTTGATATTTGGTATGAAGCTTCATCTAGTGGACCCCTACCAAGATTGTTCAAATTATAGTGCTGGAGCTAAAAATGCCCCCTGCACGGGGGCCCTTTGGTTTTACATGGGCTTATATAGGGAAAATCTTTAAAAATCTTCTTCTCTGAAACCGCAAGGCCCAGGTCTTTGATATTTGGTATGAAGCTTCATCTAGTAGACCCCTACCAAGATTGTTCAAATTATAGTGCTGGGGCCAAAAATGCCCCCGCACCAGGGCCCTTTTGTTTTACATAGACTTATATAGGGAAAATCTTTAAAAATCATCTTCTCTGAAACACAAGGCTTAGGTCTTTGATATTTGTTATGAATCTTCAGCTAGTGGACCTCTACCAAGATTGTTCAAATTATAGCCCTGGGGCCAAAAATGCCCCCGCTCCGGGGCCCTTTGGTTTAACATAGACTTATATAGGGAAAATCTTGTTTTACATAGACTTCTATATGCAGGGTAAACCTTTAAAATCTTCTTCTCTTAAACCAGAAAGCCCAGGTCTTTCATATTCGATATGAAGCTTCATCTTGTGGACCTCTACCAAGATTGTTCAAATTTTAGCCCTAGGGCCAAAATTGACCCTGCCCGGGGCCCACTTGTTATGCTTTGGATCAGGTGAGCGAACCAGGGCCCTCTGGGCCCTCTTGTTAGCTCACCGTCACGTAGTGACGAGGTGAGCTTTTGGGATCACTTTTTGTCCGTCGTCCGTCGTGCGTCCGTCCGTGCGTCCTTGCGTGCGTGCGTAAACAATTTCTTTAAACGACATCTCCTCCTAAACCACTGAGCGGATTTTGACCAAACTTCACAGGAATGATCCTTAGGTGGTCCCCTTTCAAAGTTGTTCAAATGGTTCCGGTCCGTTGCACATATAGGTCACAGGAGCCAAAAATCAATTTTTTTCACCGAAAACTTAAAAAATCTTCTTCTCTGAAACTACAAGGCCCAGGTCTTTGATATTTGGTATGAAGCTTCATCTAGTGGACCCCTACCAAGATTGTTCAAATTATAGTGCTGGGGCCAAAAATGCCCCGGCACCGGGGCCCTTTGGTTTTACATGGGCTTATATAGGGAAAATCTTTAAAAATCTTCTTCCCTGAAGCTGCAAGGCCCAGGTCTTTGATATTTGGTATGAAACTTCATCTGGTGGACCCCTACCAAGATTGTTCAAATTATTGTGCTGGGGCCAAAGATGCCCCCGCCCCGGGGCCCTTTGGTTTTACATGGGCTTATATAGGCAAAATCTTTATAAATCTTCTTCTCTGAAACCGCAAGGCCCAGGTCTTTGATATTTGGTATGAAGCTTCATCAAGTGGACCCCTACCAAGATTGTTCTAATTATAGTGCTGGGGCCAAAAGTGCCCCCGCCCCAGGGCCCTTTGGTTTTACATGGGCTTATATAGGGAAAATCTTTAAAAATCTTCTTCTCTGAAACTGCAAGGCCGAGGTCTTTGATATTTGTTATGAATCTTCATCTTATGGACCCCTGCCAAGATTGTTCAAATTATAGTGCCGGGGCCAAAAATGCCCCCGCCCTGGGGCCCTTTGGCTTTACATAGGCTTATATAGGGAAAACCTTTAAAAATCTTCTTCTCTGAAACCGCAAGGCCCAGGTCTTTGATATTTGGTATGAAGCTTCATCTAGTGGACCCCTACCAAGATTGTTCAAATTATAGTGCTGGGGCCAAAAATGCCCCCACCCCGGAGCCCTTTGGTTTTACGTAGGCTTATATAGGGAAAATCTTTAAAAATCTTCTTCTCTGAAACTGCAAGGCCCAGGTATTTGATATTTGGTATGAAGCTTCATCTTGTGGACCTCTATCAAGATTGTTCAAATTATAGCCCTGGGGCCAAAAATGCCCCCGCTCCTGGGCCCTTTGGTTTTTCATAGACTTATATAGGGAATATCTTGAAAAATCTTCTACTCTGAAACCACAAGGCCTAGGTCTTTGACATTTGGTATGAAGCTTCAGCTAGTGGACCTCTACTAAGATTGTTCAAATTATAGCCCTGGGGCCACAAATGCCCCCGCCCCAGGGCCCTTTGGTTTTACATAGGCTTATACAGGAGATAATCTTTGAAAATCTTCTTCTCTGAAACAACAAGGCCTAGGTCTTTGATATTTGGTGTGAAGCTTCATCTAGTGGACCTCTATCAAGATTGTTTAAATTATAGCCCTGAGGCCAAAAATGCCCCTGCCCCGGGGCCATTTGGTTTCACATAGGCTTGTGTAAGGAATATCTTTAAAAAAATCTTCTTCTCTGAAACCGCAAGGCCCAGGTCTTTGATATTTGTTGTGTAGCTTCATCTAGTGGAACTTTTCCAAGATTGTTCAAATAATAGCCTTTGTTGATATTTGGTATGAAGCTTCACCTTTTTAGACCTCCCTCAACATTATGCACATTATAACCCTGAGGTCAATAATGGCCCTCCCCGGGGCCCACTTGTTACTCTATGGATCAGGTGAGCGATCCAGGGCCATCATGGTCCTCTTGTGTTTTATATAAGGATCACTTTTTGTCTGTCATCCGTGCGTAAACAATTTCTTCAAACGACATCTCCTCCTAAACCACTGATCGGATTTTGACCAAACTTCACAGGAATGATCCTTAGGTGGACCCCTTTCAAAGCTGTTCAAATGGTTCCGGTCCGTTGCACATATAGGTCACAGGAGCCAAAAATAGATTTTTTTCACTGAAAACTTTAAAAATCTTCTTCTCTTAAACCGCAAGGCCCAGGTCTTTGATATTTGGTATGAAGCTTCATCTAGTGGACCCCTACCAAGATTGTTCAAACTATAGTGCTGGGGCCAAAAATGCCCCCGCCCCGGGGCCCTTTGGTTTTACATGGGCTCAAATAGGGAAAATCTTTAAAAATCTTCTTCTCTGAAACCGCAAGGCCCACATCTTTGATATTTGGTATGAAGCTTCATCTAGTGGACCCCTACCAAGATTGTTCAAATAATAGTGCTGGGGCCAAAAATGCCCCTACCCCAGGGCCCTTTGGTTTTACATGGGCTTATATAGGGATAATCTTTAAAAATCTTCTTCTCTGAAACCCCAAGGCCCAGGTCTTTGATATTTGGAATGAAGCTTCATCTAGTGTACCCCTACCAAGATTGTTCAAATTATAATACTGGGGCCAAAAATGCCCCCGCCCTAGGGCCCTCTTGTTTTATATGGGCTTATATAGGGAAAAATCTTAAAAAATCTTCTTCTCTAAAACCGCAAAGCCCAGGTCTTTGATATTTGGTATGAAGCTTCTTCCAGTTGACCCCTACCAAGATTGTTCAAATTATAGTGCTGGGGCCAAAAATGCCTCCGCCCCAGGGCCCTTTGGTTTTACATGGACTTATATAGGGAAAATCTTTAAAAATCTTCTTCTCTGAAACCGCAAGGCCCAGGTCTTTGCTATTTGGTATTAAGCTTCATCTAGTGGACCCCTACCAAGATTGTTCAAATTACAGTGCTGGGGCCAAAAATGCCCCCGCACCGGGGCCCTTTGGTTTAAATAGGCTTATATTGGGAAAAACTTTAAAAATCTTCTACTCTGAAACTACATAGCCCAGGTCTTTGATATTTGGTATTAAGCTTCATCTTGTGGACCTATACCAAGATTGTTCAAATTATAGCCCTGGGGCCAAAAATGCCCCCACTCCGGGGCCCTTTGGTTTTACATTGGCTTATATAGGGAAAATCTTGAAAAATCATCTTCTCTGAAACCACAAGGCTTAGGTCTTTGATATTTGTCATGAAGCTTCAGCTAGTGGACCTCTACCAAGATTGTTCAAATTAAAGCCCTGAAACCAAAAATGCCCCTGCCATGTTTTACATAGACTTATATAGGAAAATCTTTAAAAATCTTCTTCCCTGAAACCAAAAGGTTTAGGTCTTTGATATTTGTTATGAAGCTTCAGCTAGTTGACCTCTACCAAGTTGTTCAAATTTTAGCCCTGGGGCCAAAAATGCCCCGGTCCAGGGCCCTTTAGTTTTACATAGATAATATAGCGAAAATCTTGTAAAAACTTCTTCTCTGAAACCACAAGGCTTAGGTCTTTGATATTTGTTATGAAGCTTCAGCTAGTGGACCTCTACCAAGATTGTTCAAATTATAGCCCTGAGACCAAAAATGGCACCGCCACGTGGCCCTTTGGTTTTACATAGACTTATATAGGGAAAATCTTTAAAAATCTTGTTTGCTGAAACCACAAGGCCCAGGTCTTTGCTATTTGGTATGAAGCTTCATATAGTGGACCCCTACCAAGATAGTTCAAATTACAGTGATGGGGCCAAAAAGCCCTTGCCTCAGGGCCCTTTGGTTTTACATAGGCATATATAGGGAAAATCTTTAAAATCTTCTTCTCTGAAATCACAAGGCCTAAGTCTTTGATATTTGGTGTGAAATTTCATCTAGTGGACCTCTATCAAGATTGTTCAAATAATAGTGCTGGGGCCAAAAATGCCCTCGCCTGAGACCCTTTGGTTTTACAAAGACTTATATAGGGAAATCTTTAAAAATCTTCTCTGAAACTGCAAGGCCATGGTCTTTGATATGTGGTATGGAGCTTCATCTTGCAGACCTCTACCAAGATTGTTCAAATTATAGCCCTGGGGCCACAAATGCCCCCGCCTCGGGGCCCTTTGGTTTTACATAGACTTATATAGAGATACTCTTTGAAAATTTTCTTCTCTGAAACAGCAAGGCCCAGGTCTTTGATGTTTGGTGTGAAGCTTCATCTAGTGGACCTCTATCAAGATTGTATAAATTATAGCCCTGAGGCCAAAAATGTCCCCGCCCCGGGGCCATTTGGTTTTACATAGGCTTATGTAGGGAATATCTTTAAAGAAACCTTCTCTGAAACAGCAAGGCCCTGGTCTTTGACATTTGGTGTGTAGTTTTATCTAGTAGACCTTTGCCAAGATTGTTCAAATTATAGCCTTTGTTGATATTTGGTATGAAGGTTCACCTTTTTAGACCTCCCTCAACATTATGCACATTATAACCCTGGGGTCAATAATGGCCCTACCTGGGGCCCATTTGTTACTCTATGGATCAGGTGAGCGATCCAGGGCCATCATGGCCCTCTTGTACATAGGCTTATATAGGGAAAATCTTTAAAAATCTTCTTCTGAAACCACAAGGCCCAGGACTTTGATATTTGGTATGAAGCTTCATCTAGTGGACCCCTACCAAGATTGTTCAAATTTTAGTGCTGGGACAAAAAATGCCCCCGCCACGGGGCCCTTTGGTTTTACATTGGCTTATATAGGGAAAATCTTTAAAAAATCTTCTTCTCTGAAACCACAAGGCCCAGGTCTTTGATATTTGGTATGAAGCTTCATCTAGTGGACCCCTACCAAGATTGTTCAAATCATAGTGCTTGGGCCAAAAATGCCCCCGCCCCGGGGCCCTTTGGTTTTACATAGACTTATATAGGGAAAATCTTTATTTAGTGGACCCCTACCAAGATTGTTCAAATTATAGTGCTGGGGCCAAAAATGCCCCTTCCCCGGGGCCCTTTGGTTTGACATAGGCTTATATAGGGAACATAGGCTTATATAGGGAAAATCTTTAAAAATCTTTTTCTCTGAAACCACAAGGCCCAGGACTTTGATATTTGGTATGAAGCTTCATCTAGTGGACCCCTACCAAGATTGTTCAAGTGCTGGGGCCAAAAATGCCCCCGCCCCGGGGCCCTTTGGTTTTACATAGGCTTATATAGGGAAAATCTTAAAAAATCTTCTTCTCTGAAACCACAAGGCCCAGGACTTTGATATTTGGTATGAAGCTTCATCTAGTGGACCCCTACCAAGATTGTTCAAATTTTATTGCTGGGACAAAAAATGCCCCCGCCACGGGGCCCTTTGGTTTTATATATAGGGAAAATCTTTAAAAATCTTCTTCTCTGAAACCACAAGGCCCAGGTCTTTGATATTTGGTATGAAGCTTCATCTAGTGGACCCCTACCAAGATTGTTCAAATCATAGTGCTGGGGCCAAAAATGCCCCCGCCCCGGGGCCCTTTGGTTTTACATAGACTTATATAGGGAAAATCTTTAAAAATCTTCTTCTCTGAAACCACAAGGCCCAGGACTTTGATATTTGGTATGAAGCTTCATTTAGTGGACCCCTACCAAGATTGTTCAAATTTTAGTGCTGGGACAAAAAATGCCCCCGGCACAGGGCCCTTTGGTTTTACATTGGCTTATATAGGGAAATCTTTAAAAATCTTCTTCTCTGAAACCACATAGAAGCCTCCGTGGTCGAGTGGTTACGCTACTCGCCTTGTAAACCAGGGGTCGCAGGTTCGATCCCGGGCTTCTCCAGACTTTCGGATGAGTCTTTAAACCGAGGTCCCGTCTCCGTATGATCTTAGCTGTTGGTGGGACGTAAAACTGAAACACTCACTCTCTGAAACCACAAGGCCAATGTCTTTGATATTTGGTATGAAGCTTCATCTAGTGGACCCCTACCAAGATTGTTTAAATTATAGTGCTGGGGCCAAAAATGCCCCTTCCCCGGGGCCCTTTGGTTTGACATAGGCTTATATAGGGAAAATCTTTAAAAATCTTTTTCTCTGAAACCACAAGGCCCAGGACTTTGATATTTGGTATGAAGCTTCATCTAGTGGACCCTATCAAGATTGTTCAAATTTTAGTGCTGGGACAAAAAATGCCCCGCCACGGGGCCCTTTGGTTTACATTGGCTTATATAGGGAAAATCTTTAAAAATCTTCTTCTCTGAAACCACAAGGCTCAGGTCTTTGATATTTGGTATGAAGCTTCATCTAGTGGACCCTTACCAAGATTGTTCAAATGATAGTGCTGGGGCCAAAAATGCCCCCACCCCGGGGCCCCTTGGTTTTACATAGGCTTATATAGGGAAAATCTTTAAAAATCTTCTTCACTGAAACCACAAGGCCCAGGACTTTGATATTTGGTATGAAGCTTTATCTAGTGGACCCATACCAAGATTGTTCAAATTATAGTGCTGGGACAAAAAATGCCCCCGCCACGGGGCCCTTTGGTTTTACATTGGCTTATATAGGGAAAATCTTTAAAAATCTTCTTCTCTGAAACCACAAGGCCCAGGTCTTTGATATTTGGTATGAAGATTCATCTAGTGGACCCCTACCAAGATTGTTCAAATTATAGTGCTGGGGCCAAAAATGCCCCCGCCCGGGGCCCTTTGGTTTTACATAGGCTTATATAGGGAAAATCTTTAAAAATCTTCTTCTCTGAAACCACAAGGCCCAGGACTTTGATATTTGGTATGAAGCTTCATCTAGTGGACCCCTACCAAGATTGTTCAAATTATAGTGCTGGGGCAAAAAATGCCCCCGTCCCGGGGCCCTTTGGTTTTACATAGGCTTATATAGGCAAAATCTTTCAAAAATCTTCTTCTCTGAAATTGCTAGGCCCAGGTCTTTGATATTTGATGTGTAGCTTCATCTTGTGGACCTTTGCCAAGATTGTTCAAATTATAGCCTTTGTTAATGTTTGGTATGAAGCTTCACCTTTAAGACCTCCCTCAACATTATGCACATTAAAGCCCTGGGGCCAATAATGGCCCTCTCTGGGGCCCACTTGTTATACTATGGATCAGGTGAGCAATCCAGGGCCATCATGGCCCTCTTGTTAACATTTTGATGACCAAGTTGGTATCATTAGGAATGAATAATCATTTTTGTGGATTTTATTGATGTGTAAACTCCGCCGAATCACTCACGCACTTAGCATAAAGCCTGACTCTGGAGAATCACTCACAAACTTAGCATATAGCCTCACAGAGGCTTTGCACTAACTTTGTGAGGGATTTGCCAGAGTTCACACATCGATAAAATCCACAAAAATGAAATGCAATTCTATAGTGTCAAAATCATTATGTAAACAAATCTGTGAAATGAGTACCCATTTAAATCCTCATGATGTAGAAAAGAATTGTGTTTAAAGGTCTAGTTTCTGTTTTCAATATTCTTATTCAAAACATAGATTGTTACCATTAAAACTGCCTCACTTAGTGCGTTCTTACAAGAAGCCACAATCTATATTTGAAAACAAAGATTGTGTGTGCTTTTTTAGAACCACCTCATTGAGGTGTTTCTAATGAGAGCACGCAATAAAAGTTGGAAGCAAAAAAAAGGGTAAATTAAGATCACTATGTCTGTTCCATCAGTAAAAATGTCAGAAAAATCATTATAACACATTGATGTGTAATTCCAACAAGCACACTACAGTCTATGTTTTGAAGTTAGGAAAGGAAAAAAAAAAAAAAAAAATCACTTGAGCATGAAATTGGTCCAGCTCATAAATTTTAAAACACCAACACTTACTTTTTCATAGTTGCACCCGGAATGCTTTGTAATAATTTGATCAAATAACTGCACAAATGACTTGACCTTTAAAATCATGGATCTTCTGATTTTGAACAAACTAGTTGCCGAAAAACATTGTATTCACTCACACATCACCCAGTTTAATCAAGCACCCCCGCCCATCTGGACTTGGAGAAATTGGGCTGCATGATACTTCAGCGCAGAGCTGAAATTGACCAAACTTGAGTATTCGTAAACCACTTAGGTCTGTCCTGTCCAGGAAAAGTGGTGCCAATCTAACTGCTTCTTAAACCTCATCTTAGTGTCAATTATAATCCCAGAAAATCAGAAGCAGCATCACCAAAATGATCCCAATAGTGTTGACAGGGATGTAAAACCTGTACACAAACAAAATGCAGTCCTTTGTTGAACTTATTTTGAAATACCCTTGTTGTGCACTTATTAGGGCATGTGTGAATACAACAATCATAGTTTTCTTTATTTTTCTAGCCTTTGAAAATTGTGTCTTTTTATTTTCAGAGCTGTCTTTCAATGATTGAAGACCTTGGTTTTATATCTCGCTGGAGAATTAAGAGAGAAACCCTAGCACGGTAATGTCTGTTTGTTTATACTTCAAGGACAGTTTTATATACACTACAATCTCTTTATAACACTATTAATGGGGTCCAAATCAGAAACCAGGTTAGTTAAACAACCATGTTATATCCACACAGAAATGTATAGGTTATATAGAAAAATGACCATTTATGGTCATTTTTCTATATAATCTGTACATTTTTGGGATCCATCTTCAAACCCTGTTATATCCAAATAGTGTTATAATGAACATTGTTATAACGAGATTGTGGTGTACATGTATGCCATTTCATAGTTAAACCCGTTGGACCTTGTGGACCAAAACAGATACTTATGCAAACAGTGTAGATGCAGATGAGATGGCTCATGAGCTCATATCAGTATCTGCAGTGATGAGAATTTATTCCTAGGGACCCAAGAAGGCGTTCCAAGCAGCCATGGTAAATGAGCCATTGGTGTTCAAGCCATCACAGTACATGTATATTTATGTCCCGCCTCCAAGGGGATGGGGAAGTATTGTTTTTGGTGTAGATCCCTTTTATCTTGACATCTGTGTTGGTGTCTGCGTAGTCTGTTTAAAGCACTACATCACCTGAACCGGTGAATGGATTTTGACCAAACTTGCATGGTATGGTTACATCACTTGGGTGGGGGAAAACAGTCATTGGGTTTTAATATGCTTTACCTTTTTTTGCAAGGGCACAAGCCCCTAAAGTCGTCAATTTTGTGTCAAAAATAGCTTGTCTGCACCCTTTCTTGTGAATAAATCAATGAATTTTGGTCATCCATGGTCAGGGTTTATTCTGGAAATTCTGGTTGATGGGCCTTTGGCCCATCAACCAGAATTTTCAGGGGCCAATAGGCCGGGGGTATGGGGGCCGCCTAGGCCCCCCCGGTAGGGGGGCCAGGGGGCAACGCCCCCCGGCCGAAAACGAATTTCAACATTTCTGAGGGTGTCTAGGAGCTATTTCCTGATAGGAAATTTGTGAATTTTAAGGAGCTTTAATTCTGTATTTTCTCTTCAAAATGACATTTTTATTGAATGCTGTTTTGATTTTCGGACTCTCAATCAGTGTTTTGTATAATTTAGCCTTTTTAGGTTGACCACCACCCTATATGTATAGGATGGTGGTCAACCTAAATAAACAAATTGAAAATACTGATTGCGAGTGCTTAAGTTTCTCAGCTACATCTTACCAGAACCCAGTTAATATGGCTTAAAAGATGAGGTCACAGAAGAGAAAAAAGACAGAACTGAGGAATGAAAGAACAAGACATGAGAAGGAGAAACATGTAGATAGAAAAGAAAAAAGACAGAACTGAAGTATGAAAGAACAAGACATGAGAAGGAGAAACATGTAGACAGAAGAGAAAAAAGACAGAACTGAGGAATGAAAGAACAAGACATGAGAAGGAGAAACATGTAGACAGAAAAATGATAGTATTTCAACTGCAGATTAATCAGTGTTTAATAAATTTTATTCACTATCATAGTCTTTTTTCTGAATTTATTCCATAGCGTTTTTCTTCCCAGCACTTGCACAAAGTTGACAGTGCATTTTGTCGGCCACTTCGTCATACCGTAGCCAGGTATACAGGCTAAGCCATTTTCTTTGGAAATTGCGCTGTTCCCTTTCACCGGAAAGACCCTTCTCAGAGGGTCCCTCCACCTGACTTTCGGTTGCAGATTTAGCGCTAAAATCGCCGAAAAAAGCTGTCAGTTTCGCTTGTTTAGACATGGCGGTCACAATACCGTTCACGGAGACGCATGTTAAACTTCTGCGCTGATTAATAAGCGTCTTATTGATTCGTATTTTTGATCGTAAGATTAGCCTCCCCTTATCTTGTAGGCTAAAACGCAGACTGCGAGTTCCGGCGCCGATACTACAAAACTGATGGGCCAAACGTAATTTCGACGCGCCGAATCGGCGCAGAACATTATTTTTATTGCGCCATATAGGATTTTAACGCGCATATGGCGCATGGCGCGGCCCCAAAATAAACCCTGATGGTACAATATATCATTACAACCTACCAAAGATTTGTTTACCTTTTGGTGACCTTGACCTAATTCATACCTGTGATATCTCCCGGATCATGCGGGAGGCTCCCGCATTTGAAGCATACCTCCCGCTCTCCCGTCCGGGAGACAGAATCTCCCGCATTTGCAATTTTCCAGTCCCCGATTTTTTCCAGAGCTACCATTTGCGGTACGCGGTAACAGACTTAAAATTGTCACTGCTGAAGCCAAGTAACAAATAAGCAGGAGAATATATCGGACACTTAACGGTAAACATCAACTTCAAAAAGCCGATAATCCTTTGTTCTGTCTCAGCTGACTGCACAGAAGAAACATGATCTGGCTGCCAGTAAAGATTACATAAGCTGACGTAACTTATATACTGTTACGGGAGGGGTGCATCTGCACTCAGTAGTACAGATGTACAGTGACGGTAACATACTATTTTACTAATATTTAGCTTGGATTTAAATTGAAATTGTGGTTTATTTTTCCCATTTTTTTTTATTACTGTTTGTTTCTTTTATATCATTCTCCCATACGTCTTTTGTTTTCATATTTTATGTAAAGTTAGATTTTGATTTTGAAAGTGGAAAATAGTTATTAGTTAGCAATCAGTAACGAGTAATTACTAAAAGTCATGAAATCAACAGCAGATTTTCTTATTTGGAAATTGCTCCCCTTGAGTAAGCTTTGTACAAGTACTGTATTTAAAAAGATTTGTGACTGGGAACTTCATGTTAGTGAAATCTATAATTAATGTGCATTTTGTGAATGTGAGATGTCCGACGTCGTCCGTGCGTAAACTTTACTTGTGAACACACCAGAGGTCACAGTTTTGGGCCAATCATCATAAAACTTGGTCAGAATGATCCCCATGACAATATCTCGGTCAAGTTCGAATATGGGTCATGTCGGGTCAAAAAGTAGGTTAGTAGGTCAAATCATAGAGAAACCTTGTGAACACACTAGGGGCCACAGTTTTGGACCAATCATCATCAATTTATCTCAGAATAATCATCTTGACAATATCTCTGTCATGTTTGAATATGGGTCATACTGGGTCAAAAAGTAGGTCAGTAGGTCAAATCATAGAAAAACCTTTTGAACACACTAGTGGCCACAGTTTTAGTCTGATCATCACCAAACTTGCTAAGAACGCCCATCTTGACAATATCTAAGTAAATTTCGAAAATGGGTCATGTTGGGTCAAAATGTAGGTCAGAAGGTCAAATCATTGAAAAACCTTGTGAACACACTAGAGGCCACAGTTTTGGTCCAATCATCATTAAACTGAATGATCATCTTGACAATATCTCAGTCAAGTTCGAATAAGGATCATGTTGGGTCAAAAAGTAGGTCAGTAGGTCAAATTGAAGAAAAACCTTGTCAACACACTAGAGGCCACAGATTTAATCTGATTTTTATCAAAGTTGCTCAGAAAGCTCATCTTGACAATATCTAAGTCAAGTTCGGCAAAAAGTAGGCCAGTAGGTCAAATCATTAATAAACCTTGTGAACAAACTAGAGGCTACAGTTTTGGTCTGATCATCATCAAACTTGCTCAGAATGATCTTCTTGACAATATCTCGATTAAGTTCAAATATGGGTCATGTCGGGTCAAAAAAGTAGGTCAGTAGGTCAAATCATAGAAAAACGTTCTGAACACACTAGAGGCCACAATTGTAGTCGGATTATCATCAAACTTGCTCAGAATGATCATCTTGACAATATCTTGATCAAGTTTAAAAATCAAAAAGTAGATCATTAGGTTATTTTGTCAGAACTGTTGATCCGTTTAAGATAGAGCCTTCATATTTGGCATGTAGGTTCCTTGTGACAAGGGTTTCCACTCATACAAAAATGACCTGTAACCTTGACATGTTACCTTCTTTATCATCACTTTTGAACCATTTGAGATAGTGCCTTCATATTTGGAATGTTTGTTTTGTGTGACAAGGACTCCCCGCCCATACAACAATTTTGACCTGTGACCTTGACTTTTAACCTACTTAATCATAACTTTTGAACTATTTGGGATAGAGCCTTCTTATTTGGCATGTATGTTCCTTCTGACAAGGGCCTCCCACCCATACACACAATTTTACCTGCAACTTGACCTTTGGCCTACTTCACCATAACTTTTGAGCCATTTGAGATAGAGCCTTCATATTTGGCATGTAGGCTCCTTATGACAAGGGCTTCCCACACATACAAAACTTTTGACCCGTGACCGTGACCATTTTTGTCATAACTTTTTTAACCATTTAACATATAGCCTTTCCATAATTGGCATGTAGGTTCCTTGTGACAAGGTCTTCCCACTCATACAAAAAATTTTGACCTTGACCCATGACCTACTTAATCATAACTTTTGAATCATTTGAGATAGAGCCTTCATATTTGGCATGTATATTCCTTGTGAGAGGGGCTTCCCACTCATACAAAAAGTTTGACCTTGACCTACTTTATCATAACTTTTGAACCATTTGAGATAGATCCTTCATATTTGGCATGTATGCTCCTTCTGACAAGGCACTGTAGTATACTACCTACCATTTCATTTCTTCAGTGTGGATCAGGTGAGCGATCCAGGGCATCATTATATCAAGGTTTGTAACAAAATTTACATTTTAAACAAATAAAGACTCAGCATTTTTTTCCTGGGATTCTCACTAATTTTTTGGGGTCAACCTGAACAATTGTTATAAAATGGTATTAATTTCAGCATGGACTGCTTTACCTATACATGCATTTATGAACAGGGTGTTCTGAGAAAGGCCAAAAAAGTTGCCTGCACAGACTATATGAAGGAGTGTAAATAGTGCTAGAAGTAATGCTTATCAGTGAAGAGAACTTTGTGCTTTGGGTCTGTTCAGTAGCAGTAAAACCCAGCACTGAATAAAGAGGAGGACTGGAAACATTTTAGGATATCTTTTCTAATCAATTATTTCTACACTAAAGCATGTTGCGGGTACTTTCAACAATCAGGTGATTCTGACAAATACCCACAACTTGAAATCACATCAATGGACTTGTGGTTACAACATTGTTTTGTAAACAACCTACAACTTGCTATTTTGAAAGGGCTTGGTTCACGAAAGGCCAAAAATGGCCCTGTTTCAGAAATTGTTAAAATCTTTTGTGTTAACAGTATATGGCGTGGTATCTTAAAAACGGCAACAATAAGCTCCAAGCTTATGTAGTATGGTTGCTATAGCAACAAAAGAACATCAGGTGAAAACTTCACATTTGATTAAATTTTATCCAGTGTGTGGTCAGAAAACATCCAAAGATAACACAAATATTTGCAATTACTAGGAAGATGCATTCCAGGCTCTGCAACAATTTATATGGAACAGCATATCATTAAAATTTGTGTTGCCATGGTAACGAACGGGTTTACACATGTTCATTAAATACACATTATTACTACATAACTTGATCTGCCGCACTGTATCAAGTTGTGTTGCTCTTTCTTGATGAAAGATCACGAGATGCGATAATGAACGGCAGATCAAGTTGACATAGTTATAACGCGTTTATTATATACCTTTTTCTTCAAGTAAAAGTATTTTACGCTCACCAGAACCAAAGGCTCCTAGGACGCATATAGGAGGACAGGTAATTGTCCGTCGTCGTCTGTCTTCCGTCAAAACTTTCAAACCACAATTCCTCTGAAGCCACTGGGCCGATCGTGTCCAAATTTCATCTGTAAAATCCTTGGACTGGGGGATTGAAAGGTTATGTTTTTTATGACATTTGGCTAATTAATTTGGTTGCTATGGCAACTTAGAGTTAGAAAAATGAAAAACTGTATTAACTACCAAGTCATTGCAGATACGGTGACAAAACTTCCATAGAAATGTTCCTTAGGCCATGTTCTATTTGGCATATGATTTTAGGCTGCTGCTCCTTTTTATTGGCTGCCATGGAAACGGAAATAAATAAATAAATAAGCATCTCCTCAGAAACCACAGAATGCTCTATACGCTTTATAACATTGGGCTCCTCAGCAACCATATGCTACATAAATCTGAGACTATAGAAATCTTAACCATATTAGTCATTACAGGTTTGGTTGTTTTTTTTTTTTGTTGTTTTTTTTTTATCTGACCAGAGCTGAAGGCTGCTGGGGGAACTTATAGGATGGGCATTTGTCCATTATCATATGTCATCTGGTGCCAGCACATTCAAATAACATCTCTAAAGTCACTGGGTCGAATGGGTTCAAATTTCATCTGAAGCGTGCTTGGCTTGGGTCTGCCTCTGCTTGATAAAACAGATGGCTTTCAGTGAGCAGTACTCTCCTGAACTCTGGTGAGCATAGTGGCTCATCTGAGCTCTGGTGAGCATAGTGGCCCATGGGCCTCTTGTTGCAGGCATTTTTGACTTTATGCTACATTAAGTAAGAAAGAATGAAGGAAGAAATTAATGAAAAATCATTAACTTCAAAAACGTTTCAATGCAATAATATATATCTTACTTCAATTACACAGAAAGCTAATAAACGTCGTTATCTGGCATTTCGGACATATTTTGCTGAAATACAACTGAGATGCTTGTATTTTCTTCCTTTACTGAACATACATTCGATTGTTAAATGTCATTGTAAAATCAGGGTTTTGCGCTTCTTCTTATGTTCTTTTTATGGCTGGAAACCCCTGTTGCAAATATTAGTTAGCAACAGCAACAATCACCTAACTTTTGAGAGCATTCTTTCTGACTGTCAACATGTTTTACGAAGTCAGAGGTATTGCGAAACTCAATTAGCTCAATTTTACAATGATATAGTGGGCAATCTGGATGGGGCCATAAACCGTGCCACAAACAGACTGACATGATCACCATAGCCTTCGTCAATGCCCTCGACAACATACCTCACGGAATACTGTTGTATAAATTTTTCAACTATCAGATAAGAGGATCTACGCATGGCTCTCCGGACGCTTACAATAACTTGTACTTCTGATTCAGTCCCGGTTTTATCTTGTGTCCCCCAAAGTTCAGTCCTTGGGCCGGTCCTTTTCTTGTGTAGCGTTAGCCGGGTCGTCTACGAAGTCAAGCAACACGGTCACCCATCCAGGTACTAACCGTGACATCCGTTGCTTAACTTCGTGAATAAGCCAACCGCTCTACCCGCGTCGCTAAAAGAGCCGGCTCCTACAGCAAGGCTGTAGAAGTGGTATTTACCCATAACCGTTACACTTGGTATTCATTAATGATAGATAGATAGATAGATAGATAGATAGATAGATAGATAGATAGATAGATAGATAGATAGATAGATAGATAGATAGATTTATCAAATACGACTTTTTATACATGAATTTATTTTAAATATGACAAGTATTCCCATCTCTTTATTCCCGCATTTGAATTTACTTCAACCCAGAATCCAGTTTATTGAGCTACTTACATTATCACATGGAATTTATCATACGAGCATCTTTTTGCCCTTTGTCTTTTTAAAAACACGGGTTGGGTTCAACAAGCAGGGCATCGTATACCAACTTGCTGTAATAACTTATTGATGTGGTCTGCTGACGACTTGTTTGTTTGAATTGAGGTTTAATTGAGGGTCACTGATGAGGCCTAATTGGCCGAAACTAGCTAGTCTGGCCCAGAAAACATGTACACTCCATACTTTTCAGTTCTGTGGTGTATTCCTTGCTTCCAAAGGATAACCCTTTTATAGAACATATTTAACTTCACTACAGCTGGTGTGTGGGAATGTGTGGCGGCGGTAAAACGTCTCCCTGCCCTACAACATAGTGTAGATTAAATTTTCTTGTCCTTTGGGATCATTGATTCCATTGTAGAATTTTGAAAATATCTGAGGGTCACTGATGAGGCCTAATTGGCCGAAACTAGCTAGTCTGGCCCAGAAAACATGTACACTCCATACTTTTCAGTTCTGTGGTGTATTCCTTGCTTCCAAAGGATAACCCTTTTATAGAACATATTAAAGTCCACATCAACACTAGTTAGGGCATTTTGGAGACGTTGCTCCAGTAACGTTGTGAGACTTATACCCGACAGTGAGATGCAATGACACCCAAAGCCCTGCTGCCCAATGAAACCAATGGGTTTATATGCATGAATGGTCCAACTAGAACCACCTTGCCTGGGCAGACAGTTACCTGTACTTATGTGCGGTCGTTTAAGCTCTGCGTTGAAGCACCCGATAGACGTGAGGATGATGACGACAATAGAAGTTTTCTTGCATTAGAACATATTTAATAAAACATCTCAAAAGCATTGTTCTCATGCGGATGAGGCCGATGTTTTTTTTTTTCATTTGAGAAACATAATACATTCACAAAACTCCCCCATTTAGTAGCATGGTTATAATTAAAAAAAAAATATAAAATCTAGGACCCATCAATACCGGTATTGATGGGTCCGAGATAAAATTCTAATGAAAACAATGGTCCAACATAAAAAGTGTTTTTCAAAGCATAACAGTAGTTTAAAAAAAAAAAATTGAAAAAAAAAAAAAAATGTCGGGAGTGGGGATCGAACCGGGGGCCTTTCAGCCGCTAACCGAAGTATGTAACCATTTGGCCATTGTGACTGATGACGTCAATATCTAATACTAAGATTGATATTGATAAAGACGTGACGTAGCTGTCATGGTTAAGAATCAAATTCGTCTGTCACTGTACCCTTTATGAATGTCAAGGGTCTATAAACCCAAAAAAATATACATAGTAAATGGCTCTGTTGTCCGGGAAACCTATTTTGAACTTGTAACATGGATTCAAGTCTCTTATCCGTAACCAATGACGCACATCGACCTGCAGTAAGAGTAATGTCCCTTGTTTGGTTAACGGCGTTCTTGCCAAAATACCGTGATTTTTTTGGCCAAGCAATAGCGTTAGAAATAAAACATCATAGGCAAAACCTTCTAATGGGTCTCGTTTTCTTTGCCTTGATCTTGATCCATTTTTTTTTCGCCTAAATTTTGGCTGGTTGGTATTAAAGACAGCTCGAGCCTCGTACAAATTAGGAAGGGGGACAGGGTACATTTTCATTAATTTTACAATGAAGGCACATCTTCGACACCTTGGAAATTTAATCAAGTGTTTTTTTATTGTAGTTTCGGAGCTTTCAACAAAAAATCTTTGTGTCGCATGTATGTCTTCATATGTTTTTCTTGATTTCTTTATGATAAATATGGAGAAAATGTTCGATTTTGGGGTAGACTGTGTCTATTTTTACATAATTTTCATTCCGATATTGGCAGTTTTGATGATTATTTCATACATTGTCGGAGACACAAAAGGTCATAGTTTACAAAAATTAGAAAATCATTTTGTATTGAACAGGTTGCTCACATAGGAATTTACAGGGCAGTTAACTGGCATTTGTGAACCAAGCCCTTTAACTTCACAAAATATGTTCCTATCGTTTTAATTAAGTAGTTCCAGTTCCTTTGTACATCTAAACCACAAAAAATGACAAGAAAAAACACTTAAACATGCCGTCAGAAAGTCTCCCTCGTTGGGACCCCAATCTCCCTCATCTGAGAAGCAAATCTCCCTCATGGTCAACATAAAATTATCACAGGTATGCTAATTGCCAAAGTCACAGGCTCCTGAAAACTCAATTTTGGGCCAAAAATGATGTGTCTGCACCCTATCTTATGAACAAATCAATGAATTTTGGTCAAACATGGTACATGGTCATTGAGGTGATTGTAATGAGTACACACAAATGTTATTGCATGATAAATGATGGTTGATCTCTTCGATTGACTTCTTTCTGGATCCCTTTATACAGTCAAACTTCAATGGCACGAACACCTTTGGGACCTCGAAAATCTGTTCGAGACAGGGGTAGTTCGAGTCACTGAGGTTACAGTTAGGCGGCATAACGGGATAGTTTAGTACATCTTTTCGGTGTTCTATAATAAAAATGTATGCTGTGTGTACTCATTAGAATCGCCTCATCGAGGCGATTCTAATGAGTACACACAGCATACATTTGCAAGATAAAAGACTAAAATCTCCTTAATTATCCCCCACTATTTCTTACGTAGAGGATTTCGCTAGAGGCTCAAGAATGGGTTCGACACATCCATGGTAAATGAGCCATCGGTGTTCGAGCCATCGGTGTTCTACTGTATACTGTTTATTATAATGAACATTTATATTTATTGTATGTTTATATTACACATGTACACCAAAACCTCTTTAAAACACTATTAATGGGGTCCAAAACAGAAACCGTGTTAGTTAAACAACCGCGTTATATCCAAACCAAAATGTATATATTATATAGAACAAGAAAAATGCCTAATGGCATTATGGACGGGTTTTTTTTTTTTCAGTACGGTTAGGATGGTGGTGGCATGTGTGGGGTAGGGTGAGGTGTGCTGGTGTGGGGTAGGGTGGGTTGGGGTGGGATGGGTTAGGAGTCGGGTGGGACGGGGTGGAATTTGTGGTGGGGTGGGGTGTGGGTCGGGATGGGGTGTGGTGGGGTTGTGGGGTGGGGTGGGCTTGGGTGGGTGGGATGGGGTGAGGCCGGGTAAGGTGGGGAGTGGTGGGATGGGGTGGGGTTGGGGGTGGATTGGGGTTGTTTTGGGATGGGGTTGGGGTGGGGTAGGGTATGCTAGGGTAGGGTATGTATGTAAAACTAAGTATGCATGTATGTACAGAACAAATGCAATATCCTAACCCAGTAACAACTTTTTGTGGAGGGGAGGGTATGATTTGTTTATGTGTTTTAAGAAGAAAAAAAAAATAAAAATTTTTACGGCATAGCCGTTTGGTTTTGCTTTTGTCCTACATTTTTCTTTATTCCATTGGTCAATAAAACCACATGTCCAAGGAGATGACCATTTCATTGGTCAATGATTTGCATAAATAAATCTACTCAAAAGTACGACAGTTTACTGAAGTTTTAACCTAGGAAATGTTTCGTTTTTTATGTGAGACATGAATGAAAAATATCTACAGTTTCGGCTTTCTCACCGTCTTGTCCTTTGATGACCATACGTCATATGTATAATTGTGTTTCTAGTGAATTCTGTAACTGCTGCGGTGAATAGCTATTTTGACCTAATTTCACGTGGTTGGTCTATATAGCGAAAGGAACCATTTCCAAAAGGAAGGTTCCTTTCGCGAAAGGAAGAATTTTCTGCGAAAGGAATTGTTTGTTTGACTTGAGGTTTAACGTCCCCATCAACACTGTGTAGGTCATTTTGGAGACGTTGCTTCCAAGTTTGTGGGACTTTTACCCGACATTGAGATGAAATGACACCCAAGCCCTGTTGCCCAATGAAACCAATAAAGAGATATAGCATGACAAAAACATGTAATAATCGCATTACAAATTGACAGATGTTTAATTTACAATATATGCTAAATAAAAGTTGCAGTGTATCATTTGTCTTAGGCATACTTTATGTCCTCCATTTTAACACAAAATGGACATGATATTCATTAATGTTATATAAATTCTGAAAAGGAATAAGTGTAATTTGAGTTTTAATTAGGTGCACATAAGATCAAGTTTCCGTCCGTTTGTCTGCTCGTCCGTTTGTTCGTCCGCCTATGCGTTTACGTTCACCATAGCGACAACCCGAAATGTTAACCCTAGAGTTTGTGTTCAAAAACAGTAAATGATAACGTTTTCTTATTTGTTGTGCATATACTTGAGATCATATGCTCTTGAAATGAGGTCATGTTTTTAACCTTGACCTTTTACATTGACCTTAGCTCTAACAGGCGGGACACCGCCCTCTGCAAAACTATTTTTCCTCGCGTGACATCTGAATTGTTTGAATACAGTAAACCAGTTCATTGCTAGACAATGGTTGCTGTCACTATTGTAGCTCATATTGCACGACCCGCAGAAAAAGCGACCGACTGAAGTCGGTTGATTTTCTAAGAGTGCCTTAAAATCACCGTGTCAGTCTGTCTGTCCGTCCGTAACCCGTTTGTGAAAATTGGTGATAGTGACTTAACCGCTTGGAATATTTAAACAATTTTTGGCATACTGATAGATATCAATGAGATCTAACCAATGAACTTACGAAATATTATATTCCATTTAGTATAGGCTCGCCGAGGCGAACAAATGTGAAAATTTTCGAACTGCTTCTCCTCGGAAACCGTTGGGCCGATTGAAGTCAAAATTCATATGGAGCCTCTATGGGATGGGGGAAACCAAAATTTGCTCATGGGGTCCAGGTCACATGACCCAAATGACCGCCAAGCCATATATGGTCTGTCTGTCTGTCCGTCCGTAACCCGTTTGTGAAAATTGGTGATAGTGACTTAACCGCTTGGAATATTTAAACAATTTTTGGCATACTGATAGTATCAATGAGGTCTAACCAGTGAACTTGCGAAATATTACATTCCATTTAGTATAGCCTCGCCGAGGCGAAAAATGTGAAAATTTTCGAACTGCTTCTCCTCGGAAACCCGGTTGGGCCGATTAAGGTCAAATTTCATATGGAGCCTCTATGGGATGGAGGAAACCAAAATTTGCTCATGGGGTCCAGGTCACATGACCCAAATGGCCGCCAAGCCATATATGGTAAAAACCCTTCAAAATAGTCTTCTCCAGAACCACTTGGCAGATTTCCACGAAACTTGATAAATAACATCTGGGACGTAGGCCCATCATAAATTGCTAAAATGGTGACCCTGGGTTGACCTTGACCTTCTTTGTGCCTAGGTCAAACTTTGACACATATGCTTTTGTATTGGAAAAGTGAGAATTCATTTTATCCTGCAAACGATTCAGAATACAGTACTAAAGTATTAGATATATTTTTGCTCCTTACGATAAGGCGCATTTATTGGGGGAACCGTTTTAGGTCCAGGTCACATGACCAAAATGGCCGCCATACCCATATATGGTAACACTCATCAAGCTAAAAGCATCCGGCGGGTCGTGCACTTCAGCTGAAGCACTGGTTTCTAATTAACCTTCCAATTAAATCTACGCCGCATATCTTTTTTAAAGATATTTCTTGTTTTTTCTATTTTTAGCTCTGGTGGACACTGATTTTAGCGATTTTGA
Organism: Lucinisca nassula; assembly: GCA_963580285.1. Classification (NCBI taxonomy): domain Eukaryota; kingdom Metazoa; phylum Mollusca; class Bivalvia; order Lucinida; family Lucinidae; genus Lucinisca; species Lucinisca nassula. The sequence goes on from OY757015.1 coordinate 137,598,741, forward strand.
AAAAGGGTCACCTAATGAACATTTCTGTATGTATGTAAAACTATGTATGCATGTATGTACAGGACAGGCGGGGGTTGATTTGTTTATGTGTTTTATGAAGAAAACAAAAATAAAGTTTTTTTCTATTTTTAGCTCTAGTGGCCACTGATTTTAGCAATTTTGAAAAAGGGTCACCTAATGAACATTTCTGTAAAATAATTTTGAAATCGGGCCATTATCCCAGGAGGAGATGTCGTTTAAAGAAATTGTTGACGGACGACGGACATCAACTCACCTTGAGCACTTCGTGCTCAGGTGAGCTAAAAAAAGAACGAAAAAAAAAAAAAAGAAAATAGAAAATTCCATGCCTGTGCATGCATGTATGTATTATTACTAGCAACTATCAGGGGAGGAAGATAATAATTGTTCATATGTGTTTATGGAGAAGAAAAGAAAAATAAAGAAAAAAAAAAGAATGAAAAAAGAAAGAAAAAAAAAAGAACAAAAAAAAAAATATGTCTCCACCGGGGTTTGAACTCACGCCCCTCAGATTCAAAGTCAACAATAGGATTCGTAGTCCAGCACTCTATCCACTACACTGGCATTTGAAAAAAGGTTAACCAAAAGGTAAACCTGAAAAACACAAGTTTGAAAAATGACAATTTCCGCCAAAAGTGTAGTCTTTTGCGCCATTCATGGATAATACATGAAAACGGTACCTCCACTTATGCATCAGTTCTGATATTAACACAATCTGCTACAGAATAGATGAAAAATATCACTTTGAAAAAAGGTTAACCAAGAGGTAAACCTGGGACGACGCCCGCCCGCCCGCCCGCCCGCCCGCCCGGACATCGCTATTTTAAAGGACGGATTTTTTTTAAAAACCCGTCCAATATGGTCATTTTTCTATAAAAATAATATATATATTTATGGGATCCATCTGGAGGCTGTATTATATCCATAACTGTGTTATAACGAACTATGTTATAATGAGGTTGTGGTATATTATGAATAAGGTATGTTTAAACCAGACAGCTTGCTTGGGAGTCGGCAAAAGTTAATGTGTGATAAACCAATTAATAGCAATAGGGTTTGTTTTCTCATACATCATCTTATATTGTTACAGGTTTGTGTTAATGGTAAAGAAAGGTTACAGAAACCCTCCATATCACAACTGGATGCATGCCTACACGGTCGGGCAGTTCTGTTATCAACTTATTAGAAATCTCAAATTGGAAAAATATTTTGAGTAAGTCAGCTGTAATTATGCAACATCTGAAACTTAACCCTCATCTTGCTGTTCACATCAACCCATATCTTTGCAAAGAGTGTAGATCCAGATCAGATGGCTTCTGAAGAAGCCTTATCCTGTTGTTCAGTACATGTAAACTTAAGTCTTATCTTGCTGTTCACAACAACCCATATCTTTGCAAACAGTGTAGATCCAGATCAGATAGCTTCTAAAGAAGCAATCTGATCAGGATCTACACTGTTTGACATTCATTTCATGGATTTGTAGGAATAAATTACATCAATTTATCTGATTGGTTCAAAGACAGAAATGGGTGTGGCTAAATTGAATATTCAGCAGGATAAGGGTTAAACAGGTCTCCTTGGCCTAATGGTAAGATCATTGACTTTTTGACATTAGATCTCTCACCACTGTTGGTTTGAGTCTTGCTTCAGGTCACATGACTGAGATTCCAAGTACTGCAAAGGAAGGTCAGGTGGTTTTTCTCCGGGTACTACAGTTTTTGTCCACCTCTGATTACTGATGGTCATGATATAAGTGAAATAATCTTGAAAGGGCCAAAAATTCAAATCAAAAGAAAAACCTGAAACATTGGTGCCTGAACACAGTGTAGATCCAGGTCAGAGTTTGAATAAATGGAGCAAGAGGAAATTGTCGGCCCAGAGTTTGCACTGATATTCAGTCCACCTACATTATTTTGAACTTACATGGTTGTTCCTCTTTTATATATAACTTCTGGTGTTTTTGTCATGCAATTTTGCAATTGTCATGCAATTTTGTATCGAGTAACAAAATGATTTGTTTTTTCACAAGAATGTAAAAAGGTACTGGTTAAGGCAAAATGCTCATTTCTCTTTTTTAAAGACAGTTTGATGACACTTGAAACCATACAATATTGATTGGCACCTTGTTATTGGTTATGTATAATTTTAGTAGACATGCATTGTTCCAACACCAGTATCGTAATATAAGAATCTTATATGGGTGTAAGGGGAGGATGGAAAAATCCGTCCCGAGGGACACTGTCGGCAAGCCTCGTGATGCCGGACAGTGATCCCCAGGGATGGATTTTTAGCTCACCTGTCACGTAGTGACGAGGTGAGCTTTTGGGATCACTTTTTGTCCGTCGTCCGTCGTGTGTGCGTGCGTCCGTGCGTCCGTAAACAATTTCAAATAAGTATATCTCCAATACCCCATGGCCAATCTTGATCAAATTTCATGTGAATCATCATCAGGTAGGGGGAAAGGCTGCATAAGGTTTTTGGGCTGATCAGATTGGAATTCTGGTTGCCATGGCAACATATAGCTCCCATAGACTTATAATGGGAAAACATTTTAAAATCTTCTTCTCTGAAACCACAGGGCCCAGAGCTTAAATATTAAGCATGTAGCAAGGGCAAGTGGTCAACTACATAATTCCTGCCAATCATGCCCCTCGGTGTCAAACGGGCCACGCCCTAGGGCCCCTTCGCTCCCATAGACTAATTATGGAAAAAAAGCTTCAAAAATCTTCTTCTCTGAAACCACAGGGCCCAGAGCTTAGATATTTAGCATGTAGCAATGGGAAGTGGTCACCTACATAATTCCTGCCAATCATGCCCCTGGGTTCAAAAAGGGCCACACCCCGGGGCCCCTTCGCTCCCATAGACTCATAATGGAAAAAAAGCTTCAAAAATCTTCTTCTCTGAAACCACAGGGCCCAGAGCTTATATATTTAGCATGTAGCAATGGCAGGTGGTCACCTACATAATTCCTGCCAATCATGCCCCTGGGTTCCAAATGGGCCACGCCCCGGGGCCCCTTCGCTCCCATAGACTCATAATGGAAAAAAAGCTTCAAAAATCTTCTTCTCTGAAACCACAGGGCCCAGAGCTTATATATTTAGCATGTAGCAATGGCAGGTGGTTACCAACATAATTCCTGCCAATCATGCCCCTGGGTTCCAAATGGGCCACGCCCCGGGGCCCCTTCGCTCCCATAGACTCATAATGGAAAAAAAGCTTCAAAAATCTTCTTCTCTGAAACCACAGGGCCCAGAGCTTATATATTTAGCATGTAGCAATGGCAAGTGGTCACCTACATAATTCCTGCCAATCATGCCCCTGGGTTCCAAATGGGCCACGCCCCGGGGCCCCTTCGCTCCCATAGACTCATAATGGAAAAAAAGCTTCAAAAATCTTCTTCTCTGAAACCACAGGGCCCAGAGCTTATATAGTTAGCATGTAGTAACAGCAAGTGGTCACCTACATAATTCCTGCCAATCATGCCCCTGGTGTCCAAAGGGACCACGCCCCTGGGCCCATTAGCTCCTATAGACTCATTATGGAACAAAAGCTTCAAAAATCTTCTTCTCTGAAACCATAGGGCCCAGAGCTTAGATATTTAGCATGTAGAAAGGGCAAGTGGTCAACTACATAATTCCTGCCAATCATGCCCCTGGGTTCCAAATGGTCCACGCCCCGGGGCCCCTTCGCTCCCATAGACTCATAATGGAAAAAAGCTTCAAAAATCTTCTTCTCTGAAACCACAGGACCCAGAGCTAAGATATTTAGCATGTAGCAATGGCAAGTGGTAACCTATATAATTCCTGCCAATCATGCCCCTGGGGTCAAATTGGCCACACCCCTGGGCCCCTTAGCTTCTATATACTCATAATGGAAAAAAGGTTCAAAAACCTTCTTCTCTGAAACCACAGGGCCCAGAGCTTAGATATTTAGCATGTAGCAACGGCAAGTGGTCACCAACATAATTCTTGCCAATCATGCCCCTTGGTTCCAAATGGGCCACGCCCCGGGGCCCCTTAGCTCCTATAGACTCATAATGAAAAAAAAAAGCTTCAAAAATCTTCTTCTCTGAAACCACAGAGCCCAGAGCTTAGAAATTTAGCATGTAGCAACGGCAAGTGGTCACCAACATAATTCCTGCCAATCATGCTCCTGGGGTCCAAACAGGCCACGCCCTGGGGCCCCTTAGCTCCTATAGACTCATAATGGAAAAAAGCTTCAAAAATCTTCTTCTCTGAAATCACAGGGCCCAGAGCTTAGATATTTAGCACGTAGCAACGGCAAGTGGTCACCTACATAATTCCTGCCAATCATGCCCCTGGGTTCCAAATGGGCCACGCACCTGGGCCCCTTCGCTCCCATAGACTCAAAATGGAAAAAAGCTTCAAAAATCTTCTCCTCTGAAACCGGAGGGCCTAGAGCTTAGGTAATTAGCATGTAGCAACGGCAAGTGGTCATCTACATAATTCCTGCCAAACATGGTCCTGGGGTCCAAATTGGATACGCCCGCTGGCCCCTTAGCTCCCATTGACTCATAATAGAAAAAAGCTGAAACCACAGGGCCCAGAGCTTAGATATTTAGCATGTAGCAACAGCAAGTGGTCACCTACATAATTCCTGCCAATCATGCCCCTGTGGTCAAAACGAGCCACGCCCCGGGGCCCCTTAGCTCCTATAGACTCATAATGGAAAAAAAGCTTCAAAATCTTTTTCTCTGAAACCACAGGGCCCAGAGCTTAGATAATTAGCATGTAGCAATGGCAAGTGGTCACCTACATAAATCCTGCCAATCATGCCCCTGGGGTCCAAATGGGCCACACCCCGGGGCCCCTTAGCAACCCTAGACTCATATTGGAAAAAAGCTTCAAAAATCTTCTTCTCTGAAACCACAGGGCCCAGAGCTTAGATATTTAGCATGTGGCAATGACAAGTGGTCACCTACATAAATCTTGCCAATCATGCCCCTCGGGTTCAAATGGGCCACACCCTGGGACCCCCTTATCTCCCATAGACTCAAAATGGAGAAAAGCCTCAAAAATCTTCTCTGAAACCATAGGGCCCAGAGCTTAGATATTTAGCATGTAGCAATGGCAAGTGATCACCTACATATTTCCTGCTAATCATGCCCCTGGGGTCCAAATGGGCCACGCCCCGGTGCCCCTTAGCTCCCATAGACTCTAAATGGAAGAAAGCTTAAAAAATCTTCTTCTCAGAAACTGTGAAGCACAGAACTTAGATATTTAGTCCAAATTGGCCAAATCCTGTGGCCCCTTAACTCCAACAAACTTATAATGGAAAAAAGCTTCAAACATCTCCTTTGAAACCATGAAATACAGACCTTAGATATTTAGTATATAGCAACACAAAATGGTCACCTACATAAATCCTGCCAACCATGCCCTTTGGGTCAAAATTGGCCAAGCCCCAGGGCTCATTAGCTTCTATAGACTTAAACTGGAAAAAAAAAACTTAAAAAAAAAAATCTTCTTTTCCAAAACCATTAGGCACAGATTTTGTTTGATTTGAGGTTTTACATCCCTGTCAACACTATAGGTCATTTTGGAGATATCTCTTCCAATTTTGTGGGACTTTTTACCCGACATTGAGATGAAATTACATCTCAAGCCCTGTCGCCCAATGAAACCAATAGGGTTTATACGCATGGACACCGCTTTGCCTGAGCTTAGATATTTAGTATGTAGCAATGTCAAGTGGTCTCCTACACTAATGATTTTCTGGTACACAGGTGAGCGAAATAGGGCCATTGGGCCCTCTTGTTAATACTGCAGTCACTTTGAGTACTGACGTCCACCATATTGTGATGACAGTACAGGAATGTTTAGTGACATCAAGTATCGTGCTGTGACATCAACCTTAACGACGGCGCATACGAGGTTGTAATCAACCAGTGCATTTATCAAACACTCGATTGTTTTCGATTTTGAGTCGGAACACCAGGGTCAGAACATAAATTTCTATCCCAGGGTAAAATCACGGATTTGCTTGTCTGGTGTGCAAGAAAGATGCATATTAGCTTGTGCAGGTGTGGAAAATTGTGAGAGCAAATGTTGCTGGCATGGTTTTATGCATACCGTAAAAGTCCTAAAAATTTACACATCTTCAAAACTTGCTGTAATTCTGCTAAAATTGTAACAAACTTGCTTCATAGTCCACCAAGGTGTCCAACACATACAAACAGAATGGCAAACAATGTAGACTCTGATCAGACAGCTCCTTCAGGAGCAGTCTGATTCGGGTCTGCACTGTTTGTTTATGCCTATCTGTACCAATACTTTGGATCATTACAGAATTATAATATAGGAAACCCCAAAACGGGACACTGGTAAACAATCCAGACCCAGATCAGATGCAGCAGAATGCTTCATCTGATCAGGACCTTTACTGTTCTGACATCACACTTTTTCAAAATGGACTCCTGCTTTATATAAGGCAGGAGATTCTAATCAATACAGAATGGGTAAACTACCATTACTTGCTGTAAGCTTAATACACCCAAACATATTGGGGCCTCTGTGGCCTAGTACGTAAGAGCACTGACTCTTAATTTGTTAGTTTGTTTTGGAGTTTAACTGCCGAGTCAACACTTTTTGTGTCATATCCAGTTAGTCAGTTTACCTATACACTTTTCCTGGGAAGGCTTATACATAAGCGGTTCACCAGTACAGTGCACATTCTTTCGTCAGAAACTGACAACTGTCCTTCTTGAATCAGCAGAATGACTGTAGAAAAGATTTCATGATCAATCACCATGAAAGAAAGTTGCTGACCCTGGCTGATATTGAACCCGCGTCCTCCTGATAATCAGTCAGCTGTGCATCCAACTGAGCTGCTGAGGCCAGCACTGACTCTTAATCATTAGGTCATGTTCACTGCTGTAGGTTCGAGCTTTGCTTGGTCACAGGTGAGATGCCAAGTTCTTCAACTGGATTTCTGGTGTTTGTTCTCTGGGTAGTTTGGTTTTCTCTTACCTCTGTTAACCCTTATCTTGCTGAATATTTTAATCTGCCACACCCACTACCGATTATCAACCAATAAGATTACTTTATTCAAATTATTGCAACAAAGTCACACTCTGAATGACAAACAATGTAGATCCTGATCAGATGGCTTCTTCAGAAGCCATCTGATCTGGATCTACATTGTTTGAAAGATAAGGTATATCCGGGCTCAGCAGGACAAGGGTTAAAAGATTGGCTCAGTATAAGTGAAATATCCTTGAAAGGGACATAGAACAGAAAAACTCATGAAAAACATGTAATAACACTTAACTTTGAAAGATAGCTTTCCTAATCTGAGCCATATGGGTGTTCCTTTTTAGACAGCAAAGACTCAGATCAGCATATGCATCTGCAGAGTCTGATTTGAGTCTTTGCTGTGCATTGCAGAGCAAATTATAGGCTCAAAGTTTCATGCAGGCTGGTAAGGCTTTGTGACTGAGTGTCTATTCAGGCTGAGTATGTCTGTAGGCTGATCTTCCTCATCTGTTAGTAAATTTTTGTTTCACTGGTCTCATCTGGCAGTGTGTCATAACCTGGGTAGCAGAATAAAATCTTCTGATCAGACTGTTTCCTTACTACACAACATGTATTAACCCTTGTTCTGCTGAATATTCATATATGCCACACCCACTACCGATTATCAACCAATCAGATTACTTGATGCAAATTATTGCAACACATTCACAATCTGAATGGCAAACAATGTAGATCCTGATCAGATGGCTTCGTCAGAAGCCATCTGATCTGGATCTTCATTGTTTGGAAAATGAGGCATATCCGGGCTCAGCAGGACAAGGGTTAAAACCTATTCTAAAAATGTTTTTATTAACTGTTTCGTCCTAGTTTCAAGAAGTGTTGTAATGGTTTAATAGACCTCTGCAACATTCTTTCATGGAGACTGATTATTAAACATGAGCTGGCGCATGACAAAACCTACAATAAGACCCGTGTTATGGTCGAAGACTCAGTTCAGCCGGCTCATCAGGTCTGCCATGTCGGAGCATTCCCCTGTTGCCCTATGAATAGCCCACGGCTATAGAAGGCTCATGCGAATAGCAAAGACTCTGATCAGACTGGGTGGATTCACAGGCTGATCTGAGTCTTAGCTGGTCGCACATGCCATATTGTAGATTTTGTCCTGCGCTGGCTCATATGTTCTATGGTCATTGATAAGGAGAACATTGTTTGAAAAAGAGTCCCCTCCCAACAAAGTGTATCTATTCATGTTTTCTTTTTGTTTCAGTGAAATAGAACTATTTTCATTGTTTGTATCTTGTTTGTGCCATGACATAGACCACAGGGGAACTACCAATGCCTTCCAGCTCTCTTCTGTAAGTTGCTTTCTTGTCAGCTTTTAAGGACACATACAGTAAAAATCCTAAAACTTCGGGCATCTTTGGGACTTACTGTAATTCTCCTGAAATTTTAACCAACTTATTTTATGATACAGCAAGTCCAAAAAGTGCAGGTGGAATGGCAAACAGTGTAGACTCTGATCAGACTGCTCCTTCAGGGTCTGCACTGTTTGCTTAGGCCTGTTTGTCCCAATGTTTAGGATCATTATGGTAAATCTTTTTATAATACTGTTCATGAGTTTTGAATATCACATGGTTTTCAAGTACACATAAACCCCTGTATAACACTGTTCATGATAACACTGTTTTGGATATAACATGCTTTAAATGTGTTTTGGCCTATTAAGGAGCAAATTCCTTTCTCTAAGAGTAGATCCCTTCTGATTAGGAAGACAAATATAGATTTATATTTGATAGTTATCTCCCCTGAATGTGTCCATTCCTCTAAAGAATATCTCTCTTAACCCATTTTATACAGAAAACCCCAAAACTGGATATTGGCAAACAGTTCAAGCCAGTCTCAGCTGGGTGAGCCTGCATATAAGCCCAGTCTCTCACCACAGCCTTTCCTGTTGACAAACATGTAGAGGAGACTGATGTACGAGGGCTGATTGATATATTGAAGGATATGAATTTTATGGGACATATTGTATTATTTTTCAACATAATCCCCTTTGTATCTATACACTTTTGCCAGCAGTGTTTAAGGGCCTCAATGTCACTTTTATAGAACTCCTTTTGTTGGCTGTTCAGAAAGTCATCCACTGCATATATCGGACTGAAAGTGGGTGGCTGAAATAGCCGTTTTCAGTTTTGGAAATAGATAAAAATCTGATGGACAATCAATTTAATGCCACAGTCGTGAATGGCAGCCATAGCAATGATAGACTCGTGAACAGGAGCATTCTCCTGATGGAACAACACACCTTTAGTGAACTTTCCACGGCACTTAAGTTTAATATTTTCCCGTAACTGTGTCAGAAATGAAGCATAGTATGATAGTATGTGCCATTGATTGTTTTTCCCTTTTGGAGATAATCTATTAGCAGAATACCATCTGCATCCCAGGAAAACGAGGCCATAACCTTCCCAGTTGATGGAACATTCTTCGCCTTTTGTTGGCGGGGATGAGCCAGGGCGCTTCCATTGTTTCAATTGTTGTTTGGCCTCTGGGGTAAAATGATGGACCCATGTTTCATCCATAGTGACATATCTCTGTCACAAGAAAATTGGCAGGATCTTCCTCAAAAAGGTTAAGATTATTAGTATATGGAGATGATTAGTATAAGCGTTTCGCTTGTTTTCAAATCCTGTCATTGTAAATTGTACATGTACTGTTGAATTGAATTGACTTGTCAAATGAAATGAATATTGTTTAAACCAAGGTTAAGATTAGCATGCGATAATGTGCACCTGGTGTGCTTCTGATCAGTTGTCAGAATTCTTGGTACCCATCGGGCCGAAAGCTTTCTCATTGCAAGATCCTCTGTCAGAATGGAATGTACTCTTTCCTGTGAAATACCAATTCTACTGGCAATATATCTTTCTGTGACTTGTCTGTCAGTCATAACAATATCATGGACTTAAATGACCATTTCTTGGGTTGCAACAGTGACAGGCCTTTCAGGACAGGGTCATCCTCAATGCTCTGTCTGTCGCGCTTGTATTCTGTCACCCACCTTTTCACTGTAGCATATCAAAGGCATCTTTCCCTAGTGTTGCTACCATATCATTATGGATATCCTTAGGTGTTAAACCTTTTTTATGCAAATATTGAATCACTGCTCTTTCACCAATTTTGTCCATTTTGCAAAAGCTGCTTGTCTTGTTTACTTTAGAGTTCTACCTCGTCGATATAAACTAACCAAATGAGACGAGTCCTTTGGTACATGGCCCTATACAGTCAGAGAATAGTGGGACTTAAAAAGAACATCCCTGCATACCTCCTTCAATACGAGGCTCACAACATATCAATCAGCTCTCGTAGTTCCATGCATGATGTCATGCATCTAGCCCTGTAAGTTCCCTGTGCATGTCTGTTTGAAGAACATACCTAAAAAGTCGGACTCCTGAAAATTTTGCTGCAATATCACCAAGAGAATTTGAACATTACACCTTGTCCAAAGAGAAATGCATCCAAAATATGCGAAAAGTGCAGATCCTTATCAGACTGCTCCTCCAGGAAATAGCAAACAGTGCAGACCCTGATCAGACTGCTCCTCTAGGAGCAGTCTGATCTGGATCTGCACTGTTTGCCCAGGCTTGTGAGTCCAAAAACTTAGGTTTATAACTAAGAATGGGAGAATGCTAAAGGGCCCTTTTCACATGTTTCAGCTCATGAAGCATCCTAAACCGACACTTTTCTTTTCATTTCAGAAATCTGTGTTAGCTGCTCTCTACAGCTCAGAGGGTTCTGTGTTAGAGGTGGGTGTTTTTATTTGCATTTGAAATTGAATTGCATTCTTCATTCTGAGGGTCTGGTAAACAAATACTGCGAAATCAAAGATTTACAATGTATGGATGAACTAGTGTTTAGTCACAGTCAACCCTCATTATACCAACTATATATTGAAGAACCCCATTATAATCACAGTTTCAAGGGATTGAATCCTTTGCTCTAGAGAAGATTCATTAATGGAGATAGTCATGCTGTCAAAAGTCCCTTCAAATATCATATTTAAATATGTAAGAACCATTCTAAAAGAATTATGAGAGACTATTAAAAGGACAACAGCACCTACAGTAGAACTTTGATGGCTCGTTTACCATGGCTGAGTCGGACCCGTTCCTGAGCCCTCAGGAAAATCCTCTGCATAAAAAATAGCGGGGGATAATTTAGGGAATTTTGGTCTCTTATATTACTAATGTATGCCGTGCGTACTTACTAGTATCGCCTCAATGAGGCGTCTAATGAATACCCACAGCACACATTTTCATTATATAACACCGGGAAAATGTCCAAAAGGATCTTATATTTCCTCCTAACAGTAGCCCTCAGTGGCTCGAACTACACATGTCTCAAACAGATTTTCGAGGTGTTCGAGCCGTTGAAGTTCGACAGTGTATACAAATCCAACATAACATATCGTGTACCAAGTGCAAAACCACTGCATCTGCCATTCTATCAAACAAATAGCAGTTACAGTGGTTCTGAACCAAGTCCACGATTATTACTAGTGCTATAAAAGAGTTCTCCATCTCATAAGAATATCAAAGCAGGTTTTGGCACTAATTCATACTACCTCTACAGTATTACAGTTTAAAAGCACCTACAATTTCTTAGTATTGTCCAAATTATTGAATAATGGGATATAATCATAAAACAATTAAAAATTCTATTCCTTAAATTGCCATACAAGGGGTAACTGCTACATTTGTTTAAAGTACAAATAGAAAATAAGGCTACACAGGATAGATTGACTTCTATTCCTCTTAAAATACTTTTAATGTAATCACATATCTAAAAAATCTGTACAAATTTTTTCAGAGACATCATTTTGCTCAGACAATGTGTATTCTCAACACAGAGGGCTGCAATGTGTTTGAAAACTTGGACAGTAAGGTAGGCTGTTGATCCTGAAGTTTTGAACACCACATGGATGATCCATATAATGGAACTGATCCATAATTTCAACTTTATCATATGACATTGCATCTGAGAATGAAATAACGTCATGTAATAAATTTGATAATCCACTCGTGGATTAATTATGCAAATTAGTTAGATACGCTCGGTAAGGTTACATGTACGGTGTCTTTAATGATGTTGCATTTACTAATGGCGGAATATTGACATTTTTGTTAAACAGTCGTTGATAAAATGCGTTTTAAATGCCATATGATAAATAGAATCTTGCATTCTTGCTCATGTATTATTGAATTTTTTAAACTCGTTGAAGAAAAGGGATAAAATGCTTGACAAAGCCTCGCTTTTTATCCCTTTTCCTCAACTTGTTTAATAAATTCAATGATACATGAACACTCATGTAAGATCCTCTATGTATCTTTGCCTTCCTTGACCCTTTCACCCACCAGCCTCAGTAGCTCAGTCGGATGCGCATCTGACTGGTGATCAGGAGGATGTGGGTTAGATACCTGCCGGGGTCTGCAACATTCTTTCGTGGAGATTGATCATGAAATCTTTTCTACAGTCATTCTCTCCCTTTCTCTGACTCGAGAAGAGCAGTTGTCAGTTTCTGGCAAAAGAATAAGCACTGTACTGGGTAACCGCTTATGTATAATCCTGCCCAGAAAAAGTGTGGATAGGTAAATTGACTAGCTCAAAAATGACCCAAAGTAGTGTTGACTGGGCCGTTAAACTCCAATACAAACAATAACCCTTTCACCCCTGAGTTTTTGAAGTGGACTCTTCCATCAATCCTTATCTTTGCAAACAGTCATTACGAAAACATGCCTATACAAATACATTGTAAACTTTACCTCCGAAAAATTGAAATTTTTAGACGATAAATTGTGATAATTTCTTCTTTCTGCTCAAAATATAGATTGTGGGTTCTCGTTAGAACCGCCTTGATTTCAAACGCATACCCACAATCTATATTTTAGAGCAGAAATAAGAAAAATAAGGTTTACCCGTGTAAACTGCAGTTTTACTATAAAAAAGTGGGGTTAAAGGGGGTCAAAATTATATAGGTGTGTTTCAGATCAGATGACTTCTATCTGATCAGGATCTACACTGATTTGTAAATGAAAATGATTTTCTCTATAATAACAAGTAAAGTTTTTGCATTTTAGACAGGAGAGAAAGTACAAACACCTCTTTATAACACCTTTGTTGGAATCCAGTGCAGAAGTTGTTAGTTGTTACACAACCTTGTTATATCCAAACAAAAATGTATAGATTATACAGAAAAATGACGCTGGCCCTGGTAGCTCAGTCTGATACGCGTCTGACTGATGATCAGGAGGATGCGGGTTCGATACCTGCCGGGGTCGGCAACATTCTTTCGTGGAGATTGATCATGATATCTTTACTACTGTCATTCTCTCCATTTTTGAGAGCCATCTTTAAACTATGTTTTATTTAAAAATGACTCACAGTCTGAACAGTGTTATAAAGGTTCAGGTGTATTGACAAAGTATGAATGTTAAATTTTGCTACTCCACAGGAATACCAGCAAATCTTAGACCTGATGAGGGATAATATCCTTGCAACCGATCTGCAGCACCACTTTGATATCTTACCTGCTCTTAGAAATATGGCTGAGCGTAAGTTGCTTCAGAGGAACATGGGTACACCTGGGTTATTTTCTGTTATTTTTATAAAGGGCTGGGAGACAACTTTTGAACTTCCTGTTTGACTTTCATATGAATTCATCCTCTTTGAAGAGGGGTCTACTCTTAAGGAGTATGGATACACCTTCAGGAGAGGCAACTCCTGCAAAAGAAGTTTTTTTGTCTCCCATGTCAATAGGGGTCAACTCTTTAAGGAAAGAATTTGCTCCTGAGGAGCAAATTCTTTCCTTTTAGAGTTGACCCTTTTTCCATGGGACAGAGCTTATAGAAAAGCAAACAGAAAGTTCTATAGTAGTCTCCCTTTGAAAAATTGCGGGGGGAAAAATCTGCCAGGTGTATCTATTCCCCTTAATAGAAAGAAATCGCTCTAGATGTCTATTGATAAGGAAGACAAAAAATATTTTTGACAGAGTTGCCTCCCCTGAAGGTGTATCCGTTGCCTTTAATTCTGATTTTGCCAATCGGGAGCCAGTTGTTCAAAACTAACAACATTGTGAGTTAACAAAATGTTAAAACTTTGATCATTCAATTTGGCAAATATGCAGATATTTTTGCTGAAAAATATGTGAGCAGCTTTTGCAGATGCAAAAGCTGCTCAGATTTTTTCAGAAAAAAATATCACTATATCAAATATTGTGTTTACTGGAACAGTTAACAATTTGAATACTAATGAGCTTGTTAAGCTAACAATGCTTTGAACAACTGGGCATACATATATAGGTGTATAGAATTACAGAAATGTCACGAAATATTGTGTCACATGTTTGCATAAAATCACATAAATCATCATAAACAAGATTGGCCCCACCCATCGGGGCTTGGAGAAATAGATTGGGCTGCATGATGCTTCCACACAGAGCTGAAACTGACCACATGTGTACTGGTAAACCACTTAGAAGGACTAAGCCTACTCGGGCAAAGTGGTATGAGTCAGACTGTCCAATGCATATAAGCCTTTTGGTTTCATTGGGCAGCAGGGCTTGAGATGTCATTTCATCTCAGTGTCAGGTTAAAGTCCCCCAAAATAGGAAGCAACATCTCCAAAATGACCTAAGTTGTGTTGAATTAAACCTCAATTCAAACAAACAAAAACCATAAGCAAGAACGGTGGCAAAAACGTTGTTATTGCAGATGCAAACACAAGTGTGTATTCTCTTATCTGCTGTTTCAAGAAGAGTAGAAAAGAATGTGCACTGAATGATTTAAAGGCTTATGTGTAAGCCTGTCCAGGAAATGGGGTTAGGAAACCTGCCAGTGTTATACACAGTTTTATGGACCAGCCCCCATGGCCTGGAGGTTGTGAGTGCTCAGTTGTTAACATTTAGTCCCCCACCACTGTGGGTTTGAGTGTTGTTTGGGTCACATGTTTGATCCAAGTTTGTGTTCTTTCTCTGGGTATTCCGATTTTGGCTCACCTAACATTTGGCTTGATATAATTGTTATACTCTGGACAGGCTGTAAAACCAAATTAAACCCATTTTGTACCGAAACCCCTAAAGGGATACCCTGGCAAACAGTGCAGACCAAGATCAGACGCCGCAGAATGCGGCGTCTGATCAGGGCCTCCACTGTTTGCAAAAAGTTCAGCCATTGACCAATTCAGTTATGAAGAAAACACAGCCTGAAACCCCCAAATATCCAAATGTATTCATGCTATATATGAGGAGGAAGATTCCATTTGGTCACAAAAATGGTTAAAATTAGTTGAAAATTTAAAATTTTAAAAAGTTTAAAATTAGTTGTGTTTGATTTTTCAGGTGGATTTGATAAGACAAACATAAAACAACGTAAACTGCTGCTGTGTCTTCTAATGACATCATGTGATCTCTCAGACCAGACAAAACCATGGGAAAATGCAAAAGGGGTGGCTGTAAGTCCTTGTTGATAAAAAAAAATATAAAAAAGTCATGAGATAAATAATTTAATTGGGAATTAATACACTTGCCATATTTTCTGCCATTTTACAAGGGAGACAACTTTTGTGACTTACTGTACAGTGTCCTTTCAGCTGAACCACACTAAACATTATGATAACTTACCCATGCGACATTGTGCATTTTTTCACATCTCCAAAATAGCTACTTTTCTGATGAAAATCTGTGATATTTTTCTTGTGCAAACTGCGAACATAGGTTGTGGGTGCTAGTTAGGACCACCTCATTGAGGCGGTTCTAACGAGTATCCACAACCTATGTCTTGGATCAGAAGTAAGAAAAAATAATGTGAACCTCTGTAAACCCCAGTTTTCTGTATAAAGTGGCGTTTAGCGGGCTGTTGATTTCACGGACTTATTCACATGATAAAATAGGGTCTTGCCGAGTGATGCCGGACAGTGATCCAGAGGGACCAATTTTTCTATCCAGCCCTCACACCCATATGGGACACTACAGAAATGTTTAGTGATATCACGTAACTTGCTGTGACGTCAACCTTAATGAAGGCGCATATGAGGTCTTATTCAACCACACGCGAGAATATTCGATTTTGGGTAAGAACACCAGGGTAAGAACAGAATTTCTATCCCAAGCTAAAACTATGATTTTCTTATCTGGTGTGCAAGAACTTCTGTTCTTACCCTGGTGTTCTTACCCAGGGATAGGGTAAAATCAAATATTCTCACTTGTTTGATATGCACTGGTTGAATACCTACCTCATATGCACAGTCGTTAAGGTTGACATCACAGCACATTATGTGACCTCACTAAACATCAAACCATGGTCATCACAATATGGCGGTGTGGGCAACTGAAGTGAATACATTATTTAAAGTCCAGAAAGGAAAGGTATGCAAGAAAAAGAACCTTACATCGTGTGAGGGGTGAATAAAAAGTCTGTCCCTCGGGATCACAGTCCGGCAGTGCTGGACTGTGACCCTTGGAACAGATTTTTCTATCCACCCTGCACACCCATGTAAGATATAATATAAACCTTTTCAACCCTGTCTGCTGTCCGAGATGGCTGTGTTCTTGTTTTATTGTCTGAGATGGCTGTTTTTAGCTCACCTGTCACGTAGTGACAAGGTGAGCTTTTGGGATCACTTTTTGTCCGTCGTGCGTCCGTGCCTGCGTGCGTCCGTGCGTCCGTAAACTTTTCTTCAAAGGACATCTCCTCCTAAACCACTGATCGGATTTTGACCAAACTTCACAGGAATGATCCTTAGGTGGTCCCCTTTCAAAGTTGTTCAAATGGTTCCGGTCCGTTGCACATATAGGTCACAGTAGCCAAAAATAGATTTTTTTCACCGAAAACTTAAAAAATCTTCTTCTCTGAAACCGCAAGGCCCAGGTCTTTGATTTTTGGTATGAAGCTCCATCTAGTGGACCCCTACCAAGATTGTTCAAATTATAGTGCTGGGGCCAAAAATGCCCCCCGCACGGGGGCCCTTTGGTTTTACATGGGCTTATATAGGGAAAATCTTTAAAAATCTTCTCTGAAACTGCAAGGCCCAGATCTTTGATATTTGGTATGAAGCTTCATCTAGTGGACCCCTACCAAGATTGTTCAAATTATAGTGCTGGAGCTAAAAATGCCCCCGCTCGGGGGCCTTTTGGTTTTACATGGGCTTATATAGGGAAAATCTTTAAAAATCTTCTTCTCTGAAACCGCAAGGCCCAGGTCTTTGATATTTGGTATGAAGCTTTATCTAGTGGACCCCTACCAAGATTGTTCAAATTATAGTGCTGAAGCTAAAAATGCCCCCGCACGGGGGCCCTTTGGTTTTACATGGGCTTATATAGGGAAAATCTTGAAAAATCTTCTTCTCTGAAACCGCTAGGCCCAGGTCTTTGATATTTGGTATGAAGCTTCATCAAGTGGACCCTACCAAGATTGTTCAAATTATAGTGCTGGGGCCAAAAATGCCCCCGCACCAGGGCCCTTTTGTTTTACATAGGCTTATATAGGGAAAATCTTTAAAAATCTTCTTCTCTGAAACTGCAAGGCCCAGGTCTTTGATATTTGGTATGAAGCTTCATCTAGTGGACCCCTACCAAGATTGTTCAAATTATAGTTCTGGAGCTAAAAATGCCCCCCGCACGGGGGCCCTTTGGTTTTACATGGGCTTAGATAGGGAAAATCTTGAAAAATCTTCTTCTCTGAAACCTCAAGGCCTAGGTCTTTGATATTTGGTATGAAGCTTCATCTAGTAGACCCCTACCAAGATTGTTCAAATTATAGTGCTGGGGCCAAAAATGCCCCCGCACCAGGGCCCTTTTGTTTTACATAGGCTTATATAGGGAAAATCTTTAAAAATCTTCTTCTCTGAAACTGCAAGGCCCAGGTCTTTGATATTTGGTATGAAGCTTCATCTTGTGGACCTCTACCAAGATTGTTCAAATTACAGCCCTGGGGCCAAAAATGCCCCCGCTCCGTGGCCCTTTGGTTTTACATAGACTTATATAGGGAAAATCTTTAAAAATCTTCTTCTCTGAAACCACAAGGCTTAGGTCTTCGATATTTGTTATGACGCTTCAGCTAGTTGACCTCTATAAAGATTGTTCAAATTATAGCCCTGAGACCAAAAATGCCCCCGCCATGTGGCCCTTTGGTTTTACATAGACTTATATAGGGAAAATCTTTAAAAATCATCTTCTCTGAAACACAAGGCTTAGGTCTTTGATATTTGTTATGAAGCTTCAGCTAGTGGACCTCTACCAAGATTGTTCAAATTATAGCACTTGGGCCAAAAATGCCCCCGCTCCGGGGCCCTTTGGTTTAACATAGACTCATATAGGGAAAATCTTGTTTTACATAGACTTCTATATGCAGGGTAAACCTTTAAAATCTTTTTCTCTGAAACCAGAAAGCCCAGGTCTTTCATATTCGATATGAAGATTCATCTTGTGGACCTCTACCAAGATTGTTCAAATTTTAGCCCTGGGGCCAAAATTGACCCTGCCTATGCTTTGGATCAGGTGAGCGAACCAGGGCCCTCTGGGCCCTCTTGTCTTGTCTTGTCTTGTCGCTCGTGATGGCTATTTCCTTGTCTTGTGGCCCGAGATGACTGTGTTCTTGTTTTGTGGTCTGAGATGTTTATGCTATTGTTTTGTGATCTGAGACAGCTGTTTTCTTGTTTTTATTTCTTTTTTGTTTTTGGCCCAAAGTGGCTGTGTTCTTTTTGTGGTCTCAGATGGTTGTGCATAAATAGTTGAACCATCTCATCAGGATCAACACTGTTTACCATCAATGACTGAACCCCTATTAACCCTTATCCTGCTGAATATTTGATGTAATGTTTTGGTTCAAATTCACAAACTGAGTATCAAACAGTGCTTATCCTGATCATATGGCTGCTTCAGAGGCCATCTGATCAAGATCTACACTGTTTGCACATGTAGGGGTTGTTGTGTTCAGCAGGATAAGGGTTAAGAGAATAGCTGTGTCCAAATTCATAGATGGAAGTGTCCACTTCAGAAACGGGGCTGAAAGAGTTAACATTAGTTTCCCAAATCTTTTCAACCAGCCTTGATCTGTACAATATTTCCATTGTTGACGTTATTGTTGTTCAGTGAAGCTTTGGTGGCTCAAACACTGACAATTCCTTGTTCTTGAGTCCCAAGGAAACATTTCACACAACAGCAGATATTTATTTATTGATTTGTTTGCTTGTCTAGAAAATGTATATTGTGTGTACTAATTAGAATCGCCTTGACGAGGCGATTCTAATTCGTACATACAACATACTTTTATTAAAAAAAAAAAGAAGGAAAAGTTAGCAATATTATACCTCCCGACCTGTTGCTACAATTACCCCTCAGTGGCTCAAATTACCCCTCGGTGGCTCAAACTACCCCTCAGTGGCTCATATTACCCCTTGGTGGCTCAAATTACCCCTCAGTGGCTCAAATTAGCCCTCGGTGGCTCAGTGGCTCAAAACTTCCCTCAGTGGCTCAAATTAACCCTCAGTGGCTCAAAACACCCTTCAGTGGCTCAAATTAACCCTCAGTGGCTCAAAACACCCCTCAGTGGCTCAAATTACCCTTTCTCAAATTTTCTGGTCTCAAAGGTGTTTGAGCCATTGAAGTTTGACTGTATATTGTACAATTTCAGGCTCTGATTTACAAAGAGTTTTTCTCGGAAGGTGATATGGAGAAAGCGAGAGGAAAGAGACCACCATCAAGTTTTGACAGGGATAGGGTTGAGATACCCACTCATCAGATCAGCTTCATAGAAAAAGTGGCCATGCCTGTCTATAAGTATGTATATTTCTATTGATAGAATTATAGAATTTCTTGGCCATACATAAAATTGCTAGTCTTTTTTTTAATCCCCCACCGCGAAGCGGAGCGGGGACTATATGAATGGCCTTCGTCTGTCCGTCTATCCAGCCGTCTGTCTGTCCACAACACTTTCTTGTCTGCTCCATATCTCCTGAACCCTTTGTTAGATTTTCATTAAACCTTGGTCAATTATTCATCTTAGTGAGCTGATGTGCAGAACCCATAAATGAACCATGCTGACTCAAGGTCAAGGTCACAGTTGAAGGTCACAAGTTTGAAACTTTGAATTCTGTGTCCGTTCCATATCTCCTTCACCCTTGGAAGGATTTTCATTAAACTTTGGTCAAATATTCTTTTCAGTGAGCTGATGTGCAGAACCCATAAATGAACCATGCTGACTCAAGGTCAAGGTCACATTTGAAGGTCAAGAGTTTGAAACTTTGAATTTTGTGTCTGTTCCATATCTCCTTTACCCCTGCAAGGATTCTCATTAAACTTTGATCAATTATCCCTCTCAGAGAGCTCATGTGCAGAATCCATAAATGAATTATGCCGACTCAAGGTCTAGGTCACATTTGGAGGTCACAAGTTTAAAACTTTGAATTTTGTGTCTGTTCCATATCTTCTTTACCCCTCAAAGGATTTTCATTAAACTTTTGTCAATTATCCCTCTCAGTGAGCGCATGTGCAGAGCCCATAAATGAATCATGCCGACACCAGGTCAAGGTCACATTTGAAGGTCACGAGTTTGAAACTTTGAATTTTTGTCCATTCCATATCTCCTTTACCCTTTAAAGGATTTCTATTAAATTTTGGCCAATTGTCCCCCTCAGTGAGCTGATGTGCAGAACACATAAATAAACCATGCCGACTCAAGCTCAAGGTCACAGTTGAAGGTCACGAGTTAGAAACTTTGTATTTTGTGTCCATTCCATATCTCCTTCACCCCTGGAAGGATTTTCATTATACTTTCATTAAATATCCCCCTCAGTGAGCTAATGTGCAGAACCAGTAAATAAACCATGCCAACTCAAGGTCACAGGTGAAGGTCACAAGTTTGAAACTTTGAATTTTGTGTCCTTTTCATATCTCCTTTACCCCTGGAAGGATTTTCATTAAAGTTTGGTGAACTATTCTCCCTCAGTCAGCTGATGTGCTGAACCCATGCCAACTCAAGGTCAAGGTCACAAAGTTGAGCCTTGATACAAAGGGCGGCGGGGGATTTGGCTGTCCCTCAGACTGCTGCGGTGCGAGGCGGACCGTCCATGCTAATAAACCCTATTGGTTTCATTGGGCAACAGGGCTTGAGATGTCATTTCATCTCAATGTTGGGTAAAAGTCCCACAAAATTGGAAGCAACGTCTCCAAAATGACCTTAACAGTGTTGACAGGGACGTTAAACCTCAAATCAAACAAATCAAAGTCCCTCAGACTGCTTTCTTGTTTTCTTGGGAATTGTTATTTGTATGTGACACATGCATGGTGGGTACTTGGTACAATCACTTCAAATGAGGTTATTCTAGTATACACAAACAATGTATGTTTGTTATAGAGAATCTTACATGGGTGTTCATGTATTATTGAATTTGTTAAACAAGTTGAGGAAAATGGATAAAATGTGAGGCTATGCCGAGCATTTTATCCCTTTTCCTCAACAAGTTTAATACATGAGCATGAATGAAAGATTCTATTAAAATGTATTTTATTCACAATTCTTACATGAAAATGTCAGCATTCCACCATAAGTAAATGCAACGTCGTTAAGGATGTCGTACGTGTAACCTTACGGGGTGTCTCTAACTAATTTGCATATTGCACGACCCGCAGAAAAAGCGACCGACTGAAGTCAGTTGATTTCTAAGAGTGCCCTAAAATCACCGTGTCATTCTGTCTATCGGTCATTCTGTCAGTCTGTCTGTCCGTCCGTAACCCGTTTGTGAAAATTGGTGATAGTGACTTAACCGCTTGGAATATTTAAACAATTTTTTGCACACTGATAGATATCAATGAGATCTAACCAATGAACTTGCGAAATATTACATTCCATTTAGTATAGCCTCGCCGAGGCGAAAAATGTGAAAAATTTTCGAACTGCTTTTCCTGGGAAACCGTTGGGCCGATTGCAGTCAAATTGCATATGGAGCCTCTATGGGATTGGGGAAACCATAATTTGCTCATGGGGTCCAGGTCACATGACCAAAATGGCCGCCAAGCCATATATGGTCTGTCTGTACGTCCGTAACCCGTTTGTGAAAATTGGTGATAGTGACTTAACCGCTTGGAATATTTAAACAATTTTTGGTATACTGATAGATATCAATGTGATCTAACCAATGAACTTGCGAAATATTACATTCCATTTAGTATAGCCTCGCCGAGGCGAAAAATGTGAAAATTTTCGAACTGCTTCTCCTCGGAAACCGTTGGGCCGATTGAAGTCAAATTTCATATGGAGCCTCTATGGGATGGGGGAAACCAAAATTTGCTCATGGGGTCAAGGTCACATGACCAAAATGGCCACCAAGCCATATATGGTAAAAACCCTTCAAAAATAGTCTTCTCCAGAACCACTGGGCAGATTTCCACGAAACTTGATAAATAGCATCTGGGACGTAGGCCCATCATAAATTGCTAAAATGGTGACCCTGGGTTGACCATGACCTTCTTTGTGCCTAGGTCAAACTTTGACATATATGCTTTTGTTGGAATATTTAAACAATTTTTGGCATACTGATAGATATCAATGAGATCTAACCAATGAACTTGCGAAATATTACATTCCATTTAGTATAGCCTCGCCGAGGCAAAAAATGTAAAAATTTTCGAACTGCTTCTCCTCGGAAACCGTTGGGCCGATTGAAGTCAAATTTCATATGGAGCCTCTATGGGATGGGGGAAACCAAAATTTGCTCATTGGGTCCAGGTCACATGACCAAAATGGCCACCAAGCCATATATGGTAAAAACCCTTCAAAAATAGTCTTCTCCAGAACCACTGGGCAGATTTCAACGAAACTTGATAAATAGCATCTGGGACGTAGGCCCATCATAAATTGCTAAAATGGTGACCCTGGGTTGACCTTGACCTTCTTTGTGCCTAGGTCAAACTTTGACACATATGCTTTTGTTGGAATATTTAAACAATTTTTGGCATACTGATAGATATCAATGAGATCTAACCAATGAACTTGCAAAATATTACATTCCATTTAGTATAGCCTCGCCGAGGCGAAAAATGTGAAAATTTTCGAACTGCTTCTCCTCGGAAACCATTGGGCCGATTGAAGTCAAATTTCATATGGAGCCTCTATGGGATGGGGGAAACCAAAATTTGCTCATGGGGTCAAGGTCACATGACCAAAATGGCCGCCAAGCCATATATGGTAAAAACCCTTCAAAAATAGTCTTCTCCAGAACCACTGGGCAGATTTCAACGAAACTTGATAAATAGCATCTGGGACGTAGGCTCATCATAAATTGCTAAAATGGTGACCCTGGGTTGACCTTGACCTTCTTTGTGCCTAGGTCAAACTTTGACACATATGCTTTTGTATTGGAAAAGTGAGAATGCATTTTATCCTGCAAACGATTCAGAATACAGTACTAAAGTATAAGATATATTTTTGCTCCTTACGATAAGGCGCATTTATTGGGGGAACCATTTTAGGTCCAGGTCACATGACCAAAATGGCCGCCGTACCCATATATGGTAACACTCATAAAGCTTAAAGCATCCGGCGGGTCGTGCACTTCAGCTGAAGCACTGGTTTTGTCCACTAGTGGATTACAGAATTTATTACATGGCATTGTTACATTCTAAGATGTGACCTCATATGATAAAAAAAAAAAATCATAAAAAATTGGAGCACATTATATCCAAATAGTAATTAGATACTTTTGTTTGCATTTAACGAATGTAAATAAGTGCATGTCACAGATGTAATACACCTGTGGACACAAAAGCGTTCAAACTTTGATGAGCTTCATTTCATTCTGACTTGAAACATCATTCAATATATCCTAACATCCTATCAACAGAAATAAATTCAAAACACCAGGTGGTGTACATTTCATTGCTGACTCCTGCACTGTCCATTCAAAATACATCTCAAATGTCAATCAGATATTGTTTTCCAAAATGAGACCAATCAATGGCTTGATCTAGTCTTAGAATTCTTTGATGAATGACATTTGCTTGTCAAAGCTAACTTGATGCAAAGAGATTGATTGAAAGTTATTTCATAGGAGTTTGAACGCTTTTGTGTCCACAGGTGTAAGCCTTCGGATTGATTAGAAATATGTTGGTCACTACAGTAGAAGCGCTGTTCTACTGAAGCAAGCACTTTCACTGCATATGGACCAGTCCATATTATAGCATTATAACACATCTTAGAATTGAAAAGAAAGACTAATGGGCCCATTTGTTCAAAGCCTGGTTAGCTTAATGAGCTTGTTAGTCATCAAATTGTTAACTGTTCATGAAGTACAATGTCTAAAATTTTGTTATTTTTGCTGAAAAAATGTGAGTGGTTTTTGCATATGCATTTTCCAGCAAAAATATCAGTATATTTGCCATATTAAATGATCAAAATTTTAAAGATTTGTTAAGTAACGACATCGTTAGTTTTGAAAAACTGGCCAACAATGTTCACTATAGATACCATGAAGATTTTCATATATAAGACTTGGGTTGAATGCCATCATATGAGGGGAACTTATTGACCATTGTGTTACATTGAAGTCTGCAAACATTAGCCAAGAACAAGCGCCATCACTATATTTAGTGCCAACATTTTTAAACTGAAAGGTTCAGTGCACTAAATAAAACAGAAATCTATGTTTCGGGCACTACCTTGTTGCCATGCCTGCTCTAAGCATGGCACGATAGAGAAGTCTGGTTTCTGTTCGCTCATTCCTCTGTTTGTCAAGCGGTCTATATTTGCAACAATCATAGCTTTCACCATAATGTTGGAGTCAATTTTTCAAGAACTATATAAAAGTTTTATTAATGCTACTCGTTACGAACTTTCATCTAGGGATGGCAACTTTAATGCAAGCATCCATATTTGACCTTGACCTACATTTCATTGTTCACTGACTTTGTGAGCTGTTGTGTCAACCCTAGCATTCCCCCTAATGTTCAAGTTGATTTCTCAAGAACTGTTAAGATACATGATGCAAACCGCCATCTGGGGATGACAACTTTTATGCAAGCATCCCTGTTTGACCTTGACCTACATTTCATATTTTGGGGACTTTGCGCCCCCACAAGCACGACTTGACCTTCTGCACAGCCTGCCATCCCAAAATTGAAAAACGGTTAATAAGAATAAACACATTACTTACAGTACAGAGCCCCCGCCCATAGGGGCTTGAAGAAATATATGGGCTGCATTATGCTTCCACGCAGAGCTGAATCCGGCCCGCACACTAGTACTGGTAAACCTCTTAGAGGATCTAAGCCTGTCCAGGAACCGTGGTGCGAGGCGGACCGTCCATGCTAATAAACCTATTGGTTTCATTGGGCGACAGGGCTTGAGATGTCATTTCATCTCAATGTCGGGTAAAAGTCCCACGAAATTGGAAGCAACGTCTCTAAAATGACCTTTACAGTGTTGACGGGGACGTTAAACCTCAAATCAGCCAACCTGACAGTACCACTGACAGTGTGAGTTACAGTATTTGCTAAGAGTATATGTCAAATTTCTACCTTAAACAATACTCATCTGCGCACAAATATGACATATACTCTTAGCAAATACTGTAACTCACACTGTCAGTGGTACTGTAAGTATTGTGTTTGAAAGGTACTTGTGAGAATGAAATAACGGGCCTGACCTGGCATCTTACATAAATTATGGTGTTTTTTATCAGAGAACTCCAAACCCTTCAGTCGTCAGATGGTCGGAAACTCGGGAGAACCATGTTTCCAACAAAATCTCTCAACCCTTGAATATGTCTCTGAATTGGAGTGCTGTTTTATATTGTATTTATCCATTACAGGGTGTTAGCAGGTATTTTCCCGAATGCCACTGAGCTAGTAGAAGCAATAGAAGATAATCAGGCTCATTGGGAGAAGATTTCAAACTTGATCAAACTCAAGAAAGGTGGTAGCTGTGCGAAAATGACATTTGAAGAAGTACTTGCCATAGAGAATGAGGCTGACCAGCCAAGGGAGATTAATCACAATGAACTGAATTCAGAGAATGGGCCAAGTGTTAGTAGCTAGTGCAAAAGGAGACAAGCATTACCTCATCTTTTTTTAAAGTACATTTATGACACTATCTCTGGCTGGGCATTGAGACTGGCACTGGCAGTGTCCCTCCACCCATCCACCCTCTTATATTTAGCTAGAATAAACTGGTACTTATTTACTTTGCTAGATAAAACTGGTACAAACAGGTAGATTAAAAAACTGTTGAAGACAGCGAAACAGTTTTAACCCATTGTATACTGGTGGACTCTTCCATTGCTATATGTTGGACAAGTCCATTTGCCATATAAGGGGTGTCAGGCCTATTTATTCATTTTTATTCTACTTTTGGAGGAAAATTATGTGGGTACATATTGCAGGCCTGATCTGGGCCTGCACCATTTGCCAAGATACCCCTTTAGGGATTTCCGGCATGCAGTGGGTTAATAAGTTATCTCAGATTGTCTCAATCATTTGTCACAAAAGAATCAAGACCAGAGGTTATTTACTTTTCCTGCTCTGCTCAGCTGAGCAAAACATTGATCCTGCTCATAAATATTAAAATTCCAACAAAGGGTCATTTTATTATTTTTAAGCAGGACAATATCATTTTTTCTGATTTGAACAGGGAAAAAAACTCTATCTATTGGTACTTTAAAATTTAACAGTAATTAAAATTTCATGCTGGGTTGAGTTGTATGAAAAAAAGTTTTATAGGCTCGGGTGATAGACATACCTGGAGGTCTGGTGTGAGATCTGCCCTGCGTGCAGCAAGCCAGCTGTACCTGCACGTTAATAAAAAATTTGATGATGATGATGATGATGATGGGTGGCTAAGGTGAAGGGTTATACTTCCTAGGGAAATGCATTACATTTAGAAGTAGGCGGCTAGACTCTGAAAGTAAAAGGCAGCATTAACTAGAAAAGATACACCTGCCATATCTTCCACAACTTTTACAAGTGAAACAGTTTCTGTAACTTCCTGTTTGTGGTGTGGTTAACTGTGCCAACTTGAAAAGGGGACCTACTCTTAAAGAATATGCTCTGCAGGAGCAAATCCTTTCCTTTAAGCGTAGACCCCTATGGAGAGGGAGACCAAATACTTTTGAAAGATTTGTCTGATATAAAGTTGTATCCATCCTTTGTAAGATTGCTTTGCCCTTGCCCATCTGGGCTTGGAGAAATGGATTGGGCTGCATGATGCTTCCAAGCAGAGCTGAAACCGACCACACACTGCTTAGAAGGTCTAAGCCTGTCCAGGCAAAGTGGTACGCGTCGGTCCATCCATGCATATAAACCTTATTGGTTTCATTGGGCGGCAAGGCTTGAGATGACTTTTCATCTCAATGTGGGGTAAAAGTCCCACAAAATTGGAAGCAGCATCTCCAAAATGACCTAAATAGTGTTGATGGGGACATTAAACCTCAATCAATCAATCAATCTTTGTAAGAGTGCAGAGTAGCCTTCCCCGCCAGAGTCTGACCAGAGTCGAGACTTCTGTAGACACGGGGCTTGTGGTTAAGAACCCATTATGCTTCCTTGTTAGCTCACCTGAGCCGAAGGCTCATTGGTGAGCTGATAGTATGGCCAGGCAAAAATTCTGTGTGTGTGTGTGTGTGTGTTCACATTTTCAAACGTCTTCTCCTCCGGAACCGCTGGGCCGATTGTAGTCAAATTTCATGTGGAGGCTCCATGGGGTGGGGGAACGAAAGTTTGCATTTTTGGTCTAGGTCACATGACCAAGATGGCCGCCATGCCCATATATGGTAAAAACCCTTCGAAAATCTTCTCCTCCGGAACCACTGGGCCGATTTGCATGAAACTTGGCATGTAGCACCTGGGACATGGGCCCATCATAAATTGCATAAATGGTGTCCCTGGGATGACCTTGACCTATTTTACGCCAAGGTTAAATTTGGTAACATGGGCATTTGTATGGGAAAAAGTAGAAATGCCTGATATCTTGCAAACTGTTACAAATAATGCCACTAAACCATATATATTCTTATTCCTTATGATGAGGCGCATTTAGTGACGTGGATTTTGGAACCCTGGGCCCCCCCGGTGGGGCATGCCCCACCCCCTTTTTGGCACAAAATGCTTAATATCTCCAAAACAGCTAAGATCCCGACCCATAAACCATATATATTCTTGTTCCTTATGATAAGGCGCATTCAGTGACATGGACCTTTGGACCTTTGGGTACCGGGGTTCCCCGGGGGGGGGGGGGGGGGGGGGGCATGCCCCACCCCTATTTTGCACAAAATGCTTAATATCTCGGAAACGGTTAAGATCCCGACCCATAAACCATATATACTCTTGTTCCTTATGATGAGGCCCATTCAGTGACATGGACTTTTGGACCATGGGGTACCAGGGGTCCGGGGGGGTGGGGGGGGTGCATGCCCCACCCCTTTTTTTGCACAAAATGCTTAATATCTCGGAAACGGTTAAGATCTCTATCCATGAACCATATATATTCTTGTTCCTGATCATAAGGCGCATTAAGTGACATGAACCTTTGGACCCGGGGGTCCCAGGGGGGCATGCCCCACCCCCTTTTTTGCATTAAATGCTTAATATCTCGGAAAAAGGTTAAGATCCCCACCCATAAACCATATATACTCTTGTTCTTTATGATGAGGCGCATTCAGTGACATGGACCTTTGGACCCTGGGGTACCAGGGGTCCGGGGGGGGGGGGGGGGGGGGGGGCATGCCCCTCCCCCTTTTTTGCTCAAAATGCTTAATATCTCGGAAAAGGTTAAGATCCCCACCCACAAACCATATATATTCTTGTTCCTTATGATAAGGCGCATTCAGTGACATGGACCTTTGGACCCGGGGGGTCCCTGGGTGAGGGAGGGGGCATGCCTAACCCCCTTTTTTCCACAAAATGCTTAATATCTCGGAAACGGTTAAGATCCCCACCCATAAACCATATATATTCTTGTGGCATTCAGTGTAATGGACCGTTGGACCTATGGTACCAGTGGGGGGGGGGGGGGGGGCTGGGGGCCAACTCCCTTTATTGCATTGAATGCTTAATATCTCGGAAACAGTTGAGATCCCCACCCAGTTACACAGACCTTCGGTCCCTCTTGGCCAAAGATCACATATTAAAGTCTTTGAGGACTTCCTCAGAAAAGTCAGGTGAGCGATTCAGGACCAATGGTCCTCTGGTTTTCTTAACTGGCATAAAGCGGGACTTGTGATATGAGGTTAGATTACCCTGGAGACAATTATTTGGGGCATAAGTCACATTATTTATCTTTAAGAGTATCTCTTCACTACTGCTAGAGTGATCTAAGCATTACCAAAGCCGGCCTCATCAGCTCAGTCGGATGTGCGTCTGACTGGTGATCAGGAGGACACGGGTTTGATACCTGCCGGGATCGGCAATATTCTTTCGTGGAGCTGGATCATGAAATCTTTCCTACGGTCATTCTCTCCCGCTGACTCCAGAAGGGCAGTAGTCACTT
Organism: Lucinisca nassula; assembly: GCA_963580285.1. Lineage (NCBI taxonomy): Eukaryota > Metazoa > Mollusca > Bivalvia > Lucinida > Lucinidae > Lucinisca > Lucinisca nassula. The sequence goes on from OY757015.1 coordinate 137,628,280, forward strand.
TCTGGTGAAAGAATGTGCACTGTACTGGTTAACCGCTTACGTATAAACCTTCCCTGGAAAAGTTTGGAAATGTTAACTAACTGGCTCAAAAATGACATAAATAGTGTTGACTGGGCTGTTAAACTCCAAAAACTGTATCAATTTACCTTATCAAAAATACACTTAGTATTTTTTATTGTCATTAGTTTTTCATCATCTATTATTGGCAGGACTGAAACAAGAAATGGTTTGTGTAATAATTACAAATGTTTCTCCTAAACATTAGAAACTAGAACTTGACAGTTTTAGGGAACGCTGAAAACTATTTGTGAAAAATTTGTGAGAATTTATTGCTGCTCACATTTTTTCAGCAAAAACACCACTGTATTAGCTATTGTACTTACTAGAACATTTAACCCATTTTGTACCAGAAACCCTAAAATGGGTAACTTGGCAAACAGTGCAGGCCCAGATCAGATGCCACAAAATGCAGCGTCTGATCAGGGCCTACACTGTTTGCAAAAAGTTAAGCCATTTTCCAAATAATATTTGAAGAAAACACAATCTGACACCCCTAAATTTTGAAATGGACTCCTGGTATATATAAGGAGGAAGATTCCATTTGGTACAAAAAGGGTTAACGTTCTCACCACTAACAAGCTTGTTCAGCTAGTGATGATTTGAACAACTGGGCCCTGGATTCTGCCTTCACAGAACTAAGTAAAGAATTTTAATTGTTTTTGAGATACACCTTTAGAGGAATTTACACTTGCGATAATCAGCCTCATTTCCCTTTAACAGCAACAACAGCTGAAAGTACCAGTCGTAGCGGATTCTGTATTATAGTAGCTCATTTTAGGAAAGGGCCTTAGATTCTGGGAAAGCCATGGCCTGTTTCTGAAAGTTATCTCTCTTTGAGTTAATATTTAACTCTTCAGAACCCAAAGTAGAAGCCGTGTATAGGAAAAATATTCATGAAGAAAAAACAAAATGCACAGATTGTATTGTATATATTACAAATGCTGAAAACTGTTTGTGAAACATTTGTGAGAAAATATTGCACTGATGAACAGAAAGCCTGTCTTGCAGTAAATATGTGAGTGGGGATTTCATCTGAACATGTTCACCTGTATGTGTTAGTGACCTCTGTTAGTTCACATTGATATTCATTCATTCATTATCAAAACCAATTTTATTTTTCATAAATAATTTGCTTTTTACTGAATAACATACATATCAGGTATTTTTTCAACTGCAGCTAATATCTTTTTTTGCCTGTCTGGCATTCTAAGAAAATACAGTAAAATTCCTAAATTAAGACCACCTTTGTGACTGTTCAAAAGTGGTCTTTAAGGCCATTTTTTAACAGTCCCAAAGATGGTCTCTTAACAGGAGACACCGGGTGTAGAAAACACAAAGGAAGACTGATGAAACCTTCCCAATAAGCTTTTAAAAGCAGATTTGGTCTTAATTTTAGGTGATCTTAATAGCAGAATTTTACTCTATTGGGAATTTTGCATCATAGTTACAAGCTTGTGCCATATCATGAAATACAACTAACAAGTTTTGTTAGAGATTTTTCAGTTCTGTTTAAGTTTGTACAGTAAAATCCCCCCAAATAAACGAGACTTACCTTGGTTAATTTGATGTTTGTTATGGGATTCTTTGTAGTCATACACACTGACGTGATCAGATGAGATGCGCGCTGGATATCATCGTAGCGTACCTAGTCAGGATTTCAAAGCCTAAGCTTTCCAAAAAGTCATTAGAATGAATATCCAAATAAACCTCTGGGAGGGAACCACCTCTAATACATATAGTTTGTTAGATTGGGTGGGCATCTGATCACTTCAGTGTTATATATGACTACAAAGAATCCCACAACAAACATCAACTTAACCAAGGTAAGTCTTGTTTATTTGGGGGGATTCTTTTACGTCATACAACTTCCGTTCTCAGATGAGATTTCAAAGCTTGACTTTTTTGTAAAGCTCTTAATCCAGAATATATCAGTGGCATTTTTATAGTGGTTCAGCCTACATACCTACATACATTGTGTTCTTCTAAGAATTATCTATAGTCATAATAGTGTACTAAGATAGCACAGCCTTGCTGAATCTGTCACTTGTATTGTTTTCAATCTGTTTATCATAAAACTGAGCAAATGTTTTTTCTGATGACCAACCAGCAGTATTTAAAATATCCTGCACTGGCACTGAGTTTGCTTTTGCTTTAGCCACTGCTGCAGACCTAATACTATGGGGCCTAAAAATTGACACGTTAATACCAGCACTAGTCATTACTGTTTTTAACCACCTACTTATGGTGTCTTTTACCACCGCCCCATGAGGTTTCATATGACTTATAAATAAGCATTTATTATTTCCACGAAGTGTCTTTGTCCTTTTTAAATATTCTTTCAACACAAAAACCGGACACAGTCTTCTATCTGGAGGGTATGCCCGGATTTCTGCTACAGGATTATTACGACCTGACTTTGATTGTTTCAACAACGCACTATATTTTAAAGTGTAAGAAGAAAACCCTTTCTTCATGTCCTCAATAGTTAGTAAATGTAATGACTGAGTTCGGCTTGCTAAAATTAGCGCCAATAACATTATTAGCTTAAATGTTAACAACTTCAATGACAAACTTGACACTGGAGATAACTTCCTCAAGTACTGTAACACAACCGAAACATCCCAAGTGTATGAATACCGCGATTGCACTGGCCTCAAATTATACATGCCCTTCATGAATCTAACAACAAGTGGATGGGAACCTATTGAGAACCCCTCACAAACAATGCCCATGGCAGACAAAGCAGATCTAGCTGTGTTTATTGCACTATAACCAATATTATCATCAAAAAGACAACTTAAAAATTCCAAAACAGTATTTACATCTGTTTGAAATTTATCAATTTGCCTTTGACTACAGTAGTGAACCCATTTCCTAATGTAGGTTGAGTACTGCTTTTGTGTGCCATGTCGCCAAGAGGCCATAATGATATTGGTTGCTTTTCCAGATATTTTTCTGTCTGACAGGGTTTTCCTGATAACCGACAGGCCATGAGCGTTAATTTTTTGTGTAACGGATGAACTTTCTGAGTTCCAGGTAGTGTCAATAGGTTCTCCCTCGTGGGTAGAAGGTACGGAGTATCCGTCATCAGCTCCATCACTTGCGGAAACCAGCTCTGTGTTACCCACACAGGGGCAATCAGGATACACTGTCCGTGATCTAGGCGTAGTTTGGCCATACATCGTGGTATTAAACTGAAACACGGAAAAGCATACAAATAGTACTTCGACCAGTCACATGAAAATGCATTTATAATTTCCGCGTCAGGATCTGGATGCCAAGCAGCATACCTATCTAACTGTTTATTGAGTCTGGTTGCAAACATATCTATGTCTGGTGTGCCCCAGATCTGAAATATGTTTTGTACTATATCTGGGTCAAGTTTCCATTCTGTATTTTCTTTATAGTTGCGAGACTCAAAATCTGCAACGTTTTCCGAGCCAGGAATATGCTCTGCGGAGACCCAAATGTTTCTATGTATACACCACAACCATATTTTACGTGCAATTTCATTGCATTCTGGAGATTTTACACCACCCATTGCATTTATATAAGCAACAGCACAAGTGTTGTCAGTTTTTACTTGAACATGCATATTTGAACAACCCCTACAGAAAGATTTAAGGCCATAATATACTGCTAATAACTCAAGATAATTTATATGGTGATTTGCCTCATTGGATTCCCAGCGACCACCAATTCTCTGTTTCTTGCAATGAGCACCCCAGCCCGATAGACTGGCGTCCGTCACCACAACCAAATCTGCATTACCATGTGAAATACTCCTCACTTGAGAAGTCAGATTTTCTATCCACCACCTTAATTCTTCCTTAAGGGGTTGCGTTATTTCCATGCATGCTTCGAAATTGGCGCTATTTTGTTTCAAAGCGATTATTTTTTCTTTCTCTAACTCCCTATAATACAAAGGTCCATACTGGACAGCTGAAAATGCTGAAACCATAAGCCCTACAACTCTGGCCACCTCACGAATTTTGGCTACACTGACTGCAAAAAGTTTTGAGCATGATAAGATGATTAATTGTTTCTTGTCATGTGGCAGATATACTATCATTTCTCTTGAATTAATACGATTTCCTATAAATCCGATATCTTGTGTTGGAACTAAAACAGATTTTTTCTGATGAATCAGAAAACCTACTCCTTCCATAACATGGATGGTGTCTTTGATATTAGTGTTACACTGTTCTGCTGTGTCAGCTATCAAAATGGAGTCATCAATGTAGCCAGAATTTGTGTGACCCATTTGTCTCAGCTTTGAAAACACTGGTTTTAGAAGCTTTGTAAAGTACCTCGGAGCACAAGCAATTCCATTTGGCAAAGAACAGTACTCAAAGATTTTACCTTTCCACATGAATCTCAAAAATTTCCTGTGTGCCTCTGCGATCGATACTGAATAATATGCGTGACGCAAATCTACAGAGGACATGAAACATTTAGGTTTTATAAGATGTAATACACTCTCGAATGTGTCTAACTTGAAATGGTAGTATTTTATAAACTTGTTTAATTCTTTCAAGTTTAAGATCATGCGGTGTTTCCCATCTTTTTTAGGGCGAGTAAAAATTGGAGAAATAAACTGTCCAGACACAGGGTGCACTTCTTGAATGACCCTCATTAGAAGCAAATTGTGTATTTCTGAGTCAATAATACTCTCTTCATGCTGACTGAATTTTTGGAAAGGGATTTTCGTTTGAACTGGCAAGTCAGTTTCAAAATCTATATGACAATGAAGTGCAATATCCAAAATATCTGGATCTGACGTTAAATTTCTCCAATTTCTCTCATAATCTTTGAGCCTACCTGCCTCAAATTGGTCTGAACTGTCTATTTCTTATGCTCCGACTTGGAGTTTTTTGAACCCGGAGCCGATGTTGGTTTGGATACACCAGAGTTACCATACTGATAATGTCCATACGACACCCCACGTTTCCTGTTAAATTTTCCACGGGGACGACCTAGGTAGGAACCTCTGCCCCTTCCTCTCCCACCCCTTCCCCTCATTCCAACCTGCCGACTGATTTTGTTAAATTCTTGGGCGTCTTTTATGTCCTTGATAATAGAATCACCATATAATTGGTCTGTGGATTGGAGAGAAGACGAACACAAATAGTGTAATTTGGGATCCATGTCCCGTTTATGGCGATCTTTCCGTCTCAAATTTAACCATTTATTGGCCTGACCCAATATACCAATTGCGTCTGTACCCCAGTCAAGCATTTTTTGATCATAAGCTTTAGCTCCGGCATTTAGCAACTTAGTAATATTAATCGCCGCTTTAATTACAGCATTCTGTACACCTCTTAATTTAGAGTCTTCAGTCTGTGTGTTTGCCTTTAACACAGTCCATACACCCTGATTTACTTGTGTTTCTTTTAGCGTTTCACAATTTGACGGCCTGTTAATTCCTTTGATCAGCTCATTATACACATCATCAGCCATACCGTCCCTAAACGCATTATTAACTATGTCGGCTAACTGACTATTTACTTCCCCATCAACTGTATCAGATTTCCTAAACTTCTTCAGATACGAAGCAAATACACTGTCCTCCTCTGCAGGACGTTTAGGGGACTCGGATTCATATTGACCCTGCTGAGAATGTGCTGACAGGGGAGCATCAACCTCCTCATCACCGTAAGGCTCATTTTGACAACATTCATAGTCAAAATATTCTGCATCATTATGATACAAGTCACTGTCAGCTTGCACAACAGTCTCATTCTCATAATCAGCCTGAAATTTATAAAGCTCATCAACACGCTGACTTTTCTCAAATTTCTCATTGGTTTTTGTCTGATTAGAGTTCATTTCTCTCAGAATAGCAATCGCTTCCTGGTTAAAGTTCATCACACCAGTAGAAGTGGGAGGGGTGGGGAGAGGGGGGTTACCAGGTTTCTGATTTACAACTCGACCGCTGTTAGATGTGGACGTGTCATCCTTTGACGTCAAAGCCACAGCTGGAGGAAGGGAAACCTTCTTTGCTTTCGCCTTCGATACATTCGTATCCTTCTGCGTTGACATGACTGTCGCTTTCCCTTCCTTGATAGTCTCTTCGGACCGCAACATTGCGTCCGCCATTATTGATTTGTCTAGCCACGAGAAGAAAGTAATTCTGCCTACGTATGACACACAGATGTGTACTACGTCATCACTAGTGGGTATATGTCCTCACATTTGATTGGCTAAAGATTGTGGCCCGAATATTGGATATTTAAAATACCCCGTCAATGAACCGCATCATGACATGTGTAGTAAATATGTACATGAAATAATTCGATACACGTCGTGTATTTATTTCAACCTCGTTGAAATGTTATAAGCCCGTTTAGTATAAAACAAGCAATAAATCGATAGATTTATTTAGTTGTAATCTTGTTTCAAAAACAAGCTTGTTAGACTACGCTAACAAAAATTTGTCCACCTCGTGAACAACAACTATATACATGTACTCTACGACACCTGAATAAACCCACGTCTATTCAGGTCGGCAATTGAAAGCGCACTGTGACTAGGTACGCTACGATGATATCCAGCGCGCATCTCATCTGAGAACGGAAGTTGTATGACGTAAAAGAACCTGTCTTAGTGGCCACCTCTATTAAGCAAGCAACCTGTCTTAAGCAAGCAGGCATTCAGATCCGAAAAGAGGCAAAAGTGTTAAATTTCACCTGTATTAAGCAAGAACCTGTCTTAAGCAAGCACATTTTGGTTATCCCTTAGGTGCTTGCTTAACACAGGTTGGACTGTAATTTTAACAAATTCTGTATTTATTTTCACAAAAGTCATTTATAGCAAATCAATCCAGACACAGATTAGAGTTTATTTTGCCCCCGCGTATTCGGAGAATACCCGAAGGGCATTAAGTTTTACCCCTGTCCGTTATTCCGTTCGTCTGTTCATCCGTTCGTCAGTCCCGACATCGTGTCAGGGCCATAACTCCTAAACCGTATGGAATATATTCATGAAACTTCACAGGTGCATTCATCACACTGAGACGATGTGTCATGAACAAGGAAGACAACTCTTGCATTTTTGGTTTTTGGATTATCTGCCCTTGATGCATATATTTTATGATTGATTTGAAGTACATTTGTTATTTTTTTTAAGGATTTGCATTTGGCGGGGGCATCCGTGTCCTATGGACACTTTTTCTAGTTAGGGCTACACTATTTGCCATTCTGCCAGCATATTTTAGCATTTTTTGTGGATTTTGTTTGTTTGATTTGAGGTTTAACATCCCTGTCAACACTGTTAAGGTCATTTTGTAGACGTTGCTTTTAATTTTGTGAGACTTTTACCTGACCTTGAGATAAAATGTCATCCCAAGCCCTGCCAGCCAATAAAACCAATAGGGTTTATTAGCATGGACGGGCCGACTCGCTCCGCTTTGCCTGGGCAGGCTTCGATCCTCTAAGCGGTTTACCAGTACTTGTGTGGGGGTCGGTTTCAGCTCTGCGTGGAAGCATCATGCAGCCCATCTATTTCTTCAAGCCCCAATGGGCGGGGGCCGGCATTTTTTGTAGAAGTACAGGAACAGCTGTAGTGTCAACGTCGGCAGACTCAACATCTTCAAAAACTAATGAGTTTTTAAGAACTTATTTAACCCTCACCACGCTGAACCTGGAAATATCCTATTTTGAAAATGGTATAGATCCAGATAGCTGACTTCACAGAAGCCAGCTGATCAGCATCTATACTGTTTTTGATTCTGCTTCTGAATCCATGGCAAAAATGGAAATCATGCAACACAGATGGCTGAAAAGCAGGGAGGAGTGTTTTGTTCAATTTAGGTTTAACATCCCCGTCAACACTGTATGGGTCATTTTGGAGACATTGCTTCCAATTTTGTGGGCTTTTACCCGACACTGCGATGAAATGACATCTCAAGCCCTGTTGCCCAATGAAACCAATAGGTTTTATAAGCATGGATGGTCCGACTTGCACTGCTTTGCCTGGGCAAGCTTAGATCCTCTAAGTGGTTTACCAGTACTTGTGTGCAGTTGGTGTCAGCTCTGTGTGGAAGCATCATGCAGCCCATCTTTTTCTTCAAGCCCCAAGGAGCGGGGGGGGGGGGGGGGGGGGGGGTGAACAGGCAGGAGTGTAGCATATTGAAATAGCATGGTCAGGGTTCAGAATTAATATTCTCCAAACCTTAAATTAGATGACTTTAGGCTTGGCATGATGATAGATATTGGTCCAAAGTTTTATTTAGCACTACCCTTGTCTGTGACTGTGATGTATCAACCTTTGTCCTGCTGAATAAATTAATTTTGCTGCCCCCATTTCTGCTGTCATCCAATCAAATTACTTGATCTAATGTATCATTTCAAATTCGCAAACTATATGAAAAACAGTGTAGAACCAGATCAGATGGCTTGTGAAAATTTCAGTTGTGTTAACATAAGTTAACCACATGTGCACTTAACCCTTCTCTTGCTGAATATTCATTTTAGCCACACCCATTTCTGACTTTGAACCAATCAGGTTACTCGATGTAATTTTTTCCTAGAAATTCATAAATTGAATCTCAAACAGTGTAGATCCTGATCAGATGGCTTCTTCAGAAGCCATCTGATCTGGATCTACACTGTTTCCAAAGATCGGGGTTGTCGTGAACAGCAAGATAAGGGTTAACCATGATATGACATTACTTTTCTCAGGCTGACATACTGGGAACAAAACTACTTGAATAATTTTGAAATTAAATACTCTTTGTTGCATGACAGTTTAAATAATAATATGATTATAGTTTATTTTTTTACATTTTGTCTTGTTTGAATTGAATCTCTTCCATATTTGATTTTTTCATTGATCATATGATAACACATATCCAGTCTATACTTGGGCCCCGTCAAGCAATTTTGGTACTTATCGCCTATGCGAGCAGCAAAGGTTCAGGCGAGCCTGCGCATCGCGCAGTCTCGCCAGAACCTTCGCTGCTCGCTCATACAATCAGTGAATCAAGAGGAACCTTCAGACAGAAACCCATATCCCTGGCCCCTCTGAATGGCTGGGCATGCGCAGTTAAAATTTGTCATGACGGAATGCTCGCAGACACAAATTCGCTTGGCGGGGCTCACTTTATGTGCTAAAGTTTATGTATCATGTTAACAAGCCTGTGTATTGAACACCCATTGAGATGCTTCTTAGTATGGGGAAAAAGGTGATGTTTACAAGGGTAGATATTGATTAAAACTGTCTCATTTGGGCAGATCTGGCTTCATTTGTTTAGAGCATGGTTAGCTTAACGAGCTCATTAGTGGTCAAAATGTTACCTGTTCTAGATTGTACAGTATGCAACACAGTGTTATTTTTGCGGAAAAAATAATGTGAATGGCTTTTGCCTTTGCAAAGGCAAAAGCCGCTCACATTTTTTCCGCAAAAATATTAGTATATCTGCCATATTAAATGATCAAAGTTTTAATGATATGTTAGCTAACGACATACTGGTTTTGAGTAACTTACCTTGATTAACTACCAACAATCAGGGGCCTGCTGTTCAACACTAACAAGGTCATTAGTTAATGCATCATTAAAATTTAGATTGTTTAGTATGGCAAACATGCTAATATTTTTGCTGAAAAAATGTGAGCAGCTTTTAAATTCAAAAGCTGCTCACATTTTTTTTCATCCAAAATACCAGAGTGTTAGATATTGTACTACTAGAACAGTTGACAACTTGACCACAAATGTGTCGTTAAGGTAACGATGCTTTGAACAACTGGACCCTGTATTTTTAGCATCAATAAGGAAAAAATATTAGCACGAGGAAAGAGACATTTTCAGAGACATGAAAGAATTTCCGCCCCTGTGAGACCAAGATTGTCTCACTGTATATTCATTTGATACTTTTTCTGTCCCACCATATATACAGAGGACCTTTGTTATAATGGCAAAATCTGTTTCCTAACATTTTGTCTTTATAAAGAAATTTCTGCTACAATAAATCATAATAAGGGGCAGTATAATTAATAAGGAAGCGCCATTTTCCCTTAATTAATCGAAGAAACAAATGTCTTGGACATTTGTTAATCACCTAGACTGATTTGAAACATTGCTGATCTCACATGCTAAAAGACCCTTATCACTTATCACTTATGTTGCAGACCATGTTGTAGGTAATGATTCATAGTTTCAGATAAGGCACTTTTTTTAACAGAAAAGTACTGGGGCCAGTTGTTCAAAGCATCGTTAGCTTAACAAGCTCGTTAGTGGTCATATTGTTAACTGTTCTAGCAAGTTGAATATTTAAAATTTTGGTATTTTTGCTGAAAAAAATGTGAGCAGCTTTTTGCTCACATTTTTTCAGCCAAAATATTAGCATATTTGCCATAATAAATGATCATTGTTTTAACGATACGTTAACTAATGACGTCGTTAGTTTTGAACAACTGGCCCCTGATATTTTTCTTAATTCTGCACGAAAACATATGTTGTGGGCACTCACATGAAGCATCTCGGCAAGGCGCTTCTGATGAGTACCCACAGCATATGTTTGCATGAAGATACTTTGGATACTAAATGGCCAAGTACACCATACCTATGCTTTTGTTGCAGTTTAAGCCATGGCATGGAGGAAACCCCTGAAGGGGTACCTTGACAAACAGTGCAGGCCAAGATCAGATGCTGCAGATCAGGGCCTACACTATTTGCTAACAGAATTTTCCGTCACAAATAGAATAAAAACGAAAAAAGTAGGTTCCAATATTAACCAGTAAAAGGAGTTAATTGATTCAATTAGAGCCATTGGGAAACACTGGTTTTTTTTCTTTTCTTTTTTTTTTTGCCTCTTTGTTTTGTTATTTTCATTACATATATAAAGATATTTAGTCTTCGTGTGGATCATATGCAAATAATACATATGTCATAGTAATGTATAGTTCATCTTTATAATATTGTATAGTCATGTATAATACCATTCATGAATATAAAACAGCAAATATTGTAAATATCTGGAATCTATACATGCTGGATTGTCTTCTAATATTAGAATGTATAGTGTGAACAATGTTCAGGAGATACTGTAGAGTAAGGCTGGCACGATTAATAGGATAATCGTTTATTCATTCGCTAAATTCCTGAAAAATGATTTATCATTACTGATTTGCTTGCAATTGATTATTTCATAAGTACAATTTACTCTCAAAGTTGCGCCTAAAATAGCTGTATGAGTGGCAAACAGTGCAGACCTAGTTAAGATGCTGCGTTCTGCAGCATCTCATCTGGGTCTATACTGTTTGCTCAGGCAGTGTCTGTTCAAATACATATGGCAAAGTACAGTATATGGTAGGAGGCATGCTCAGACCGAAAGCCAGACAGGTAAAATTTTGACCAAATCTTCAGTGATCACTAATCGATTATCGATCACAATGACAGGAATGATAACCGATTATCTTTTCAGCTCCAATTAGCCAGCCCTACTGTAGAGTGTTAATTTTATTTTGGAATGTGACAGATGATACATGTATTTTGAAAGTGCTATTTGGTCTCAAAATGCAACTGTATATAGTGTCAATTTTTATCCCCTGCGAAAACTTTAAGAACTATTCAAGAAAAGTCCTTTCACAGTTCAAGAACAAAGTTCAAGAACTGGACATGAATTGCTCTTAAAGTGTTCAAGAACAGTTCAAGAACATTTTAAGAAATGTTAAATTGGACAATTTTTAAGATCAAGAAATGAAAAATGTTCTTGAACAGTTCAAGAATGAAGTTCTCCTACAGTTCAAGAACAGGTCTTGAACTCTTTAAAGAACTTTTGTTCTTGAATTATTCAAGAACAGTCTTTAAGAACATTTCAAGAATACAATGTTCTTAAAAATTGAAGAACGCATGTTCTTAAAAATTGTCCAATTTAACATTTCTTAAAATGTTCTTGGACTGTTCTTGAACACTTCAAGAGCAGCTCATGTACATTTCTTGAACAGTTCAAGAGAAACATTAGTTCTTCAACTGATCAAGAACTGTTCCAGAACATTATAGTTCTTGCATACTTCAAGAACATGTTTCAGCCACTTTGAGAACAGGTGTTCTTGAACTGTTCTTCACATTTTGATCTGCCCAAGAACTGTTCAAGAACTGCTCTTAATCAATATAGGCCATTGCATACTTTTACGAGAAGTAAGTCCAGACACCAAAGTTTGGCAAGAGCAGATAACTCATCAATTAGGCAAGGTAGAGTTGCCATTTTTGTGTAAGCCATATTGTCCCATGGTGTTGAATCCACTTGTGAAGTTCAAGATCGTAAATCAAATCAGTCAAATGGTCAAAGAGTTTCAGCCAGGACACAGAATTTTTGCAAGGGCAGGTAACTCATGAATGCAGCAAGGTAGAGTTGTCATTCTTTTGCATGAGATATTGTCCTATCATGTTGAATCCAGCTGTGGAGTTGGACAGATTTCACTTTATAATACCAGACATTATATTTTATGAGCTAAGAAATGTGATAAAAATGGCATGTGTGTCCAGCCCAGACTCAGATAAGCCTTGGCACTGCCCATGCAGATCAGAGTCTTTGCTCAGTTAGCTGTCTACACAAAGAAAATTATACCTTTTTTACACATTGAGGACACAGCAAAGACTCTGATCAGACTCTGTGCCTTTGATGGGCTCATCTTGTTCTGCAGGAAGAAATTATACACCACCCACACATCAGGTAAATGGTGCTGCCATGTGGACAGCAGTAGATTTAAACATTTGCTCATCCATATTTAACAAAAACACCAACAAATCTTGGTAACTGCCAGAAAGAAGTCTTTGGCAAAAAGAGGCTGACCAGTAATCAGAAATAAACACAATATTTGAAAATGAAAATCATTTTGATTACCCTAACAATAAATCTAAGTAGAAGCCATTTTGAAAAGGAAAGTTGGAAAACTGGCCAATGAAAGCTGAGATCTGAATGACATCATCAATCATGTGATTTAAATCATGTGACAAAATTCTGAAACTGTTCATAAAGTGTTCTTGAAAAACACTCAAGAAAAGTTTCAGAACATTTTAAGAACACAAGTTCAAGAAAAGTCTTTGAAATAATCAAGAACAAATTTAAGAACAGTTTCAGAACACCTGTCATGACAATTTGTTCAAGAAATGTCTTTGCAGTAAACAAGAACAAATTTAAGAACACTTTAAGAACGCCTTTCAAGACACTTTGTTCAAGGAAAGTCTTTGAAGTCAACAAGAACAAATTTAAGAACAGTTCAAGAACATCAGAGTCATCATGTTGTTCAAGAAAAGTCTTTAAAGTGTTCAAGAAAAGTTTAAGAATAGTTCAAGAATATCACAAATTCTTAAAAAGTTCTTGAACTGTTCCTAGAATGTGTTCTTGAATAGTTCAATTACAAGTGTTCTTGAAAACCTTCATGAACAGATTAGGAACTCTTAAGAGCAGTTCAAGAACAGTTCTTGAGTTAAGAACTCCATTTCGCAGGGGATGAGGGCTTAAAACCTTTCATATCAACACAATATAGGATTTTATTTTAAAAATTATCCTTGTCATAACCAAACACATGCAGCCAGAGCCTTCCTTTGTCTGTCCTAAGCGTCTATGGATCCTGTTCCTGTCGTTAACCCTAATCTCGCTGTTCATGACAATACCTACCTTTGCAAACAGTGTAGATCCAGATCAGATGGCTTCCACACTGTTGGCCATTCAATTATGGAATTTGAATGAATAAATTACAACAATAATTTCGATTGGTTGAAATGTAAATGGGTGTGGCTAAATTAATTTATGCAGCGGAATAAGTATTAAGAATCACTTTTGAGTTAACTCATGAAAAGGTCATTAGGTGCCAAGCAAAAGGTCTGGCAACCTTGTGCAAATGCTCAAGCTCGCCAGAGCTTCTGCTGCTTGCAGGCCTGTAGTAGAAACATTGAGGTAGTTTCATGCAAAAGATCAAGCCCTGTTAATTGGCCACTCGGGTGCATTTAATTGAACCTTGATATGTCTTTGTTCTCTGACCTGTGAAGAAATAGACCAGCTTTTGCCATTCTTCAATAGACTGTGAATCACAACTCTTTCTCTGGAAAGACGACAAGGATCATAAAAAATCTCAGCTGGATAGTGAAGACTTTGTGGAATTGTGGATACACAAGTTGATCTGAGTCCTCACTGGGTCACACATAAAATGAATTCTGTTGCAGTATGTCTGAATTCTTTCAAGGTTTAGAACTTTTATTGTATATACATTATGTATAATGATTACACAAAGAGCAACTTAGAACAAACTTCTATCATACTCAGATTTATTCACTTTTTACAATATAAGATATGGCACATGACATCATTTTCTGAGATTATAAAAAAAAGCATGCTGAACTCAGTAGATATGAAATTGGCAATGCTTATGAAACTAAACATACATACATGTACAAAAAACAAGGCCATTTTCCTGCATTTATAAGCAGAGAAAGTCACTTGTCCTGCTAATAAATTTTAAAATGCTCAAGTGAGCTGAGCATGAAAACGTTAATTTACTTAAGGACTAGACCATCCATAATATGACCTGTTAGCACACAATCCACCCCAACGTTACCCACCAAACCTGTCAGAGTTGTCCTTTTCTAGGCAGTCTAAAAGTCTGATGCCACCGCATTCTTGTCAGCAAAAATACCACAGTATTTAATAAACTTGTTAGAACAACTAACAATTTGACCTCTATCATGTTTGTTAAGCAAGCCAGCCTTTGAACAATGGATCCCAGGTTTATATTTTTTCTTGGGTACACTGGTGGTTTGCCAGGTTTTTGAATTCTCCTTTGGACTTTAAAAGGTTTAAAAAAAATGATTCTCAGCCATACAGATATTGAAACATACAGATGTCCTTTTTAATGACAGATTCCATCTGTCTATTCTTGCTGTGCTGCACGTTTAAAGTAATTCAGGCTTTTTCTTCCGGCTTTGACCGCCATAGAAATATGAGTCCGCACAAAATATAGACCGGTTTGGCGCAGTAATCAAAATTGTACAAGCGTATTTGTTATCCTGTAAGCATAATACAAACTTTTGAAGCAGACGACTTGGCGATTCAGCATTTCATATGAATCAGCTGCATCATGCGACGGGTTTGGCCAGATCAATGCGGTGTCTGCTCAGCAGTCTGCTCAGGTTTTACACTGTTTTCTCTCAGTGCTGTCAATATTTAATCCTTAAAGACCAGCCTGCTGTTGGACCAGGTCAGCTGTAGACATGAATATTAATGGGTTTTCTTTCTGACTTTCGAGGTCAAGTTTAGGTCAGTTACAACTTAGGTGTATATTGACTTTGCGTGGAGAAATTGAAAAGAAAGGCTGTCCCTTTCAACCCTGGAATATGGTACAGATACTTAGTGTAGGTCCTGTGATATAATTCTAGGTGCCATATATTTAGCAGAATGGACGAGCCCAACTTCAGTGATGGAAGAGTGCACTCCAGAAACCCAAGGCAGTGAATAAATCAAAGCACTGACAACACTCATGCAGATTGTCTCTAAATGCAGGCTGGTCATGAATGGGGACTTGGACTGATTCGTTTAAACTTAAGATGTTAGTCACTAATGCAAAAAAGTGTAGAACAAGATCAGCACCGTGTTGTGTGGCTTTTGAACTGAGTTTACATTGTTTGCCAGATCCAACATTTGATTCATGTGCAAATTTTACAGATAAAACTTACGTGTACCCAACACTTACAAACGATGCGGCTATGTTTTGGTTGATTGTTTGGCATTCGACCCGAAGTTGATAATAAGAAATGCGCTTCAGTGCTAATGTCTACGTGACTATCACTGACTTGTCAGAATAACTTTTTGTCTTGTAGAAAATGGCCGCAGTGAGATTGGGGTGTTCCATAAGACGGAAGAGGGTTATCCTGGAATCATAGGGTGAGCTTTGCAAACAGTGTAGACCAAGATCAGATGCTGCCGAATGCGTCTTCTTATCAAAATCTTCACTATTTGTTTGGAATTTCAGAGTTAAATGAAACAGTGTAGATCTCAGCCCAGGCCTATTACTCCAACCTACACCCCACACTCTCAGTGCTTTGATTCTGAAACCAAACGATTACAACACACTTAGGCACCATGCCCTTAAGCTAAAAAGGTTAAATCAATCAACTGTGACGTCTGGTTACCAGTTCGGCCACGTCGATCCTGTGCACCACCCTCACGCCAGTACGGATAGAAACCACATGTTCAGGATCAAACTTTTGATGTGTAATGTAAGGTCGTGCCTAGAAAAGAAGAAACTGAAATTTGTTCTCAAAAAAGCATTTAGTGAGAGCGTATTGCAATATTTTTCAACAAAGGATCGTAAGCATGCCCCTGGACAGTTAGAAGCTGGTCGGAAAGCGGATCACGTTGACTCTGATTTTGGGTGCCACATGTGTGTGATCTATCGTCTATTGGAGCGACATCTTACTATATACAGAAGACGCTAGTGGACGTCGACGTAGCGGAAGACCGCTGTCCGTACGTCAAGATCGATTCGACCTTCGGACGCATATGCGAAACAGATTTCCGCCGGCAGCTGCTACACTGTACCTGTAGATAAACAAGGTGTCTTAACTACTGACTAATAAGCACTGACACTGATCGTCGCCCTTATGCTATGCACGTTTGAGAGCTAGACGTCCCTGCCGTGACCAAAGTTAACGCGTCGACACAGTACGGAACACTTACGCTAGTGCATGAAATACGTAAATTGGCGTCTAAGCGACTGACATATGCGTTTCAGTGACAAATCGCACTTCAGCGTGAATCATGCCGGTTGTCGTTTCCGGGTATTTCGACGAAAAGGTGTAAGGTATGCCGAGGCGACGCATGCATAATAGAGCATGACATATCGGGTGAAATATGCGTAATTGTGTGGCGAGCTATTGCGTGTAGTTAGCGAACGGAGCTTAGTGTCATTAAGAACATTCAAGATCATAGCTGAGACATGGATTCAACAGCGAGACGTTACATCAATCAAGTGCTTCGGCCTCACATGGTTCCATTTATTTGTTTACGCTCAGAATCATGGATATCTTATCCAGCAGGATTGCGAGCGGGCTCATAGTGCTGTTCTTACTCAAAAATGTCTTCAAGCCAATGGATTTCATGTACTGGACAAGCCAGCCTTTCTCCTCCGATCTCTTTCCCATGGGGTATCTTTGGGTAGAGGTGTCCACAACCGACCAGAAAAAAAAATGTTACTTATGGACAGAAGCATTGTTAAAACTTGAATTTTAATGTATGGTTTTGAAAACGTAAATAGTTTCTTTAAAAAATTTGAAACATCGAATGGCGTTTCATAATACCACCGGTCTATAGACATCTGCAAACATATCATATATTGGAATTTGCAGAACTACCTTTCTCAATTTTAAGCTCTTTTTAGAAAGGTTTTCTGTAAGTTTTCACAGTGTTATGATTTTCTCATAGAATCTGTCATTTCAGTGCCTTTGGCGGTTTGATTATTTATAGGCACTTGTACCTAGATTGCAACCACATTATGAGAAAACCTGCTTTTTGCCATTTGAGAACAACAAGATGCTGCTAAGCATTACGAAATTGCCTTGAAGAATTCATCATCAAAAAATGAAAAGGTTAAGAAAAAGAAAATTCTGAAATTATTCATATTTCTAATCAAAACAAAGATTGTGGAAACTCATTACAGAACTGCCTCGGTGAGGCGGTTCTAGCAAGTTCCCACAATCTTTGTTTTTAGCAGAAATAAGAAAAAGAATGTATACCCTTGTAAAACCCAGCTTTACTATATAAAAGTGGGATTTAAGGGGGTCAAAATTATATTGAGATCTTTTCGTAATGCCTGCCTATTCAGTGCAGTTTGTACCTTGGTGTTCACTGTTCCTCTAGTTTCAATATCTAAAATTTCAAGACCTGGGGCCAGTTGTTCAAAGCATCGTTAGCTTAACGAGCTCATTAGTGTTCATATTGTTAACTCGTCTAGCAAGTACAATATTGTAAATTTTGGTATTTTTGCTGGAAAAATGTGAGCAGCTTTTGCGTTAGCAAAAGCTGCTCACATTTTTTCAGCAAAAATTTCAGCATATTTGCCATATATAACGATCGAAGTTTTAACGATACGTTAACTAACAATGTCGTTAGTTTTGAACAACTGACCCCTGTGCTAGTTTGTGTAGATGAGCAGGCTAGTTTGTGTAGATGAGCAGGCTAATTTGTGTCTTACTTGGTTGCATACCCTGAAGCAGGATTTTCTTGCTCATAATTATGTACTCTGTAGATTTGTAGCTACCAGTTATTAGCTCACCTGTCACGTAGTGACAAGGTGAGCTTTTGGGATCACTTTTTGTCCGTCGTCCGTCGTGCGTCCGTCCGTGCGTGCGTGCGTCCATGCATCCGTAAACTTTTCTTCAAACGACATCTCCTCCTAAACCACTGATCGGATTTTGACCAAACTTCACAGGAATGATCCTTAGGTGGTCCCCTTTCAAAGTTGTTCAAATGGTTCCAGTCCGTTGCACATATAGGTCACAGTAGCCAAAAATAGATTTTTTTCACCGAAAACTTAAAAAATCTTCTTCTCTGAAACCGCAAGGCCCATGTCTTTGATATTTGGTATGAAGCTTCATCTAGTGGACCTCTACCAAGATTGTTCAAATTATAGTGCTGGGGCCAAAAATGCCCCCGCACGGGGGCCCTTTGGTTTTACATGGGCTTATATAGGGAAAATCTTTAAAAATCTTCTTCTCTGAAACCGCAAGGCCGAGATCTTTGATATTTGGTATGAAGCTTCATCTAGTGGACCACTACCAAGATTGTTCAAATTATAGTCTATGCTGGAGCTAAAAATGCCCCCGCACGGGGGCCCTTTGGTTTTACATGGGCTTATATAGGGAAAATCTTGAAAAATCTTCTCCTCTGAAACCGCAAGGCCCAGGTCTTTGATATTTGGTATGAAGCTTCATCTAGTGGACCCCTACCAAGATTGTTCAAATTATAGTGCTGGGGCCAAAAATGCCCCCCGCATGGGGGCCCTTTGGTTTTACATGGGCTTATATAGGGAAAATCTTTAAAAATCTTCTTCTCTGAAACCGCAAGGCCCAGGTCTTTGATAATCGGTATGAAGATTTATCTAGTGGACCACTACCAAGATTGTTCAAATTATAGTGCTGAAGCTAAAAATGCCCCCGCCCCGGGGCCCTTTGGTTTTACATGGGCTTATATAGGGAAAATCTTGAAAAATCTTCTTCTCTGAAACCGCAAGGCCAAGGTCTTTGAAATTTGGTATGAAGCTTCATTTAGTGGACCCCTACCAAGATTGTTCAAATTATAGTGCTGGGGCCAAAAATGCCCCCACACCAGGGCCCTTTTGTTTTACCTAGGCTTATAAAGGGAAAATCTTTAAAAATCTTCTTCTCTGAAACTGCAAGGCCCATGTCTTTGATATTTGGTATGAAGCTTCATCTAGTGGACCCCTACCAAGATTGTTCAAATTATAGTGCTGGAGCTAAAAATGCCCCCCGCACGGGGCCCTTTGGTTTTACATGGGCTTATATAGGGAAAACTTGAAAAATCTTCTTCTCTGAAACCGCAAGGCCCAGGTCTTTGATATTTGGTATGAAGCTTCATCTAGTGGTCCCCTACCAAGATTGTTCAAATTATAGTGCTGGGGCCAAAAATGCCCCCGCACCAGGGCCCTTTGGTTTTACATAGGCTTATATAGGGAAAATCTTGAAAAATCTTCTTCTCTGAAACTGCAAGGCGCAGGTCTTTGATATTTGGTATGAAGCTTCATGTTGTGGACCTCTACCAAGATTGTTCAAATTATAGCCATGGGGCCAAAAATGCCCCCGTTCTGGGGCCCTTTGGTTTTACATAGACTTATATAGGGAAAATCTTGAAAAATCTTCTTCTCTGAAACTTCAAGGCTTAGGTCTTCGATTTTTGTTATGAAGCTTCAGCTGGTGGACCTCTACAAAGATTGTTCAAATTATAGCCCTGAGACCAAAATTGCCCCTGCCATGTGGCCCTTTGGTTTTACATAGACTTATATAGGGAAAATCTTTAAAAATCATCTTCTCTGAAACACAAGGCTTAGGTCTTTGATATTTGTTATGAAGCTTCAGCTAGTGGACCTCTACCAAGATTGTTCAAATTATAGCCCTGGGGCCAAAAATGCCCCCGCTCAGGGGCCCTTTGGTTTAACATAGACTTATATAGGGAAAATCTTGTTTTACATAGACTTCTATTTGCAGGGTCAACCTTTAAAATCATCTTCTCTGAAACCAGAAAGCCCAGGTCTTTCATATTCAATATGAAGCTTCATCTTGTGGACCTCTACCAAGATTGTTCAAATTTTAGCCCTGGGGCCAAAATTGACCCTGCCCGGGGCCCACTTGTTATGCTTTGGATCAGGTGAGCGAACCAGGGCCCTCTGGGCCCTCTTGTTTTTAGATCTGATCAAGTTTGCTGTTGAAGTGCAAAAAAGCAGCAACTTCATTTTTATCCTCCTCATTGTGAAAACATGCCTATACAAATACATTGTATCTTTATTGCTGAAAAAAAAAAAAAAAAACTGACAATATGAAAATTGTGATATTATTCTTCTTTCTGCTCAAAAATATAGATTGTGGGTACTCGTTAGAACCGCCTAAGGCGGTTCTAACAAGTACCCACAATCTATATTTTTGAGCAGAAATAAGAAAAATAATGTCTACCCCTGTAAACCCCAGTTTTACTTTATAAAAGTGGGGTTCAAGGGGGTCAAAATCATATAGGCGTGTTTTCGTGATGTGTTTTGTTATTTATTTACAAGTATTTTTAACCAGTTATCGGGTAGAATTTAGTGCTGCACATCCTTAGCTGCTATTTTTTCTTTCTTCCATTATAGTGAAGTGGTACACCAGGCATATTTTCTGTGATTTTATTAAGGGAGACAACTTTCAGAACTTCCTGTTTGAATTCCTATTAAAGAAAAAGGGTTTGCTTTGAAAGGAAAGAATTTGCTCAGATCATATAAACAAGTCTGTGAAATGAACACCCTTAAACCCCACTTCATATAGGAAAACAGGTTTTCGGGGGTAAACATTATTTTTCTTCTTTCTGCTCCTTGACATAGGTTGTGGGTACTGGTTAGAACTTCCTCAATGAGGTGGTTCTAACGAGCACCCACAACCTATGTTTGCATTGTAAAACAGAAATATATCACTGATTTTCATCTGAAAAGTAGCCAGTTTGGAGTTGTGAAAATATGTGCTATGTCGCACGGGTGTGTTGTCATAATGAGAGCAAATTCTTTACTTTTAGAGAAAACCCCAGTTGAGATGGGAGACAAAAATAGTTTTGAAAACAGTTTTCTCCCCTGAAGATGTACCCTGTCCCCTTAAGATTGTACAGTTATTTGGAAGTGTATGCGATATTGTTAGATAAATTTTTATGAATGAATAAAGGAAACATTTGAGCCATACAGGCATGAAGAGTCCGTAACGAGTGTGAACAGCAGCCTTCACTGTTCACATACAAGGTAAATGGGATAAGGCGATGGTGCAAACAAAGATTGCATACCCATTTGACATAGTGCTTTTTTCATATCTCCAAACGGATGAAAACTGGACATATTTTTCTTATTTCTGCTCCAAACATAGATTGTGGGTAGTTGTTAGAACCGCCTCTTGAGGCGGTTCTAAAAGTTACCCACAATCTGTGTTTTGGAGCTGAAATTTTCTGCTTCAAATATAGATCGTGGGTAGTTGTTAGAACCCCCTCTTTGAGGCGGTTCTAACAACTACCCACAATCTGTGTCTTGGAGCTTAAATAATAATGTATACAGAAATAATATATACCCCTGTAAATCCCTAGTTGTCTCTATTACGGGGCTTTATTAAACAGACTTCAGACTTGTTGACATGATGCAGATGGTGTTCACACAAATGAAATAATCTGCACCAGGCTCCTCCAGGAACAGTCCAGTACAGATAAAATTGCCTTCACACTAAAAGTACATGTCCAGACCAGATTTGAACACTTCATTTCTTCTGTTTCACCACTCTTTCATTCACTGTTACCTCATTCTGTTATCCCATTACTATCTTATCTGTCTCTTGTCTGCTTTTCCATGAGATAACACAAAATGACACTGAAGTGTTAACAACATTAACATGTTAACTGCAAGCACAAATGCATTCAACAAATGCATATTTATTCTGTCCAGGCCAGGGCCCAGTTGTTAAAAGCCTTGTTAGGCTAACAAATACATTGGTGGCTAAGACATTAACTGGTCAAGCAAGTACAAAATCTAATACAGATATTTTTGATGAAAAAAAATGTGAGCAGCTTTTGCATGAAGGTGCAATGGGCCCTTAGCTACCCTTTGAGCGCACAGCAAAGACTGATCAGACTGCGTGGATGCCAAGGCTGATCTGAGTATTCGCTGGGCACACGTCTTATTGTAGGTTTTGTCGTGTGCTGGCTCATATGTTAACCAACATCATCAGCTTTGGACAAGCTGAGCCCAGATTTGCATCTATATGTTACTGTACCAGTCTGCTATGAACCACACTGATACCTGAAATTTGAATGCAATTTTATCATACCAGACACTGGCGGACCAGTCTGGTACAGATCAGCTGTTGGTGGGAACATGGTCAAAGAGCAATGGTCAAGGAGTGTCTTTGCATTTGGTAGATCATAATTGGAGAGATGCTAGGAACTCTGCTTGCATGATGTGGCTCAAATATGATCAAACATTGCTGAATAGTTGTTGTTCTTTTTTTCCCTGAGAACCTGAAGGAGATTATTAACCCTTTGTATGCTAGTGGACTCTTCCATTGCTATATGTTGGACAAGTCCATTTGTCATAATATTATTAGGGGTGTCAGGCCTAAATTCCTTTTTTATTATATTTTTGACAGAAAATTCTGTTAGCAAATAGTGCAGGCCCTGATCAGATGCCGCATTATGCGGCGTCTGATCTGGGTCTACACTGTTTGCAAAGATATAGGGGTTTCCCGCATACAACGGGTTAAGGGTGAGAGGACCCTCATTATAAGGACAGTATTTGTTCCCTATCAGTTTGCCATTATAAAGAATCCGTTGCATTAACGAATCCCACTAAGTTGCAGTATATTAGGTAATATGAGAATCTTACATGTCTGTGAGGGATGGATAGAAAATTCTTGCACACCAGACAAGGAAATCCGTGATTTTACCCTGGGATAGAAATTTATGTTCTGACCCTGGTGTTCCAACCCAGGCAACTAACGTAAATGCGTTTCAATTCTATTCAACTGCTGGAACTACTTCCGCACGTAAACAATATACATGTGCGAGCTGTCAAAACTAACCGGGGGTGTAGTGCAAGAAAAAGAATCCAATATGGGGTTCTGTTGTAGATGGGCGTTTCCAACCCTCAGGATGACCGTGCTGAGCGGAACCTCGGCGTAGCCTCGGTTCCGCTCAGCACGGCCATCCCTCGGGTTGGAAATGCTCATTCCCAACAGAACCCCATATCAGATTCTTATATTCTTGCACACCAGACAAGGAAATCCGTGATTTTACCCTGGGATAGAAATTTATGTTCTGACCCTGGTGTTCTGACCCCAAATCGATTATAATCGCGTGTTTGATAAATGCACTGGTTGATTACAACCTCATGCGCGGCGGCGTCATGCTTGACGTCACTAAACATTCCTGTTGTGTCTTCACAAAATGGCGGACGTCGGTAACCGAAGTGACAGCAGCATTAAAAATTCGCAATAGAAATGGCAGGTATGCAAGAAAAAGAATCCTATATGGGTGTGAGGGATGGATAGAAAAATCCATCCCTCGGGATCACTGTCTGGCATCACTCGGCAAGCCTTGTGATGCCGGACAGTGTCCTTGGGATGGATTTTTCCATCCACCCCTCGCACCCATATAAGATTCTAACAATACATTCCGAGGGTCACAGTCTGGCATCTAGAGGCTTGCTGAGTGATGCCGGACCTTGATCCTCACACCATGAAAGATCCTTCT
Source organism: Lucinisca nassula (assembly GCA_963580285.1). Classification (NCBI taxonomy): domain Eukaryota; kingdom Metazoa; phylum Mollusca; class Bivalvia; order Lucinida; family Lucinidae; genus Lucinisca; species Lucinisca nassula. The sequence goes on from OY757015.1 coordinate 137,652,314, forward strand.
TCTTGCATACCTTTCATTTCTGGATTTTTAATAATGCAGTCACTTCAGTTGCCTTCGTCCTCAGCCCTGTTGTGATGATAATGATGTGGTGTGCTGTGACGTCATCCTTACCAAAGGTGCATATGAGGTAGTATTCAACCAGTGTATATCAAAAGCATAAGAATATTCCATTTTTAGCCTGTCCCTGGTAAGAACACAAGGGTTAGGACAGAATTTCGGTGGCAGACTAAAAACACATATTTCCTTATCTGATGTACAAGAAGAAACAAATGCTGTGGAGGAAATTTAGACAAATATCCACAACATTTGTATTATCTTGAATATCTCCATCAGTCTGCCTTGTCTTGAGCAAAGGCTGCACTCCTCTGGAATTGCCCTAAAAACAAGTTTTGTTGCTGCATTGTTGTATATTGGATTTGACTAAATGCTGAGATGCAGTTTGCCAACCAAAAATTAATGGCATCTGGTGTTGTATTCTTAACCTGGCCATATGACAGTAATTTTCAAGAAGTCACTTCTTTGGAGAATCAGTGAGTTACCTCCCACTGCAGGGCTTCTGTGGCCTAGTGGGTAAGAGTGTGGACTGTTAATCATTAGGTCTATCACTGCTGTGGTTCGAGCCTCACTCAGATCATGTGAGACGCAAAGTTCTGCAAGGTCAATTGGGTTTTTTCTGGGTACTCCGATTTTTGCCACCTCTAATTAATAAAACGATCGGCTAAAAATAAGTGAAATAATCTTGAAAGGGCTGTGAAACCAAACCAAGCAAAACTGCCACTGTATCAATATTATCTTTGTTTTTCAAATGAAACTTCCACTTTTGTTTGTTTGTTTGAGTTTCACAGCCAAGTCAACACTATTTTGATCATATCGAGCCAGGCAGATATGCACATTCTTTCACCAGAGACTGACAATTACCCTTCTTGAAGCAGCAAATGGAGAGAATGACCAAGAAGGACAGTTGTCATTTACTGGCATACTGATTTTCTGTTTAGGTCTTTGCTTACACAGGAAAAGTATGAATAACTGACAACTACCCTTCTTGACTGGGGATCCACAATCAGTTATCTTCCAGTAAAGCCTATTCACAACAACTATAGGATCTTTTGTTCAAATGATTTTTCCGGATTTGGATGCAAGTAGAGAATGATTAGAGAAAAGATTTCATGGACAATGTCCTTCATGTCCAATGTTCTGAAGAAGCCATCTGATCAGGATCTACACTGTTTCACATCCAGTTTGTGAATTTGCTTGAATAAATCACATAATCTGATTGGTTCAAAGTAAGAAATGGTTGTGGCTTAATTTATTATGCAGTGGGATAAGGGTTAAAAAAATGCTGCCATACCAGGGAAAGGACGGGTTACAGTTTAGCCATATTTGTGCCTACGATGGATCTGGATGAAACTTATATGCAATATAGTCCAACATATGCGCGTTCATATGACAACAATATTTAATTAACCATGACATGTGCAGTCATGTGACTTCCGTTTTTCTACAAGTGGGGTAATTGTCAGTATTTGGTGATTTGCCAAAGTAATATGACATTTTTTAACAATTAACCGCATTAAAGCGTGTTAATTTACATGTCCATATCATAATCTATGTTTCTTGTATCCCGTGACACAATATTATGTACAGTATGTGCATAAGAAATTTATATTGTTTTGAAGTTATATGTATTTAGTATAATATGTTAGAATTGCTTAATAATACGGAATGTATTTTCGATTCTGAAATATATATTTAAAATGTTGGCAGAAAGAAAACAACAGTACAATATATCATTACAACATACAAAAGATTTGATTGGATTTTGGTGACCTTGACCTCATTTTTCAAGGTCACAGCAACCCAAAAACAGTCATTTTTAGGTCAAAACCGGCTTGTCTGTACTCTATCTCAATAACGAATTGATTAATTTTAATCAAACTTGGAACAATATATCATTAAAACATACCGGGAATTTGATTAGATTTTGGTGACCTTGACATTTTTTCAACGTCACAGGCCCCCCAAAACAGTCAATTTTGGGCCAACAAAGGCTTGTCTGCACTCTATCTCATTAAAGAATGACCAATTTTCGCCAAACATGGTACAATATATCAATATAACATACCGCAGATCAGGTTAGATTTTGGTGACCTTGACCTTTTTCAAGGTCACAGGCCCTCAAAGACAATCAATTTTGGGCCAAAAAAGGCTTGTCTGCACTCTATCTCATTAATAAATCGCTTAATTTTAGTCAAACTTAGTACAATATAACACTACAACATGATGCAGATTTGATTATATTTTGTCGACCTTGACCTTTTTTTCAAGGTCACAGGCTCCCAAAAACAGATGATTTTGGGACAAAAAAAGGGCTTGACAGCACAATTTCTCATAAACAAATTGATTAATTGCATTCAAACTTGGTATAATATACCATTACAACATACCTCAGATTTGAGATTTGATTAGGTTTTGGTGACATTGACTTTTTTGAAGGTCACAGCCAACCCACCCCAAAAAAAAACAGTCAATTTTGGGCAAAAACTGGCTAAGGATAACCCTTTCTACAACTTATTTAACGTCACTGCAGCTGGTTTCTCGGAATGTGTGGCGGCCGTAAAAAGTCTCCTACATCATAGTGTAGTTTACATTTTCTTGTCCTTTTGGGATCACTGATTCTATTGTTGAATTTTGAAAATATTTCAGGGTCACTGATGAAGCCCAATTGGCCAACACTAGCTACTGTGACCCAGAAAACATGTACACTCCATATTTTCCAGTTCTGTTGTGTATTCCTTGCTTCCAAAGGATAACCCTGTCTGCAACTTATTGTCTGCACTCTAAGGCCAAGGTCTCCCGAAACCTGTTATTTTAGGGCCAATAATGGCTTATCTGTAACCTATATCATTTAAGAATTCATGAATGTTGGTCAAAATCGGTACAATATTTAATTACAGTCTACCAAATTTGTCTGGTGATCTGAGCTTTTTAATGACTGTTTGTTTTTTAAGGTCATAGGCTTCCACAAAAACTGTCAGCTTTTGACCAAAAGTGGCTGGTTTGCAGCTTATATTTTGCTGACTTTAATCTGGTTATTCAAGTCAAATGGGTGTTTAAGATACATTTATGGTGAGGGGACATTGTTTTCCTCTGAAAACATTTTTATTTATACCAGCATTCAGGGTATGTCTGCAGAAAATATAAATGTTACATAGTCTGTAAACAATATAAGACAGAAACTGGTAATGGAAAGTAAACATGAATGTATGTCATACAAGTAACATGCACAGCATGTGACAGCAGTTACATGCTAGTCCTTTAATTCATCAATGAATAGCATTCCCGTTTGCCCAGCAAGGAATGATGATTGTGCTCATACAGATGGCCAGCCGCTGTCCTTCTGTATATGTAGACTATATTGACTTTTTCCTGTGCATGTATGCACTGTACTTTGATTACATTGATTTTCTCACATTATTTTATCGATAAAAGTTTATTTTTCAACATCCTCCACATCGTTAACCGCCAAAACATCAGCATTTTTGAAAGCATTATTGTTTCTGAAATAAAGTGGTGTGTAGTTTTCTCTGGTTAACGATGTGGACGACCATGCAATTTTCCTTTGAACACCACAGGGGTCTTCACTTTTTCCATAGGCGCAATGTTACACATGACCAGTAGTGCATGTATTCAACCGGAAATTTTGTTACGAAAACACATGCGGATGAAAAAGTAAATATTTGTCCAGCAAACCGGAGATATTTGGTCACCTTATGAGTGTATTTTGATCAGTTTTTGTTGACTTCAAGAATTAGCTCTTTCAGTAGGCACTTTGCAATAGAAAACTGTAACCCGTCCTTTGTTTGGTATTTTACGACCCCATTTAGGTTGTATCGATTCAGACAGTTTACCTATTCACACTTTTCCTAGGAAGGCATATATCGTCAGGTCAGCGCAATAGGGTTGTAACTTCATTTTTCAGAATTTTTCAGGAACAACAAAAAACTGTCTTATTTTTTCCCCAAGTCATTGTTATGTTATGAAATTTGGATATGTTGGGTATAAAGTCAATTAACTAAAGTAGAATGAATAATTTTTAACTTATTTTAATTTTTAAAAGAGATATTGGTAAATATTTGAGATACAACCATTTGCCCTCTGAAATGTTGCATAAATATCCAAGGTGACTCAGCGCAAAACAGTTGTAACTGGAGTTACAACTGTTTTGCACTATAAAATGATAAAAAATATCACACAATTGTCATTGGAAAACAGTTGTATCTTTGAGAGTCTTTCTTTCATACACTGTTTACATTGTACAGGTTGAATGGCAAACAATGAATACCCAGAACAGAATGAAAAGGAGCAATTTGTTATGGGTCTACACTGATTGAAGACATCTGCCTGTCTGGAAAGTTATGATCATTACGGTAAAATATTTAAAAAATCAAAGACAGAGAAAAAACTGCAGAATGATGCACAATCTTAACAGTGCCTTTGTTGTTTGAATAATTAAGCATTTATTAAAGTCTGCTGTATGCACAACAAACAGAAAGAAATCTGAACGACTTCCATGACAACGCAAGTTTCACCTGAGTACCTTACTGTCTGAGAAGACCAGATCTTGCAGCTCACTCTAAGTTGTAGGTGAAACAAAAAAGCTATTAATGCATAATTTCCCAACATACAGATTGTTTTGATCAGAATAAAACCAACATAAAACTATGTAAAAGAACTTTTCCTAAATAGTGTACATAACAACCTAACACCTAAATCAGGGGTAAAATTACACACTTCAAATAGTGCAAAAGAGTACACTGATCCTCATCAGACTGCTTGACTAGTATGGGTCTATTTTATGTTACCTGCTAAACATTTAGGAGCAATATGGCATAACACAATTTTTTAATTTCAATAACATTTCATGTAAAAAAGAAAACAAGTAAGACAAGAATAGTGTACCGTAAAATCCTAAAAATTCAGACCCCTTGAGAACTTGATATAACAAATTTCTTATACAGTCAAACAAGGAGTAGAAAAGGTGCAGACTGAATGTCAAACAGTGTAGACCCTGAGCAGACTGCTCCTTCATGATCAGTCTGATCTGGGTCTGCACTGTTTGCTAAGGCCTATAGGATCATTACGGTTATCTGTCTGAGTGTATCATGCCCCAGATCAGAATGATATTCTCAGACAATTCATCTTCAAATCTAGTCCCGCAGAAGTTTCACTGAACCTGGATTTGCAGTGTATACAAAATGTTATGATATATTTTGAAAGCAGAGACCTTCTACATTTAGAATCTGCTTGATGCCATCTTGTCACCCTTGGGCATTTCCAAGAAATCAAGATGGCGTCCAAGATGGCCGACAGAATAGAAAAATTCAAACTATGTACTTAATACAGTTTTAACTGCAAACCTACATAAGACATCAAATATTTTTTCATTTTAGGCAATTTCTAGATTTTTTCTCCTGAGTGTTATATATTTTAACATTCCGTGGTGTTGTTTATGTTACAACATATTAAGTGCCTCACAAAATCTTCATTCACCATCAGTTGTTTAACTGGTATGTTTGCCACTGGAATTTTTGTCTGACTGTTATATGTATTAAAAGACACACATTCAAGCTATTCAAAACTGCTGTTTATTAAAGTTCTATATTGAAAGTTTTGTGAGTTATGCTGTATTTAACAAAGTAACATCCATACAGGAAAATATACAAAAAGGCAACACAAATGTTAATTGTCCTCAACATTTTCAAATTTTTAACATATTCATGGTCTCATGAATTTGTTAAATATTCATGGTTCATGGTTTTATGTTGAAATACTTACTGCAATGCTGATTTTAGGAATTACGATGTCAATTTACCAAAAATAACGTATATAGCAAGTGAACCTCAGCACGGTCCATGTTTTCGTTTTTGGTGTTTACCGGTACATAATGCATTTCGTTAATGCTACTTTTCCAAAATTAGACTCTTTTGAATAGAAATTGGTATGTAGACCGAAACACTAAACTCTTTTTGTTGAAAAAATATTAAAACCTCATTTTTCCATAGTACATGTATTCACTATAGTCAATTGTGTCACGCTTCTTCTTTCATTACATGAATTAAACTTTTACATTCTCAGAGAGTTCTAACATTGTGTTGAAAAAAGTATAATGATTATGATGATACATCTTAGATTTAAAATGTCTTTTCAAACGGCTTATTTTAATTTCACCCCTAATTCTGCACAAATATAACATTATATGACTGAATAAGACTTAAGATTGCTTTCTATACATGTTCAGAGAAATTCTAATACTGCTTTGGGAACTGACATAGAATCATACGCCGATGACTGCATCATCTGTATTCAAATCTAATTTTAACTATAACCACATTATAGATAAGTGTAATGTAAATATAAAACATTGCCTAATATAAAACATTGCATAAAATATATTGCCATAATTTGCCAGCAGCAAATTTACTCACATGGAAGGATAAAAGTTTGTAGACCACAATAAAAAGCACAACATCATTTTTAATTTTATATTTTAATGCTAACTGCTAGTTTAAATATTTACAGACTGCTTAAGCATGCTTCACAGAAATGTTATTATGTTACTAATGTTTGAAATTTAACAAGGTTTGTTATTAATATTATGTTTGATACTGCACTGAAGGGCGATAGATTACATCTCATCAACTCCGGAGTACAAGCCTCCAATAGTTTTACTATCGACCGTTCAAACTTCCCAGGTCAGACGTTCTATTGCAGTGTCTTATAAGTCAATTGGCTTTGTGCCATTGGTTCATGTTTCATCTGTTATTGTGGGTGCCTCTGTGTCATTTTCTTTAGATAACTTGAGATGGCTGCCATCTTTGATCGCGGCCATACAGAAGTGACCTTTTCATACTAGACCATATAATTTTCTAAACTCAATTGCTGTCTCTTTAGATATTTCCATCTGTTGTTCTGACTGACTACATACATAAGGGCACTCCAGAAATTGTTCTTTGTCATTCTAACTGGGTCTCTAAAGTGCAGTTTTGTAGCAAAGATAATCTTATTTCAAGTATTAATGCAATTTAAACTAACAAGCAGATATAGTTTTGAAATATTTACAGTGTTCCCTTATTCTGAAATGCACCTGGGTAGTCTTCTTATAGTATCTGGATGTGGTATGTTGGGTTGTTGATGACATGCATGTATTGGGACACCATGAAAAAAATTGACATCCGCACAGGTTAGAGAGGTTAATTTCATGCATAAGGTGAACCCCTGGCCATCTTCTGCTTTGATAGTTTTCATTGTAAAATGGTTAACTGTCATAAGTAAGTAAGTAAGTAAGTAAGTAAAGACTTTATTTAGTGAGGGTTACAACATTTAGCACATACATAAGTACATGTAATAGCTAATCTTCCATGAGGCCCTCAGTATATACATATAAACAAATATACATAACTATAAACAAGTTCACGTCAACAAAAAAAAAAAAAAAAAAAAACTAAATAAGATAAAACACACACACGCATGCATGCACACATGTACACAGAAAGTGTACATGAATGTTTGATAATGTTTACCTTCCACACAGTATGTTTGCTTATGAGTTTCCTTACCGAAACGAAATGCAAGATCCTCATTGATAACATTCTGCTTGGGAATAATGTAAACATATATATATTTCTTTAATGTGATATATGCAGTTATGGCTTAGCATCAAACAAACACTTTATCAAAAGTATATAAGGATTTAAACTTAAAATACAAATACAATGTCATGTAATGGAATGATTAGGACTACAAAACAAACACACACATACACACACACACAAAAAAAAATACAGTAAATTTATGTGCAGTATGATGTTTACTGTGAGGCTGGAAATACAAAGCATCATACATGTATATATGCTTTAACACACTTTGAGCCAGAAACACCAAAATGGAATACCAGCAAACAGTGTGGGTCTAGATCAGACACTGCAGAAGGCAGTGTCTAATTCAGGCTTACACTGTTTGCAAAAAGTTTGGTTGTTCCAAAAATAAAATTTTTAGAAATAACATAATCTGTTACCCCTAAATTCTTGAAAAGGACTCCTGCTATAGCGGAAGATTCCAGTTTGTACAAAATGGGTACCGGTAAATGGAAAAAATGGTGGGGGAGTGGGAACAAATCGCAATAACATTCATATGTTGGGGACTTGTCTCAATTAACAAGCCATTTCAAACATCTGTTATGAAACGAATCTAAGGACTGTGATTTTTTAACATCCTCAGGCAGGCTGTTCCATACCAGACAGCCGGAGTATCTAATACTGTGTTTGAAATATTCAGTCCTAGGCTTAGGTGGGACAAAACATCCAGCAGAAGATGATCGTAGGTGAACACTGGTATTGATGTTACTTCGTAAAGTAAAATTTTCAGAGATGTAAGCTGGGGCTGTTTTGTTGTAGACCTTAAACATAAATTTTGCTTTTCTTAAATAGAGTCGATCATATATGGACAGAATCTTTAAGGAATTCATAGCTTCGTTAATGTCATTCACATTGTAATCAAGGATCACCTTGCATGCACGTTTTTGTAACTTGTATATTTTAAGTTTATTGGATTCGGACGAACTTCCCCACACAATATTACAAAAGTCAATATGCGGCTGTATGTAAGACTTGTAAAATTGAACTCTGTGATCTTGGGATAAGAATTTTTTTATTTTTGAGAGAAGCCAAATGCTTGAAGTAATTTTTTTAGTTAGATATTTGATATGATCTGTCCAAGACAGATTATTATCAACAAATACACCTAATATTTTGTCATTTGAAATCATGTTAAGGGATTCTTCATTATACTTGAGATCAAGGTTATCTCTATTAAGTGTTTGGCGTTTCCTGTTTGTTGTTACAACCATAACTTTAGTTTTTGATGAATTCAGGATCATACCATTGCTTCTGCACCATACATGCAGATTGTCCAGTGCAGATTGAAGGTTGTGTTCTATCTGTTCCATGGAACCCTGTATGTCATATAATGTTGTGTCATCTGCATAAAGATCAGTGTAAACAGTACTGGTGTATAAAGGTAAATCATTAATAAAAAGCAAAAATAAAAGTGGCCCTAATATGGAGCCTTGGGGGACCCCACATGTGATTGGCTTATAATCTGACTTATTGTTATTGATTACCACTTGCTGTTTTCTGTCATTAAGGTAATTACTGAACCACAGGAGAGCTGCATCATTCATACCATATATTTCAAGTTTATTCAATAATATTTGGTGATCTACAAGATCGAAAGCTTTCCTAAAATCAACTAAGACAATACCAACCAGTTTACCAATGTCAATAGCATTAAGCCATGAATCAATCATATTTATAAGTGCAGTTTCACATGAGTGCTGCATTCGAAAGCCTGATTGCGTTTTATGCAATAAATTGTGCTCGAGTAGAAAATCAAAGAGACTCTCATGGACATGTTTTTCCAGAACTTTCGATAGGACAGGAAGAATTGATATTGGACGATAATTATTAACTTCCTCATGGGGACCACTTTTATAAAGGGGGGTAACTTTGGCTTCCTTCCATTTACTTGGAAAAACAGAGTTAGTTATGCTGTGGTTGCAAATAAAAGTTATTTCATCAGCAATATATTTTGCAGAAGATTTGAGCAGGCGTGGTCCAATCATGTCTGTACCTGTAGCTTTACTGATGTCAATGTTCATGAGAAATTTACGAACCTTTTCTTTTGATATTAACGGAATCGCAAATTTTCTATCTTTTGGGAGCTTCCTTTGACAAAACTGTTTCAGTTTGTCATTGTTTGTAGCTGTCATAGGTTCTTTTAGTTTTGCTGCAATGTTAATGAAAAAATCGTTAAAGTGATTTGCCATATTAGTTGAGTCTTCTATGAGTTCATCACCGACTAGCACTGAACCTATGGTGGATTGACGCTGTAGTCCTTTACCTGCTCCTACTTCTTTAAATATTTTATAAATGCTACCTGGCTTTCCTTTATTTTCGTCAATGAAGGTTTGATACTGAACTTTTTTAGCAGTGTTAATAAGTTTAGTTACTTTATTTCTCCAGAGTTTATATTCCTCTTCATTGCCTACAGACTTATGCCGATCTCTGCATTTCATTGCATCAATAATTTCTGGAGACATCCACTGAGGCTGATTTTTGTGTTTAACCCTGTGTTGTTTTAATGGAACATGTTTGTCAACTACCTGTAGGAAGAGATCCAACCATGCTTCCATTACATCTTCTGTATCATCAAAGAGTTTAATGGTATCCCATGGAACAGATTGCAGATCTTCAATATACTGGGCTTCATTAAAATTTTTAAAACTTCGATAAGATATTGTGAAGTGGTTTGTTTTAGGAGGCTGCACATGCATTTTTCGTGTGAGAAATATCGGGAAATGATCACTAAGTCCTACCTTGGGTACAATTAAGGAATTTACATTTTCTGGACAGTTTGAATAAATATGGTCTATCAGAGTTCTGGAATCATTTGTTATTCTTGTTGCCTCAGAGACTAATTGTGTTAAACCAAAAGGCTCCATATATTCAGTCCAGACGTTTTTAATTTGGTTATTTAAAAGGTCCCTATTGATATCTCCGAGTAGGTAGATTTCTTTGTTTTCCTTTAAAACATTTTCAATGCATTCCTCAAAAATTGCATTCCACTCAACAGTAGAGTTTGGGGGTCTGTAAATATTACCTATTAAGAATGACCTACTTTTAACTGGTCTAATTTCGAGCCAAATACATTCAAGACTGTCCTGTTCTAGATCACTTCTTCTCTTTGTGCAAATGCCGTCTTTGACATAAACTAAAATACCACCCCCTGAGTTTATTATTCTGTCCTTTCTAAAGGGCTTTTGGAAACCATAAATTTCAAAGGATGAATCTGGGTGAATGTCATTTAGTTTTGTCTCACTCAAGCCTAGCACATGAATTTGGTTTCTTTCAGACCCAAGTAATAGACGTACTTGGTCAATTTTATTGCTGACACCTTGAATATTGATATGACCCATTCGGAATCCTTTACTTTTTAAACCTAGGTCCAGCAGGTTATTTTGATGGGACTCATTTGATGTATCTGATACATTATGTAATGAGATGGACCTGTTATGAGACACCTGAGTGCAAGACACAGAAGACTCTTGGTCACTACCTGGAGATAAAGAGCTATCAGAGCAATGAAAATGAGAGTCTTTCTCACTAGGGGTCTGATTAGTTACAGAAACATCAGCACCTGAAAAACAAGCATTATTAATACAAGTATCATTGCTGGACACAGACAAATCTGTGGTATCAGGTTCTACCTGGGAGGGCCTCATGGATGTATCAATAATTAAATTAGTATCATTTGTGTAGGCTAATGTTACCATATTTACTGTCTCTGAATAAGCAATATTTGTGGTACCTGTAATAAGATTACCATCATTGTATCCAGCCCTGGGAGGACCAGAAGTGGTTTTGCTACATATACATGTGCTAAATTCACAATCAGCACAGATTGAACTAAGATATGAATACCTATTTGATAATTGTAAATATTGATCCTGACTTATTTCTGAGAAATGAGAGCAAGTCTCTGTGAAAATATTTGAGGCATCTTTGCCGAGTTCCTATGTCACCTGAAGACAGCGTCCAGATTTGTGTCCAAGGAAATTGCAGTGAAAACATCGTAACTGCTGTTTATGTTTACAGTCTTTGGTTTCGTGGTTGCTTTCACCACATTTATAGCACAAATTAATTGAATCACGCTGAGTGTCTTGATAATTACTCGACCTGACCTGTACATTTTGTCTTCTACCAGGGCGGGGTCCAGACAGTTGTCGTTGTTTTCGTTGCTGGCGTTGCGGTTGTTGCTGGGATCTATTACCCTGGTGACGACCGAAAGTGCACCTTGAAAAATCACTTACTATGGTGACTTCTTTGTTTATAGTTCCTAGTAAGCGCCGTACACCTGAGTGGGAAAGGTGTATGCAGTCTGTCCCATAATACCCTGGTATTATGTTTCCATGCCTGTCGTGGAAAGCTTTGTGTTGATCGATAAGCCGTATACCATGGTGATCAGCAAGGGAACAAATTATGTCATTTATCTCTGTTGTACTTGTGTCACCCCTGGGGCAACAGTTGCACAGAATTATCTCACATTTGTTGTTTACTTTCTTTAGGTAAACAATCAACTGATCATACATTTCTTCAAAATATTCAGGGTCTAGACCGGCTGAAGCATCGTTTCCACCTACATACATGATGACATGAGAGAATTTCTTTATGTCATAGACTTTAACTTGAGTGGTAATTCTATTGATGTTTCCCCCTGGAATCCCATTTTTTATCACGTTTGGTGTCAGTCCATTGGGGTTGACCTTAGAAATCAGGGAATCTCCAATAAGTAGAATTTGTTGGGGGTGGTTGTTCTGTTTTGTTCTTGGCGCTGGTCTAGGGCTGGTATTTGACTGTATAGACTGTCTAGGAGCTGGATGTGGTATTTGAGGTGTTTTATCTGTAGGATTTCTAGGTGTTGAGGTTCTTCGGACAACATCACTATATTGTCTTGATTGCCGATCTGGCATCGCAGTAGCTGGACTTGAGAGTAGGCTGGCTAGTCTATTTGGAGTTCTAGTCATGTCGTCGTCTTTATTAGAGACATCCTCCTGTGGCACTTCTTGAAGTACTTCTGCCTTTGGTGCTTCTTCAACAGTCGACTGGGGTAGAAGGAGAGAACTGGCATTTGTTTGGTCGACAGTTCTGTATAAGGACTGGTTGTCACTTTGCTGATGCAGGTCATTTATTTGCCTGGTAAGGTCTGTGATCTGTCTCTGCAGAGCTGTGATCATGTTCAGAATCTGTCTAATGACTGGTGGGTCAGGTGGGTGAGTACTGTCCATCAGCTGTTCTGGTTGCTGTGCTACAGGCTCAGCTGGGGGTTGAGTTTCAATTGTTTCATTAATTACCTCATTATCTTCAGGATTCTGTGTTGTGTTCTGGCTGGTGGATATGGTCTCATTTACCATGGTTGTGTTTAATATTGTGTTGGTGTCCTGAACAAAGGTTCTGAATAAATTTTCCGCCAGCTTTTTGAAAGTTTTTTCTTTCCACATAATATGTCCAGGTCCACTGGCACAGATTGACATGACACTCCTATCTATAATCAGAAAACATCTGCTCTTGCCCACATAAGTTCTCAACTGGAATTTCTTTGACTCATCAGATGGAAATCTAAACTCATTTCTTAACACAGTTAGAATGTTATTGTATAGGGTCTTGTGATAAAAAAGGATAGTTGTAGTGTCCTGTAGTGGCATCATATGGTAAAATATTCCCTGGAAAGGGTCATAGGTGTGGTCACCAGACTCAAGGTCACCAGCAGCAAACCCAGAAAAGTCCTCCATTGCAGTTAGGCTGTCAGAAATAACCATACTATTTCTAACACTAGAAGCAGCTGAGATCAAAGAATCTTCCATTCTTGTAATAAATTGATGACTTTACGGTAATCCTGACCACTTAACAAAAGTCAGCCATTACCCAATTATCAGAGATGCTGTAATACAAGGCAGCCTTTCATGCTGCAGGAAACATTGGTTCCACACAATTAGAATTCAGATTGATGAACCTCCTAAGGTAATTTACACTTTATGGTTCTGCAGTTAAACTGTTTGATGTCCCCTATGAATTGGAATGTCAGGAAGTTGATCCACAGAGGGGCCTTTGTTCAATAAAAACAATTTAAAAATATTTTGTGCACTGTTGTTTATTTTTCAAGTATTTTCTCTCTTATATATTATATTTTTTCATAATAATTATCATATTCCGAAACTGGAAAACAAGATCTTCATATCCATATAATTTTCATCACATTATCCTTCTGATAATCCACAAAAGAAATTAAATTTATGAGAGCTCAAATTTCCATGACCACACACTTCCAAGGTCTTGAGTCATAACAGTGTCTTCACTTCAGGTACACTGTCAAAACCGGTTATCTCTCTTAAACAATTAACACAATGCCACACAATGCTTTAGTATTTCACTCTTTTTTAACATTACAGACAATGACATGTGATTTTCTCTCTGCATTAATTGTTCTTGTGGCAAGGGATAGACTTGTTTTGATATTTTTTTCATTCTAAATAATCGTAAAATGTCTTCCAATTGACTCAGATATGTTCATCGAGAATTTCATCATTCTGTTGCCAAGATAAAATAACTTGACATTAGAGACTTTTTACCTTTGCAGAACAACATTTTGAAGAGGATGTTACCTTGCCGATGTTTGCCTTGTGATTTGCATGTTTTGGGCTTTCAAGGCCTGCTTCATTTGCATCAAACAATTTTCCAGCTTTAAATCTGTTGATCCACTAAAGTAATGTGTGTATAAAAATTGAATGGCGGTCATGCCTACGGTATCATATCATATCCCACAGCTCATAAAATGCCTGCTTTACTTTTACACCAAACCTAGAGTGGCATTTTATATTCTCATGTACATCAACCATACCCTCCATGTTACAAAGTGACTTTTAAAATCTTACTGCATAAATTATTTCAAATACACATATACTAGTCATTTGAAAAGCTAAAAGTTGCAACATGTGGGTTACTGGGTTAGTGCTTATGGAAAACAGAACTGAAATGCAATAGAGTACTTTAAAATGAGCCTGGGGTAAAATGACCAAATCCCATTGGTAGCAGATTCTAAAAGGACAAAAACGATGTTTCTAAGTTCTATGAATAAATATACGGAATATATTATGTTCAAATCCTTATCCAAAAACATGTAATGATCAAACATCTGTGTTTTTGACTTCTCAGCCCCATAGACTGATAATTTATTGACATTAATTTCATATAAAAGTGAAAAATGATTTAATTGTGTTGCTTGGATTGGTAACATAGATAACTGAAACGGTTGGCATATGTGCAAAATTGTGTTGTTTCACTTACTATGCAGCATTACAGTTTATTCTCGTTTTGCCTGGCATCTGATATGTTCCATCTATATATATACTCACTACTCATTCAGGTAAATAACACATTGGGCATGCCATAAAAGATATTATACTCAATACACTTGTGACAGTTATATTGATTTGCTTGGGCCTCCGTGGCCTAGTGGATAAGAGCACTGACCCTTAATCATTAGGTCTCTCACTGCTGTGGGTTTGAGCCACTCATGTGAGACGCCGAGTTATGCAATGGTAGGTCAGGTGGTTTATCTCTGGGTGCTCCGGTTTTCGCCTACACCTGAAGAATGATCGGCTTGATTTGTGTGAAATAATCTTGAAAGGTCCGAAAAACCAAAACTTACTAAAAAATATTGATTAACTAGAGCTGTCAGAGGATCTGACTATAGCCCCGCTTCAGCGCTGTCAGAGAAGAAAGTTATTTAAGCTGCAGAGAAAACAGTTATGAACAAGAAATAACTGTTGAAAATTTTACATTATCTGGAAAAACTCTAAGAGTTGTGAGCCCTTGTCCCTCATTTCAATGAGCATGATACATTACCAGAATGTCCATGTTTATACTAAATTTCATCTTCCATTTTTCAATGTTCAAAGGGTAATAACTCCTAAAGTAGGCAAATCAGAGTCAGGGTTCCTGCGCTCTGCACATTGTCTCATGGTGCTTTACACTTGTGTGAAGTGTCATGAAAATATCTCAAATGGTTTGTGAGTTATGGAGCCGACACAGTCAAAATTGCCTTTTTAAATGTTCAAAGGGCAATAACTCCTAAAGTAGGCAAACCAGAGTTATGGTTCCTGCACTCTGCACATCATCTCAAGGTGCTTTTCATTTATTTGAAGTTTCATGAAAATATCAGAAACGGTTATGGAGCGGACATAGTTAAAATTGCCATTTTTTAATATTCAAAAGCCTATAACTGAAAAAGTAGACAATCCAGAGTTTGGGTTCCTGCGCTCTGCACACGTAATATGGTGCTTTACATTTGTGTGAAGTTTCATAAAATTATCTCAAACGGTTTTTGAGTTATCGAGCAAAGACGGCTAAAATTGATATTTTTCAATATTCAAAGGGAAATAACTCAAAAATTAGGCAATCCAGAGTTATGGTTCCTGCACTCTGCACACCATCTCATGGTGTTTAATGTTTGTGTGAAGTTTCATGAAAATATGTGAATGGGTTTTAAAATTATGGAGCGGACACGAAAATTGTTAACAGACACAGACAGACACACAGACAGACACACAGAAAATACGAAAACCAGAGTTATGGTTCTTGCGCTCTGCACATTGTCTCATAGTGCTTAACATTTGTGTGAAGTTTCATGAAATTATCTCAAACGGTTTTCGAGTTATGAAGCGGACACTGTTAAAATTGCCATTTTTCAATGTTCAAAGGGCAATAACTCCAAAAATAAGCAATGCAGAGTTATGGTTCCTGCGCTCTGCACATCGTCTCATAGTGCTTAACATTTGTGTGAAGTTTCCTAAAAATATCTCAAACGGTTTTCGAGTTATGAAGCGGACACAATTAAAATTGCCATTTTTCAATGTTCAAAGGGCAATAATTCCAAAAGTAGGCAATCCACAGTTATAATTCCTTCGCTCTGCACATTGTCTTATGGTGTTTAACATTTGTGTGAAGTTTCATGAAAATATGTTAAGCAGATACAAAGTTATGGAGCCAACACAAATTAACGGAATCACGGAATTACGGAATTACGGAAAATGTTCAAAGGGCAATAACTCCAAAAGTAGGCAATCCACAGTTATAATTCCTTCGCTCTGCACATTGTCTTATGGTGTTTAACATTAGTGTGAAGTTTCATGAAAATATGTTAAGCAGATACAAAGTTATGGAGCCAACACAAATTAACGGAATCACGGAATTACGGAATGACAGAAGGACATGGCAAATCCAATATAGCCCCACTTTTTCAAAGCGGGGCTATAACAAGAAGAAGCTAAAATATGATTCTTTCATCTTGGAACAAATATTGTTTATTCATTGCAAACCAATATTTGAAAATTTACCACTAGAAACAGAATTTGTAACATAAATAACAAGTTCTTACTTAACATAAGTGATTTTTCTGCCACTATAGAGAACACATAGCAGTTCAGGTCAATGTCCATGTTATTTTATGAATGTAGCAAGAGTTAAAATATATATGCAGATATTAATCTGTAGTTGACCATATTTCTTATTAATATCAATGATTACGTTACTAAAGTGACCATAACTGCCTAACACACCCCAATGGCCAGATGATGGAAAATCGTAACTGATACCAATGGACATTTACTTTCCGAACATCATAGCACATAATATATCCCTATATTGTGGGGGTGTTGTTGGTTTAGCCTAATATTTGTGGAAATATTACTATCATTATTATCATTGTTGATGTTACTTTTATGGTACTTAAAATGCTGAGTTAATAAAATTTTCAAAATTTGAAGACCCCAGCTTTCAAAATTGTGAAAACATTTGTTTCAATTAGAACTTGTCAATTTTTTTTTAATTTGGCAGCCAAATTGGATGTCATCTTGAATTTCTCGAAATGCCCAAGAGTGACAAGGTGGCATCAACCAGATTCTGAAAGCAGAAGGTCTCAGCTTCCAAAACATCCTGAGTTACATCCCTTGCTATTTATTGCATTATATAAGTGCAACTCAAGTTACAACCCTATTGTGCTAAGAGAACATTATTACAACATGTAGAGGATTAAGCGCAAAAGGGTTGTAACTCAAGATACAACTGTTTTGCGATGAGCAAAACCCTAACCTCAAGATACAACCATATGGCAAATATTAAATTTTTGTGCTAAATTTGTAGTCTTCAAGCTTCAACTTTTTGCAGGTAATGTATAGATGGAAAATGAATCAAAATATGCCAAAAAGTGATTTTTGCAAAAAATGCTAGTTACAACCCTATTGCGCTAACCTGACGATATGTAAGCAGTGAACCAGCCAGTGCATATTTTTTTACAAGGAACTGACAACTGCCCTTCTTGAATTGGCAGTTGTGGGGAAGGGGTGCGGGAGACTGACAGAAGAGAAATTTCATGATTCATGATCAGTCCATCTCCACAAAAGAAAAATGCCAAACCAGCAGGTATCAAACTTGCAACCTCCTCATCACCAGTCAAATTCACGTCCAACTGAGCTACCGAGGCTGGCATCCGGGGAATGAGCCTGTGATTTCCTGATCACCTGGGGCCAGTTGTTCAAAACTAACGACGTCGTTAGCTAACGTATCGTTAAAACTTTGATCATTTATTATGGCAAATATGCTAATATTTTTGCTGAAAAAAGTTGAGCAGCTTTTGCATCCGCAAAAGCTGCTCACATTTTTTCAGCAAAAATACCAAAATTTTAAAAGTGGAGCGCTGTGGTGCAGTGGTAAAGTATTGGCCTCGGGATCGAGAGGTACCGGGTTCGAACCCCACGAGCGGCAAGTGTTGTTTCCTTGAGCATGAGACTTTATCCACATTGCTTAGTACTGGTTCTACCCAGGAAAAGAGGGCCACATGGAAGATTAGTACTAGTTTACTAAATGTGTTACCCTCTATAATAAGGTCGATTATTACTATTATTATTATTAAATATTAAACTTACTAGAACAGTTAACAATATGACCATTAACGAGCTCGTTAAGCTAACAATGCTTTGAACAACTGGCCCCAGTTGTGCATGTATCTAACCAAGTCGCCAGAAGTTCTGCAATGGACGGTCAGGTGTTTTTTCTCCGAGTACTCCAGTTTTTAGCTCAACTGAGCTGAAGATTCCGGGGGAGCTATTGTGATCCGTCACTGTCCGTCGTTGTTGTGGTCCGTTCATTCGGATGTCCACAATTCCTTTAAACGACATGTAAACCACTGAACAGATTTTGACCAAACTTGGCAGAAATGATCTTTGGATGGTCCTCTCTGAAAGTTGTTCAAAGAATTCCATGCCATGCAGAACTCTGGTTGCAATGGCAAGGAAAAGGGGAAAATAAGAAAAAAACCTTTAAAAATTTTGTCTGAAACCAGAAGACCCAGGTCATTGATATTTGGTATGAAGCGTTATCAAGTGGACCTCTACCAAGATTGTTTAAATTATTGCCCTGGTGCCAAAAATGACCCCACCCCGGGACCCACTGGTTATAGTAGACTCTCATTATCTCAAACTCTTATATCTCAAACAATGGCTTAAGTCAAAATAAATTTTGTGCACAGTTATGTTAGTTTAGCTATATATTCCTTCGATTTCAACTTTTATCTCAAACTACCACTATCTCCAACCAAATATTTCAGACCTTTGGAATTTGAGATAACGAGTCGACTGTATATGGAAAACCTTTAAAAATCTTCTTGTTTGAAACCAGAAGGCCCAGATTTTTGATATGTGGTATGAAGCTTCATCTAGTAAACCTCTACCAAGATTGTTCAAATAATTGCCCTGGAGCCAAAAATGGCCCCGCCCCAGCATCCACTAGATTTATATAGGGAAAACCTTTAAAAATCTTCTTGTCTGAAAGGCCCATGACTTTGATATCTGGTATGAAGCTTCATCTATTGGACCTAGAAGCCTCCGTGGTGCAGTGGTTATGCTACTCGACTTGTAAACCAGGGGTCGCAGGATCAATCCCTGGCTTCTCCAGACTTTCGGATGAGTCTTTAACCCAAGGTCCCATCTCCGTATGACCTTAGCTGTTGGTGGGACGTAAAACTCAAACACTCACTCATCTATTGGACCTCTGCCAAGATGGTTAAAATAATGGCCCTAGGGCCAAAAATGGCCTTGCTGCCCAGTGGCCTTTGGTTTTATGTAGGCTTACATAGGGAAAACCTTTAAAAATCTTCTTGTCTGAAACCAGAAGGCCCAGGTCTTTGATATTCGGTATGAAGCTTCATCTAGTGGAGCTCTACCAAGATCCCTTGGGCCAAAAATGGCCCCTGCCAGGGGCCCATATGTTTTACAAGGCTATTATAGGAGAAACCTTTGAGAATCTTCTTGTCTGAAACAAAAAGGCCCAGGTCGGTGATATTTGGTATGAAACTTCATCTAGTGGACCTCTCCCAAGATTATTCAAATTATTGCCCTGGGGCCAAAAATGGCCCCACCCAGGAACCCACGTTTTGCAAAGGCTTATATACAGAAAACCTTTGAGAATCTTCTTGTCTGAAACAATAAGGCCCAGGTCTTTGATATTTGGTATGAATCTTCATCTCGTGGACCTCTACCAAGATTGTTCAAATTATTGCCCTGGGGCCAAAAATGGCCCCGCCTAGGGGCCCACATGTTTTACATGGAGTTATATAGGGAAACCATTTAAAAAATCTTCTCTGAAACCAGGGGACGTTAAACCTCAAATCAAACAAACAAAAAATCCTCCTAAAATTTAAAACAAATCTGTTTCAGGATCCAGCAAGGAGTCCAAAAGGTACAGACAGAATGGCAAACAGTGTAGACCCTGATCAGGCTGCTTCAGGTGCAGTAGACTGCTTCAGGAGCAGTCTGATCTGGATCTGCACTGTTTTCTTAGGCCTATCTGTCCCAATACTTAGGATCAGTATGGTATTTACCGTATTTACCCTAAGTATTCAGACACCTCAACTCCTTAACATTCTTATTTTAAAACTTGAACAAGTATGATTACTATCTGATGTGTCTAAAAATAGCTGGATGAGTGGCAAATAGATCAGCTATGTTCTGCAGCATCTCATCCGAGTCTACACTTTTTTTCGCAGGCCTGTCAGTCTGAATGCATTCAATAAATACAGTAAATTTGACCACATATTTTGTCTTTGAATATTCGATACGAGCGTGGAATCCATGCACATATCACATAAGATGAGGCTCTAGCATTTGATGCCATATATCACATACCTTTTATAACACCCCAAAAGCCATATCACAACATGCCCTTTATCCTACCTCTGGCCTAACAGTCTTTGGAATTTATAAATGACCTTTTTTATAGTTGGTTCTGATTAAATATGCATACATATGAAAATTTCTTGTCATTAAGAAAAGTATAAACAAAGCCAACTATTGCTTTGCCTTTCACCTGAATCTTTGCTTTGTTTTAGAACAGTTTAAAACATAAAAACCATAATTCAATACATTTTAAAAGGACAAAGGTTGGGTAGATTATATGGCATTTTTCATACCATGCCTCACATCAGCCCTTGACCCATATCAGCCCTTGGGCCTTCGGTCCTCTGGCTGATATGGAAGACTCTGGCTGATGTGGGGTATGATATTCGGCCCTCAGGCTGATATGGGTTATGATTTGAAAAATGCCATATGATAATCTCTATTTACAATACCTGAAGGATATAAAAGAAACTGAAGGCTCTAATATCAAATTATTTAGTATTTATTTAAGAATATAACTTTCTATTTCAACATAAAAATGTCTATTTAATTTATGTAAAAAAATGTGTTTTAACTTGTGAACAAGAGAAATGTTAAATTGCTGAACTGAAATCTCTAGCACAAACAACCTTCTCTTGTCAAAAGACCTCCATTATGCCTCATTATTAGCAAGATAATATGAATGGCCCGACTCCTTATCTTACAGTTTTGGGTTCAAGCCCAGTCATGGTCATCAAGCGTGAAGCAAAATTCTGCAACACAAAGACTCCTGTTAACCATTGGCACAAAATGTACAATGTTCTTGAAGGAGTGTTAACCCTTATCCTGCAGAATATTTGAATTAGCCACACCCATTTCTGACTGTAAGCCAATCACATTACAAGATTAGGTTTTCATTCAAATTGACAAAATGAATGAAAAACAGTGAAGATCCTGATCAGATGGCTTCTGAAGAAGCCATCTGATCTGAATCTACACTGTTTGCAAAGGTAGAGGTTGTCGTGAACAGCAGGATAAGGGTTAACAAAAGAGGTAAAATATGTGTTATGTCACTAGACAATCTTCAGACCTATCATTGACTTTGGGCCAGTCATTTTATCTTTAGAGGAGTGACAGTTAGGTAGAGTGTAGACCGGGCAGTTTATCTTTAGAAGAGTGAAAGTTGGGTATAGTGTAGACTAGGCAGTTTATCTTTAGAAGAGTGAAAGTTGGGTATAGTGTAGACTAGGCAGTTTATCTTTAGAAGAGTGAAAGTTGGGTATAGTGTAGACTAGGCAGTTTATCTTTAGAAGAGTGGAAGCTGAATAAAGAGTAGACTAACTGTTACCAAGGCTACATGAGTTCATAAAGCATTGGTTATTGAGTGAACAATCTGGTTTCAAACAGATATTCCAACAGAAATGACAAGTTGAATAACACTGCTACCTCTTTGTAACACTATTGTTGGGGTCTTTTGTTTCGTTTGATTTGACGTTTAATGTCCCCATCAACACTGTATAGGTAATTTTGGAGACGTTGTTGCCAATTTTGTGGGACTTTAACTCAATATTGAGATGAAATGACATCTCAAGCTCTGTCGCCCAATGAAACCAATGGGATTTATATGCATGGACGGTCTGACTCACACCGCTTTGCCTGGGCAAGCTGAGATCCTTTTAGCAGTTTACCAGTACTTGTGTGCGGTCGGTATCAGCTCTGCATGGAAGCGTCATGCAGCCCATCTATTTCTTCAAGCCCCAATGGGCGGGGGCCGATTTGGGGTCTAAAGCAGGTATACATGAAACAACCGTGTTATATCCAAACAAATATATATATGATATTGGTTATACAGAAAAATGACCATATATTGTCATTTTTCTATATGATCTATATATTTTGGGGATCCATCTTCTAACCATGTTATATCCAAAATTTGTGTTAGAATGAACAGTGTTATAAAGAGTTTGAGATGTCGCATATGAGGGGATGTTAAAAAAAGTTCATAGAACAAGGAATCACAGCAGCATACCATGCAATGTACTGTTATTTTTCAATATAGTACCATTGCACTTTTATCTCTATGCATGCTGAGTAATTTTGCATGCGTTTTTGTTGTCTGTCAGTTTGTTTCTTTGTTTGCTTTTAAATTAACTTCGGGAAAAAAAAAACACCATCAGAGTCTCAAATAGTTTGAACCCAGATCAGGCCTGACATTTTTTTCAGGCCTGATCTGGGTCCCAACTATTTGTAAAGGTTATCATCAGGCCAGAAAAACTGTCACTAGCGGGGAAAGAGTAAGAATATAAATCTTCAGTTGGGTCTTCAAACCATGCCTCTGTGGCAGCCATGTGTTCATTATCAGGAAATCTGATTTGCCGCAAATAGGATTTCAAATTTCTAAACAGGCAAAAATAGAGAGGGCCAGGAGCCAGTTGTTCAAAGCACTGTTAGCTTAATGAGCATGTTTGTGGTCAAAATGTTAACTGATCCAGTAAACAAAAATACCTAATACTGGTGATTTTGCTGAAAAAAATTTGAACAGACTTTGGAAAAGCTACTCACATTTTTTTTCAGCAAAAATATTAGCATATTTGACATTAAATGATCAAAGTTTTAGCGATATATTAACTAATGATATTGTTAATTTTGAATAATTGACCCCAGATCTGAACTGCAGGGTGGATAATGTAAGTTGTTTGAACTTGCATTTGCAAATAGCAACTTGTGCAGTTCTTGAGACTCAGAATTTTGGTTAATCAACTTAGAATGTCTCAAATGATGTGACTTGGTATTTATGACCTAGTCAGATAACTGAAGACATTTTGTGTTGAAGTAGGCTGATTATCCTGTCCTATGAACTTTGTAGTAACATACAATTTGCACTATATAAAATGTGGTTCGCAAACTTACATAATTATAAATTATTACATGTATTTTATTGCTGCCAAAAAATAGAAAGAAAAAAAAAAACACTTAAAAACACACCTACTACAGCACTTGATCAAAGGAATGGGTATAAATAGGAAGACAAGGACCAGCCTGTATACCGAATTAATAGAAATATTCACAAAACGCAAACAACTGAGTTCTATAAAAGAGCTCAATCCACATATTTGACCCATAGCCTGGCAGTAAAAATAGGTCAGATTTGAGGGTTATTAAAGTTACAATGACCTGTAAGTTTAATCATTGTAATCATCATGCAGAAACTTTATCATTAAAAACTTGATAATTTCACAAAAATCATAACGGTTGGGGCTGATCTGCACCTTTCTTGTTCGACAACGGCAAAAAATGGTTTTCTCATGACGTGGCTCATATATTTAATAAATTCTGTCATGTTTGTGAAGATTTTGTTTGTTTGTATTGAAGTTTAACGGCCCAGTCAACAATATTTTAGGCCATTTTTGAGCCGGTCAGTTTACCTATCCACACTTTTCCTGGGGAGGCTTATACCTAGCGGTTAACCAGTACAGTGCACATTCTTTCGCCAGAAACTGATAACTGCCTTTTTTGAATCAGCGGAATGGACAGAACGACCGTAGAAAAGATTCCATGATCAATCTCCACGTTAGAATGTTGCCGACCCCGGCAGGTATCGAACCCGCGTCCTCCTGATCACCAGTCAGACGCGCATCCGACTGAGCTACCCAGGCCGGCATGTTCATGAAGATGCAATTAAGAATTGCTACTCCTTTAACCCTTTGTATACTAGTGGACTCTTCCATTGTTATAAGATGGAGAAACCCATTTGTAATTTAAGGGTGTAGCATTGTAATGTTATTGTTTTTTTTGTTTTAGATTTTCACTCTGTAAGCAAATGGTGTAGACCCGATCAGGTGCCGCATAATGCAGCACCTGATTCATGTCTGCACTGTTTGCTATGTCCCATTTATGGGTTTCCAGGTAACAATGTTCCAACAGATGAAATGAAGAATTGCTACTCCTTCGTTAATAATTTTTGATGCCATTATTCAAAATGCAGCTTTTGCAGATGGGAGTTGCATGGCTTCAATATAAATCTTTCTTCCAATAATCAGGAATACCCAGAACAAAATAACAGAATCCAAGGTAAGAATGGTATCCATTTTGTAGTGCATATATTCTTCTTGCTCAAATATAAACTTTGAAAGGAATGTAAGAGCACATATAATTTTCTCTGTATTATTAGCACAGGAATACAGAGATATAACCAGAATTTATTCTGACAGTCAAATAACCATTTTATGTTCAGATAAATAACAAGAAATTGTTCTTCATTAAAAAAATTTAAAGACTGATTGGGTCTGCTATTCAGATCTTCTTAAGTAACAATCATAATAGGTAAAAAGTGGTGAAATTTTTCATTTGGTTTAAAGTATAAAGCTAAGGTTGAGAAAAAAAAGAAGAAGATAAAATCACAATCAATTTGCAAATAACATAAAAAACATTGGTTAAAATGTATATTCAGATCATAGTTGAATTTTCTTCAAAATATCAATATGGCAGTCACTTTAAGTATTATGGAAGATTTCATATTAAAGTTAAACAGCCACCATTGTTTTGTCAGTTGGAAAGCAAATCAAATTGACAAATAGTGTTTAATATTCAAAACAGAAAAAGTTGTTCAAGCTGACAAAGTAATGTTCAAATGTTCAATATTCAAGTTGACAAAATGATGTTGAACGCCCAAAATAATTCTGAACAGTCAAAATGATGTTTACATTTAAATTGATAAACAATGTTGAAAATTCAAACTGATAAAAATGATGTTGAAGATTCAATCTGACAAAATAATGTTAAATATTCTGTCAGATTTACTATAAAAGTGATGTTTCACATTTAACCCATTCAGTACCAGCCCTAAAGGGGTACCTTGGCAAACAGTGCAGGCCCAGATCGACACCGCAGAACGCGGTGTCTGATCAGGGCCTCCACTGTTTGCTAAAAGTTCAGTCATTTTACAAATAAATTTTGATGAAAACACAACCTGACACCCCTTAATTTTGGAATGGACTCCCGGTATATATAAGGTGGAAGATTCCATTTTTGTACAAAAAGGGTTAAACTGGCAAAATAATGGTGACTGTTAAAGAAGAAATGAAATCTTTAAAAGCATGTACACATATTTCAAGCTTAAACTTATTTTATGATCACTTTTTGATTTATGTGAAGTTGTAAAAACATTACTTTGCAAATGCCAAAAAATGCTTACCTAACTGTAAATGACCAGCAATGCTGGATTGTAAATCTGAAGACAGTTTAGCTGGCTTAACCATATTATACATTTATATACCTGCTTCTCTAGTGGTTTTAGAAATTCAGGTGTATTGGCCAAAACAGCCTTATTTTTTTTAATTTTTTTTTACAACCTGTCATAGGTATACCACTACCACTTTATAACAGAAACCAAAACAAAAGTGCCTACATTTGTTTATAGTAAGGGTTATTCAATATGATAGTAAAAGAAACTCAGACATTCTGTGTTGCAAGGGACAAGTAAAGCCTAAAACAGATGTGACATCACATGCTAAACCTTTAAAAATTGTTCTAAAACCGTAAGCTGCCTTCCCACATACAAATAATATAAAGCTTAATTGTGTTCAGGCACAGCAAAAGGTACATGTGGAACCAGATTTAGATTCCTATATGCCAATGCTGTCTGATCAGAATCTTCATTTTGTGATACAGTAAAATTCCGCTTTGAAGACAACCTAAAATTAAGACTAATTCTGCTTTAAAAAGCTAATTAGTAGGCTGCAGTTGTTATTTCTTTGTGTTTTCTGCATATGGTGTCCTCTGGTCAGAGACCACCTTTGGGACTGTTCAGAAGAGGTCTTAAAGACCACTTTTGAACCACCCCAAAGGTGGTCTTAATATAGGAATTTTACTGTATATGAAAGTCAGGATAGCTCTGGACAAGGGTGAGTAACAAGGAAAGTTAAAAGATTTTTTTTTATTTCTGCATAAAAGCGTGTGATGTGGTTAGCTAACTTGTACCTTTCACTCTGTCCTCACTTATTTAGAGTCTCTGGAAGACTAAGACGTAGATATATGCTATATATAAACAACTTTGGTCACAACATTCATCTATAAGAAGTAATATCAAAGACGAGATTTTAAAAATGTCAAGATCCTTCTATAATCTATATAAATACACTAACATTTGTGTCATAAAAATATCCTTAGTAAGAGAAACAGCCATCTACAGATGAGAAAACTAGGGAAAAAGAGTAAAAATACACTTTACAAACTATTACTAACCACAGGCTAAGAAAAAAAACTCAGGCTTTAGGCATGACAAAATATCAGTCAGGCCCTATACATCTTTTTATTTTCAAAGCTTTTGATATGACTGCCCATATTTCACACTTAAAGCATCACATGAAAGTCAAAGCAGATGAAATTTTTATCTTTTTATCATGTCATATTATAATATCATTATTTATTAATTGATTATCCTATATTACACAAGGTCAACCAATATTATACAAGAGGCTCAATGAGCCTAAACCGCTCACCTGAGGAACTTAAGTTTTAACA
Source organism: Lucinisca nassula (assembly GCA_963580285.1). NCBI lineage: Eukaryota > Metazoa > Mollusca > Bivalvia > Lucinida > Lucinidae > Lucinisca > Lucinisca nassula. The sequence continues at coordinate 137,679,657 of OY757015.1, forward strand.
ATTCACAGACTTGACTACTAAATCTGCTAATAGAATCCAGCCAATTGACCCTTACAGGATATAAGTCATCATTATTGCATTGCATTCCAAGTTTGAGACTTCTAGCTTCTATAGTTCCTGAGAAATCTTTGACGAAAATTTAACATTGGTCAATATGGGGAGAAAGAAGAATGAAAGAACAGATGAACAAATAAGCTGAGAAAGCCCAATGTCTCTTACACAAAATAAGTCATCATTATTCTATTGAATACCAAATTTGATGCTTCTAGCTTTTATAGTTCCTGAGAAATCTTTGATAAAAAATTTAATATTGGTCTATTATCTCTATATGGAGAGAAAGAAGAATGAAGGAACAAATGAACCAGACTAGCTCCAAAACCTAATGCAGCCTTTCCCCTTGCCCAATGGTGCTACACATAAAATTTAAACAAGATTGGTCGACTGCCTTCTGAGATATGCTTCATTGAAAGTGTGGACGAAGGATGGACGGACGACAGACGACGGACTCCGGAGCCTTGGTATACTATCAGCTCACTGGAGCCTTTGGCTCAGGTGAGCTAAAAATTCAAGTCGCTATTTCTGTCACAACATTTTCCCTATGTGAAGTCTATGGGCAAATTTTTTTGTCTCTCAAGGTCACGTAACTCCGAGGTCAATATTCCGATTCGGCCCAAAATCAAACTTAACCGAGATTTTATGCCTGTCCTCGTTACCTGCAAGTTTGAAGCTGATATGAATAAAAATAAAGTTGCTATCGTGGTCACAACGTATTTTTTTATGCTCAAGGGCAGGTAACTCCAAGGCAAATATTCCGATTCGGCCCAAAATCGAACTTAACCGAGATTTTATGTCTGTCCTTGTTACCTGCAAGTTTGAAGCTGATCTGAAAAAAATTCAAGTCGCTATCGTAGTCGCAACATTTTCCCTAATTAAGTCCTATGGGCAAATTTTTTGTCGCTCAAGGTCACGTAACTCCGAGGTCAATATTCCGATTCGGCCCAAAATTGAACTTAACCGAGATTTTATGCCTGTCCTCGTTACCTGCAAGTTTGAAGCTGATATGAATAAAAATAAAGTTGCTATCGTGGTCACAACATTTTCCCTATGTAAAGTCTATGGGTAAATTTTTTGTCGCTCAAGGTCATGTAACTCCCAGGTCAATATTCCGATTCGAACTTAACTGAGATTTTATGCCTGTCCACGTTACCTGCAAGTTTGAAGCTGATCTGAATAAAAATAAAGTTGCTATCGTGGTCACAACGTATTTTTTTATGCTCAAGGGCAGGTAACTCCAAGGCAAATAATCCGATTCGGCCCAAAATCGAACTTGACCGAGATTTTATGCCTGTACTGGTTATCTGCAAGAATGAAGTCAATCAGAAAAAAATTGACGGAGCTAGAGTGATGACAAACTTTTTCCTATGTGAAGTCTATGGGAGCTAGATGTTGCCATGGCAACCAGAGTTCCACTCAGATCTGCCTGAAAACCTAATGAAGCCTTTCCACTTGCCCAATAATGCGACACATGAAATTTGATCAAAGTTGGCCAAGTAGTCTTTAAGATATACATTTTTGAAATTCCCATTAACCCTAATGCAAAAACACACAAGGGCAGGTAACTCCTAAGTGAATGATCCGATTCTGCCAGTTATAGAACTTGACCGAGATTTCATGGCTGTGCTGGTTATCTGCAAGAATAAAGCCAATCTGAAAATAATTGAAGCAGCTATGGTGATGACAACATTCTCCCCATGTTAAGTCAATAGGCAATTTTTCAACGCTCAAGGGCACGTAACTCCTGAGTGAATAATCCGATTCAGCCCAAAATCGAACTTGATCAAGATTTCATGCCTGTCCTCGTTATCTGCAAGAATGAAGTCGATCAGAAAAAGATTGACGGAGCTAGAGTGATGACAAGCTTTTTCCTATGTTAAGAACGCTCAAGGGCACGTAACTCCTGAGTGAATAATCCGATTCAGCCCAAAATCGAACTTGATCGAGATTTCATGCCTGTCCTCGTTATCTGCAAGAATGAGGACAATCAGAAAAAAATTGACGGAGCTAGAGTGATGACAAACTTTTTCCTATGTTAAGTCTATGGGAGCTATTTGTTGCCATGGCAACCAGAGTTCCAATCCGATCTGCCCGAAAACAGTATGCAGCCTTTCCCCCAACCTGATAATGCTTCACATGAAATTTGATCAAGATTGGCCCACTGGTTCCGGAGATATACTTCTTTGAAAGTGTGGACGACGACGACGGACGACGACGACGGACGACGGACGCCGGCTCGTGGTATACTAATACCTCACATGAGCCTTCGGCTCAGGTGAGCTAAAAATCATAAATCATGTTTTTAATTGTGTCAATGAATAAAATTGTCATTAATCAAGTAATTTCGTATTGACCCAGTTACAGGTCCTCGGTCAGCTGTATTGGCCTCGGCCTTCGGCCTCGTGCCAATACAGCAGACCTCGGACCTGTAACTGGGCCAATATGAAATTATTTGATTGATAACATTATAATATTATGCTTGACAATTTCATGTGAATCATCTGCTGGTTTACAATTCACATATTTTCTTGAAAAAAAAAAAGTTTTCTTTTTTACTTCAAAAATTCCATCTGCTATTGTCATGATTGGTATTTTAAGGGTTTACATATTTAGATGTATGCATATATTATCCCCATGAGTGACAGCTAAAAGTCATGCTGCTACCTCCCTGTTCAAAATGATACCAATCCTGTAGGAAATAATTTCTTCAACCTTCCTCAAAATGGATATACATGTACTCTTCTCTTGTAAAGAAGCCACATGGAGTTTATGGACGCACAGATGCACGACAGACAAAAAGTGATCCCAAAAGCTCACCTTAAGGTGAGCTTTTGGGATCACTTTTTGTCCGTCGTGCATGCACGTTAAGAGCAGTGTCTTAGCTACAAATAAGGGTGAGTTCTTAGGACAATTTGGGGATAATTTTTCTTATTTCACCATTAAAACCTCCAATGTTGTGGGTACTTGTTAGAATCGCCTCAGTGAGGTGATTCTAACAAGTACCCACAACATATGGTGAGGCTATTTCTGACACATTTATTCTGGACTTTGAGAAGGCTTTTGACACCTCTCCTCATGAACTACTTAAATCCAAATTATTTGGTTATGGAATTGGTGGGAAGACTCTTAAATGGATAGATTCCTTCCTTTGCTACAGAAAACAGCGTGTTGTTGTTAATGGTGAATCTTCAGTATGGGCGCCAGCTTTGTCTGGAGTCCCACAAGGGACCGTTCTTGGTCCTCTATTGTTCTCCCTGTACATCAATGATATTTCCACTGATATTGACTCAGAAATAAGACTGTTCGCAGATGACTGTGTTTGTTACCGGGAAATTAGAGATACAGATGACTCACTGAAACTTCAGGCTGACATAGATAGATTAGGATGTTGGGCCAGAAAATGGGGCATGAGATTTCAACCAGTTAAATGCAATATTATGCAGATAACAAGGAAGAGATCTAATAAAGTTGAGGCTTCTTACACCTTAGAGGGAACGGTCCTCGAAAATGTGAATTCCATTAAATACCTTGGTGTGACAATCACTCACGATTTGAGATGGAATACACACATTAGCAATATGTGTACAAAGGCGAATAGAACACTTGGTTTCCTGAGGCGAAATCTTCATCAGTGTCCTCAGGATGTGAAAGAAACAGCATACAGGGGACTTGTTCGCCCAATCTTGGAATATGGTAGTTGCATCTGGGACCCAAGCGGAGTGGTCCTAAATGAAGAAATTGAAAAAGTTCAGAATAGAGCTGCTAGATTTGTAACTGGAAATTATTGCTTTGAAACTGGGAGCATGACTGGAATTCTAGGAAAATTAAGATGGGAGTCTCTAAAGAAAAGGAGAAGAGACAGTAGGCTCATACTCTTATACAAAGGTCTAAAGGGTGCTGCCAGCATTCCAACAGATGACCTTGTTCCCCCAGCTAGGCATTGTAGAAAACACCATTCAATGACGTTTCAGACCCTTACTGCAAGAACGGATATTTATAAAGAATCGTTTTTCCCCCGAACCATTAGAGATTGGAATGCCCTTCCCGATTCTATTATTTTGACGGCTGAAGGTGCTGAGGATTGTGTAGCTAAGTTTACATCTTTGGTTAGAGCTAGGGACTAACTTCCCATATCACAGGTCCTGGTGTATGAATGTCATTTGACGTGTCACCAGTAACAATTCTGATTCTGATTCTGATTCTGGAACAAGTAACCACAACAAATGGCAAGGCGATTCTAACAAGTACCCACAATTCACGTCTACGTCCGACAAGAAATGAGGAAAATCCTTCATTATCCTCATTATGATTCCTTACCTAGAGCCATGAGTAGTACCACTATGCACAGGGAAGCAAGAACTTTAAGATTAGCGATCTCTCAAGACTAAGCACACATTCATATAATATTATTTTAAAGTCATCTTTTTTTTCTGAACATTTTACACGTTTAATACTATCTTAACTGGCCAAAACATGTGAAAATGCTACAACTACTGAACTGGGTCCAAGGTTATAAAACTTGATTTGTGCTCAACTCACTTGAGCATGAAAGTTTAAAATTCCAATAGTTGTTGGCATTTTATAATCTATGAGCAGGAAAAACAACATTCTTTGTTCATCTGAGCAGACAAATTGCCTCATTTGTTCATATTCTAATAATTATGAACATTTCAAGTTTCATGCTCAAGTGAGTTGAGCATGAAAAAAGTTTACAACCTCGGGTCAGGTCCGAGTCCAGTTGTTCAAAACCTCATTAACTCATTTCCATATTTACCATATGTATTTGGGCAGACAGGTCTGAGCAAACAGTGTAGATCCTGATGAGATGCTGCACAATGCAGTGTTTCATCAGGGTCTACACTGTTTGCCACTCATCCCGACATTCTTAGACACAGCTTCTGGTAGTAAATTGTACTTGTTCAAATTTTAGAACAAGTATGGTAAGGAGTTGAGGTGTCCTTATACTTAATTTAAACTGATCAGGTGAGACTGATGATTACAGACCTGACACATGAGAAAAATTCCTCACCAGGGCTCGAGAAACTGAAGAATCCAAATCGGTCCAGCCAGATTTCGCCAAATAATTACGGAAATTGCCGATCGGTTTCGGTAATTTCCGTAAACGTCCTTGGTGATTTGCAATTTCAAAATGTGTTATTAGCGTAACGAATGGCATACCAATATTGCCCTTACACTTGTCATCAACGAATATAAGCACCAGTATCTCAATTATAAACAGCAATTATTGCTCACATAGTTCAGATTTCATCTACTTTCAATTTCTATGAAAGATTTCATCTACTTTCATTTTCCCAATATCCGGGTCACTCAGCACCTGAAGACCGCTGGCGTGGTGCAGTCAAAGATTAGCTCGATGGTCACTATATTTTTTGCCCCTTTTTAAAATAGAAGTAAAACCTTTAAAATATTTCTCTTATTTCAGGCATCTTTATTTTGCCCAAATTGCTTTGTTTATTGCAGCCACGTGGTCGGAAAATGACGTCATACCGTTTCCGTTTACACAATACACATTAATGCAGTCACGGACGTAACACACACACACCTGTTTTATGTCATTGATTTTAATAGAGCTGATTTCTAAAAAAAAATCGTTTTGAACGGGTTAAAAAATCGAAAAGCATTTCTTTACTCTCCAACCAAAACACAGCCGAACGAGAGTCATTGAAAATCTTACGTGGCTGAACCGAGTTCTAAAGAATATAAATACATATTTCACGATTACACAAGCCTGAAAGAAATCGCTTTGTCTACAAACGGCGACCGATATTGATGCAACGTGATCGGAAAATGACGTCATGCGGTTTCATTTTAATTCATGTAAGGGCGTAATACACTCGTGGTTTATGTTATTGGTTTCAATGGAAACCGATTCTTAAATAGAAATATCGTTTAGAATGCGTGAAAAAAAAAAGGCATTTTCTCTGGGAGGTTTAACAGACATGATAGGTGTGTATTGAAAATTGCGCCCTGTGAAAAAAAAAACAATTATATATTTTAATACCGGTTCTATAGTGAGCCATAAATTAATGACTTGTGTAAACAAACTAGCGTATGTCCTGCATTGATTTACCTAATTTTCTCACCCTGCTAGCATGCCGATAACGCCTGAGGCCATTGTTCACGGTTGAATTATATTAACACACAGATCATATTTCGCTGCGATAAGATCAAAGAACCCTACGTGGACTTGTCCGACTTTCACCTAGTTAGACAATGAACCGGTCTAACACCTTGTGCTGTAGGTGATTTTTGTATACATGCTCGGATTATCAGTGGCAAACCGTCAGCTTGTTTTTTTTTCAACAATGATTTAGCGAAAATTTTTGAACCGATTTTTTGAAAATTTTATTGAATTATGGACCGATTTTTTTAACTTCTTTTTCAGTTAAAATCGGTTCAGTAATCCCAAAACCGGTTCAGAACCGGAAAACCAACATTTTCTCGAGCCCTGTTCCTCACCATTCTTCAATTTATGATCATCAAATGCATTTGAGCAGCCAATTAAGGGGAATGGATACACAGTCAGGGGAGGCAACTCCTGCAAAAGTATTTTTGTCTCCTATGCCAATAGGCGTCAACTCTTAAAGGAAAGAATTTGCTCCTGAGGAGCAAATTCTTTCCTTTAAGAGTAGACCCCAATTTTCCATGTGACGGAGTTTATAGAAAAGTAAACAGAAGTCCCTAAATTGGTCTCTCATTGAAAAATGGCGGAAAAACCTGCCAGGTATATCCATTGCCCTTAATAGGACTAGACACATAGCTCTTTGCCTGAAGCTACCTCAAGGTCTTGTTAAAATGTCTATTAGCAGCAAAGGCTCTGGTAAGACTGCGCTAATGTACAGGCTCACCTGTGCCTTTGCTGGTAAACTATGCCATAAGTGCCCTTTTCTCATGAGCTCAAATGCTCTAGCAAGCATAATATTTAACACATCAAAATTTTTGCTGAAAAATTGGTGATAAGTTTTTCATGTTTTTTTTTTCAGCAAAAATAAGGGGGGTTTGCCACACCTGAATGGTGATACATGATGTCATCTAATCACTTCAGAAGCTTTGAACAACAGTTACTGGATATACAATAATTAATTCCATTTGAGGGAAGTAATCTAATTACCTCCCTTTCCAGGAAGTTATTCCCCTTTGGAACTCCAGTTTTGCATTTTTTGCGAGTGTTCAGATTTGTACGAGTATTTTAACCCATACTATAAAGTTTATGAATACCAAAGCCTTAGTATTGTCCTGCATCAGAAAAAAAAGTACACAACCGTAACTTACAATGAGCAGAAAATGAAACATGACTGATGACAAATTTGTGATGAACTACGGTAGGAAAATTAAAAAAAAAAAAAAAAATCTTTGAAACACGAGTTTGTAAGTAAAGATTTACATCAGCCAGTTCATTAACCATACATATATAAAATATCACAATTGCTTGTTTAGTAAACTACCATAATTAATCCTTAACCCGTATCTTGCTGTTCACGACAACCCCTATCTTTGCAAACAGTGTAGATCCAGATCAGATGGCTTCTGAAGAAGCCATCTGATCAGGATCTACACTGTTTGGCATTCAGTTTATGAATTTGTAGCAATAAATTACATCAAGCAATTTGATTGGTTGATAGACAGAAATGGGTGTGGCTTAAATGAATATTCAGCAAGATAAGGGTTAACCCATGTGTACTAGTGAACTCTTCACTGCTATATGTTGGACAAGTCCAGAGTCAGGTCTAATTTTTCTGGATCTGCACTGTCTGCCAAGGTGCCCCTTTAGGGGTTTCCCCCTGCATACAATGGGTTAAATAACCAAGTATAACCAGAACATACAACATTCACATTTTTTTTTCCTTTTATTTTTTTAAAATAAGGCTTGAATTTTCATGTAAATCATCTGCTACAGCAGACATATTCACAAATTAAGTCAAGACTTCTTTTCTCTGGATAAAAAATAGACTGGCATCTGTTTCAGTTGTACTTGGCACTTTAAGGTTTTATGTAAATACAACTGTATCTGGACAACATTGCCTAAGCAAACCACATGAACCCAGAAGAGAATGTTATCAAAGAACATTCTGATCAGGACCTGTGCAATTTGCCATTCTGGGGCCAGTTGTTCAAAACTAACGACGTCGTTAGTTAACATATCGTTAAAACTTTGATCATTAAATATGGCAAATATGCTGAAATTTTTGCTGAAAAAATGTGAGCAGCTTTTGCGGATGCAAAAGCTGCTCACATTTTTTCAGCAAAAATACCAAAATTTTCAATATTGTACTTGCTAGAAGAGTTAACAATATGACCACTAACGAGCTCGTTAAGCTAATGATGCTTTGAACAACTGGCCCCTGTTTTCTGACACATAGCAAACAGAAACAATGTTCAAATATTACAACATTTAAACCTTATCCCACTGATCATGACAAACCCAACTTTTGCAAACAGTGTAGATCCAGAGATCTGAGACTACACTGTTTGCCATTCAGTTTGAGAATGACTATACTATATCAAGTAATATGATTGGTTGATAGTCAGAAATGGTTGTGGCCAAATTAAATATTCAGCAGGATTCAGCAGGATAAGGGTTAAACAATGAACTAAATTTGTAACTCCTGTTCAGAGTTGGCAGTACTGAATGCATATTTATTGTTCACAACAGCACGTCCTCTAGGTGTAGAAGGTCCTGAACTATGTTGAGACACAATTCCACGTCCATTATTTACTGGGGAAACTGATGGACTCCTCGTTGCTAGTGGAGACAGTGAGGGGGTGAAGGAAGGTGTAAGAGCTGGGGAAGTGAAACTCGACTCATGACTAATAGGGGAACGGGGCATTGAGGTATTTATAGTGCTAGTCCTTGCTGAATTTGCATTTGATCCTGAGGAATGACTAGACCTGTTTGATCTTGAAGCATGTGCCATTGCTTTTGGAGGAGCGTCTGTTATCATAGGTGGAGGCACAGTTCGTACTTGAGCATTTAAATTGCTGTTGCGGTTATGTTGAATGATTTGCACAGGTGTCTTTTTTGGCTGAAGTGTATCGTCTTTTAATCGTGCAATTTCAGCAAAAACATGTGCGAGTGGTTGATATTGTGGTCCCCAGTCTAACAAATAGTCCCAGTTATATGAACCACTATATTCCTCCTCACTGTTTATCACATTAGAAAGTGAGCCCACCATGTGAGGCTCTGGTTCATGGAATCCCATGTCATGACTTTTATCTAACATTGCAACTTCACTGTCAACTTGATCACCTCCAAGTTTTGTGTAGTCAATTATATCAATCTCTAATCCATCCCCTTCCCCACCACCTGCATCAGAAAACTGATGCATACTTTCAACGGAATGAGTCAATCCTGATTTGGCTTTGGAATCAATTTTAGCAGTGTCTATCCCAAGCCTTGCAAGATAATCTTGATGATTCTGAACTGATGGCTCAGAATTATTATCATCGTCTTGTATGCCAGAATCTGGCATCGCTTTTCGGAATCCATTAGAATTATTGAGATAAGGTGAACTAGAATTAATCATTGCTAATTCTTCATCTTCATCATCTTCTGCTGAGCCACGACCACTAGAGGCTGAATTATTGGAATGGGCAGACATATCATGAGAATGTGCAACATTAGTATGACCAGTATATCTCACAACATCATTGTACACAGGAGGAACACCATTGCGACCTGGTGTAAGAGCATCAAAGTCATCAGTATCATACATAGGAGCTTCACTTGGGGAGGGTTCTTTGGCACGGTAACGGTTACGTAGCAATATCAGAATTATTACAATCACGAGAATTATTGCAAGAACAGACACCACAATGATAACAATTATTGCGACATTGAGAGTTTCTTCTGGCCCTGTAGGAGTAGGCTTTGATATTGGCTGCATCTGGCAGTTGGCACAGGTCCTATCAACATCCACATGAATACTCACAACAGAGGTTAAAGAATCATCTAAGCCTGAACTGGCCTCAATTGTGAGAGTCTCAACAGCCCTCTTTGATCTATGATTCCAATTTGTTCTGAAACTCTGTGAAATGTATTCCCTGTTTAGGTCATAAATTACCCTTATTTCTCCAGTTTTAGAATTTACATCAAAGTATGGGTGTTTGGGTTTCATCTGATAGAACACCTTTCCAGCAATACCTCCATCCACGTCTGTGGCTCTTACAACCCCAATTATCGTTCCATTCTTCGCATTTCCTTGGACTGAAAAGTTGTATTCTGTTCTCTCAAACATTGGTGCTGACTCATCCACGTCCATTAAATTAAGAATCACAGGTATGGAGGTTTTGAGCCCACCTGTATCTGTTGCAGTCAGGTTAAACCTGAACTGACGCTGGAAGGCGGTCTCATAATCTAATCGCTCAGCACCTTCCCAGAAAACCTTGCCACTGTCATAATGAACAGAGAACTTGTTGGAACCACTTAAAGTGTAGGTGACCAGTCCAAAATAACCACCATCTTTATCATTTGCATGTGCTTCAAAAATTGATGTTCCTTTTGCTGTGTTCTCATATATAACCTCCAGGTAAATATTGACAGGAAACTCTGGTGCATATTCATTTATATCTGTAACATGGACATTCACCGTTGTTATGTTTGATAACCGTGGACTATCTGACCCACAACCAGTGCAGTCAGTTGCCTTGACAACCAGTTTATGAGCTGTATGGTATTCATAATCCAAGGTTTGATTTGGTGTTATGATCAGTTCACCAGTTCCACCATTCACAATAAAAAGTCCATCCTCATTGCCAGATGTAATCACATAGTACAGTTTACTATTCTGTCCTTCATCTTCATCATAAGCTCTTACATTAAGGAATCCAACTTCACTTGGAAATGATTCATTCAGCTCCATAAAATATTCAGACTTCTCAAAGTAAGGCACCTTATCGTTTATATCATTCACCAGAATCTGAACATTGACAGGTGTAGAATTTCTTGGTGGGTTTCCTCTATCCGTTGCTAAAATATTCAGATTATATTCTGCTATGTCCTCTCTATCTAGGTGACTGTTTAAGATAATTCTGCCCAGCTTCTGATCAATAGAGAATTTATTATTAATATTTCCATCAATGATTTTGTAGTCTATTTCCTGGTTCCTTCCCGAACTGTCTCTGTCAGTGGCTGAAACATGTTCTATCACAGCACCACGCTGTGTGTCTTCACTTATACTCGTTCTGAAATAAATAAACAACAACTTCAGTATGACACCGTAACAATTAAACCTTACAACAGAAAAATCTAGCCCCGAGGTTATATAACTTTTTTCATGCTCAACTCAGCTGAGCATGAAACTTGTGGTGCTCATAAAAATTAAAATACTAAGAAATTGAGCGATTTTTCAGATAGCAGAGAATGTTATTTGTCCTGCTCATAAATTTTAAAATGCCAAAAATTGTTGTAATTTTAAAATTTGTGAGCAGGACAAATATCATGCTCAGGTGAATTGAGCAAAAAACAAGATGTTTTTTTTTTCTTCAAAGTTGGTCACAGTTCAATATTTTTCATTTGAGTGGGATGCCCTTGACACAAGGAACTTATAAGCCAAATATGAAGGCTCTATCTTAAACGGTTCAAAAGTTATGAACAATAATATTTTTTTCTTTAAAGTAGGTCATAGGTCAAGGTCACAGGTAAAATAATTTTGCATGAATTTAAAGCTCTTGTCACAAGGAACCTACATGCCAAATATGAAGGCTCTAACTTAAATGGTCCAAAAGTTATGAACAATTTTATTTTTTCTTTTAAGTAGGTCAAAGATCAAGGTCATGATCAAAAGATTTGCATGAATGTAAAGCTCTTATCACAGGGAACCTACATGCCAAATATGAAGGCTCTTTCCCAAACGGTTCGAAAGTTATGACCAAAATTTTATTTTTTTCTTTTAAGCAGGTCAAAGGTCAAGGTCACAGGTCAATTTTTTTTGCATGACTGTAAAGCTCGTGTCACAAGGAACCTACATGCCACATATGAAGGCTGAATCTGAAACGGTTTAAAAGTTATGAACAATGTTAACTTTTTCTTTTATGTAGGTCAAAGGTCAAGGTCACAGGTTAAATTTTGCATGAGTGTAAAGCTCTTTTCACAAGGAGCCTACATGCCAAATTTGTTTGTTCTTTTAAGTAGTTCAAAGATCAAGGTCATGGTAAAAAAATTTGCATGAATGTAAAGCTCTTATCACAGGGAACCTACATGCCAAATATGAAGGCTCTATCCCAAACGTTTCGAAAGTTATGACCAAACTCTTAATTTTTTCTTTTAAGTAGGTCAAAGGTCAAGGTCACAGGTCAAATTTTTTTGCATGAATGTAAAGCTTGTGTCACAAGGAACCTACATGCAAAATATGAAGGCTCTATCTTAAACGGTTCAAAAGTTATGACCAAAATGCTTTTAATTTTAAGTAGGTCAAAGGTCAAGGTCACAAATTTTTGCATGAATGTAAAGCTTTTGTCACAAGGAACATGCATGCCAAATATGAAGACTGTTCAAAAGTTATGACCAATGTTTTGTTTTTTTTTCATTTAAGTAGGTCAAAGGTCAAGGTCACAGGGCGAATTTTTTTGCATGAATGTGAAGCTCTTGTCACAAAGAACCTTCATGCCAAATGTGAATGCTCTATCTCTAATGGTTCAAAAGTTATGGCCAACGTTAAAGTTGTCCAGGTACACCTTTGGTGAACTTTTTTTGAAAAACAGTCAATAATGCCATTAGGCATTTTTCTTGTTGCCATTAATTTATTCTGTAAATTTTTGAAAATGTATTACAGGATAATTCATGGCGATTTTTCTTATTTTCAGTTGAATATGTTCTACTGGTCAAAGTTCATTGATTCAGACATACCAGTTGATGCTGTATTTTTAGACTTCCGCAAAGCTTTTGACTGTGTACCTCATAAGAGGCTTCTTTTGAAGATTGAAAGTCTTGGTATTAGTGGAAATATATTAAAATGGATACAGAACTTCTTAACTGACAGGCTTCAAAGGGTTGTGATAAATGGACATTCTTCAGAATGGACAGAAGTTACCAGTGGGGTACCTCAGGGATCAGTCCTGAGACCCCTGCTTTTCATATTGTATGTCAATGACCTTCCATCTCAAGTCAATTCATTCTGTAAACTTTTTGCTGATGATGCCAAATTATACAAAAATATTCAAAATCTGGAGGACTTAGAAGTGATACAAGAAGACCTAGATAAGTTATGTCAGTGGACTATAAAATGGTTGATGTTTTTCAATATAAACAAATGTAAAGTGATGCACATTGGTAAAGAAAATCCCAGAGTAGACTATGAAATGACAGATAAAGAAGGAAATTCCAAAAATCTACAATCGGTTGATAGTGAGAAGGATCTTGGTATTTATATTCAAGACAATATGAAATTTGATAAACATATAAGTATAACAGTAAACAGAGCAAATAGATTGGTAGGACTGATTAAGCGTGCTTTCTCATATCTGGACATCCAGACACTACTTATATTGCATAAGACACTTATCAGACCTATTCTGGATTATGGGAACACTATTTGGTATCCTACAATGAAAAAAGACATTCATGCCATTGAAAATGTACAGAGGAGAATTACCAGACTGTTGCCTGAATTATCACACCTGAGTTATGAAGAAAGACTGAAACAGTTGCATCTCACAACATTATTGTACAGACGGAATAGGATGGACATGATTCAAGTCTTTAAAATAATTCAAAATATTGATGATATTTCTTTGGATGGTTTATTTGAATTCTCAGAAAACCACACTAGGGGTCACTCCAAGAAATTAAAGAAACCCAGAGCTTTAAAGACCTTCAGATTGAATTCTTTTAGTATGAGAGCAATTAATTGATGGAATAACCTACCTGAAGACATTGTGTTATCTAAAACCGTACTGAGATTCAAGACCCTATATGATAGGCACATGGGAGACCAGAAATTCACTACAGACATCATTTATTAATGGACATTCAAAGTCAGCTTGTATTGCCGACCATAAACTACAAAATGGACTACAACATGATAACACCGGAAGCATACATTAAATGTGGTAGATAAGAAGAGATGTAGAAGACAAGTCACGGGACTCAATGGTTCTACCAGTACCAGTTATGGTTATTCTAATGAGGAACACAACATACACATATTTTTACAGAAGATAAAAAACAGATCCCTAACTTATTCCCATTAAGCCTCCTTATCTGGTGCTATGTTTTACCCACAGTGGCTCAAACTAGACTTGTCTAGAAGAAATAACAATTGACCCACAGTGTAAGAGCATTCATGATTCAATGTACACCACAACCTCTCTTTATAACACTATAGTTTGGGTTCACATCCCACACTGTGTTAGTTTAACAACACTGTTGTATCCAAACAAAATGTATAGATGATATAGAAAAATGACCACTTATGGTCATTTTTCTATATAATCTACACATTTTTGGGATCCATCTTTAATCAGTGTTGTATCCAAAACCATGTTATAATGAACATTGTTATAAAGATGCTGTGGCTAATAATTACAAATGAAGCCTAAAAAGAAAAAATTGACTTACATATATGACTGTTGTTGGAACACAGGCGAGTACTTGTTGACACTCATTATCTGTATGTGTACAGCCACCACCCCTGAGAGGGTAGGGGTACCGCCGTCCTCAGCTGTCACCACTAGCTGTGTGATGGCTTGGTTGGGCTGGTATACCACTGTTGTGTTGGTGTAGATTATACCTGAAATAGAAGATATAAACCTTTCAACCCTGTAAACTAGTACAGTTACAATGTAGATCAAGATGAGAATTCATAGAAACAGATCAGGTCGGAATTTGGTGATATAGAATAATTTTTTGTCAACTTCCTATAAAAAGCTTATGTTGTCAATTCTCTATAAAAGCCTATTTTGTGGGCATTGATTCGGATCACCTCGGTGAGACTAATATGGAGGAATAAAGAATGCTATCCTTCAGTTATCACCAAATACCAAACTTGAGATGGCTCAAAATTATATATTGGCTGTAAACAGTGAATGGGTCTAAGCTTGTGCACACATGGAAGACAAAACTCAGCCTGCATACTCACTCAAAAACAACCATCCCTGTCGGCATGAAGAAGCCAATGTTAATAGACAATCATCTAGCATACATTAAACACTCTTATTAGACTGTGCAAGTTGATATGAGTCTAGACTGGTGCACATGATTGTCTGAAGATACATTTTTGTTTGTTGAGGCTCAAGTGTACTCTACTAACTCTGCTGGCTCGGAAAGACTCGTCTGCTATTCTCATAGTTGGTTAGCAACAAAGTATAAAGCAGAGCAGACTCCTATTAACATTAAAACACCAAACATGATTAACAGACTGCATTTTCAATCTACAGAGGACCCTTGATATAATGACAGTATTTCTCCCCTATTATTGTGCTGTTATGAAGAATATGCCATAATAAAGAATCCCAGTTAGGAGTATGATAGGTAATAAAAGCTGTTTTCCCCATTATTACTCCAAGAAACGAATGTTATAGACATTTGTTAGAATCGCCTCAGCGATTCTGACAAATTTCTATGACATTTGTTTCTTGGAGTATTAGATTACAAGACCATTTCATAACTATGGACTCGATTTGTGCATTTCCAACCCGAGGGAAGCCCATGCCATTCGAAACCAAGGCTAAGTAGCCATTGCATTCAAATTGCAGTTATAACTAGTTTTGCCATTATATTGAATGTCGGTATAAAGAGAGTTGATTGTATTCCTCTTTTTTTTTTATTTCAGAGAAAAGACATTAAGTGTGAATTATCTGCTTTCCTCTTCCAGACAATTCACATGTAATGAAAAGCCTAATTCTCTCTGGTAGACAACTCACAGAATTGTCAAGCCCCATTTTCTCTGAAAAATATGGAAAAAAGACAGTCTGCTCTAGAACTTGCCATTGCACTATAAGATTTAAGAGTTTAGAAAATACATAAATGATTACCTGTTTTAGAATCAATGTAGAAATCACTAGAGGGAGCCAGTGTCAGGCTGTATGTGATGTCAGCATTAACCCCAGCATCAGCATCAGTAGCATTAACCTGTATGACCTTGACATTGGATAGGGTTCCCTCATCTAATGTCACCTGTAACATGCGAAAATACTATTATGCTCATGTCTGCTACATAAATTTTGTGAATCAGATAGTCCTAACAAGCACCCACAATCCAAGTTTAAACCTCATCCTGCTCAATAATTTATTTTGCCACACCCATTTCTGACTGTCAACATATCAAATTACTCGATATATTATATTCATATAAATTCACAAACTGAATCACCAACAGTGTAAATCCTTATAAGATGGCTTCTCAGCCATCTGATCTGGAACTAACAAACGGTGTAGATCCTGAAGCCATCTGATCTTTAACTACACTGTTTGCCATCTGAGTTTGCAAAGGAAGGCATTGTAGTGTTCAGCATAATAAGGGTTAGAGAAGAAATAAAACACACATCTCGCATTTCTTCACAAAAACTCATTCATATTGCTACTGCAGAATTACCTTACCAGGTTGTATGTTTGTGGTGTTGATTCCGAATTTCTATTTCCACTTCCATCACAGGAAATGTGCTCCACTGCTAGAAAACCTGTGTGTGTTTTTGATCAGAGAAGATACACACTGGCCTGCTCAGCTATACAGACCAGGGAGAGTCTCAAATCTGAAAACAAAGGTTTTGTTTGTTTAACATGAGGTTTAACGTCCCCTTTAACACTGTATAGGCCATTTTGGAGACATTGCCTTCAATTTTGTGGGACTCGTGTGCGGTCAGTTTCAGCTCTGCGTGGAAGCATCATGCAGCCCATCTATTTCTTCAAGCCCCGATGGGCGGGTGCCGATGAACAAAGGTACTGATCAAAACAAACAAACGAAGTGTTATATTACCAACCTGATAGCTTTGTTGTGAGAACTGTGGAGCATTGTCATTCTCATCCATCACATTGATAGTCAGCGTGGTAAAGTCAAGGTGTTCTCCGTCACTTGCCTGAAGAATAGGAAAACACATTGTTATGGTAATGACCATAGTAAGATGTCTTATTTGTATGAATTATCTTTGCCACATCTGCCCAAACAAGCAAAACATGAACTGACCAATGGGCATTCTCAGATTTATATTCTTCAATACAAGTGTGCAGCCAACGAGTAAAACCGGGAAATTAGAGATACAGAGGACCCACTGAAACTTCAGAATGATATAGATAGATTAGGATGTGTGGGACTTCTTTAGTGAGAGCTAGGGACTAACTTCCCATCACAGGTCCTGGTGTATGAATGTCATTTGACATGTCACCAGTAACAATTCTGATTCTGATTCTGACCAGATAAGGCCAGTTGTTCAAAGCATCGTTTCTTTACGAGCTCGTTAGTTGTCATATTGTTAACTGTTCTAGCAAGTACAATAGCTAAAATTTTGTTATTTTTGCTGAAAAAATGTGAGCAGCTTTTGCATTTGCAATGCAAAAGCTGCTCACTTTTTTTCAGCAAAATAATAGTATATTTGCCATATTAAATGATCAAAGATTTTTAAGGATCTGTTAACTAAGTACGTCATTAGTTTTGAACAACTGGCCCCAGGCAAACACATGACGTCTTACATAAAGCTTCCTCAGCATCTCTTCTACTTGTCTGTAAGCAGCAAAGGTTCAGGTGAGACTGTACTTATGTACTGGCTTGTCTGAGCCTTCCCAGGTTGCCTATGCCATAGCAATGTTTTTTGAGCAACTCCTTTGACTCTGATGTTGACAAGTACATGTAAATGCTTCATCCAGTATAAAAAAATACACTCTTGTGCATGTACTATGTTAGCAACTTGTGTTACTGAAAATTTTCAAAAAAAACACAGTTCCCTATATGCTTTCTTCCTCTCAGCTCTCTTGCAGTTTAGGCAGTTTAGAGCTAAGCTCTGAATGGCCCAATATGACCTAAATAGTGTTGGCTGGGTTGTTAGTCTTCAAATCAAAAAAATAAAAGAGCTAAGATAGGTCTGATCACAGTAGCACTTCATGCATTTGATTAAGACTGGCCATCATTATACCGCCACAAATGAAATTTGGGGGGGTATATAGGAGTGAGCTTGTCGGTCTGTCGGTCGGTCTGTTGACTTGGTTTCCAGACGATAACTCAAAAAGCGCTTCACCGATTTTTATAATTTTTGGTACACTGATGTAACATCATAAAATACAGGTCAAGTTCCATTTCCACTACAATTCATCAATTTTCGACATAGTTATGGCCCCTTTCAAGTGAAAAAATTGCAAAATGCCGCTGTTGTACTATCAAGGCAGTTTTTGTGGGGGTATTCATCACCTTTAGTGATAGCTCTAGTTAGTACTGGTAGACAAACTTTTATAAGGAAAACTGTACTATCATGTTAGATTTATGTACTGCCAAATTATTATCATTATTTTTTTTTTTGGGGGGGGGGGGGCAGGGGGGGGGGTCAGAATAATATCTGTGGTTACCTGAAGTCCAACAGTATAGTGGTATCTGTGTTCATGGTCCAATGCTTTAGCTAATCTCACCATCCCACTGAACCTGTCAATACTGAACATTCCATCAGGGTTGCCATCAACACTGAAGTCATACATCACAGCTGGACTGATGTCAACATCATTGGCAGTTACCAAGGCAATAGCTGTACCAACCTCAGTGGCTGCAAAGTTATTCAGAGTAAAATTTAAAACTAACATACATACAGGAAAACATGATGTATTCTTTTATCTTTATTTCAAACATCAACGAAAATTGAATTTAACCTTAACTAGACTACCTTTTAGGAAGGGTTCAGCAAGAAAGCCAACGCAAACAGGAAGTCAAGGTGATTGTCTCCCTTTCAAAAATTCATGGGGAAAAAATCTGCAATAAGCATCCATTTTCCTTGATCTGTTTTTAAAATGGAGCTTGACATTTCAATAGATATATGTACAGAGGTATTTGACATTTGGTCACAATGTCTTGAAAGGGAGGCTTTTGAAATTCCTTTAAACTGTATTTAGGCTTGACATTTCCATTGTCTCCAAACTGCTTAACCCGTTGTATACTAATGGACTCTTCCATTGCTATATGTTGGACAAATCCATTTGTTATAAAAGGGATGGTAAAGTAGAAGTAAAACAAAGATCAGGAATCGATACAATTAACTTACTCCACCCATCAAAGACACCAAAGGGAAAGAAACACAAACATTAAGCGACCAGACCATAATGGAAACCTAACCAAAGAAGGCCATAAGGACAGTTACTTTCCCACAAAATGGCCATATGGCCATCCAAAATAAAAAGACACAAGTGATACACACAGTAAGTAACAAACAACACCATAAATAAACCGCCACAGAAGAACCGCCTTGGAACGGTCAGTGGTAAGCCTATTTTTCATTCTTGTTCTATTTTTGACGAAAAATTCTGTTAGCAAATAGTGCAGGCCCTGATCAGACACCATGTTCTGCGGTATCTGATCTGGGTCTGCACTGTTTGGCAAGGTACCCCTTTAAGGGTTTCCCGCATGCAACGGGTTAATAATTTCCTTCAAATTCTCAACAGGTTAAACGCAACAATTCTACCTTGACATTTCCTTCAAATGGCTTTAATACTACTTTCAGATTCTGAAGAGAATGCCCAGTGACATTTCCAGCTTTATAATTAGCTTCAAACTGCCTATAGGAAAGACAATTTCAAGGAAAAGAGTCCATACTCAGAAAAATACTGTTTTACAATATGGTTTTGGATATAACAGGGTTTAAAGATGGATCCCAAAAATGTACTCACTATATTGAAAAATGACCGTAAATGGTCTTTTTTCTATGCAATCAACACATTTTTGTTTTAAAAGACATTACACGATAGTTAAGCTAAAATGGCTTAATTCTGCTTTGGACACAAACATCAGTTTTATAAAGTGGCTGGGGTGTAATATAAATCATATTCTTGCACACCAACAAGGAAATCCGTGAATTTACCCTGGGATAGAAATTTATGTTCTGACCCTGGTGTTCCGACCCAGGCAACTAACATAAATGCGCTTCAATTCTATTTAACTGCCGGAACTACTTCTGCACTTCTTTTATTTTGTAAACAATATACACTTTCGAGCTGTCAAAACTAACCAGTTTTGTGCAAGATAAAGAATCCAATATGGGGTTCTGTTGTAGATGGGCGTTTCCAACCCTCGGGATGACCGTGCTGAGCGGAACCTCGGCATAGCCTCGGTTCCACTCAGCACTGTCATCCCGAGGGTTGGAAACGCATCTACAACAGAACCCCATATCAGATTCTTATAATCCTCACCATGCTGAACATTGAAATATCAGTTTTTGAAAACAGTATAGATCCTGATCAGCTGGCTTCTTAGAAGCCAGCTGATCAGGATCTATACTGTTTTCCATTCTGCTTCTGAATCTATGGTAAAAATTGGTATCATGAAACACAAGTGGCTGAAAATTGGGGAGGCAGTGTAGCATTAAATTTCAGACACACAGGCCAATCTATGTCATCAATGATAGGCAGATCCCAAAGCCATTTATTTTCATGTGACACAACACAATTATATTTCTGTAACAAAATGAAGCTGTAGTCATTAAATTGCACTTGAATAACAAATAAGGCAATCAAACATTTTTCTTAGCCACAGTAAAATTAGGCAAATAACAATATGTGCAATATTAATTTCTTTATGCTGTCTACTGTATTTACCGTTTGTATTTGGACAGACAGGACTGAGAAAATAGTGTAATGATAATAGTGTTATGATAATAGTGTAATGATAATAGTGTAATGATAATAGTGTGATGATAATAGTGTGATGATAATAGTGTAATGATAATAGTGTTATGATAATAGTGTTATGATAATAGTGTAATGATAATAGTGTGATGATAATAGTGTTATGATAATAGTGTGATGATAATAGTGTAATGATAATAGTGTTATGATAATAGTGTTATGATAATAGTGTAATGATAATAGTGTGATGATAATAGTGTAATGATAATAGTGTTATGATAATAGTGTAATGATAATAGTGTAATGATAATAGTGTTATGATAATAGTGTTATGATAACAGTGTGATGATAATAATGTGATGATAATAGTGTTATGAGATGTTCCAGAACATGGCATCTCATCAGGGTCTATCTACACTGTTTGCTACTCATCCAACTGCAGTCCAACCTGTATTAAGCAAGCACCTGAGGGATAACCAAAATGTGCTCGCTTAGGACAGGTGCTTGCTTAATAGAAGTGAAATTTAACACATTTGCCTATGCCTGCTTGCTTGCTTAATAGAGGTGGCCACTAAGATTTAACTGCATTTTTTAAACACAAGATAAGGTAGTAAATTGTACTTGTTCAAATTTTAGAACAGGTATGGTCAGGGATTGAGGTGTCCGATAATTTAGGTTAAATAAGGTATTCCATTTGCATCACTGCATAATCATGTCACATATTATTGCTACTACAACACTTAACATTTACAGTCAAAAGCTGTTTATGACAGAATTAAGAGCATTACATGCTGACAAGTTATTTTATTATGCCCCATCAGATTTTTCAAATAGCTGCTGTACAAAACACATCATCCATAAGAACATGAAACCATCTTCATATCTGAGATGCATCACAAGGGTTTGTGACAAGATAAGACGCAAATATCTTACCATAAAAATCATAAAAATTTGGACACCTTGAGAACTTGCTGTAATTCATCAAAAATTTTAACAAATTTGTTTCACAATCCAGCAAGTGGTCCAAAAGGTGCAGCCGGAATGGCAAACAGTGTAGACCCTGATCAGACTGCTCCTTCAGTCTGATCTGAGTCTGCACTGTTAAATAATAATAATTGACTTCATTTTTAGAAGGTAACATATTCAGTCAAGTAGTATTAATCTTCCATGTGGCCCTCTTTTCTCCTTCTTCCTGGGTAGAAACCAGTACTAAGCAATGTGGATAAAGTCTCTTGCTCAAGGAAACAACACTTGGCGCTTGTGGGGATCGAATCAGCTACCTCTTGATGTCAAATCCAATGGTTTACCACTGCACTACAGCACTTAGGCCTAATTGTCCCGATTCTTGAGATCATTATGGTATAAGGCACAAGATGAAAATTTTGAAGAAATCCAGTTAAAGAACATACCTTCACTAGCATTCACTGGGTGCGTCTTCGGGAACTTGGGTGGATTATCATTTGTGTCGATCACCGAAATCTTGACAGTACAGGTGCTTGACAATGTGATATCTCCATTATCGACAGCCTCAATGACAAGCTTGTAGCTGTTCCTGATCTCATAGTCCACAATCAGGTTTGTCTTGATGAGGCCGCTGTATGGAGGGTCGATGGTGAATGCCTCGTCAGGGTTGCCGTGTATGATGTTATATCTGATATCACTGTTAGGACCAGGGCTATCATCATCAATGGCTCTCACCTGTGATATTACATACATATTTAACTGTAGAAATATCCCAATATGAAGACTTTATCAGAGCGCATATTATTTTTATCATTATTTCCACTGCAGAATGTTGAAAATATATGAGGGTCATTGTCCATTCTGTTGTGTATTCCATGCTTTGAAGGGATTACATTTTTATAACATAATCAAATAAGCTCATCACTGTCAAGCCTAGACACTAAGGCTCGACATTTCATATGAATGTCAAGCCTTATTTTCTCTGAAAAATGAGAAAATATTTGAAAATAATATCTGCAAATATTGTGAAGGTAGTTAAAGGGTTTAGTGATGTCAAAATTTTCCATGGTTCTCCAAATAAGTGAATGTTTACAACTCTATAACATCAATGCTGCTATTCTGCTGTTAACAGTAAAATCATGAGTAAATGTTTCATTTTAACCCATTTAGTACCAGAAACCCCAAAACCGGTACCCTGGCAAACAGTGCAGGCCCAGATCAGACGCCGCATTTGCGGCGTCTGATCTGGGCCTCCACTGTTTGCTAAAAGTTCAGCCATTTTCCAAATGAGTTTTGATGAAAACACAACCTGACACCCCTAAATTTTGAAATGAAGTCCTGCTACATATAAGCAGGAAGATTCCATTTGGTACAAAAATGGTTAATGATCTCATAAGACATTTTTCATCGAAGTATAACCATAACATTTAACCTCTCGTGACACAATGACTACCTACCTGCATGACATACGTATATTTTGGTTGTTCTTCATACACCTTGGTGACATAGCGATCTTGTGTGAACTTAGGAGGATTATCGTTAATGTCAATAAGATTGACCCAGACTGTTGTGTAGGCATATACACCATTGCTATTTGCTGCCACTAAGAGTCTCATGTGCTGGTTCATCTCAAAGTCGACTGGATCAGGGTTTCTCACTGTGATCAAACCTGTTAAAAAGGACAAAAAGAAACCAGTCAATATTATGAGGCATATAAAGATTATTTAGAATGATAATGGTTCCATTACTCAAATCATAAAGACCAACTTTGTCCTCTTAGGTATCGTAATGCGATACGGACATGCACTACGTATTTTTCAAGCCTGATATCAATTGTGACATTCCCAGAAAGGGCTTACCGCAGAACGCGATGTCTCACCAGGTTCTACATTATTTGCCACTCATCCAACTATTTTTAGGCACAACATCAGGAAGTAAATACCGTATTCGCCCTAATTACCGCACATGCTCTTATAAGCGCACACGAAAGCTATTTTTGAAAAGGAAATGCATAAGCGCACACTTTACAGTAATCTCCCCTTGAAGCTCTCATAGTAAATCTATAAAAAACTTACCATTATTTCTTCCAACAGTGAAGGCAATGCTTAAGTATCTTTTTCCGTCCCATTAAATATCAGTATGCATCATCTTAGAAGCTGCTGTTTTCGTATCAAGTGTGCGCTAATTAGGTAGATTTTTCACCATGATTTTATGACACGATTTTGAAAAAACTAAGCACACGGTGCGGTAATTAGGGCGAATACAGTAATACTTGTTTAAATTTTAGAACAAGTATGGTAAGGAGTTGAGGTGTCCTAATACTTAGGGTTAATACAGAAGCTGCAGATAATGAGGAGAGATGAGGATGATTTTGGGACAATTTCTATTTTTCCATAAAAACACATATTGTGGTTAAGAATAAGGATATTATCCCTTAAGTTAACCCTTGTCCTGCTGAGCCCGGATATGCCTTATTTTCCAAACAATGAAGATCCAGATCAGATGGCTTCTGATGAAGCCATCTGATCAGGATCTACATTGTTTGCCATTCAGATTGTGAATGTGTTGCAATAATTTGCATCAAGTAATCTGATTGGTTGATAATCGGTAGTGGGTGTGGCATATATGAATATTCAGCAGAACAAGGGTTAATGATCCTCGGTACTTCTCCTTGAGCTATGTAAATCAAGCAAACAGAAATTATATCACAGTCAGCCCAGAAGACATGTACACTCCATATTTTACAATCCTATGGTGTATTCCTTGCTCGCAAAGGATAACCCTTTCTAGAACATATTTAACGTCACTACAGCTGGTGTCTGGGAATGTGTGGCGGCCGTAAAAAGTCTCCCTGCCCTACATCATAGTGTAGTTTATATTTTCTTGTCCTTTGGGATCATCGATTCCATTGCTGAATTTTGAAAATATTTGAGGGTCACTAAATGGCCGAAACTAGCTAGTCTGGCCCAGAAGACATGTACACTCCATATGTTCCATTCCTATGGTGTATTCATTGCTTCCAAAGGATAACCCTTTCTAGAACATATTTGTAACCCACAACAAAATCTGTGAAAGCAAAAGAACTGTATACAGTCTGTACAAAATCTGTACAAAAATGTACAGACTATACAGGAAAATGACCTTTAACAGGAATACATGTATGACTATTTAAAGTCATTTTTTTCTATATAATCTTTAAGTTTCTGAAATCCTTTGGTAAACCATTTTATTTTCAAGATGAGTATATTTTGTGTACAACAGTGCTGTAAATAGAGGATCTTACATGAGTGTAATAAGACATGCAACCTCATTAAGGATGTCGTAGGTGCAACTTTATGAGGTGTATCTAACTAATTTGCATATTTAATCCACTAGTGGATTATTAAATTTAATACATGGTATTATCCAGGCCTCATACTGACCAAGCTTTTCAAAGCCTGAAAGATTTGATTTTGTAGCCTTAACCCTCATCCTGCTGTACATGACAACCATTACCTTTGCAAACAGTGTAGATCCAGATCAGATGGCTTCTGAAGAAGCCATCTGATCAGGATCTACACTGTTTGTAATGCAGTTTGTGACTCAAATACATTATATCATATAATTTGATTGGTGAATAGGCAGAAATGGGTGTAGCAAAATAATTTTATTCAGAGGATAAGTGTTCAATAGTCATTTTAAACAGAATACAGAGGAAAAATCAATATCTAAAAAGCCTGAAATCAAGAAAAAATCAAGAAACAAACAAGCCCTAAAAGCCTGAAATCCTGCATATGCCTGAAAAATATGAGGCCTGATTATCATATTCTCAGGTGTGACGGCATTTGATAAAGAAGGTTGTGAGTACCTTGATCATTAATATAGAAGCCGAGAGCTTCATTTCCACTAGCAAAACTGTACGTAACTCCAGCAGAAGGGTTCTCAAGTTCTACTGTTATCACTCTGGTGTTCACTGGGGAATGTTCCTCCACACTGGTCGAGTAGTTCTGGTTCCTGAACCTCAACACCTGGTCCCCACCTCCACTTCCTGTCCTGGTTACCATTATTTCAACAACTCCTGAAATGGACACGCTTTAAGTATTAATGGAAGGTTGATAAATCTAACACCTGCCAAAGCATTTTGATGACCTTGTAATGCATACTGTAATGATGTTAATTAAGTATTGGGACAGACAGGCCTAAGCAAACAGGTCAGACCCAGATCAGACTGCTCACTGTTTTTCATTCCTTCTGCAACTTTTGGACTCCTTGCTGAATCCTGAAACAAATTTGTTAAATTTTTTTTGAGAATTACAGCAAGTCATTACACTGTTCGTTTTTTCAGGATTTTAACGGTAAGTTGTCTTTGGATTCACATCAAAAACATACCACTTAAATCTGGCTTAACTAGCAGAACAATTTGTATCAAATCAAAATATTTATATAGAAAATGACCATTACTGAGCATTTTTCTACAGTCTGTATTTACCATATACAGTAAAATTCCTGTATTAAGACCACCTTTGGGACTGTTCAAAAGTGGTCTTAAAGACCACTTTTGAACAGTCCCAAAGGTGGTCCCTGACCAGAGGACATTGTAGGCAGAAAAGACAAAGAAAAATTATACCAGAATTAGTCCTAATTTTAGGTGGTCTTATTAGCGGAATTTCACTTTTGTTTGTTTGTTTGATTTGAGGTTTAAAGTTCCCCGTCAACACTGTAAAGGTCATTTTGGAGACATTGCTTCCAATTTTGTGGGACTTTTACCCGACATTGAGATGAAATGACATCTCAAGCCCTGTCCCCCAATGAAACCAATAGGGTTCATAAGCATGGACGGTCCGCCTCGAACCCTGGTCCCTGGATAGGCTTAGGTCCTCTAAGCGCTTTACCAGTACTAGTGTGCGGGCCGGATTCAGCTCTGAGTGGAGCATCATGCAGCCCATATATTTCTTTCACTGTATATCTGGACAGAGGTCTGAGCACTGTAGACCCAGATGAGGGTTAAATTATGGTTAGAAATCTAAATGAACTACAATTTATCCCTGGCAATCCGTTTGAAATACCAATGAACAACAGGCTTACCTGTAGTGCTAAGTGAATGGTTGCCACTATCAGAAGCAACCACCTTGAGATTATGATAGCCCACAGTATCTAGCCCCAGTGACTGTTTAGCTGTTATATACCCAGTATCGTCAATCCTAAACAACTGTAGAGCTATAGCATCAGACGCAGAACTAAGTCTGTAGGTCACTTTGCCATTTGGTCCAATATCTTTGTCCTCAGCCACCACAGTCAGTACATGTACACCAGCAGATGTGCCCATGGTAACATTCACCCTGTATGGTACCTCTTGGAACACAGGTGTGTTGTCATTGATATCACCAATAGTAACTCTGACCCGAGTTCTTTCTGACCTCTTGTCATACTTGCCGCCGTCACTGGCCTGTACATCGAAGGAATAGGAAGACTTTTTCTCACGATCAAATGTTCTGGAAAACAGGCAAGAATATGATCAAGGTACTACTTTCTAACATGACAGAAAGTGCAATAATTATTTCACACTATGACATTCAACTAAAAATGTTCCAAGTTTATGTGTGCATGGTTGAAAAAGGCCCCCGCCATCAGGGCTTGAAGAAAAATAGATGAGCTGCATGATGCTTCCACACAGAGCTGAAACCGACCCGCACACAAGAACTGGTAAACCGCTTAGGGGATCTAAGCCTGCCCAGGCAAAGCAGTGTGAGTCGGACCGGCTATGCTTATAAACCCTATTGGTTTCATTGGGCGGCAGGGCTTGAGCTTATAAACCCTATTGGTTTCATTGAGCGGCAGGGCTTGAGCTGTCATTTCATCTCAATGTCGGGTAAAAGTCCCACAAAATCGGAAGCAACGTCTCCAAAATGACTTTACAGTGTTGATGGGGACGTTATTCCTCAAATCAAGCAAAACAAACAAACATGGTTGAAAAACAAAACATAATCAATGCAGATATAGAGGAGACATTTTAAAGCATGCAGCACAAGCTTATAACATAATTAGTTGCAAACGTTCATGTATGTGTTGTTTATGCACGGATACTTTCATCTTTGTGCTATTGACTGAATCTACACTGTTTGCATAGGTATCTTTACTTGTTTACAAGGCTGAATCGGTTAATGGTTATTGTGGATTGTAAAATATGTTTACCCCTTTGTAGTAATGACTCCAGTTGTAGGATCAATATCAAACTGTCCGGCATCGGTGTCATTATAGAGACTGTACATCACCATTCCGTTATCACCCTCATCTGGGTCCGTAGCAACCACCATGACAACCGTCGTCCCTGGCAACACATCCTCAAACAACAACTTCTCGTACAAGTTCTCTTCAAATTCAGGATCATTATCATTTACATCCTGAACTGTCACCCTCAAAACACAGCTGCTAGAATACTGGCCGTCACTGGCAGTAATTTCTAGCTGGTATTTAGGGTGAAATTCTCTGTCAAGTGTTCCACATGACAGAATACCACTGGTAGGGTTGATAGTGAATTTTCCATCAACGTTTCCATCTGAAACAAACAGGGTATATAAAATCGTCTGCAGTTACTCAAAGGTTTCTGAAACTGAGGCCTACCAGTGTCCTTTGTTAAAGGCATAACAGTGTCCTTTGTTAACATATTAAAACTTTGTTTCACATGGAACCAAAAAAATGTTTTCTTTTTCAGCAACAATACCACTGTATTAAATATTCTACTTGTTCGAAGTTATCATTTTGACAACTAATCAGCTTGTTAAACTGTGCTTTGAACAACTGTTCCCTGGGCCCAGCTGTTCCACATCAAGTCATTAATAAATATTAACCCTTGTCCTGCTGAGCCCGGATATGCCTTATTTTCCAAACAATGAAGATCCAGATCAGATGGCTTCTGACGAAGCCATCTGATCAGGATCTACATTGTTTGCCATTCAGATTGTGAATTTGTGGCAATAATTTGCTTCAAATAATCTGATTACTGATAATCGGTAGTGGTTGTGGCTTATATGAATATTCAGCAGGACAAGGGTTAATCCTTCAACAGTACAGCAAAATTTTGTTGTTTTTTTCTGAATAAAATACCACAGTATAAGTTATTGTACTTGTCAGAACAGTGAACATTTTGACCGCATACCATTTTGACCGCCTAACAATAATGTTAGCACAGGATGCTTAGAACAACTGGGTCCCGAAGTTGATTGAATAGATACACATGACCAACAAAGCTAATCTTGTCTGTTCACTGCAAGATACTTGGGAGAAATTTCATTATATGCGGCTAATGCCTTATGTTTAACCCATTTTGTACCAGAAACCCCAAAAGGGGTAATTGGGAAACGGTGCAGGCCCAGATCAGGCGCCGCAGAATGCGCCGTCTGATCAGGGCCTACACTGTTTGCATAAAGTCAAGCCAATTTCCAAACAAATTTTGAAGAAAACACAACCTGACACCCCTAAATTTTGAAATGGACTCCTGCTATATATATAAGGAGGAAGATTCCATTTGGTACAAAAAAGGTTAAACAACCTCCGTAGAAACCAGCAACTTTTAATGGATGGTAAAATGTTTCCCATATTTACCGTATGTATTTGGTCAGACAGGCCTGAGCAAACAGTGTAGACACAGATTAGACACCACAGAATACAAAATTCAAAATCGTCAACTGCACCACCTGTGCTTATTGTCTTAAGGTATAATATTATTATGATTTCCACATTACCTGTGATTGTGTAAGTAACACGGCTGTTATCACCTTCATCAGCATCATGAGCGACAAACTTGTGTATGGCATCCTGTTCCCTGTTCTCCGGTATGTTTATAAATATCTCGTTCTCTTTAAATATTGGGGAGTGGTCGTTGATGTCAGTGACATTGATAATGATAGTGGCCATATCATACAACACCGGGTTGCCGTTGTCCTGGACATAGGCTGGAAGCAAAGAACAATGAACATTATAAATTACAGTAAATGGATAAACCAGACAATTTTTTTCTGTCACTCCTCACAAGAAAGTAAACTATCAAAACTTCCTGCATCCACTTGCTCAAAGTGGAAGTAAAACAAAGATCAGGAATCGATACAATTAACTTACTCCACCCACCAAAGACACCAAAGGGAAAGAAACACAAACATTAAGCGACCAGACCATAATGGAAACCTAAACAAAGGAAGGCCACAAGGACAGTCACTTTCCCACAAAATGGCCATATGGCCATCAAAAATAAAAAGACACAAGTGATACACACAGTAAGTAACAAACAACAACATAAATAAATCGCCACAGAAGAACCGCCTTGGAACAGTCAGTGGAAAGATTTCCACTGGGGGGCTTAAATCAATTTTAAGTGGCCACAATCCTCATTAGCTTAATGAGCTCATTAGTGGTCAAATTGTTAACTGTTCTAACAAGTGCAATATTTAAAATTTTGGTATTTTTGCTGAAAAAATGTGAGCAGCTTTTGCATTTGCAAAAGCTGCTCACATTTTTTCAGCAAAATATATTATCATATTTGCCATACTATCCCGACAAGAATTAAGCCAAAGGCCAAGTCGTGGCTATGTGGACTTGAAAATTAAGGTGAAAGCTGGGGTTGTCACAAATGTTGACGGCTTGATGAACAAACAAATAACTGAACAGAAAACCCCGACTCCTATAGCGCACCACTTTCTTAAAGAAGATAGGGCATAAACATAAATGGATTCAAATAATGAAAATAACTTTTGTTGCAATAAATCTAAAGTAGAAGTAAGACAAAGATCAGGAATTGATACAATTAACTTACTCCACCCATAAAAGACACCAAAGGGAAAGAAATACAAACATTAAGCGACCAGACCATAAAGGAAACCTAAACAAAGGAAGGCCACAAGACCAGTCACTTTCCCACAAAATGGCCATATGGCCATCAAAAATAAAAAGACACAAGTGAAACAGACAGTAAGTAACAAACAACAACATAAATAAATCGCCACAGAAGAACTGCCTTGGAACGGTCAGTGGAAAGATTTCCACTGGGGGGCTTAAATCGATTTTAAGTGGCCACAATCCTCATTAGCTTAATGAGCTCATTAGTGGTCAAATTGTTAACTGTTCTAGCAAGTGCAATATTTAAAATTTTGGTATTTTTGCTGAAAAAATGTGAGCAGCTTTTGCATTTGCAAAAGCTGCTCACATTTTTTCAGCAAAATATATTATCATATTTGCCATACTATCCCGACAAGAATTAAGCCAAAGGCCAAGTCGTGCCTATATGGACTTGAATATTAATGTGAAAGCTGGAGTTGTCACAAATGTTGACGGCTTGATGAACAAACAAATATCTGAACAGAAAACCAGTCTCCTATATCGCACCACGTTTCTTAAAGAAGACAGGGCATAAACATAAATGGATTCAAATAATGAAAATAACTTTTGTTGCAATAAATCTAAGGCTGAAATCACTACTTCCTACGTTAAAGATGTCACTGGGACATCCTACAGTTGTGCATGGCCTGTTTTCCTTGCAGCAGGTATAAGGGTAGGTGGGGGGATTTTCTTATTCCTCCCATATCTTCACTTTCTATCTTTTTTCTCTTTCTACCCTTCCTTCTCTTTCATCTCCTCTACCGGTCTCTTTTATCTCTTTTCTACCTTTCTCTGGGAGACAACATAAAATGACCCACAAGGGCTGATATGTTGAAACCAAACACAATCAACCAAATGTATCTAAAAGGCAAGAAACAGAGCATAAAAATCTCCCTTTCCTATTAATAAAAACCTCACCTGTAATGATGTAGGAACTCTTAATTTCTCTGTCAATGTCATTGGTTGTCGTGGTGATGAGGCCTGTGACTGGGTCAATCATAAAACTGTCATCAGCAATACCAGATGGAATGGTGTATTTCAACTGCTGATTTGCTCCTAGTGGACAAAAATAAAAACAATATTCTAAAACAATAATTCCAGTGCACTTGCATACCTTGAAGGCAAATGTATTCTGACATTTTGTAGGAAATCTGATGTTATTATGTAACATTGCTTTTCATTGGCAGACATTCGGGTTTAGTTTACTGCTTTTGGCAAAAAATTTTTAAACTTAACAAATGAATAAGTGCGTTAGATTGAAGAGAACTGCACTGAAAATTGCCATTTAGGGGAGATAAATTGTCAGTCTTGTGGAGCCGAGAAACGTAACATCTGACTAAAAAATCAGCAATTTTCCCTTGCCCCACCCTGCTCCATCACAAAATGGGCAAGCTTAATGTAACTTATTTACACAACATTTCAGCCTGTAATGGCCTTCATTAGGTGTAATAAACAAGTAGACAGGAAACGACGTCAAGACAAAACACATTACTTGGCGTAAAAAGTAAAAAATACTGTATATGTTGTGGCTACTCATAAGACAAAAAATAAGGAAAATTAATCCCTATCTTTGCAAACAGTGTAGATCCAGATCAGATGGCTTCTGAAGAAGCCAGATGGCTTCTGATCAGGATCTACACTGTTTGACATTTAGTTTATGAATTTGTAGCAATAAATTACATCAAGTAATTTGATTGGTTGATAGACAGAAATGGGTGTGGCTTAAATGAATATTCAGCAAGATAAGGGTTAATAATAAAATTTTTCTTGTTACCTTGATCTCTATCTGTTGCTGATATTCTAGTAATAACTGTTCCCATGATGCTGTGTTCTGTCACACTAGCCTGGTACGTGGACTCTAGGAAATGTGGTGCATTGTCGTTAACATCAAGGACTTCTATAGATATAACAGTTTCTGAACTACGAACTGGTGAACCATGATCTCTGGCTCTGATATGTACAGAATAGCCTGCTGTAGTTTCCCTGTCCAACTCAGATGCTATTGTCAATAATCCTGGAACAAAAAGAGATTGGTTTGTGTGAGCACATTCTTTTGGTGGTAAATGATTTTCTTAAATCAACAAGGAATGACCGTATAAGTATTCCATAATCACTCTCCAGATCTTCTATAATAACTAATGAAACTAAATGATATCGCAATGACATGAATGGGCTGCAAAATGCATCATGTCTTTTTATTAGTATCCTTTCTCAACAAATGACCTGAAATAGCTGTCTACAAATAACAGACATAATAATAAAAAACATTCTAGCCATTCAAACAGCAAAAATAATCATTTTTCTACCTGTTTGAGCTGTTAGAAATTAGGTTAAAGTTAATGTTTGTGTTATTAGAAGTAGAAGTAAAACAAAGATCAGGAATCGATACAATTAACTTACTCCACCCATCAAAGACACCAAAGGGAAAGAAACACAAACATTAAGCGACCAGACCATAATGGAAACCTAAACAAAGGAAGGCCATAAGGACAGTTACTTTCCCTCAAAATGGCCATCCAAAATAAAAAGACACAAGTGATACACACAGTAAGTAACAAACAACAACATAAATAAACCGCCACAGAAGAACCACCTTGGAACGGTCAGTGGAAAGATTTCCACTGGGGGGGGCTTAAATCGATTTTACGTGGCCACAATCCTCGTCCTTACTTCTGTCGCGATTTAGACAAATAATTTGTTCAGTCCGCATGAAGGCCTCCTAACTCATCAGTGCAACATCTCTGTGAACACAAAAAATCAAAGAACCACAGAGTGAGACAACGGTGAGGACTCGACAGCAAGAAACCACTGAAATGCTGGAGCAAAAGAAAACCAACAGTTAGACTCCGATGGGCCCGACCAGAGACAGGGCATCAGGCACCAACCAACATAACCAAGAATTAGATCTCTCTAATTTCTCAATAGAAGTAATTTTTTGTACAAGGATGCATGATAACTAGCATTTATGACCAACTTTTTCAAGTCTATTTCTCTGTTCTCAGGGATTAAATGGTAACAATATATGTAGTGCACTTGATACCATATCAGCCTAAATATGCCACCTTTTCTAAATTGTGTTATTACATGTTAATGTCATTTTAATTGGAATACTACAAAGAGTAGTCACAGGATAGAATAGCTTGCCCTGCATTTGAAAGTGATGTACATGGCCCCCACACTGTGGGTGGTGCAACAGCTCTTTATAAAGTTAACAAGGAAAGCTGAGTAATGAATACATGTGAAAACTACACCATATAATAGGGTTGGTTTATTTACAATGGATAACATTTTTTTTTTGCTTGTTTCTGCTCTAAAACATAGTTTGCTAGTATTTATTAGAACCATTTCAATGATGTGGTTCTTATGAGCTGCCACAATTTAGGCTTGATGCAAATATAAGAACAATAACACAATTTCATGAAGAAAATGCCACTGTTATAGCATTCAGGCATGAGACTGGTGGACTGCTGAAAAAAATCTGAAACCTGATTGGAAAATCTGAAGCCCCATCACCCCTTCTAAAAATGTCATTTTTGTAACTTTCAGACAAAAAAAACAAGTAACTAAGCAAAACATATTTTAAGCCAAAAAATCTGAAATCTGCCAAAAATCTGGAAAGTCTCATGCCTGAGCATTGACAGACAGCATCAAATCACATGGATGTATTATCCTGATGCACCATTATTGTTTTCTCCATGAGGTAAGTGGGAGTTTGCCAGAATACTTTGAGACATGAATTCGGTCTTAGATACTTAAACAGGAAATTCCCCCCAAAAAAACCTATGTTCAAATTTTAATGCCCACCTACATAGCCCTAGATAAGGTGCTTTTTTTTTCATCCGAAAGGTACTGATATTTTTCCAATTTCTGAAAGAGAACACATGTTGTGGGTATTCATTAGAAGCCCCTCAGCGAAGCACTTATAATGAGTACCAACAATGTATATTTTTGTGGTGGATACCCCCTCTTATCTGGGGCTATGCCACCTAGGTGATTTTTAATCTTAAAATGTGACTCAAGGGCAGGAAAAAAGGAATGTCTAATTACCCAGGGTTATCCCACCATCCCTCCTCTGGGGTACTCACTTTTGAAAAGCCCCAATACATATTACTTACCAGTAGTTTCATCAATTCTAAATGCCTTGTTCATGTTCCCAGACACTATACTGTAACTGATGACATTATTCCCGCTCTTGTTTACATTGCCATCTGCATCTACAGCAATAATGGAAGAAATCCTATATCCAACAGGCTCATCCTCCAGAACTTGGAAAGGGGAGTAACTCTGAAATACTGGTGCATTGTCATTCTCATCCAAGATCAGAATCATCACTGTAAGAGTTGTAAATAACTGACTCGCCTTGGTTGGTGCCTGATCGTAAGCTTTTATGACAAGACTAATTTCCTTC
Organism: Lucinisca nassula; assembly: GCA_963580285.1. Lineage (NCBI taxonomy): Eukaryota > Metazoa > Mollusca > Bivalvia > Lucinida > Lucinidae > Lucinisca > Lucinisca nassula. The sequence goes on from OY757015.1 coordinate 137,714,696, forward strand.
ACGTCTTCGTAATCAATATTTCTCGAAACCAGTAATTGTCCTGTATCAGCATTAACAGCTAGATTATCAACTGATGGATTTTGGATTTCATATTTAACAGTTCCATTTACACCAGAATCTTTGTCAGTGGCTGTAAAAGTGTAAATTACTGTGCCTTCTGCTGTGTTTTCCTGAACCTTCAGGAACACTGGATCAATTTCAAATACAGGGGCATTATCATTAACATCAATGATATATATTTTAATGGTGATTACATTACTTTTTGGATTGGAAACACTGTTATCAACAGCCTTTATGGCAACAGTATGTGATGAGGATTCCTCAAAGTCTATTTCCCGAATTGTATAGATATATCCCGTTTCAGTATCAATTGTGAACAATCCAAAATGGTTGCCACCGACAATGTAGTATGACACTCTTCCATTTTCTCCACCATCTTTATCATATGCTTCAATGCGACCCACTGTTGATCCAGTTGGTGTATTTTCAACAACATAGAAAGTAATGCTGACATTCTGAGGAAAGATTGGTCCTTCATCATTAGCATCAATTACCAGGATTTCAAATGTCTGTTCCTGAGATCTGCTGGGATCTCCACCATCAAAAGCAACAACATTAAACCCATATCTGTTTCTGGTTTCATAGTCCAGGACCTCTGTTGTTGTAATCCAGCCAGACTTTGGATGAATGGCAAAGAAATTCAAAGCAGAATCATCACCTCCATCTGAAAGAAGCAAATACGGTAAAATGTCCAATCTTTATACAGTAAAACTTCGATGGCTCGAACATCAATGGCTCGTTTACCATGGCTGAGTCGAACCCATTTTTGGTTCCCTAGGAAATTCCTCTACAAAAGAAGTAGTGTGGGATAATTAAGGAGATTTTCGACTTTTATCTTGCAAATGAATGCTGTGCGTGCTCATTAGAATCACCTCGTCGAGGCGATTCTAATGAGTTCACACAGCATGAATTTTTATTATGGAATACCGAAAAGATGTCCGAAAAAATTAACCCCATTATGCCTCCTGGAGTTAACCTTCAGTGGCTCGAACTACCCCTGTCTCGAACAGATTTTCATGGTCCCAAAGGTGTTCAAGCCATTGAAGTTCGACTGTAGTATGCTGTTGGTGACTGGGAACAATGCAGATGCAGACAAGCCTGTGCCTAATTCAGTGCAACAGTCTCATCAGGGTCTGCACTCTTTTTCATGACAGGTCATAGAACCATTACTAAAGGATATCTTGTCAGTTCTCCATTAAAAACCTAAGTTGTGTGGGTATATTCATTAGAACTGCTTTGGCATTTTGGGTCTAATGAAAACCCATAACATAGGTTTATATGGATAATCATGGACAATTATCCTTCAATTATCACCAAATATCCACCTTGGCTGTTGCTAAGGCAGGTATAGGTAAATTAGAATGGTTAACAGGTTTCAGTGGAATTTGTTTCACTGACCGTTCCAAAGTAGTTCTTCTTTCGTGGTTTATTTTTGTTATGGTTTGTCTTTGAGTGTGTGTGTCGCTTATATTATTTTGTTTTGGATAGCCAATTGTCCATTTTTTGGGAAAGTAACTGTCCTTTTGGCTTTCCACTATTGATGTTTCCATTACGGTCTGGTTGTTTCATGTTTGCGTTTCTTTTCCTTTGGTGTCTCTGATGGGAGCTGTGGGTTTATTGTATTGATTCCTGATCATTGCCTCCACTTCTATTTTTCAGGTGTTCAAAACACCACAAGCTTACCAAATGATATCAGTGATCAAAATGTTTACCATTCTAGCAAGTACCATATCTTATATAAAAAATATTTTTTTCAGTAATAACATTTTTTATTTTACTAAATGCTTGAAGTTTTAACCCTTGACCCTTAAAGAACTACAATCTTATGTGTGACATAGCTTTTGGTGGAATTCTTGTTTTTCTTATCTTTTATAGAGAAAAAGACACAACATTACATATGAATCATCTCCCCAACAGACGATTAACATGTAATGTCAAGCCTTATTTTCATTGAAAAATTATGGAAAAATAAAACTGCCATTTGCTCTAATAATGTAAAAAACTAGAGCTATCACTAAAGGTGATGAATACCCCCACAAAAACTGCCTTGATAGTACATCAGCGCATTTTGCAAACTGCCTTGATAGTACATCAGCGCATTTTGCAATTTTTTCACTTGAAAGGGGCCATAACTATGTCGAAAATTGACGAATTGTAGTGGAAATCGAACTTGACCTGTATTTTATGATGTTACATCAGTGTACCAAAAATTATAAAAATTGGTGAAGCGCTTTTTGAGTTATCGTCTGGAAACCAAGTCAACAGACCGACCGACCGACCGACCGACAGACAGACAGACCGACAAGCTCACTCCTATATACCCCCCCCCCAAATTTCATTTGTGGGGGTATAATGAAATTGCTGTCTACTCTAAAAAATCCATGGTGCTTTTAGGGTTGACCCTCATCTGATTTAGCCACACCCATTGTTGACTATTAACCAATCAAATTATTTGATTGATTGATTGATTGATTGATTGATTGTTTTGGGTTTAATGACACGTAAACCCTTATGGGTCATTTTCTGTCATCTCCCAGAGAAAGGGAGAAAAGAGATAGAAGAGATAGTAGAGGGGTGAAATTGAGGGAAAGATAAGAAAGAGGAAAATGAATGGAAGTGCAGAAACAGAAGAAATAACAACAGTCCCTGCTGAAAGGACAGCAGGCTTGCCCAACTGTAAGCCAATATCAGTTGGACGCCCTAGTGACGCAAGATATATGTCACCTTTGCCTCACCCAACCACCCCTTCAAATTATTTGCAATGTATTTGTTTAATGCTCTGCATGCTGTTTTTTTTCTTCAGCAGATGACATTTTGATTTTTTTTTCTTATTTTCTTAGAAAGCAAGATTTGACATTTCATGCAAAATGTCTCCTATAGGGCTTGACATCTGCATGAAATGTCAAATCCTGTCTTCTGGAAAATATAAGAAAAATATTGACAATTTGTCATCTGCTGAATAAGCCCAGAGAGGGGTAAAGGTTAAAATTGTCAGACAATGGGCAAGATGTACCCATTCCCCAGTTATATACCAGTTTACATACCTGGTAATAAGGCAAAAGAAATAGTTCCATTGTTTCCTGCATCAAGGTCTTGGGCAACAATCTGTACCACTCTTAATCCTTTAGGCTGGTTCTCGTGCACTGTTTCACTGAACTGGGAGTTCATAATCATCGGGGTATGGTCATTTACATCAGTCACCGAAACATGCACAGGGACAACAGAATCTTTGAGTGGGGAACCAGAGTCTTGCACAAGCACCTCAAAATCATACAGGTGTTTCAGTTCTCGATCAAGAGATCTCGCAGTCAGGATCTCTCCATTACTAGTGATATAGAAGTTATCTTGTGGAGGAACAAGGTTGTACTGTAGTAATGCATTGTTTCCTTCATCTGCATCTGTGGCTACAATATGACCAACGGAAGTGTCGGCTGGTTGATTCTCTTCGATGGAAAACTGATAAGAAGATTCAGCAATTTCTGGCTTATTATCATTGTCATCCAGAACATATACAGTGACTTGAGCAGTAGCTGACAAGCTTGGAAGGCCATGATCACGAGCCTTTACTTGTATGACATAATGACCTTTCACTTCACGATCTAACAATTTTTTCAAGTAAAGGACACCATCGGATGGAAATATTCCGAAATAATCTGAGAATTCTGATTTTACAATACTAAAAGTGACTCTTCCATTTTCTCCTGTGTCATCATCAACAGCATCAATCTTGGTGATAGTGGAACTAACCGCTGCAGCTTCCGATACATAGGTAGCGAATGCCGGGTGAGCGAAACGTGGTGTATTGTCATTAGAGTCCTGTACATTTATGATCAATGTCATACTACTAGTTCTCTGAATGGACTGGCCTTGATCATAGGCAGTAATTATCAACTCATACCGATACTTCTCTTCATAGTTCAGTTTGGCTCCAACAGAAAGACGTACCTCTCCACTCATACTGTCTATAATGAAGAGGTTATTGAAATCATCACCGAGTCGGTATTTCACCTCCCCATTCCCATTGGCTCTGCTGTCCTTGTCAGTGGCATGGGCCGAATAAATTGTTATCAGGTGAGTAATATCTTCTGATACAGTAGTGGAGACGCGAGTACTGCTGAACACTGGCGGGTTGTCGTTTATGTCCTCTATGGTTATATTGACCTGAATAAAGAAAGAAATTACAGTGAAATTCAGTTATTAAGACCACCTAAAATTAAGACTAATTCTGCTTTAAAAAGCATAATTTGAAGGGTGCACTTATTCTTTCTTTGTGTTGTCTACACACTATGTCCTCTGGTCATGAACCAGCTTTGGGACTGTTCAAAAGTGGTCTTAAAGACCCTTTTGAACAGTCCCAAAGGTGGTCTTAATAGAGGAATTTTACGGTATATGTACTGCAATGAAAATATCAAGCTGTATCGCTATAGCATTTTAACCCATGACCCTTGTCCTGCTGATCATGATAACCCCTACCTTTGAAAACAGTGTAGATCCAGATCAGATGGCTTCTGAAGAAGTCATCTGATCAGAATCTAGACTGTTTGCCATTCAGTTTGTGTAATGTTTGCCATTCAGTTTGTGAACTGAAAGAATACATTATATTAAGTAGTTTTATTGGCTGATAGTCAGCTAGGGGTGTGTCAAAATTAATTTACTCAGCAAAACGATCGTTAAAACAATCACAACCATAGCAAACAATATTTCCAGTATGTGTGTCTCCTTTCTAGAGAAAAAGTTATATAGCAGACAATTCACATGAAATACCAAATCTAATCCCCTGTACCCCACCTACCCCCAATATAAGAAAAAAAATGAATGTCAGGTGCTACAAAGCACTGCTTGGCACAGTAAAGGTAAATACTGAAGATGCAGACTGATCCTTAGATGGTCTTGGATAAAGCAGCTGTGACACACACTACACCTAAACCTCTTTATAACTATTCATTTTACCCCTTATCTTGCTGAATATTTAAATTAGCCACACCCATTTCTGACTATCAGCCAATCAGATTACAGGATATAATATTTTCTCTCAAGTTCACAAACTGAATGACAAACAGTGTATATCCTGATCAGATGGTTTCTTAAGAAGCCATCTGATCTGGATCTACAATGTTTGCAAACGTAGGGGTTGTCGTGAACAGCAGGATAAGGGTTAATATGTTTTTGGATACAACACAGTTCTGGAGGAGTCAAGCGCAAATCTATGTGATGTAGATGCAGACGGTTTTCTTGCTTTGTTTCTTTAATTTTTTTTAGCTTAATGGCCCAGTCAACATCAAAAAGGTCATGTCAAGCCAGTCGGGTAGCCCCACCACACTTTTCCTGGGCATTTTTACGATAATACATCTATCTTTTGTGTCTCCAAAATGGTTATTTTTCTGATAAAAATATGTAATTTTGCTCTATTTATACTTTTATCCAAAGGATAAAATGTGTTAGTTAACTCAAAAATATATAGATTATATAGAAAAATGACCAAAGATGGTCATTTTTCTATATAATCTATATATTTTTGAGACCCACCTTTAAAGACATTTATTCTTATAGGGTAGGACACACCGTGTGCTCATAATTGTTTTATTACCCCCTGTGATATACTCTCTGTAGCAGATCAAAGGCAGCCCCTAATATGGTGATTAGTAGCTCTTGTTGAATCCCTGACTGAGGCAATTAAGGGGAAAATCAATAAGGTACAGTCTTGTCAACAGTTAGTAAACTATTGATTTTCCCCAAGGAGGTCCCTTACCTGTTGAAGACAAATGGCCTGTTTTCAGCCAACACTTAGGGCTACATAATATTATGTAATGCAATGATGGTCCTCAATAAACGAGAATAAATGCCTTTAAACCCTGTTGCAACCAAGAAGACCAGCTGTGTGTGTGCGTGTGTTTGAGTTTTACATCCCACCAACAGCTGAGGTCATATGGAGATGGGACCTCAGCTTAAAGACTCATCCAAAAGTCTGGAGAAGCCCGAGATTGAACCCACAACCCCTGTTTTTTCCAAAACCATGCTATAATGAATAGTACTGCTAAGAGGTTTGCGTATATTTAAATGTCTATCAGCATTATATAAAAATTCCCAACACAGCAGAACATGAAAGAAGTTTTAAAACCTCATGGCCTATTCTGCACTACTAAAATATACACTAAAACCTCTTTATAACATTATTGTTGGGGTCCAAAGCAGAAACCGTGTTAGTTAAGCAACCATGTTATATCCAAACAAAAACGAATAGATCATATAGAAAAATGACCATTTATGGTCATTTTTCTATATGATCTATACATTTTTGGGATCCATCTTGAAACTGTGTTATATCCAAAACCGCGTTGTAACAAACCGTGTTATAAAAAGGTTGTGGTGTATAACCGTACCTGAGTTGTTCCAAAGATGGGGGTGTTCCCAGCATCTGCCATGATATTAAGGAGAAGGGACGGGTATTCATCATGGTCCAGTGCTTTTGCTGTGTAGATCCAGCCACTGCTAGGGTTGATTCGGAAGAATGAATTTCTATCTCCTGACACAATGGAATAATGGATACCTGGAAGCAAAAGAATTTTATTTTATAATTATGAATACCATAATAATTACTTCAATGAACATTAAACAAAAATACATTCATTTCTGAAGAAGTGTATTACATGCATATGTACACACAAAAAGTCATGCAACAATCCAGATATAATTCTCAAGAAAAGATAAGAGATATGCTGATCTTTACTGCTGCTTTTAAAAAAGTATTCTACAAAATCAAAGGTATGTGAATATATTTTTTCTTTAAGCTGACCTCCAGGAAATTTTCAGTATGAGGTAAGGTTTTTTCCAGAAGCCTATGATCTTGATCTTCACTGTTTACAAAGGTAGAAGATTACTTGGTTTAGCAGGATTAATAAGGGTTAACCCTTATCTTGCTGAATATTCAGTTTAGCCACACTCATTTCTGACTTTGAACCAATCAGATTACTTGATGTAATTTATTCTTACAAATCCATAAACTTCATGTCAAACAGTGTAGATCCTGATCAGATGGCTTCAGAAGCCAACTGATCTGGATCTACACTGTTTCCAAAGATAGGGGTTGTCTTGAACAGCAGGATAAGAGTTAATATATGGAGGATATATACTTTTTATTTTAGGTGAATACCCAAAATATTTCATTGAGTATGTTGAAAACATCAGAATTGTCATGAGTGTGAAGCACGAGTGAAAATGCTGATGTTTGTGACACACAAGAAGAAATACTTTGGGTATTTATCAAAAAAAAAAAAAAAAAGGAAATTTTCTTTTTATTTTGTATGTGACTTTTGCGATGTTCTGTAAAAAGTATAAAAAAAAAAGAAAGTAGTCTGCGCTGCAACTCTGAAAAAAAAATGATCATGTTATTTCTCACACTGTGTGAAAATATCATTTTTATTTGTTCTAGATATGCATTGATTTCACTGTTAAGTACAGAATAAAAGACTTAGTGGTCTTTCATAAAGCAGACAGTCACATCATCATCTGGGGCACATTCAAATCTAATTCTCAGACTGTATGAGTAGCCTACCAAGAAAAGCTACCTGGAGCAAGTCATCTTGCATAACACTTCCTAGATGGAAAACCCCAAAATGGCACATTTAGGAAATAGTGAAGGCCTAGATCAGAGGCCGCAGAATGCGGCCTCTGATCAAGGCCTTCACTGTTTGTGCATAGTTAATCTGGGTCCAGTTGTTCAAAGCATCGTTAGCTTAACGAGCTCGTTAGTGATCAAATTGTAAACTGTTCTAGTAAGTACAATATCTAATACTCTGGTTTTTGCTGAGAAAATGTGAGCAACTTTTGCAAATGCAAAAGCTGCTTATTTGCAAAAGCTGCTCACATTTTTTCTGCAAAAATATTAGTATATTTGCCACATTTAATGATAAAAGTTTAACGACACATTAACTGACAACATTATTAGCGTCAAACAACTGGCCCCTGAACTTGAATAACATACAGATAATTTCACTTTTACCGGCAGCAACAAACATGCTAAAATCAAGCTATATAGGTGTCACTTACTGGAAGAGCCATACACTGCCCTCACATTGCCAACAAATGTGTCTACCGACGCATTCTCACTGATCGAGAACCTGTACATTGGCCGCTCAAACTGTGGTGGGTTGTAGTCTGGCCCAGTCACACTCAGATGCACTTCAGCTGGAGCATTAGAATATAGTCCCCCACCATCTACAGCATCTATCCTCAGCATGTACAATCTTTCTTCCGAGGGTAAAGTACGAGCCAATGATATGGAGCCTGTAATTAGAAAGCTGGTTGATGAATCATCCTGGAAATGGAGTTAAAATGAGAACCCCAAAATATGACTTTTCATTTGGGTTTTCGCATTTTTAGCCATTCGCATCAAAAGGGTGTGGCAAGTAATACGATGTAGCGCATATATTACCGACTCTTGTTCAGGTCAGTATTTGCAGACTATAGCCATTGAACAATATGGGTTGCATATTCTTCTTTTTTTTTTTCTTTTTTTTTAAATTGGTTGTTTCGGGAAAATAAACATATTTTTTTATTTAGTCATACACTGAGCTGATTGATAATTTGAGATGTGACTAACTGAGATGTGACTATGATATGAAAACCACCCAGCATTTCACAGCATCTTTTATAACCCATTTCAGATGAGAAATCCCTAAAGCAGACATTTGTCTACAAGTTCAGGCCCAGATCAGAATTTGCAGAATGTGGCATCTGATCAGCAAATTTTCATCTGATTTGCAAAACGTTCAAGCCTTTTCAAAATAACTCTACCTGACACATCTAAACTCCAAAATGAGCCCCTACTATATATAGTGAGGATTCTAATCTGATGAAAATTAGTTAAAATTTTTGTGGTAAAACAGTCGCCTTGGCAACAGATCACTGAGCCAAGGACACCCACCAAATACAGAATCAGTGAATAGTAAGAAACAAAATTCTTTGAAATGTACATCCTATCTTAATATCTGTTCCTATACTTGCAGAAATTTATGCTAATTCTGATATAATTTTTCTTATTTCCTTATTATAACATTATGCATATCCCCCTTTTATGTCCCATAAAAACATCATCAAAGTATGAGCACAATACTTGTTAATATGGTCAATTTGTTGCTTATGGCCAACAAGCCAAGGCAGACAACTTTGGAAAACCTTATCTATGTAATGAATGACATTTATCCACCCTGTTTGTATATCAGCATGTACACTAAGCCTGTTTATAACTGTGTTCCTTATAACATGGTATTGGATAAAACGATTTAAAGATGGATCCCAAAAAATGTATAAATCATACAGGGGCCAGTTGTTCAAAACTAATGACGTCATTAGTTAACGTATCGTTAAAACTTTGATCATTAAATATGGCAAATATGCTGAAATGTTTGCTGAAAAAGTGTATTATGGGTCAGCAAAAATACCGAAATTTTCAATATTGTACTTGCTAGAAGAGTTAACAATTTGACCACTAACGAGCTCGTTAAGCTAACAATGCTTTGAACAAATGACCCCAGATCTATATATTTTTGTTTGGATATAACAGTTGGTTAAATAACACAGTTTCTGCTTTGGACCCGCCCAAGTGTTATAAAGTGGTTGTGGGGTATTACACATGTACTGTATTAACAAGTCTATAAAATGATAATATGTGTGTGTGTGTGTGTGTGAATTCGGGTTTAAAGTCGATTTCAACAATTTTTCAGTCATATCACGACGGTGTCTGGTTGCAACAGGGAGCTCAATGCTCACTTTTATAGAGCTGCCTCACTGAAGTATCATGTCCCAGACACATTACATGATACCACACCCAGTCACATTATCCTGACACTGTGTCGACCAGTCCTAGCTCTACCCCGTAAATCTGAGTGCCAAGCGAGGAGCAGCTAGTACCATTTTTAACAACTTTGGTATGTCGCGGCCCTTGATCAAACCCGTGACCTCCTGTTCCTCGGAGCGGACACTCTACCAACTGAGCTATCGAGGCCTGTTTATATAAAATGATAAACCCACTTTACATAGCAAAAAGTGGAGTTTATCAGGAATTGTCTTGTTTCTGCTTCAAAACATTGATTCGGGGTACTCACTTTTTTTTTTTTCAGTAAAATATCAGTATATTTGCAGCCCCAGCCCATCAGGGCTTGAAGAAATAGATGGCATGATGCTTGTAGGCAGAGCTGAAACCGACTACACACGAGCACTGGTAAACCTTTTGGTTTCATTTCATCTCAATGTTGGGTACAAGTTCCATAAAATTGGAAGCAACGTCTCCAAAATGACCTATACAGTGTTGATGGGGACGTTAAATCTCAAAACAAACAAACAAATCAGGATATTTGCCACATTAACCAAAGTTTTAACCCTTATCTTGCTGAATATTCATCTAAGACACACCCATTTCTGTCTATCAACCAATCAAATTACTTCATGTAATTTATTGCTACAAATTCATAAACTGAATGCCAAACAGTGTAGATCCTGATCAGATGGCTTCTTCAGAAGCCATCTGATCTGGATCTACAATGTTTCCAAAGATAGGGGTTGTCGTGAACAGCATGATAAGAGTTAACAGTATGATAACTGACAACTTTGTTTGAGTTTTGAACAACAGGACCCTGATGTACCTTTCACTGGATCAATCTGGAATTTTCCGCCATCATTTCCCCCAACAATACTGTATGTGATCTTGCCAAAATCACCCGAGTCGGAATCTGTCGCCTGTACTGAAATAATTTCTTCAAATGCTGGAGTATCTTCTCGTATATTTTTACTGTAGTTCCGTGGGTAAAATATGGGACGATTGTCATTGATGTCGGTTAGAGTTATCTGCACTTGAGCTGTTGTAGCAAAGTCACCTAAAATATAGAGATTATAATTTTAGAATTAAGGGTTAGAATATAAGAATCTTATATGGGTGTGGGGGGTGGATGGAAAAATCCGTCCCGAGGGACACTGTCCGGAATCATAAGGCTTGCCGAGTGATGCCGGACAGTGATCCCGAGGGACGGATTTTTCTATCCACCCCTCAACCCATATTGGATTCTTTTTCTTGCATACTTTCCATTTCTTAAAGCGGATTTTTAATGCTGCAGTCACTTCGGTTACCAACGTCCGCCATATTGTGTTGATACTGCTGGAATGTTTAGTGACGTTGCTGTGACGTCAACCTTAACGACGGCGCATACGAGGTCGTAATCAACCAGTGCATTTATCAAACACGCGATTATATTCGATTTTGGGTCGGAACACCAGGGTCAGAACATAAATTTCTATCCCAGGGTAAAATCACGGATTTCCTTGTCTGATGTGCAAGAAAATTGTATCTATACTTAACTCAAAACTTAAAACATCACAGAAATGTTAAGAGCAGATGGCATTTTTATTTTCTAAATTATTTTTCAGCAAGAATGAGGCTTGATATTTCATGTGCTCAGTAGGTAATTCACGGCTAAAAGGTTAACTTTCTTCAACAGAGGAAAAAATAACCTCCCTACATGCTTGGTTTAGCATCATGCCATTAAGTATGGGTCATAAGTACCCTTCTAAAACCCAATTACCATAATGATCCTGAGTATTGGGACAGACAGGCCTAAGCAAACAGTGCCGACCCAGATCAGACTGATCCTGATGGAGCAGTCTGATCAGGGTCTTCATTGTTTGCCATTCTGTCTGTACTTTTTGGACTCCTTGCAGAATGTGAAACAAATTTGTTGAAATTTTAGGAGAATTACTGCATTACCTCAAGGTGTCCAATTTTTTTAGGACTTTTACAGTAATACAGCTAAAAGTGGGGTGCACAAGAATACATAATATTTTCCTTTTTCTTTTGTCAATTCAGCACATACATTCTACATTTAAAACAGAAATAAGAAAACAATCAAAATTTTTCATTAGAAAATGACATTTTTAACCCTTTTCGGCCACTGCATAAATTAATTAAGCCACTCCCACGGCTGATTATCAACCAATCAAATTACTTGATATAATATATCTGATCAATTCAAAAATTTCCTGACAAACAGTGAATATCCTGTTCAGAAGCTATCTGATCTGGATCTACACTGTTTGCAAAGGTAGGAGTTGTTGTGTTCAGCTGGATAAGGGTTTAGCCATGGAATGCACCATTACAGTACATGGGTAGATGAACTTCTACATGTGTGCCTTTGAAATCATGTGTGTGAAAGACCATCACTTTTTAACCCTAATTCTGCTTTTCACATAGACACATTAAACTGGTATAAAATCAGCAGCAAACTAACAATAACATATGTGAAACATGCAATTATTACAAAGACTGGCACTAACCATGTGAGATGGGAGGATTTTGTATTAAGAGTTTTTGTTTTCGCCAAGAATTCTAAGAGAATGTTTCACATATGATCCAACAGATTCACTTTCATCATTGGACACAAAGTTAACAATACTACAGCACCTATAATGCTGTTGTCCACATCATCATCACTGACCAATCACGGTAAACAATGTTATGTGTACTGTTTAATAAACAGAGTGCAATGATAATAAAGGACATGCAAGTACGAGAAAGTGTTTTTTCAATAAATTGGTAAACCCATACATGTAAACCTAGGGTCTCAAAAAAGTGCAGACCTAAAAATTCAAACACATTAAGGACTTGCAGTAATTCTCCTAAAATTTTGACAAATTTGTCTCACAATCCAGCAAAGAGTCAAAAAAGTGAAGACAGAATAGCAAACAGTGTAGACCCTGTGAGACTGCACCTAAAGGGGCCATTTAATCTGGGTCTGCACTGTTTGCTTTGGCCCTTAGGATGATTATGGTAGTAGTGTCTGATCAGGTTCAACACTGTTTCCAGTAATTAAAAGATTAAATGAAACAGTTGAAGTCCAGGTTCAGGATAACTTTTTTCAGCCTACACTCCTAGACAAAGGACCCACCAGTACTGTTAGTGCTTTGATTTCTCATTCATTCTCAACTGAAAACAACATGTGATGTAGCTCTTGACAAACAATACAGCAAAATTCCTATATTAAGAACACCTTTGGAACTGTTCAAAAGGGGTCTTTAAGACCACTTGAACAGTCCCAAAGTTTATCCCGGAGTCGAGGACAGTGTGTGCAGAAAACACTAAGAAAGAATAACTGCACCCTTCTAAATAACTTTTTAAAGCAGAATTAGTCTTAATTTTAGGTGACCTTAATAGCGGAATTTCATTATATACAGTTGAATTTCAATGGCTCGGACACCTTTCGGACCACGAAAATCTGTTCGAGACAGGGGTAGTTTGAGCCAGTGAAGGTTACTGCCAGTGAGGAGGCATAAGAGAGTTAATTTTTAGGGACATCTTTTCGGTGTAACCTTGACCTACAACTCTGTGACCTTGATCTGATAGTCACAAGAAAGGGTAATGGACACAGACCCGAAAAACTTTTTGATGAGTCTGACCTGACAGAACTCTCTTATAAACAAAACATTTTCAGGGAGAATTTTTTAAGCTAAAAGAACCATTCTTCCTGTGAGACAATAAATTGCTGCAAGCCAGTTTTAAATATTAATGATGCCAAATAACAGTGCCAGTTTCTCATTCTAATCTAATCAAGATTGCAACTGCCAATCAAGATGATGATTTTTAGTAATCCATTCAATAATGCACAGGATTCTTATATGGGACCACGACAAAATGCTTGTATGTCCTGGACTTTGCAAGTCATAAACTGCCAAACACAACTTTTGCAGACATCATTTTCAAACATTTATTTCTTATTTTTCAGTTAAGATTTGACAATACATATGAATCATCTGCCCAGCAGTATACAGCCCCAGAAAAGAGGGGGTAGCCACATATTTTTCTTATTTCTGCATGAAAACATATGTTTTGGGTACTCATTAGAAGTGCCTCACCGAGGCACTTCTAATGAGTACCCACAACATATGATATGATAATAAGAAAATTATCAGAACATTTTGATAAAAAAGTGTCTTATTTGGAGCTATTATATGTAAGATCTATGGGCGTAATTTACCTGTGTCTCTAGCAATCACTGGAAAATCATAGACTTCCTGGAACTCAAAGTCAAGTGTCTCTGTGATGCAGATCTTTCCTGTGTCAATATCAATACTGAACATGCTGACAGACGAAAGCATCTCCTCAGGAATGGAATAGCGTATCTGACCATTGACACCACAGTCAGGGTCTGTGGCATTCACCTGAAAAACACGAATTAAGTTTTTAACCCTTATCTTGCTGAATATTCATTTAAGCCACACCAATTTCTGTCTATCAACCAATCAAATTACTTGATTTAATTTATTGCTACAAATTCATAAACCGAATGCCAAACAGTGTAGATCCTGATCAGATGGCTTCTTCAGAAGCCATCTGATCTGGATCTACTCTGTTTGCAAAGATAGGGGTTGTCGTGAACAGCAAGAGAAGGGTTAAGTTGAGTAAAACTAGATTGTGCAGTCAATGGTAAACCATCGCAAATACCTGCTTTTCTATGAATAACACTAATGACTATGTATTAGCTAGCCAAAACTACATGTAAGTTAAAAAAAAAGTTGCAAAGAACATTCTAACTGATAAGCAAAGTTTCAGAAGTGTAACTCCTATACATAGTTTAGAAGATATGGCGAAGTCATACTTTTTGACCTTTGACCTTGGGGTTATGTTGAGGTCCACCAAAAGTATTCCATTTTTTCTATATTCCAACGGCCATCAAATAACCAAAGTTTCAGAAGTGTAACTCCAATAGTTTAGAAGATATGGCAAAGTCATACTTTTTTATCTTTGACCTTGGGGTCAAGTTGAGGTCAAGGTCACACCAAAAGTAGCCCAATTTATTCCATATTCCAAGGGCCATCCAATAACCAAAGTTTCAGAAGTCTAACTCCAATAGTTTAGGAGATATGGCAAAGTCATATGTTTTGACCTTTGATCTTAGAGTCATGTTGAGGTCAAGGTCATGCCAAAAGTAGCCCAATTTATTCTATATTCCAAGGGCCATCCAATAACCAAAGTTTCAGAAGTGTAACTCCAATAGTTTAGAAGATATGGCAAAATCATACTTTTTGACCTGACCTTGGGGTCATGTTGAGGTCAAGGTTACCCCAAAAGTAACCCAATTTATTCTATATTCCAAGGGCCATTCGATAACCAAAGTTTCAGAAGTGTAACTCAAATCATTTAGGAGATATGGCAAAAATCATACTTTTTGACCTCCGACCTTGGGGTCATGTTGAGGTCAAGGTCACACCAAAAGTAGCCTAGTGCCATCTACATCCCATATACTATCCACACGCAAAGTTTGAAAAGTGTACCTTAACAGGTTTCAGAGGAGATCCATCCCATAGAAACATGACGGACAGACGTACGTACACACACACATACATACATACAGATCCATGGACGGAAAGACACTCGACTCTGACACGAAAACAATATACCCAATTTTTTTTATTAGAAAAAGCTGGTATAATAATTATCATTGATTGATAATGTCTTGGCGTTTAAGGACATTGTGGTTCATTGAAGAGATACAAGAGACGGTAAAGGAGATCAAAGAGAAGAGACCAGAGAGATCTAGTTTGAGAATTTGAATAAACACATTATATCAAGTAATTTCATTGGTTGATAGTCAGCCTTGGGTGTAGAAGTTTGTTATTCATGCAGAATGTGAAATTAAAGAAATATATCATATCAAGTAATGTGACTGGTTGATACACAGTCAGATATGGGTGCAACAAAATTAATTTATTCAGCAGGACATGAGATGAAAAAAAATCCACTTCAAAACAAATGAACAAAGGCCCTGATCAGACAGGGTCTTTAGGATACAGGTCATGGACATAAATCTCCCAGGAAGATAAGATCAATACAAACTATTAAAAGATTGCAAAAGTTCTGAGCTGATTCCACAATATTCCTCAATCATGCCGTATTCCTCCCATTAAGCGCTCCTGCTCTCTCTGTTTTTCCAAGAACAAAATAACAAGCGCCCCTTCTGCTGTTGGAGGAAAAAATATTTTGGCTTACCTAAAGGAAAGGTTTCAGCCTTTCAGTCATCACCGTTTCTGCTGTAAATTGTATCATGCAAGGTATTTCTAAACCCCTGGCTATCTAGGTACTTTACATGTTATGGTTCCACCATATTAGAATGGAAAACTACTACATGTAATTGGTCTAAAACTCTAAGTTCTGGTAATATTTTTGTCTCTTATAAGCGCCCCCTCTTTTTTCAATTTTTTAAGCGCCCGGGGCGCTAAATGGGAGGAATACGGTACCTGAAAAGATAGCACAAAATTAAAAGATAGCACAAAATTAAAAGATACGGTTCTATGATTATTTAATCCACTTTTAGTGGGCAAAAATCTTTTACATTTTAAGCTCTATAACCGACTGGCGCCAAGGGGTCTTAATAAACTTTTAAGTGCTTTCAAATTATGTATTACTAAGAACTCTTCCAATTGCTTTTCTAATTTGCTCTATTAATGCCTCAGAAGCAACAGTGTGACAAAAACATGGGGGTACAGATAGGATATTGAAGATAGCTGAAACAAGCAGAATCTGTTCTTTTCAATCCTAGTATTTACTGTTTCTTGTTCCAAGTTATTGCCAGAAATTCCAAATATCTCATAAAATCCTGGAAAACAAAGCCCAAGACAATAAATAAACAGCTGCCAGGAAAAGTAACAGTAAAACAGCTGCAACCTTCTTTTAGTTCAATTAATGATATAGGTAGGAAAACTTTTCCATTTCACAATTTTCCCATATATTCTACTGCTTGAGCAAATAGAGTGTAGGAAAAAACTGTAGATTAATTATAATACTGCCCTCATTATAAAAAAGAAACATCCATAAAACTAACTGGAGCCAGCAGTAAATGGCACTCCATGGCAAATCCCCACCTTCGGGTGGAACCAAATTAACACTGCTTTTGCATGCCCTCATCATGTAAGGAAGACCTGTACCAAATTTGGTTACATTCCAGTAGGAGATAGCCCGACAGATGGATGGTGGGACAGAGATGTTCACAATATCCCCAAACGCTAATTTTGCGTGGGGATAATTAATAATGCAGATAAATTAGTTACTGGTGCTTCTGTCTTTGGTGGGTCATAATGGGAAAAAAAATTCAATCATTTTGACTATCTTTGGTAGACGATGTAAACTGCCTTTTTCACACTGCTTTGACCCTCAAAACTGAAGATTTCTTCATTTTTCCAATCTCTTCAATATAGGTGTCTAATATCACTACTTTTAGCTGAGGGTTTGTGGACAAGTGCACTGTTCTGTTCTAATATTTTCTTAAAAAGCAGACTTAAGAAAATAGGGCGAGGATTGTGGCCACGTAAAATCGATTTAAGCCCCCCAGTGGAAATCTTCCACTGACCGTTCCAAGGCGGCTCTTCTGTGGCGATTTATTTATGTTGTTGTTTGATACTTACTGTGTGTATCACTTGTGTCTTTTAATTTTGGATGGCCATATTGCCATTTTGTGGGAAAGTAACTGTCCATATGGCCTTCCTTTGTTTAGGTTTCCATTATGGTCTGGTCGCTTAATGTTTGTATTTCTTTCCCTTTGGTGTCTTTTATGGATGGAGTAAGTTAATTGTATCAATTCCTGATCTTTGTTTTACTTCTACTTTGAACTTTCAGGGCTTTGAAATGGGATTCATGTAAGTACATAAACTTTTAACCCGCCTAGAAATAATAGAGAACTCAGTACATTGCATAAAACATTTAAAATTTAAAGAGTAGAGTCCAAAATTAGTGGGACATTTGAATGAAATTATAGAAGCCTCTGTGGTGTAGTGGATACGCTACTCGCCTTGTAAACCAGGGATCGCAGGATCTTCTCCAGACTGGCTTCTCCAGACTTTCCGATGAGTCTTTAAACTGAGGTCCCATCTCCATATGACCTTAGCTGTTGGTGGGACATAAAACTCAAGCACTCACTGAATGACAGTTAAACCCTCCCTTACTCTTTTTACTGACATTTGTAGGCACATTTCTTTAAAATGTGGTGCAATTCAATTTCCAAAAACATACAGATCCAAATATTATAGTTTGTGTGGTATGGTGATTGTATACCCAAAACGTGATCATTTTGAGGAAATTCTATCTTATCATTACAGGCTTAGTACAGAAATCAACAGCTCTCAGTCCATTAGCCATTATTCCCCACCTGTCCAGTCTGTGCAAGAAGAAAACATACCGTAAAAATCCTATAAATCTGGACACCGTGAGGACTTGCTGTAATTCTCCTAAAATTTTAACAAATTGGTTTCATGTTCCAGCAAGGAGTCCAAAAGGTGCAGACGGAATGGCAAACAGTTTAGACCCTGATCTGGGTCTGAACTGCTTGCGCTATCTGTCCCAAAACTTAGGATCGTTATGGTACTTCCAATAACATTTGGTCATCTGAATGTGTGGGTGGGATTGTAAAGGCATGTCAGCTAGGGCATAACATCAGTACTTGTACAACCATTGAAGACCCATATTAGTCTATGCATCACTTCAATCTGGCCTAAGCCAATTGCATCACATGTTGCTGTCTGACTAGCACAAAGACTAGTAGACTCATGCAAACAGCAAAGACTCTGATCAAACTGCATGGAACGGGCCTCC